>JACBKR010001043.1:0-600000 GCA_014218235.1 Colocasia esculenta
AAATGAGCATAGTCACATACAAGCCAATAAAACCGTCAAGGCATTAACATTGCACTTCTCAAGGATGACAAGGAGCCTTGGACGAGCATAAGGTGTAGAGGAAGCTGCGCATGAAATATAAGGTGGGCCAATGCCAAAGAGGTTTGGCCAGCTCACTATTCAGGAATAGGTGGTCGGTATCTTCCACATCATGGACAGAACAGCAGGAGCAGCGAGAAGCAAGAAAATTGCCACATTTGGTGATGTTAGAATCTATAGGGATTGCATCAACCAGAATTTTCCAACAGAATATTGCAGCTCTTCCATTAAAGGTATGATGCCAAAATTAGCCAAAGAAAATCTTTCATGCCCATGAGTACAGATCTGTTTATAGGCAGACTTAAGAGTAAAGTTACCACTAGATCGATGAGGCCGTCCAAATGATTTTATCCTGATATGTATTAATAGTAATATCATTCAATGCATGAGAAATAGGAAGTGCAGCACGAATAGGATGATCATGATCTGTCAAAACCTCATAAATTGAAAGCAGGAGGACCAGTATATGGAGTAGTAAGGATATTCGGGGGGGGACCATGACCGAGCCACAAATCATCAAAAAAATTAACTTTCCTCCCATCTCCAACTATCCATCTATGATTTTCCTTTATTACGTTGTGAGCTTAATGAAAAAGATCCTTAGATATACCATGGGGAAGACCTTTCTTAAAAGGGATGCCATCTTTAAAAAACCTTGTTTGGGCATAAGTAGGCCAGAGAGAAGAACCGTGCAGAATATTACATATGTGCTTCATAGCAAGAGATAGTTGTACATGCCATATATTCCTTACACCTAAACCTCCTTCTTTTATAGGAAGCTGAATTTTCTTCCAACATATCCAATGTCTTTGGCGATGCTCAGTTGAACTGCCCCAGAAAAAGTTAGCGCAAAGCATGTCCATTTGTTTGATAATAGTCTTTGGAATGGAAGCTGCAGCCGCAAGATAAATAGGCATGGAATTCAAGATAGAATTAATGAAAATCAGCCTCCCTGCTTTGGAAATAAGCTTCGATTTCTAGGATCCAATTTGGGTAGCAATCTTCTCTAAAAGTGGTTTATAGTCTTCCACTTTAGTTCTGCTTGTCTGATAGGAACACCAAGATATTTAATAGCTCCTTGTTGAGATATAAAAATCCACTAGTTGTTCTGAGATCAAAAGTTTTTTCTTATAGATTATATGGTCTGGCCTCAGTTGGACACTTCCATGTGCGCATGTAATTTATCGAAGGTTTTCTACCACATCACAACTCAAAAGGAGTCTTAGATGTAGCATTCGTAGAAACCTTGTTCACTATGTGTGCAGCTGTCTTAATGCACCCCCCCCCCCCCCACAAGGACAAGGGTATATAAGGTAGAATGAAGAATGACTTAAACATTGTCCTAACCATTTCTTTGAGTGTTTGATGCCTCCTTTCTGCAACTCTATTCTGGTATGGGCTGCCAGGAGTAGTATACTACGATATGATACTCTCCTCCTTCAAAAATCTAGCAAATGGTCTAGGCCTTGTCCCATCTATGTGTATCTACCATAGTACTTACCACCTCTATCGAATCTAACTATCTTGATTATCTTTCCTAATGCCTCTCTACTTCTTCTTTAAAAATCTTAAAGACATCAAAGACATCTGCCTTTTCAAGAAGTAGATAGAGATACATGAATCTAGAGTAGTCATCTATAAGGGTGACAAAGTACCTCTCGCCAGACAAACATGGTGAAAAGGGACCACAACTATCAGTATGAATTATTTCAAGCACCTGAGAACTCCTAGTGGCATCCTTATTAGGCGTGTGTGTTTGCTTTTCTTTCATACAATCAACACGTCTCAAAGTTAGTAAAATCTAGAGTAGGAAGTACTCTTTCTTCCACTAACCTCTTAATTCTCTTAATCGAGATATGATATAATATTTTATGCCACAACATAGATGAGTTTTTATTAACTCTACCACGCTTGTTGTCAGCAATAACTTAAGTATGCAGAGTATGATGAGATTGTTCATTTATATTGCTGAGATATAATTAATTTATATAAACCATCAAATACAGAACCAATACCGTTGACAATAGAATTCTTTATTAATTCAAATGAAAAGTTTCAAAGACATATACGAAAACCTTTTGAATCAAGTTTTGATACTGAAACTAAATTTCTACTAAAAGATGGTACATAAAAGGTGTCTTTCAAATTTAGAACAAATTCTGACCTTATAATAATCCTATAAATTCCTATAGCCTTGACTTGTGAGTGTGTCTTATTGCCTAAAAAGATGCTTCGCTCACCCTCATTCAGAGGCCTTTGGGAAAGAAATCCTTACATAGAAGTGGCAACATGCACAGTTAGTCAATCCACCATGTATTTTTAGGAACATTCACTAAATGAGACTCATAACAAACATAAGATGAGAAATTACATTTCTTTTCAAACCGTCTTCCTTTTCAGACAATCTTTTATAACATGTCCAAGTTGTTTGCAGAAGAAGCACTTGTCATTTTTATCTTTTGACTTGTTATTCTTCTTGCCCTTATTCTAGACACCCTTCTTCTTTCTTGATCTTATAGTTTTATGAGAAATAAACATAACTATATTATTTCTCTCTCCTCTTAACTTCTCCTCTTTCTGAACACACATGGTCATCAATTCATTGACAGACCACTTTGCTTGATGTGTGTTATAAAAGATCTTAAATGCCTCATATTCATTTGACAGAGTGTTTAATATGAAATGAACCAAAAAAGTATCTAAAATTGTGATCTCCATGGCATTGAGTTGTGATGCAATATTATCTCTCATGATCATAATATGTTCTCTAATGTTGCTACCACCAATGTATTTCATTGAAGAAAGCTTAGCCATCAAAGTGCTGGTTTTAGCTTTATTTGAACTAATAAATTGTTCCTCAATTGCTTTAAGAAATTCATTGGTTGTGGTCTTCTCTGGGATAGATCCCTTAATATTTTGCCCCATGTGTCCCTGAAAAAACAAAAGGCATAAGTTGTTGGACCTTTCTCATTTTTCAAAATGAGTCTTCTGTTCGTGAGTGCTTTCAGTTGTAATTGCAGCAAGCTTGGCCTCACACAATGTTAAATCTAAGTCCATGCACCCTAATACAAACATGGTTTTTTTTTTTTTGACGAGGAACCTAGCATAGTGGCTTAGGGCTTAGTGCTCAACACCAGAAGGTCAATGGTTCAAACCTTGCCATATCCTTGGTATTTTACACGTATTGTACTTTTTTCGCTATGTGGTAAACCCCGGATGGGGAGGAGTATGTTATGGGAGGCATCAGGGTAAACCCCCTCTCACGAGAGAGGGAAGAATATAACCCACCAGCTATCCTTTAGATAGAAGATGAGTTACTAATTCTCCCACTCCTTTATTTCCATTCATTAAAATTTGTCTCATTAAGATGTGGTACTTGACTAGTGAAATTAAGGGGTAAACAATGGATAAGAACCTGAAAATAACCAAATGTTGACATTTAAATAATGATTGAATAATAACAGCAAGTTATGAGATAGTGAAGTAAATATAAAGCAATTCTAACAACTTAATAAATTATTTTAAGAAGTTGTCATGTTGCGTTATTATAATTCCTCCATTGGGTGGTAATTACAACATGGTAGTGGACAAACTCCCCATAAAAAATTACTTAAGTAATAGAACTAAAACTTCCATACACTTTGATGTAAAGAGATAGTGCATTTGAGTATAATCTCTCAATAGTCGCCATGCATACAAATTTTATTCTATCATGTTCATGACATGAAAATAGAACACTCCTTTAGGAGTTAAATTTCACCTTCAACCTAAGAACACAAAATTTGATATCATTTTAATTTCTTAATGATAATACTTCATTAATTATTCCCCATGTATAAGGCCACTTTGGTTATCTATTTACCAATTTTGAATACAAAAATATCCTCCCCTCCAATTAAAATGATAGCAAGCCAACCATAATACTCATCATTGATACTATTTAAAACTTAAAATGGTTAAATTTAAATTTGGGGAACTCCATAGCACAACCTACTCGTCGACCACGTGAGAATCCATGGTCAGGGGAGACTTATGGAGACCTTGGTCAAAGAGTCTCTAATCCCCGACGGAGATTTCATCCAAGCCAAGAAAAGGAGATCTCTATGTGTAAGTGTGAAGATAGCACAAGGCGAGAGCTTAAATTTTATCATTCTTTACGATTAGTGTCACTTTGGTGATCTACCTAACCACTTAGAAAAAAAAATTCCACAAAACCTCATAATAGCATCAAAGTAACACTTAATATGAGTAAAAAGACATTTGTGCAACTATTGCAATCTGAAATTAAAGATATTCATGCATAAATAAATATGTAATGAAGTCAAAACTCAAAAGAATTATTCTAATGATTCATGCAACAATTATCTGTCGATAAACAAACTTTATTCATGCTAAAACACAAGAATTAGAGGCATTAAATAAAGTTTTAAGCATGTTGTTGCATAACTATCCTGGATAGATTGTAAAAATATTCTTCTGTATTATTTTTATACCCAAACTCATTATAAAATAGTCCCTTCATCCCTTAGGATTCATTAGGAACGGTGTAATCAACAACCGGTCCATTTCTTGACTGGTTATTATTTTTAGGTCCTTTGACCAATTTATTTTAACAACCGGTCCATTCCCTGTGTATACTTATTTTTAGGTCCAAAATGCCTTTCCACCGTCACTTAATTGACGGTGGAAGGCAGTGACTGATTCCTTATTTTCACCATAAATGCTTGGTCAGCCTGAGATCCGTCAGGTCGCCACCCCAGAGAATGCAATCGGTGCCATCTCCGGTGACCTATACGCTGGCGTAGGCTGTGCAGGAGCAGTTCCTCAGGCATGCCGCCCGGCACTCCCCCAGCCCCATCGTGTAGTTCACCACAGCCGCCGACATATCCGGCAGCTTCGCCCCCGCCACCCGCACGAATCTGTCGGTCCCGTTGCGGCAGTCCAGCACCGTCTTCCTCGCGCACCTGTCCCTGCCGTCCCACAGGTACCAGTCCTACGGCGACCGGGGGTCGAACCCCTGCAAGCAGCTGCAGACGGGAGAGTCATTGGAGTCGCAGACACGGAAGGGGCCGCAGGGGCTAACCCCGTTGCACTGGTCCTTGGGCGCGAACCAGAACCCCGGCAGGTCGTCCCCTCCGGACACACCACCAGGTCGCCCCTCGCCAGCTCGGCCTTGATGCGGTCCGAGTCGACCCGCCAGTCCCTCGACAACCGGACGGTGGGTATCGGAGAGAGGATCTCCGACTCCCGGGATATGGAGTAGGTGACGGTGGGGACCCTGCGGCCGAGGACCAGGGCGAGCACAACGGGGTCCATGAGGGTGAGGTGGGTGCACACGAAGAGGACACCGCTGGCGGTGCTGGTCGGTGTAGGCGGCGGCTGGCCGCGCACGATCACCTCGCCGCCGAAGATATAGACGAAGTAGCTAGGGATGGAAGCGTAGGGGAACGGCAACACCGATGAGAATGCACACGAAGGCTAGGAGGATGCTAAGGGGTATCCAGAGGATGATCATGAGCGCGGTGGCGGGGGTTGGGCGCGAGGGGCTAACCCCGTCGCACTGGTCCTTGGGCGCAAACCAGAACCTGTTCCAGGTCCCGCTGCTCTCCACGCCAGCGCATAGGTCACCGGAGATGTCCTCCGCAAACTGAGGTGTCACGGAAGGAGACGGAAGGACCTACACATAATAGAAATTAGATAAATGGACCTAAAAATAACTTTCCTGGTCAATGGACCTAAAAATAAACCAAAGGTCAACAAATGGACCTAAAATCAAAAACCCCTTAAGAAACTTAAGATAACTTAATGGGCCAAGATACAAAAATAAAATGGGCCCTCCTAATAAAGGAAATCGTAAAGAATAAAGAACATCTTAATATTCTATTTATCAGTTTAAATTTAATGGATATGTTAACAAATAAAGATATCGACAGGATATAATGCAAACGGATCCGGATACTATCAATGGGTCCGGATCTGATTTTAAGGGTTGGACAAATTTGGATATAGATACTTGATGGTTCCAAATCACTTGATAATTGGATCAAATTGTTAATACTAATGGGTCCGGATCCTAGACTACATAATATCCCAGACTACCATAACTCATATTAGAAAATTAGATGAATTTATAACTGCTATCGAAGATTATACGCATAAGTATGCTTTAGATAGAAATAATCATCTTGATGTTATATCATCTCTATAAAGATGAATAGTTTCTCTTGACAAGGAAGAGAAAGAGATATATCAAGATGAAGTTTTACCTTTTATATGTCTATGCCCCAATTAGGGGTGAACATGGTCGGGTTCGGTCTGGTTCGCACTATTTTTTAGGTGAACTGAAACTGAACCAAACTCCTATTCGAATTAGGGGTGTTCACTATTCGGTTCAAACCGAAAAACCAACCGAACCGATCAATTTGGTTCGGTTTGAAAGTGAAAAAAAATTGGTTTGGTTTCAAACCAAACCGAAATTGTAAATTCGGTTTGGTTCGGTTTACAGATCTTGTAAACCGAACCAAACCGATAAAACCGAATTTTAATAATATAATTTTAATTTATACATATGTATCAAGTATTCAAATTTGTTTAATATATACATACATGTATATATATGTATATATGTAAATATACATATTGTGTAAAGTAATATGGTCATCAAATTTTTACTTATAGATAATATTTCCTCATTATATAGGTTGATGGTTAAATTGAGTCAACATGTGAATATGTGATTAAAGCCTTACCTCCAAAAGAAATAGTAGGTTAAAGTCTTGTTTGTGAAAGGTTCACTTATTTTCGGGTTAAACCAAACCAAACCGAATTCGGTTTGATTTGGTTTGAAAAAATTACGGTTTGATTTGGTTCGGGTTGGCTCTGGTGATGGTTTGGTTTGGTTTTTAAAAAATTCCCTCTAAACCAAACCAAACCAAACCAAACCATGAACACCCCTAGTTCGAACTAACTAGTTCAGTTTGGTTTGAAGCGAAAAAAAAAAGACACATTTAAGGACGGTTCGACGGTCCTAAGTTTCAAACTCAAGACCGCCCCATGAGAATGGAAAGTGCTAGCCAATTGGACTACACTTTCTTTTGTGATATTATTTATTATTAAATATATTTAATATATATTTGATTTCCCAATAAAAAATCGAATTGAATCATGGGACTCTTCAACTGAACCGAACCGAATCGATTGATTCAGTTCGATTGGGTTGAACCGTTTAATGAACACCCCTATCCCCGACTCCTCTCTTTCGCCGTCTTCCGCCATCATCCATCGTATTGCTTGTTCTTCTCGTCCTGTTCATATACTTGCCGCACCACACTGTTGCCCGTTGGATTCTCATCCAACAGGTAGTAGTGCCATGCACACGCCGTAGGCGCACGTAGTGGGCACCAGTCATTTTTACTATTATTATCTTGATCCAACGATGGTGTGCTATGGTATGGTAGGCCACACCGCCGTACCATATCACTGTGATATATATATATATATATATATATATATATATATATATATATATATAGTTGGGGCTCCTGCAAGGGTGGTGGGTGTGGGACGGCCGCACGGACGAGCGGCAAGCCGGGCTCTTCTTGAACAATGCTTATTCCATGGTCTGAATGTGCCAAAGTGCTAATCTTATATAAATATCTTAATTAATATATCATTTATTAGTTTAAATAAAGATCTTGTGGATTTATACTAAGTTATTACTTATCTAAATATTATTGCAACTAAATAATTTTATATCAACTTATTTATAATTTGTGAATTTGTAAATTCTCTCATTAATAAATTCTTTTAATACCTATTCCACTCAGGTATTCCAAAGTTGTAAGAAACTTAATGTATCTTTCTAACGGTACTAAGCCATATTTCATATGCAATGACCAAATTCATTAGATATACTAGTTGTCTTGATGGTATTCACAGGGAAGATTTAGATAGGGTGCTAAGTACCTTAAACGAATTGTCTCCTTGAACTTGCATCACTAAAACTTTGCTGCATGCTGAGCTAAGAAGGTAGAGTGATGCAAGTTGGATTGTCCAAAATATTACATAAATTTATTTATAGTTTGTGAAATTGCAACTAAATAATTTTATATTTGTTAAGCTATAATTTAGTCCCACATTAAAAATAGTGAAAATAAATATGTGTTTATAAGAGGAAGATCTATTCCCCTTCTCCTAAAAGAGCTATATTCCTAGGAAAATGATAAACTCCATATGAGTACAATACCTCTTAGGTATGTGGCACACTAAAATTTCACGTAATTTTATTGACATCGCCTATGAAAATTTGAACAAAAGGCCATGTGCTCTATCAGAACTTCTTGTCACAACAAGACCCGCATATTTTTATCCTCACTAATGGAGAATTGTGTAGTGATATAATTTAATCTCATATTAGAAATAGTGGAAATAAATGTGTGCTCATAAATAAGACCTATTCCTCTTCTCCTAAAAAGATCTTTTTTTCTAGAAAGACAATACCTTTGAAGAGATATATTGAAATTTCACACAACTTCAATATTTAACTATATAAAAGGAATGAGTTATATGGGTATACTCTCCCAACTTCAAGTAAACTCGCCTTGTAGGGGGATGAATACCCACCCGCCTGTGGCGGGGTGGCGAGGGTTCGAGGATGGAAGGGCGCTGGAGGCGCACAACAGGTTTTAAAGGTTTAGGAAGTTGCGATCTCCCAGGAGGGTTTTTCTGGGTATTGAACTGGGTGACCCCTGTGGTCGGACGGTGGTCTAAACCATCACACCGCTACCAAAAAAAAAGAAAACTTCTAGTAAACCCTGTATTTGATAAAAAAAAAAGGAGTTATATCTCTCTGGATAACCTATTAATGTTAGAAACTAAGGAATTTTCAATTAAAATATAGATAGAATTATTAAATAAATTCCAAAAATAAAAATACCCTTACCAAACAAATTTGTGTGTGTGTGTGAGTGATGCAAGATTTTAAATGGGAAAATTATATATACACTCCTTAAATTTACCATATTTGAATATATACTCTTAAAATCTTTATATTATCACATATACCCCAATTATGTGAGAATAGTCACAGTCCCTCAAGTTAACATGCCATCAGAATTTCGAGAATATTCTACTATCCTAACCGTTAAATGACAGCTAAAAAACTAAAATACTCTTGTGAGAGAGAGAGAGAGAGAGAGAGAGAGAGGTGGACTGAGTAAATATTCCTCTATAGTGTGGGCTTACCCATCTTGCAAATTTCTAGAAGGTACAAAGTTCTTGATAAAGAGATTTTAAAAAAAAAAATCAACCCTCCGTCTCTTTAACAGAAATTTTCTCATCTCTACTCCCATTACCGTCTATTGACCAATCATATAATTGAGATTGAAAGATGATAAGCACATGACCTTGGTATTAATCTAAATAGAATAATTCAATAATGAAGATTTGGTCCTGCCCAAGTTTAGCTCAATCCGTTGTGAATGCTTATTTGGCTAAAACACAGCCCAACTTCTTGTAGACGTATTGGGTCAGCGGAAATTAATTAAATCCAAATGGGGGCCATGGAATAAATTTGAAGAATGTCATGACGTCAATCACCAGAAAGTTGGTGTGAGCTGCAAAGAAATTTATTTCATGGGATAAAAAATAATTTCAAGCTGGCTTCTAATGAATTAAAAGCATATGGCTCTTTAAATTCTTTCCTTAACATCCTGCGGAATTTAGAGATAATAGGTGATGGCTGAGTGTGCAATAACAAAAAGAGCACGAACAACAACAATTTCTAGTCCGATGTCTACTTGTGGTTATGGATCATTGAAAAGAAAACGTTTGGAGCATGTTTGTTATTAGAATAGACCGGAGTTTGAGGATATATTAATTTTATCATCAATCTATTTTAATATTAAACATAGTCTCGAAGAATTTGATGTAATTAGAATCTTCTAAAAAAATAAAAAAAAAATAAAAACTATTCCTTCTTTTGGCCTGGGTTACTTTTTAAAAAGAAAAGAAAAGAAAAACTTGGACCCGAGCTCAAGTCAAAGGCACCTCGGGATGGTACCGAGAAGAAAGAATCACTAATAGGATGAGACAAATCGACTTCTTATTATTTAAAAATAAGAATAATTTTAATATCTCTAATAAATTTTGTAAGATTGCTGACAAGAAATATGTTTATAGAGAAATACTACATGCACGTCCGACGTGCAAATCCCGACGTGTAAATGGCATTTCCTATGTTTATATCATATGGTCGGACCAACCATATCTAAGAAATCGGTTCGACAAATGTAGCGCCCGCGAGGATGATCAGTCGAGGTATATCTTTATCTTGACTCAGAGGCCAAGATCGAGAATGAGCAAGACTATGATTGAATAGTTGCCATTAGTTTCATGACATAAAAAACACAATATTGGGATGGATGTAACGCCCATGACTTTCCAATGTAATTGTCCTATAAAATCCATCATTCACCAATCACAATGCATAATGATGTTAGTGCTTGACTCACCCGTCCGAAACGGATGACGAAAAGAGCAACTGTGGACTTAATGAGCGACGGTTCCCATATTCTGAAGTGATTATAAAGATAAAAGTCTATCGACATAAGACAAAAAGAGAAAAAATCAACTCTCAACAACTGTCGATCATTCTCCCATACTCACTTCTCAACCTTGTAATTCCCTTTTGAATCCACACATTCCGAGTTGATCATCGAAAAGTCGACTCAAAAATCCAAATTTCGACTTGACTTCTATACAAGTCTTTCGAGTGAAATGATTTCATTCACCCCAATACTTCATTGACTCCCGAGCATTGTTCTTTTTGGACACTTTTAAAATCAAACTTCTCAACTGTTGTGCAAGGGCAAAGGGGGTTGACCAGGTTGTCGTCGTGGGGAGACACTCCGACGCCCAAGTTAGACAAGTGAAAAAAGGGGGGAAGAGAGTTTCAATGCCACGAGTAGCATACATTTGTTCGGTGGTGTCTCATTTGCTTTTATAGGGGGGGTTTTGCGAGGCGGGCCACTGCCAGTTGCCTTAGTTTACATCTTTGATTTCCTTGTTATGCCAAGGGGTGGTTTTAAGATAGGGGGCACGATCACCAGGATTGCCAGCTGTAAAAGGGGGGAGGTGTCGTGGCCCGAGATCCTCGAGCCCTTCCATATCAAGCTCGCAAGGTTAACAGGCGCAAGGCCAGCTGGACTTACCTCGTGTAGCGATTGGATGATCTTTGGCCCCCGGATCTGCCGAGGACCCACGCGTCGGGAGCGTCGGATCGCCAAATTCTGGAAGACGTCGGCGGCGGCAGTCTCTGCGACTGGCAACCAGCATCATTGGCCCCCCGGGTTCTTGTCGGAGAGGTTACAAGATCCGAGGAGAAGACAAGCAAGACCAATCTTTTTAATTTTTAATTTTGCGATGCCTGTTGTTTGCGCATACCGAGGCCAATTTCGCCATTCGCTGGCGCCGACTGCGGGTGCGTTTTCTGACATAATGATTTGGGGGTCGCGTGGGAGATCGTGCACGTTTATGGATGATTTGAGAGGTCAATCGCCGCGAGATTGCCTCGGTTCCCTTGCTAATGATGGTACTATCCAAAAGGTGGCAAGCGTTACCGATCCGGGTGAACGCCTCTTGCCTGTCGGGCTTCTGACGCGTGGAGGCGCCTCGTCCGTTCAAAGTTTTTGGCTTGCCATCGATCGTTCGATCACGCTTAGGCCGCTGATCCTATAAATAGGCGGATCGTCGCGGAGCTGGGGTTGCATGCTTCTTTTCTTGAGGGTGGTTTTCGGTGACTGCGGAGCATTCTTCCGACGTCGTGCTTTTACCTCATCGCCCTAGAACGCGTCGTCGTCTCAACCCTTGCTTGCTCTCCCTCGAGGTAAGCGATGAGCCTAACGCAGTCTCAGTCCTCTCATGGGGAGTCTTCCTCTAGAACAGATAGCGATGCCCCTTCTTCATACGATCAAAGGACCGGCACCTTTGTTTATGGCCCAGTAGAGGAGGGTTTCATTTTGAAAGTCCAACCTGGGGGCTATGTCCCTCATGCTCCCTCTGCTCATACCACGGGGGACCGTCGTCTAGCCGACAACGTCGCCGACGCATGGTGTGAGACGAACTCCGAGACTTTCTACTGGGTTAGGAAATGCTTGAGCCGCTCTCTTTCAGCCGACGTCGTGTTTTTCGCCAATAAATGTTTTCGAGCCCATCACGTTCTAGAGGGGGGGGTTTGCATATATTCCGAGGCGATTCGTGTCGGCCTACGCTTCCCTTTCCACCCCTTCATCATAGCTTTGCTCTTTGAGCTCGGCGCTGCCCCTTCTCAACTAGCACCAAACTCGTGGCGGACGGTCGTTGGTTTCCTCGCCATTTGTGTATCGGTCGGCGTGTCCCCAACACTTCACCTTTTCTTTTATTGCTTCTCCGTAAGGCCATTTGGCGATTGGCTCTACTTCTCGGCTCGGACTGGGCGACAGATCCTTAACCGCCTCCCGTCATCCGTTCATGGATGGAAGAGGAACTTCGTTTTCCCGTATTCTCCCTCTGGTTGGCCCTTTCCGACCGAGTGGTCCGAGGTCGACGTCCGAAGCAAGGCGTTCGGGCCACCCAAGCTTAGCAAATCTGAGCTTCTGGATTTCTCCTACCTACGGGAAGCAGAGAAACCTGACCTGGTCGAACCATCCGACGCGTTGCTCGAGCTGATTGCCGAAGGCTCAGAAGGTCATTGTCACCCTGTCTCTGTATTTTCTTTAAAAATCCTCGAGTTCTACTGACACATTAGTTGGCTCTTTTGTAGTGATGGCCGACATGACCTCCCCGGTGCGCAAGGTAAGGGTGGGCCCTTCACTGGCCGACCTCGTTCGGGCTCGGAGAGATAAGAAACGCCATGAGAAGCGCCCTCTGGAGATGCCTGAGGCTCCTGCCGGCGTTGCGAGGAAGGAGAAGGAAGACAGCTCGGGGGCCGCTGCCTCACAGCTGGCTGTCGAAGGGAGGCCGATGAAACTCCTCCAACCCTCGACGCCGTCCTCGTTGGCAGTGCCTCCTGAAATAGCTCGGATCAAAATAGCCCTTGACCCGGTCAGTTGGGGTCAGACCTCAGTTCCAGCGGAGCTGAAAGCGAAGCCCTCGGGAAGTCCCCCAGGAGGCTAGTCAGTGAGTTATACGCCACGGTCTTGGCGCAGATGTCGATTTTCGACGCCTTCGTGCATCGGGCCGAGGTGAAGAGCGAATCCTCGGACAAGCGAAAAGCCGAGGCGGAGGCGGTCACCGCATCGGAAAAGTCCCTCCGACAGAAAGATACCGAGGAGGTGAGGAAGACTGAGGGCGAGCTTTGGGCGTCGCTAGAATCCGCGAACAAAGCTCTTTAAGCTGAGAAAGAGGCACTCCAAGCTGCGAAAGCAGATCTGGCCGACGAGGTTGCGTCGTTCAAGCTGTTTCGCGAGAAGACGGCCCAGCTTGTGTCGGACGAGCGCGAGGCGGCGATACAGGAGTATCGCTCCTCCGAGGAGCTTGCAAACGAGATTAGCGGATTATTCCAGGAGGGCTACAACGATTGCCTTGCCCGTGTTGCCGAGCTATTCCCCAACCTCGACCTCTCGGGCGTTCGCGCGACCAAGGAGGACGCCAAGGAGGAGGTGTGTAACGTCACGCATTTTCCGGATCCCCGTGGATCCAGGTTTAGCGGGTTTGGTGGCCAATGTGAGGCCCATTATCTTGTGTGCTTCTTGTTGGATCCTTACCAGGGTTGGTTATGGATCTTTGTTGGTGTTCAGTGTGCTGGACATCAGCAATGAGTTGGCGTCCAGGTGGGTGACGTCGACTTTGTGTTGGCGGCCATGGGTTGCCGTTAACATGGTTTTAACGTCCAACGATGTAGACGTCGATTGTTGAACTTGGCGGCCAAAGATGTGGATGCCTGGTTGCGGCGACTTGGTTAGCGGCGCAGAGGTTGACGTTAACCTGTGGCGCCTGTGTTTTTAGGGCAGACCCGAGCCCTGTTCTTTCCCCACTTTCTCCTCTCCACTTCGCCCACCTTCACCCTTGAGCTTCTTCGCGAGTTCTGATGGTCGGCGGGAGCTCGTGGGAAGGCCGTGGTGCGCGTGGTAGCAGCAGATCGGGCGGGGAATGGCGAATTGGAGCGCGGTGTTCGTGGGGCGTTCCTCGGGTTTCAGCGTGATTCAAGGTTCTTTGGGGGTTTAATTGCGTTTCTGAGGTAGGGACTGGACCCCTGGATTCCTCATGGTTGATTGGTTATGGTTTGTTTGTGTAGATTGCATGTTAATTGAGTTTTTGGGAAAAAGGGGTTTTCATGCCGGAAAATCGGGTGGTTTGATTGATTCAAGCGTTGGATCATGTCTTTCCGGTTTAATTGTGGTTGCTAGATGTAAGGGGGAGTGTTTCCCCTTGTTTTTCTATTGTAATTATGGTTAGATTGCCCGTACAATCGGCCTAGGGCCATTTTGTGTGTTCTGGCGGGTTCTGCAGTGAAGATATTGGCGTCAACATCGGTTGACGCAGAGTTCTTCTTTGGGAGATTAACGGCTAGGTATCTAGCCGTTGATTGTGGGTAAATGGCCAAGTGGTGGTCGCTTACTTGGTATTGACGGCAAGGGACATTGTCGTCTATATTCTTTGGACGGCAATCGATGTCGCCGCCAACCTGTGCTTGTGCATGCGTCAGCACTGTCTGTTTTACGTGTTTGTGTGTGCATGGCAATGACCGGTGTGAGCCAGTGCACTTGTTATGCTCTTGGAGCATACTGCTCATGTAATGGGCATGTTTTATGTGAATGATGTGTGATGTACGTAGTGGTTTAAGTATGTGTATGTTGTCCATATGTTGGACATGTTGTTTACGTGACTGACATGTGGTGCACCTGGTTGGTGTATTATACACGTGTTGTCTACGTGGTTTAGGTGTGTGCATACTACACATTTTGTCGTAATGTAATTCTTATGATTTGTCGTAGTAACTGGGCAGTGAGGTTCCTGTGTGAGCTTAGCTATGACTTTATAGTGTTTGGGCAGTGAAGGTCGTGTGTGGACCTAGCCCTGGTTCATTGTTGTCTTTTGAATAATATTATATTGATTTATGTATTAAGTGGTGTGTGTTGCCACGGAGGTCATGAGGTGACTAATGATAGGTAAGTTTGTGGTTCAGGTATGTGTTGGTGTGGGATAGTTTTGGGGTCATATAGTGACCTATGTTAAGCTAATCCTAACACTTGTATATTGTGAATTATAAGTTAAGGCTATATGTGTAAGTATCGTGGTTTGAGATTGCCGAGTGTGGTGGTCCGGCGCCTATTTCGGAATGTCTCTCTAGTCGGGTACCCCAGGTTCTTTGTGAGCCAGGCACGTGTGTTTGTTGTGCTCGGGGTTTTGTCCCGGTACTTGTGTTGTACCGTTGAGGTCTGTGTCGTCTTCCTGGACACCCTCACTCTTGTGCTTGAGTTGTACATCCGGCTGAGGGAAAGACGACAGTAGGGCAGCGGCTTGTATTTGTGGGTGTGTAGTCGCTTGTAGCGCGCTCGTAGTTGGGGGTACGGACACCAGTAGTCGACACTGGTCCCCAGCTAGTCCTATTTTCCAGTGCCTCACTTTAGAGTGCTCCGGCCAGAGACTCTAGAGGTGCCAGGCATGGGCCTGCAGTTGTGTGTCTGCAGGTGTGGTGTTGGTTGTTCTCCACAGTTGTTTGACTTGTTCTCGTGGAGCGGCAGTTGGACCTTTCGTCCGTGACTGCGAGGCTGAGAGGTTGTTCTTGTGTTGTGTTGTCCGGGTTGGATACTGGCCTGATCAGATAGTAGTCCGTTCCCGTGTGGTGGCGTCGTTCTTCGCAACTCGTGCTTTGTTAGCTCCAGCTGTAGTTATGGTGGCGTCGTTCTTTCTGACTCGTGCTTTGCCACTGGCTCTGGTTCGTGAGTTTGTGACTCGTGGTTGAGGTTTGACCTTTTCGAGGTGTGCCCTGGTGTTGGCACAGTTGTGACTGAGTTGTGGTTTGTGTGACTTGCTGGTTGAGGCTTTACTTGTAATATTGTGCTTAAATAAAGGTATAATATAATTATGGTTCAGTGTGGTGTTTATCACCTACTTGTACCCTTGTTCGGGTGTTTGTGTTGTGGTACCTCAGAGTAGCAGGTACTTGTTTTCCTTCATGGGTTACTTTGTAGTTTTGTGGTGGTACATTGTGTACCAATCTTTCCGGGTACTTGCTTGTTGTGGAGGTCTTGTGGTTTGACCTACCACTTGTTGCATCTTATCTGTTTTAAGTAAATCTTTGTTTATAATTTATTGTGGATCAGTTTGTGATTATTAATCATGTTACCTTGTGAGTAATTTGCTGATGAGGCTTGTGGCCTAGGCATATTGTGATTTAGTAGAGCTGTGCTCCGTGGAGGCCGTGTGAGACCTTCCACTTGTTGAGTTTTACTCTTCTTGGGTATGATTCCAATTATGGTTTTAGTGTGTGATGGACTAGCTAGCTGTAGCCAGTCCTACCATTTATGTATGGCACTCGATGTAGTGTGATTTGGAGTATAAAGGACCAGCTCTTTGATAGCAGTCCTGTTACTCAAGTGTTTGAGGTTTGCCTGTGAAGCTTGCAGCTTAGGCAGAGATTTGCCTGTATGGCTTATAGCTTAGGCAACTAGTTGTTGTAGCAGTGTGCCAGTGAGACTGTGGTTTAGGCACTTTAGTAGTTGGGCTGACTAATGATATTATATTAGTCATGTAGTCCCACTTACCTTCTGAGGACTTTGTGTTTATTATCATGATTATGTTTAATTGTTATTTATTGTTATGATGTGAGCATGAAATGGTTTGGCTATTGGTGTTGCCAGTGAGACCCTTTGGGGTTGAGGAGTTTGTGGTTTCGGTGTTGTTTTTGGGTGGTCCCTGCTGAGCCAGTGACTTGTTGAGGCTCACTCCCCTACAGTTCTTTTCAGGGCTTGCCGTATGTTTGGCTTGCAGCAGTGTTGTGACAGACTTGTACCACCAGTAGTAATGTAGTAGTTAGTGTTGTGTGAGCTTGTGCTCCCTCTGGGTATGCCCCAGGTAGTTGTACTTTTTAATTAGACATGTATTAATGTAATGGGACATTTGTACAAATTTGTGAACAGATATGAGCACATGTACTTTCTTGTGTCTTATATTCTTGTGGTTTATCTTTTATACTCTTACTGGACACTTGTGTGAGCTATCCCTTGCGAGACTTCAGTCCGTTCGCGGGAGGCGGATCTGGATATGGAGCCTTAATGGGCATAAATACCCCGGTCCGTCACAAGGTCGGCCGACGAGATATACGTCGAGGCGGCCGAAAAAAGTTGTGGCCGAGGACGAGTGAAACCGGGAGAAGTTGTAGTCGGTTCACATTTCTTTTCTTTCTTTTTGTCAAACAATGCTTCAAGGTGTTTATTCGCACGGGCTTAAGAATCATTTCGGGTATCGAAACGACCTCGTTTATTCGAAAGAGTGCCGACGCGATTTCGTACAATTGTAGAGTGCCGAAGCGACCTCGTATAATGGTAGAGTGTCAAAGCGACCTCGTTTATTTCAAAAGAGTGCCGAAGCGACCTCGTACAATGATAGAGTGCCGAAGCGACCTCGTACAATGGTAGAGTGCCGAAGCGACCTCGTTTATTTCAAAAGAGTGCCGAAGCGACCTCGTACAATGATAGAGTGCCGAAGCGATCTTGTACAATGGTAGAGTGCCGAAGCGACCTCGTACAATGGTAGAGTGCCGGAGCGACCTCGTTTATTTCAAAAGAGTGCCGAAGCGACCTCGTACAATGATAGAGTGCCGAAGCGACCTCGTACAATGGTAGAGTGCCGAAGCGACATCGTACAATGGTAGAGTGCCGAAGCGACCTCGTACAATGGTAGAGTGCTGGAGCGACCTCGTTTATTTGATTCAAGCGTAATAGTTTCGCAAGTGTTCGGCGTTCCACGTCCTCGGGAGAGCAGCTCCGCCGAGGTTCTCGAGCAGGTAAGCGCCATGGCCGAGGTTCTTTGACACACGGTAGGGTCCTTCCCAAGCAGCCGACAACTTCCCACTAGTCGACCTGGGGTCTGAAACTGATAGCTTTCTTAAGACCAAGCTTCCGACATTGAAGCTTCTCTCTTTGACGTTTCTGTCAAAGCTCCTCTTTACCCTCCTTCGGTATGCCTCCATTCTTGTCGACGCCTTTCCTCGCTTCTCCTCGATCAGGTCCAGCTCGGCACGAAGATAGGATTCGTTCATCTCTTGATTGAAGCCGAGGACTCTTCCAGAGGGGGCGAGCATCTCTTTCGGTGTAACGGCTTCTACTCCGAAAGCGAGGGAGTATAGCGATTCTTGTGTTGCTTCTCGCGGCGTTGTGCGGTATGCCCACAAGACGTGGAGGAGCTCATCCGTCCATCGTCCCTTGTGGTCCTCCAGCCTTCTCTTCAGCCCGTCCAAGATCGTCCGATTTGTCACCTCGGCCAGTCCATTGGACTGTGGGTGTGAAACCGAGGAGAATCGGTGATCCACCCCCAGGGCCGAGCAGTTTCACCGAAAGCGGGCGTTATCGAACTGCTTTCCATTGTCGGTGACGATTATTTTGGGGACGCCGAATCTGCATATAATATTCTTCCAAACAAAACCCCAGGCATTGGCGTCAGTAATTTTTGCCAATGGCTCGGCCTCCACCCATTTGGTGAAATAATCCACAGCCACTATAATGAACTTCCTTTGGCCTGTCGCTGGCAGGAAAGGACCGAGGATGTCCATACCTGTAGTACCTCGAAAATTCATTAATTCAAAAATAAAGATAAATTGAATTTTTGAATTCAATTAATAAACTTAAACTAGTTAAAATGTACGCATCCTTATTGCATGCGTATAAACCCCTATAAAAATTTCGTAAAAATTGTAGTTATACTATAAATAATGTTCTCTAATGACCCATCATGAAATTTGGGCGTAGAAAAATCATTTGGACTTAGTTTAAGAATTTATGCGACTTATTAGCATAATTAAGGAATAAGTCGAAGAATCCATTATTTTATGATCCAATGTGGATTATAAATTAAAATAAATATATGAGTAGACTTTAAATAATATGGGATGATATTCCATTATGATATTTAGACCAATAGACAATCTTGGTCCATGAATAAATTATCTAATAAAAGGATAAATAAAAATCCATTAAGTAAAGTAAGTACATGGGTTGTACAATTAAGCTCACACGAGTTATTGGGCCAAGAGTAAGAGCCCAAATGATGAAGGTTAGAATTATTGGCATGAATAATATTTAATCAAATTAAAAATATGAAGTTACTTGAATAAATGAGATAAATTGATTTAATTAGAATAAATGGTGAATAAATGAAAACAAAGGGAATTAAAGTAATATCCATTAAGCTAAATTATTAACGGGTTACTCTAATAACCCAAACCCAATGAAATGGGCCCAAATAGGGATAGCCCATCATAGGATGAGAGTTAAATTAATGAAATTCGTATATAATTAATTAAATAAATAGTAAAGGGTTAAGATAAATGTTAAATAACCCTTATATATCCAAAAGAAGAGTCCTTAACCCATCTTAACTCTTTAACCACGAAATTAAGCTCTCTCACCTCCCCATTAGATGGATAAATGAGAGAAAAGGGGAAGATAAATATGCAAATTCGGAATTAATAGAAAAAGGGGAGTTTTAGAAGGAGTAAAACTCTAATAGCAACCTAATACACCCCCAAACTCGTACCTACCACCCATAGAACGTGGCTGGAGTCTTGGGAGACAAAGGAGAGGTGTTCTGGACGAAGGATCTTGGAGGAGAAGGTTGGAGCAAGGAGCTTCCTTCTTCCTGTTTTCGTCATCAAACCCTAGTTTTTCTTGTCATCACTAAAAGGTAGGCAATCTCTCAAGCAAAAATCGTGAAATAATTACCCTAGGTAGCCTTCATGTACCTCTTCAAAAGCCCTATAGTTTCGTTGTATTCCGTTTATCCATTTGAGCGAATTTAATTCATGAAATCCTACTATCACCATGAACCCGAATCTCATGTTTTCTCTAATACCTTGCACGTACTTGTTCCCATGCTATGAGAAAATTCTCATTGATACTAACATGTAATAGCTTTCAAACGCCTCTAGTTTCGTGCTATTTAGACCTCCCATGAGGGAGAATTAATTCATTGAATCCCTATCAGATACATGCACCCTATCCTTCATGATTGCTTGTGAACCCCGTTCATGATTGACTTCAGATCATGATAAAATTATCATAAATACTAATTCTTGTTAGATTTTAAACGCCTTTAGTTTCGTAATTTTTCGTCATGTATACCTCTCTAATTAATTCGTTGAACCCTGACTGCGCCTGTTTAGGTCACCGAAAAGTAACCTGATCAATGCATGTCTAAACCTTGTCTATTTCCAAATTAATCGTACATGTTGATAGATATACATGTCTACTTTCATTTAAAACTGGTTTCGTACTTTTTGGATCACCGTGCTATTTTATATGGAATTTATAACGTCTCTATATCACAGAGGACTCGCCCTAGGAAAAAGGGAAAAAGAGCAAACCCACTTGTTATCGCGACGGCGCGATCCGCCGCGATAACAGGCGTGTCGCGGTCGGCCTTCAGGTCGCGTCATGAACGCGACGGGCCTCGCCGCCGCGTTCCCAACCCGAACCGGGCCAGGCCGACCGGTTCGCCTGTCGCGCCAGGCCGCACCACCGCGACCTGAACCGTGACGGGATACCCCGTCGCGACTCGATCAGTAACACGCCCTTGCACCCCGTCGCCTTCTTGAAATTTCATCCAGAACATATAATTGTGCTTATATCCCTGCTGATTAGTCTATATACTTCTTAAATAGCCATGATTAACCCATGTTATAGTTAATTCGACTTGGTAAATTAATAATTGGCATTAATGATATACATTTAATTATTTAAAATGACATTTGCACAACTTGTCATATCTTCAAGATTTCCTTACACTTACGCACACACAACATTATTAAATGCCATTTGACCTTGATAAATTATGCAATAATGTATTCGGTAAATTATCGAAAAATTGACTAAATTACCCTATTTTGTTAAATACAATTATTTACGTTTTTACTCGCGCATTTCATCTACCGTTACCGTTTTTCCTCGGCCTTCAAGCACTCGAGGCACGACGGACCCGTTTTTACACACTTTCCCTTGACTTGGACCACCTCTCCACCGGGAATACTCTCGATTGGACCAGAGACTCCTTGTCAAGACCTCCGTAAGTCTTCTTGGCTTTGGCGCACGTCCTTAGTCAACGAGCTGGTTGTACCTCAAAACCCGTTACACCCTAGGGATCAGTACGATCCATACCTTAGTATATTCCTTCTCGTCTTGAGTTCACACCGGACCACCTATCCCGTGTACACAGCACAGCTAAGGGGCGGTTGTGACTTCTACCAGACTGCCGGTACCCGACCTGGTGCTGTGCAATCGTTACTATCATGTTTATCGTCGTTTTACGATTGTACCCCTCTCATCTACAGTCTCTTTACTCTCATCTGTTCACATTCTCTCTACACTCTCATCTATCTCGTCTAAGTACTCTCTTATCTCTTCTTGGTACTCTCTTGGCCATACAATTGATTGTCTAAATTAAACAAGCAAGTACTATATGCCAAAGCAATAGGGCCCGGTCTTGTCCTGGGAGGAGCTCCCGAAGAGTGCTATTTCCTTGCAAGGGTAACGTGATCAGGATGTGTACGGCATGCATCCAGCGCCATTCAACAACCAATACAATTTAGTTTATGACAATCAAACAATCGCTTTACTATATCTCTGGGTTGACATGATGCTAGACCGGGGAAGTGCTAGTGCACCTTGGTGCAGACGTTACATATTCTTTCACTATATGGCCAATCCTCTATCATACTAGTTGCAATTACTTTTGAATATGCTATCATCCTCTTGTTTACTATTCTTCTCTCGTAGTCAATGTGCTATTACTCTCTTGACTTTACTTGATCGATCTCACTAGTTAACCTGCTATACAAGACATTAATCATTTAAAGTCTGCTTGTTTTCATGAGATATTAAGTCCTTCTGAGCGTTATCGCTCACCCTTCGTTATTTGTTATTGTGTTTTCAGGTAAGTCAAGTGACGACTTTACATACAACAACGGGATTGGATTAGAGTGATGAGCGTCCTGAAGTCATAGTAATGGAATGTTCTTAGTACCTTAGAGTCTAGTTAGATATTTGTTTTAGATTTCTTTTCCAATGTAATAATGTCATTGAGCCCTATGTTTTGGATCTGAATTAGTGGTTGTAATAGTTTAGATGAATTATCAATAAAATGATGAGTTTTAATGTAATTATTGTTCATTAGTTGCTCTGATATTTGCGAATGTATGCGTAATTTACGTTACCATACACGTTGTTCATGCCTCCCCGATTTATTCCGCTGCTAAATTGGCGGGGCATGACAGTTGGTATCAGAGACTAGGATGTCCTTATTAGGATATTTTTGGTCTTAGAATGTTCTATGTGAACTGCCCTGACATGTGTCTAAGTCAACTACCATACCTATGTAAGGATTGGGTAGAACCATGGTTAAGATCTGAATACATTTATCTATATATATGTATCAACTTAAACATTACTTTAGCACCCTAATGACAACCTTATTCTTGAAGGAATTTTTAATGGACGCCAACATGAGACCAACTCAAAGGCTAGTTCTGGCATGTCAGCAAGCCGCCCAAATACTAGAAGAAGCTCTGGAAACGACGAAGGAGATTAAAAAGGAGACCAATCAGAATGGGAAGAGAGGATACAACCATGACAAGAAGGTAAACCCACCGAAGAAACGTAGCAAGAAGATCTGTCTTCATTGTAGTAAGCCGGGACATGTAGCCAAGGAATGTTGGCGAAGCATTGGTGCATGTCTACGTTGTGGCAGTTTGGCTCATCAGATACAAGACTGCCCCCTGTTAAAGGAGCCATCCACTAACACAAAGGATCTCAACTACGATGATAAGAGAAAAATAAAGAAGAGTAAGAAGAACGCCATACAAGTATTCCTTATTCGTGAAGGACAGTGTGAGCACTGTAATAAGATAGGCACAAATTGGAGGAATGCTGGAGGAGAATAGGAGCTTGCCTACGCTGTGGAAATCGCAATCATCGCATTTCTGAGTGTCCTATACTTGAGAAGCAGGAGAAAGAGAAACGTCCGACAGAGCAAGAGAAGCCAGGCAGACTACAAGCTATGCAGGAAGTTGGGACCCCCAACAAGGGTGGAGTCGTGGAAGGTAACTCTAAACTTATAACAATTAATATGTATTTAGCATGAAATGG
The DNA here is from genome assembly GCA_014218235.1 of Colocasia esculenta. NCBI lineage: Eukaryota > Viridiplantae > Streptophyta > Magnoliopsida > Alismatales > Araceae > Colocasia > Colocasia esculenta. The sequence goes on from JACBKR010001043.1 coordinate 23,415, forward strand.
TGATTTATATGTAACCAACGTGGTCGTAGAATTTGGGGACCAAATTCTTTTTAAGAGGGGGAGGATGTAGTACCCCGGAAATTCATTAATTCAAAAATAAAGATAAATTGAATTTTTGAATTCAATTAATAAACTTAAACTAGTTAAAATGTACGCATCATTATTGCATGCGTATAAACCCCTATAAAAATTTCGTAAAAATTGTAGTTATACTATAAATAATGTTCTCTAATGACCCATCATGAAATTTGGGCGTAGAAAAATCATTTGGACTTAGTTTAAGAATTTATGCGACTTATTAGCATAATTAAGGAATAAGTCGAAGAATCCATTATTTTATGATCCAAGGTGGATTATAAATTAAAATAAATATATGAGTAGACTTTAAATAATATGGGATGATAGTCCATTATGATATTTGGACCAATAGACAATCTTGGCCCATGAATAAATTATCTAATAAAAGGATAAATAAAAATCTATTAAGTAAAGTAAGTACATGGGTTGTACAATTAAGCTCACACGAGTTATTGGGCCAAGAGTAAGAGTCCAAATGATGAAGGTTAGAATTATTGACATGAATAATATTTAATCGAATTAAAAATATGAAGTTACTTGAATAAATGAGATAAATTGATTTAATTAGAATAAAGGGTGAATAAATGAAAACAAAGGGAATTAAAGTAATATCCATTAAGCTAAATTATTAACGGGTTACTCTAATAACCCAAACCCAATGAAATAGACCTAAATAGGGATAGCCCATCATAGGATGAGAGTTAAATTAATGAAATTCGTATATAATTAATTAAATAAATAGTAAAGGGTTAAGATAAATGTTAAATAACCCTTATATATCTAAAAGAAGAGTCCTTAACCCATCCTAACTCTTTAACCATGAAATTAAGCTCTCTCCCCTCCCCATTAGATGGATAAATGAGATAAAAGGGGAAGATAAATATGCAAATTCGGAATTAATAGAAAAGGGGAGTTTTAGAAGGAGTAAAACTCTAATAGCAACCCAATACACCCCCCAAACTCGTCCCTACCACCCATAGAACGTGGCTGGAGTCTTGGGAGACGAAGGAGAGGTGTTCTGGATGAAGGATCTTGGAGGAGAAGGTTGGAGCAAGGAGCTTCCTTCTTCCCGTTTTCGTCATCAAACCCTAGCTTTTCTTGTCATCACTAAAAGGTAGACAATCTCTCAAGAAAAAATCGTGAAATAATTACCCTAGGTAGCCTTCATGTACCTCTTCAAAAGCCCTATGGTTTCGTTGTATTCTGTTCATCCATTTGAGCGAATTTAATTCATGAAATCCTACTATCACCATGAACCCGAATCTCATGTTTTCTCTAATACCTTGCACATACTTGTTCCCATGCTATGAGAAAATTCTCATTGATACTACCATGTAATATCTTTCAAACGCCTTTGGTTTCATGCTATTTTGACCTCCCATGAGGGAGAATTAATTCATTGAATCCCTGTCAGATACATGCACCCTACCCTTCATGATTGCTTGTAAACCTCGTTCATGCTTGACTTCAGATCATGATAAAATTATCTTAAATACTACTTCTTGTTAGCTTTTAAACGCCTTTGGTTTCGTAATTTTTCGTCATGTATACCCTTCTAATTAATTCGTTGAACCCTGACTGCGCCTGTTTAGGTCACCGAAAAGTAACCTGATCAATGCATGTCTAAACCTTGTCTATTTTCAAATTAATCGTACATGTTGATAGATATACATGTCTACTTTCGTTTAAAACTAGTTTCGTACTTTTGGATCACCGTGCTATTTTATATGGAATTTAGAACGTCCCTATATCACAGAGGACTCGCCCTGGGAAAAAGAGCAAACCCACCTGTTATCGCGACGGCGCGATCCGCCGCGATAACAGGCGTGTCGCGGTCGGCCTTCAGGTCGCGTCATGAACGCGACGGGCCTCGCCGCTGCGTTCCCAACCCGAACCGGGCCAGGTCGGCCGGTTCGCCTGTCGCGCCAGGTCGCACCACCGCGACCTGAACTGCGACGGGATACCCCGTCGCGACTCGATCAGTAACGCGCCCTTACACACCGTCGCCTTCTTGAAATTTCAGCCAGAACATATAATTGTGCTTATATCCCTACTGATTAGTCTATATACTTCTTAAATAGTCATGATTAACCCATGTTATAGTTAATTCGACTTGGTAAATTAATAATTGGCATTAATGATATACATTTAATTATTTAAAATGACATTTGCACGACTTGTCATATCTTCATGATTTCCTTACACTTACGCACACACAACATTATTAAATGCCATTTGACCTTGATAAATTATGCAATAATGTATTCGGTAAATTATCGAAATAAATGACTAAATTATCCTATTTTGTTAAATACAATTGTTTACGTTTTTACTCGCGCATTTCATCTACCGTTACCGTTTTCCCTCGGCCTTCGAGCACTCGAGGCACGACGGACCCGTTTTTACACACTTTCCCTTAACTTGGACCACCTCTCCACCGGAAATACTCTCGATTGGACCAGAGACTCCTTGTCAAGACCTCCGTAAGTCTTCTTGGCTTTGGCGTACGTCCTTAGTCAACAAGCTAGTTGTACCTCAAAACTCGTTACACCCTAGGGATCAGTACGATCCATACCTTAGTATATTCCTTCTCGTCTTGAGTTCACACCGGACCACTTGTCCCGTGTACACAGCACGACTAAGGGGCGGTTGTGACTTCTACCAGACTGCCGGTACCCGACCTGGTGCTGTGCAACCGTTACTATCGTGTTTATCATCGTTTTACGATTGTACCCCTCTCATCTACAGTCTCTTTACTCTCATCTGTTCATGTTCTCTCTACACTCTCATCTATCTCGTCTAAGTACTCTCTTATCTCTTCTTGGTACTCTCTTGGCCATACAATTGATTGTCTAAATTAAACAAGCAAGTACTATATGCCAAAGCAATAGGGCCCGATCTGGTCCTGGGAGGAGCTCCCGAAGAGTGCTATTTCCTTGCAAGGGTAACGTGATCAGGATGTGTACGGCATGCATCCAGCGCCATTCAACAACCAATACAATTTAGTTTATGACAATCAAACAATCGCTTTACTATATCTCTGGGTTGACATGATGCTCGACCAGGGAAGTGCTAGTGCACCTTGGTGCAGACGTTACATATTCTTTCACTATATGGCCAATCCTCTATCATACTAGTTGCAATTACTTTTGAATATGCTATCATCCTCTTGTTTACTATCGTTCTCTCGTAGTCAATGTGCTATTACTCTCTTGACTTTACTTGATCGATCTCACTAGTTAACCTGCTATATAAGACATTAATCATTTAAAGCCTGCTTATTTACATGAGATATTAAGTCCTACTGAGCGTTATCGCTCACCCTTCGTTATTTGTTATTGTGTTTTCAGGTAAGTCAAGTGACGACTTTACATACAACAACGGGATTGGATTAGAGTGATGAGCGTCCTGAAGTCATAGTGATGGAATGTCCTTAGTACCTTAGAGTCTAGTTAGATATTTGCTTTAGATTTCTTTTCCAATGTAATAATGTCATTGAGCCCTATGTTTTGGCTCTGAATTAGTGGTTGTAATAGTTTAGATGAATTATCAATAAAATGATGAGTTTTAATGCAATTATTGTTCATTAGTTGCTCTGATATTTGTGAATGTATGCGCAATTTACGTTACCATACACGTTGTTCATGCCTCCCCGATTTATTCCGCTGCTAAATTGGCGGGGCATGATAATACCCCACTACGCGAAAGGCCATGGCGAAACCAGTGGCACGAGCTCTGCTGGAGGTCGTCGGTCAAACTTGCCGAAGAGTTGGCATTGATGGCACTTTTGAACATACCTCTCAGCATCTTTTAACATGGTCGGCCACCAATAACCTTGTCGCGTGATCCTTCTAACGAGGGATCGGGCACCTGTGTGGCTTCCGCACGTTCCTTCATGGACTTCGCTGATGATTTCCTCGGTATGACCAGAGGAAATGCACCGGAGGTGCGGGTAGCTAAACCCCTTTCTATATAGATCCTCGCCGATGAGGAAGAACCTAGCGGCTCGCCTTTTCGTCATGTCGGCCTCAATTCTGTCGTCGGGAAGTAGGCCGCTTTTGATGAACTCGATCAAAGGGGTCATCCAGTTTGTCGAGGTGTTGGCGCACATCACTTCTTTGGCCATCACGGATGATTCGCTGAGCTCCTCTATTAGCACAGATGACCGCCCTTCCGCCGATGACGACGCGAACTTGGATAACGCGTCAGCCTGCGAGTTCTCTGCTTGCGCGATCTTCACCAGCTCGGCTGAATCGAACCCCGCGAGTAGCCGGTTGACCTCGGCCATGTACGATGCTAGATTCGCTTCTTTAGCCTCGAACTCGTGCGCCACCTGGCTTACGACCGGTTGAGAGTCGCTGAAAACGGAGACCCTTTTCGCTCCGAGGGATGTTGCCCTTTTTAGCCCTGAGATTACAGCCTCATATTCGGCAATGTTATTAGAGGCTTCAAAGCCGAAACGAACTGCGTACCTTAGGACAAGCCCGTCGGGAGAGTGGAGGACCACTCCCGCACCGCTCCCCTAGGAATTTGATGCTCCATCGACGAACACCTTCTAGCGCTCGTTGTCCTCTTCCTCCTCCTCTGGCCTTCTCGCCGTTCCTTCGGAAATGAAGTCCGCCAGAGCCTGAGCCTTTATTGCTATTCGAGGTTTGAAAGTGATGTCGAACTCCCCGAGCTCTATGGCCCACTTCGCCAACCTTCCCGAGACCTCGGGTCGGGTGAGGACTTGCTTGATAGGGACGTCGGTGAGGACGGCGATTTTGTGCGCCTGGAAATATGGGCGTAGCCTCCTCGCAGCCATCACGAGAGCGTATGCAACCTTTTCAAGGTCGACGTAACGCTGCTCGGCTCCTCGCAGTGCTTTGCTGGTATAGTACACCGGAAGGTGGTTGCAGTTCTCTTCCCGTATGAGCACCAAACTGATGGAATGTGTTGTTGTTGACAGGTACAGTAGTAGATCCTCCCCGACTATTGGCTTACTCAATGTTGGAACATGCGCCAAGTGCGTCTTGAGGTCGTCGAAGGCTTCCTGACACTCCTCGGTCCACTCGAAGCGCCCTTTCCTCAGTACTTCGAAGAAGGGTCTACACCTCTCAGCCGACCTGGACATAAATCTGCTTAGAGCAGTAACCCTACCATTGAGCCGATGTACCTCCTTCACCGTTCTCGGGGGCGCCATGTCCATGATGGCTTGTATCTTGTCGGGGTTGACATCGATTCCTCTGTTGGAGACGAGGTAGCCGAGGAATTTCCCCGCGCGCACGCCGAAGACGCACTTCTCGGGATTGAGCTTCATCCCGAATCGCCTTAGCACCTCGAACGTCTCGGCCAAGTCATGGATGTGGTCCTCGGCGTGCCGGCTTTTCACCAGCATGTCGTCGATGTAGATTTCCATTGTCTTCCCGATCTGTTCCTCGAACATTGTGTTGACGAGCCGCTGGTATGTTGCACGTGCATTCTTTAACCCAAATGGCATTCGAGTGAAGCAGTATAGACCTTTTTCTGTGATGAACGATGTCTTTTCCTCGTCATCGGGCACCATTCTAATTTGATGGTATCCCGAGTATGCGTCGAGGAAGCTAAGGAGATCGTGTCCTGCCGTGGAGTCGACGAGCTGATCGATGCGAGGTAGTGGGTAGCTATCTTTGGGGCAGGCTTTGTTCAGGTCGGTGAAGTCCACGCACATTCTCCACTTCCCACTAGCCTTGCGCACCAGGACGACGTTGGCGACCCATTCAGGGTAGAATGTGTCTCGGACGGTCCCTGCTCGCATGTACTTTGCCAGGTTGTCGTCGATCGCCTTCTGTCGGTCTGCCGACAACGGCCTCTTCTTCCAACGAACTGGTCTTGCCTCGGCGCTCACGTTCAAATGGTGCTGAATTATTTCGGGGTCGATGCCGGTCAGGTCGTCGTCCAACCAGGCGAAGACGTCGACGTTTTTCTTGAGGAAGTCGACGATTGCCTCGTCCAACATCCCAAGCTCGCATCCGACCACCAGGTTCCCGCTGGCGACCTCTATCTGCTTGGTTTGCTCAGTTGGTTCATGCCTTGCAACATTTTCATCAGAAACGGGCAAATACTCACTAACTGCTGGTGCTTTTGCTTGTATTGAATTAATATAACATCGCCTGGCCTCGGTCTGGTTTCCCACGACCTCGCCAATTCCTCCATGGGTCGGGAACTTTAACTTTTGGTGATAGGTTGACGGGACCCCTCCCAATTTCCCCAAGAGGCCCCAACCGAAGATAGCATTGTATGCCGACTTCACTTTTACCACAAGAAAGTCGGCCTCAACGGTTACATGCCGAGGTCGGGTGCCTAGAGTGACCTTTAGTTTTATCGACCCCTCGGCGTTGACAGGCGCCCCGCTAAAACCGAAAAGGGGAGTCGCGACCGGTTTGAGGTCGGTGCTTAGGTTGGTCATTTTCACAAAGCAGTCATAAAACAAAACATCGGGAGCTGCTCCATTATCTATAAGGATACGATGTACATCATACCCATCGACGTCGGCATGAATTACCAACGCGTCATCATGAGGAAGACTTACTCCAACCACACCTGCGTCGGAAAAGGTGATGACGTCTCCGTCTTTGAGACACGGCTTGCTCATCATGCCACTCGCGGCCGCCGCGTAGGCCTTCCGCTTTCTCCCGCTATCACCGCCACCCGCCGAGCCTCCTGACAGGACCAGGACGACCCCTTTTCCTCTGTGCGCCTCCCGGTCATCTTCGGGCGTGCGCTCCTTTGCACGACCGTCGACGACGTCTTTGCCGATAAGTCACCTCTTCAGCATCTCGGCGATCTCCATCTTGAGACTTCTACACTGGTCGGTGAGGTGGCCATATCCTTTGTGATACTCACAATATAGGTCGGCTCCTCGGCCTGTGGGCGGCCTCGTCATTGGCTTGGGTCGCCTGAACTCTGGCAGCTTCTTGATAATGGGAAGGATCTCGGAGGGCAACCTCCCGAAGCGGGGCAGGTCCCTGACGAGCCGGTACTCGTCGGGGTGACGATCTGACTCTGTGCGACGGTCCGATTCTCGTCGGTCCGCATCTCGCCGCTTCTCACCGCGCGCCTCCTCTCTTTTTGGCTTCTTTGAGCTAGGCTCCGAGCTCGCAGCTCCTTGCTCGGATGGCAGACCGAGCCGCCCTGCGGCGCCGAGCGTCGACTCCAGCCGTACATATTTCTGCATTCTGGAGAGTAGGTCGGAGAGGCTCACTGGGGGTTTTTTAGCGATGGATGCTACGAACGGAGCGTTCGAGCACACCCTCGTCAGAATGTTGACCGCCGTCCTTTGGTCCAAATCTACCACTTTCATCACTTCTAGCTGAAACCTTTTCGCAAAGTCTCGAAACATCTCTCCTTCCTTCTACGAGACGAGCCAAAGGTCGTCGGTGCAAAGTGAGTGCTGCACCGTGTTGTAGAAGTGGTCCAGGAACCGATGTGCCAGATCGGCGAAACTAGCTATCGAACGGGGGGGAGCGACTTGAACCACTGCAGCGCTGCATCATCCAGGGTTGACATAAAAGCACGACACTTTAATGCATCATTGATATTTACCATTTCTACTTGTCCCTTGAAGTGGTCGAGGTGATGGACAGGGTTTGTTGTCCCGTTGTAGCACCTAAACTTTGGCAGCTGCAGCTTGTCTGGTACGGGCGCCGACGTGATCTCCTCGACGAAAGGTGAGGTAGTCAGGAGCGTCGCCACTGAGGGGGCGCGCGTACCTCACTGTAGCGCTTCTATTTTTCTATTCATCTCCTACAGATCATCTTTCCACCGAGGGTCGACCGCTCAAACATTCGCCAGTGCCGGGGTGGACTCGGCCGAAAAGTGATCGACGACGACGTCGGTTTTTGCCGCAGGCTCCGGTTGGACAGCTGGAATTGTCGGTGATGGGGCGTCGACCTGCTGGGGTCCCTGCGCTACCACGATCGATGGGGGACGCTGATCGTCGGCGCGACTTGCCGACATAGCAGGTTGTGCATACCTGGGGTCGGCGTTCCCCTGGCGAACATCCGCGGTCTGAGTTGCCGGCTGCACCATAGTTTCACGGTGCTCCGGGGGCGCCTGCCGATCTTGCTCCATTCTCAACAATACTTGCTGGAGGTTCGCAAGCATCTGCTCGACTCGATCCAGGCGTGATGACGTAGTCGAGCCTTGCTCTCCTGCTCCCGAATTGTCTCCTGCCACTTCTTCTACCACGGTGGTGGGGAGGATCTCATCGCTAGACGAACGAGCGACCACCTTCGCCTTGGGTGCTATGAGAAGAGGCTTTTTGCTCGAAGCTTTCCCACAGACGGTGCCAAAATGTTGCTGCAAGGGCAAAGGGGGTTGACCAGGGTCAATCCGAGTGGGCCCCGAGGCGATGGCGTGTCGTCGTCGGCGAAGGTCGACAAAGCTCCGATCTGCAGAAACCACCGAGTCGCCTCGGTGGGGAGACACTCTGACGCCCAAGTTAGACAAGTGAAAAAAGGGGGGAAGAGAGTTTCAATGCCACGAGTAGCATACCTTTGTTCGGTGGTGTCTCCTTTGCTTTTATAGGGGGGTTTTGCGAGACAGGCCACTGCCAGTTGCCTTAGTTTACGTCTTTGATTTCCTTGTTATGCCAAGGGGTGATTTTAAGGCAGGGGGCACGATCACCGAGATTGCCAGCTATAAAAGGGGGGAGGTGTCGTGGCCCGAGATCCTCGAGCCCTTCCATATCAAGCTCGCAAGGTTAACAAGCGCAAGGCCAGCTGGACTTACCTCGTATAGCGATTGGATGATCTTTGGCCCCCGGATCTGCCGAGGACCCACGCGTCGGGAGCGTCGGATCGCCAAATTTCAGAAGACGTCGGCCGCGGCAGTCTCTGCGATTGGCAACCAACATCATCAACATTTGTCGACCTTAAGAGAGCACGGCCTCAACAAAATAATATATACATTTTGATGAGAAAGTGTGCATTGCAAATTATTGCTGTGTTTTCTGGTAAAAAAATGTACATTCCAAGATAGAAATTTCTGATGCAACTCACTTTCTCCTGGCAAGGAAAAAGGATTAGAAATAATGTTAATGAATATTGAATAATATTATTATAAGAATCCCGTAAAAATAAATTTGGGATATAACTTGGAGTCCGAAGCCGACGGTAAAGAGATATGAACACCGCTTCAAATTGACGCCACGAGACAACACGAGGGCACCTGTCGAGAGAGAGAGAGAGAGAGAGAGAGAGGGCTCACCACCCCCACCAAACGGTACGAGGACAGCGCCGCGGACTCGTCAAAGCGGCGGGCTGGTGCCAAAATTCGCGGCCCACCGACCCCGCCTCGTGCCCCAAATCCGGACCACACCGCCACAGTTGCCCCTCCTGGAGCCAGCCACGTCGGACGACTCCAAGGCCCAAGTGGGCGCGTTGCGCCACTCACAACTTTTCTTTTGGGCCACTCACAACTCGATCACGACGAATCTGTCGAGCTAAAAATTTTGGTAGAATTTACCCAAGACAAAACTTAGTTTTACGTTTCTGCCCCTACTCGCCGTAACAGAAGCAGCGACCGGGCATGGGGCCCCACCAAGAAACGCACGGGTCACCGCCGAGACAACTCACCACCTCTTTCCTCCCCCGTCTCCGCCGCTCCCTTCTTCTCGAACCTTCTCCCTTCTTCTCATAAGGAAAATACAGACGAGGAGCGTTAGGGTTTGGATCTGCTCCGCCCTTTCCCAGATCCGGTCAGATCGGCGATGTGCTCCCCCGCACCTGAGGCGCCGTCGCCGGAGGAGGACGCCGAGGACCACTTTGACCGCGTCCCTGACGCACTCCTCCTCGCCATCTTCAACGCTCTCCGCGACGTCAAGTCCCTCGGTCGCTGCTGTGCCGTCTCCCGCCGCTTTCGCCTCCTCGCCCTCCAGGCCGAGTCCGTCCTTGTCCGCGTCGACTGTGTTGTCTCCTCTTCCTCCTCCTCCAGCCCGCCGCCCGCCCCTTCGCCCGCCCCTAACACCCCCCCACGGCAGCACGACGTCGCAGCCGCGGACGGAGTTGGCGGCGCCCCAAAGTATGGTGGTATTCTGGGAGCATTCGCCCGGCTGCTGTTCGCCACGTTCGTGTCTCGTCCGCTCCACGCTCTCCACCAGGTACTGCTTCCCCGCAGGGTTCTTCTAGCTGCCGAGATCTCCCACCACTCCCCCGCCGAGGTGCTGCGGGGGTTCCGCGAGGTCCGCACCCTCCAGATCGTGCTCCCCAGCGGGGAGCTCGGGGTCGACCCCGGCGCTGTCCTCCGCTGGACGGCCGTATTCGGGCGCTCCCTTCAGAGCTGCGCCATCCTCGGTGCCACCTCCTTCCGCCGACGCCAGAGCTGCCCTGCCTCTACCGGCATTGATCCGGATGAGATCAGTGCGGCCGCAGCCGCTACCTCCTCCACCGACGCCAACAATGCCGACGACGACGAGGACGATCAGTCGTTCTGTACCAACGGGGGACTGAAGCTGCGGGTCGTGTGGACGATCACGTCCCTGATCGCTGCCTGTGCCAGGCATTTCCTCTTGCGCGACATTGTCACCGACCATCCGACGCTGCAGAGCTTGGAGATCACGGATGCGGATGGCCAGGGCCTGCTACGGATGGAAAAGGAACAGCTGGAGGAGTTTAGGTGTTCCCCCTTGGAAGTGGCTTGCTCTTCGAACCGGACACAAGTTCCAGCCCTCAACATGAAGCTCTGGCATGCGTCGCGGCTGGTGCTGAGATCAGGGCATGTCATGGAGGGGGCTACGCTGGTCTCCATCATGCCGGTAGACCGGCCGGCGAAGGTCGATGGAGGAGATGGCTTCGCGGTGGGCGCCTTCGATGGCCCATTCAGGGAGGCAGCGGGAGCTCTGGTCAAAAGGAAGGCCTATCTCCTGGAGATGAATCCTTTCTAAGGAGGGTTCTGGTTTCTTTTTGTAAATAGGTAATTTTCTGATCTGAGGCTTAAAGAGGGAGGTAAATGTCATCTGGCCCAGACCCAGTTCATCGGTTTTTAATCTGTGAGATAGCTGTGCTTGTCCCTGTATTCTACTAGGATCAGTGTGAGTGGAGTAAAATAGTAAGTGGTTGGGCATCCAAAATGGTTCCCAAGCAGTGCCTGTAATTTTCAAGTTATCTTTTTTTCTTCTAGTAATCAATAAATTCTTTTTTCCCTCGCCACATTGTTCTTTGTTGGGATCTTTGGGTTTCCCTTCTGTTTGTTTATATGTGGTCTTTTTCTAGCACACCGTAATTTGATATTGAACAACTCTAAAAATCTACTTGATGTTGGTCTCTTTTGGTTCTAATTTTGAGAATTTTCTTATATAAAAATGAGACGGCTTCTAGTCTAGGACTTTAGCCCTTGCTCGAGGAAGAAACTACTGAGGCAATCTGTTTTTTAAGTTCAAGATTGACCCAGACCCAGCAACTTGTTATAAACGAACTGAACTCAAAGTATGAAATCAGTAGTAAATATTTGGAGAGTGCCAGTCTTATTCCCAAATCTGGACGAATTATGCTGCATTATAATCTGAACTAAACTCAAAACTATGAAACCAATAGTAAAAGGATTATTTGGAGAGGGCCAGTCTGCTTCTCAAATCTGGACGAAATCACTGCATTTACAGGTCTTGTTCGTTGGTGGTGTTTATAAATAAGGTGTGAGTAGAGAATTGCTGGAGGAGTTCTTGTGATGAGAAGTTGTTTGTCCTAAAAGTGCTAGTGTATTGTATTGGCCTTTAGTACTTTCCATTTTAGATTAGATGGTCTCCTGCAATGGGACATAATGAGCAGAATCTGAGTGTTCTAGGTATCATGTCAGTTGTGGGCAGGACTTCATGCTTATTTCCTGCCCGCTAGCAGCAATCATGTGTTTAATGGGGAGAGCTGACTTTGTTTTCTGCTGTTAGCAGATAGTCACCTTTTACATGTTCGTGGAGTACATTCTTTACCACTTTTAACACAGTTTTTTTTTTTGCCCCTTTTCAATACTGTAGCCCCATCATATTGATTGGAGAGAACGGACAGTTGAAAGGCTTAAAGCTGAAGTTGATTCTCCTTCCTATTGCTGTATGGAAAAAAATGCTGTCATCCTTTCCGAGCTTTTGTTTCTGTCGTTGTCTAGCTTATCAACTTTGTGCTCCTTAATGATCTTCTTTTGAAAAGAATAGTTTAGTAAAATCCTCTTGCCTTGAGATATAAGGCTAATTGCTTTACAAGAGGATCTGTTACTCTGCCTTGTCACTTCTGTGTAAGTGGAATGTTGTCATCCATTGTAAGCTTTTGTTTTGTGTCAGTCTTGAGTCTGGTTTCTTTAGTCCGTTGATCTTCTCCTTTCTTGTTCTCGTCTCTTTGTTTCCCACGCACATTTGCTAATACATTTATGTCATTAAACAGAAGCAAGGACGTGGCAAACACACTCTCCACCCAGTTTCCCGCCCCGCCCACCACCCCACAAATAAATAAAGAAAGAAAAATGCGTCTACTTCCAGATTCGATAGTGAATTTTGTTTGAAGCATTTTCCGTAGGAAGTAGCCTCATAGGAATTTCTTTTTCTTTAGAAGGTGGTGGGCCGGTGGCTAGCCTCTACAGATGGTTCTGGCTTCAGTGAAATCTTATAACTAGTCATGGGATCTGTAGTGAAGCCAGCATATCATCATCATCATCATCAGAGCCTTATCCCATTATTTGGGTAGGCTACATGAATTTTTTTCTGCCAAAGATTTCTATCAAGTGCTATAGTCATGTTTAAACTCAAGAAGTCTAAGTCCTTCCTAATAACATCGCACTATCTCATTTTAGATCTTCTCCTACCTCTTTTACTAGCATCCACTAAAATTTAGTCACATCTTTTAACCAGCGCCGAGTTAGGGCGACGATACACGTGTGCAAACTACCTAAGTCTATTTTCTCTCATTTATCTATCAATTGGAACTATTCCCAAATCCTCACAGAAGTGCTCATTCTTAATTTTATCTTTCTTAGTCTTACCACACATCTATCTCAGCATCTTCATCTCTGCTATATATATTTTGTTAACGTGTTTCTTTCGCACTGCCCAACACTCGGTGTCATATAATAAAGCAGGCCTCACTGTCGCTCTATAAAACTTTCTTTAAGTTTCACTGGTATACGACGATCGCAGAGGACTCCTGATGCACTTCTCCATTTTAGCCAGTCTGTCTTAATCATGTGTGCCACATCGTTATAAATCTCCTCATTCTTTGCCAGCATATATTTTGCATAAATATGTTCTTAGCCATTCTTTGCCACTCAATTGCTCCTCAAAAGATCTTGTTGAAGTGTCCTGCATAACGTGCTTGTATCCCTATGTGCATCCAACTATAGAGGGTAGATATTTAGATTTGATTCAAACAGCATGATTTTCTAACTTTCTATAGCAAATACATGCCGGAGAATAGATGATATAGGAACCTAAATCCTTTGTGCTTAAGTAATCTGTGGATTTCAAAAATCATACTCTAACCTGTTCTTATGTAGGAGTGCATAGGAATGCAGTGTTAAACAGGAACTTGTAGATAGAAAGATCCAGTACGAAAGGAGAGAGAAACCAGGGAAGAGGCTCCTGCTATGTGCATTGTTAAGGCGGCAAAAAAGGTTTCTGTTGGAAAAGTCGTGAGTGGGGAGAGGAAAAGAACTAAGCTTCCCTTGCAGCTGTTGCAGAAAAAGAACTTTTTGTTTGTAAAACAATAACTTGGTGAAGGAGAATAATGTACAGAATGATAACTTGAAAGGTAGTGCAGCAGTGTGTTGAAAAGAAATAGAAGAACAAAATAAAGAGAGTAAAGGAAAATGGTAGAGGAAAGTGGCGGAGGAAAGGAAACTTATAGCAGAATGAACCCATAATTTGAGAGGAAGAACGAGGAATAGATCAACTTGAAAGGTGCTGCAGCCATGGGATGTAGCTCTGGAAGTCCTCATTGAGTCCTTGCCAGGATTCATGAAGATAGGGTCTTCTGGAATCCTTCAAGATGAGGACTAAGAGGAGGAGAAGGGTCAGAAAACACAGACAAGATAAATGCAAGGAACCAAACAAGAAGAATCACAGAATGATGAGGATCAGAGATGGGAAGAGGAGGAGGAGGTATTATGATCGCAGAAAGGGAAGCAGCTACTGTGGGAAGGGTCAGACTATTTATAGAATTCTTATTTAGTTATTTACCAATCAATCCCTTGAAATTTAGCAATGCCACTTTCTCTACCTAAATGAAAAAATGAATATATAGAAGTTAACCTTTTAAAGCCTAACCTTCCATGTTCTTTCATCTTTGTTTTGGAAATACTTCCGCACCTGATCGTTGTTTGGAAAGAAAAAAAAAGGAATATTTTTTGATTGACCAGGGAATATGCCCTCCCGAGGCAGCTAACTACATTCCTTACACATAATGTAGGGTTTTCTAAATAAAATTTGGGGAGCGGGGAAAGCTAATAGCTAAAGCATAAGACGAATTAGTAGAGTTGGGGAAGTAAATCCCTTTTGGAAGAATGTGGCCGTTCCCTACTGCTGCTACTTCGGTGTCAGAGGAAAATAGAGAGCAGTATGAGAGTTAAGAGAGCCCGTACTGTCCATTATTCTTTCACCAGCTACGGTGGTTGTCATCCTTGTCGCTTCTAACATATTCCATTATTCTGACTACAATTACTCTCCTTCTAAGTCTCCTGCTCTCCATAATCGCATTTATGTGCTTAGTAAAGATGGGCAGGAAAGTTTCAGTTTAAATTCTAGAATCTATGTCATCAGATCAACTTTTTTCTTTGGGGGTTGGGCTTGTCACCGTATTGTCCATTTCATTATAGAAAGCTGGAAGTGTGTAATGGGGGAGTGCTTATTCAGGAGTTTCAGGACTAGTTGGGTACGTAGAAGATAAGTCGTTTCAGTCGGAGGTCAGTGAGTCAGTCATGTACTCCCTTCCCGTTTCCATGTGTTTACTTTTCTTTTGCCAGGATGGCCGTAAGAAGGGTGGGTGGTAATGACTGGTAACAAAGCTTCTTATGAATTGGAGGTGGCGTAAATTCAAGATGGATCCCTTCGGTTACATCCTGTACGGGGAAAAGAACATGGAGGCTTAGGTCCGAAGGATTTTCACAGATGAATACTGCCTTGCTGGGTAAGTGGCATTGGGATCTCATAGCAGAAGATAGTTATTTGTGGAAAATCCTCTTTGTGGACAGAAAGAAGAGATTGACTATTGCCTGTATGGAGATATATGGATAAACCGAGAAAGGTTGGGATATTTAAATGGGAAGTGATTCAGATACACTATTGTGCTGATGGTAATGGGGAGGTTTGGAACATCTGGAGGAGTTTTTTGACAAACTATTAGCTATTGCATTTGAAAAATGGGGTAAGAGTTTGTGTACTGACAGTAGAGGTGCTGCAATGCTTGCCATGCCAGTTATTAGAAAAGCAAATAATGCTGAAACTTTAAGTTTTATTCAACCTTATACCAAGTTTGCATATTCAACTTCAGTAAGAAGATTCCTTTTTTTTTTTGGAAACTACGACTCCTCTGTGCTAATTTATTACATCATTCTTTTTATTCCTCATAAACCTGTGTCCAATGGGTTTTGATTTTGAGACCTCACAATCCTGGTGCACATTGAGAACTTGGGCCGCTTCTTGATCATTGAAGATTTAGTTTTCTGGACAGTCAATGATGGGGTTGCTAATTGTAAAATGGAATGGGGAGGTGCCCATTAAGGTGCAAGATTTCATGGTTATTCATTCAACAAATGGCTGTAGAGTGTGCATATATAAGCAAATGGAGACGGAACAAAGCTGTGCATGTCCTCTGAAAAGAAGTTAAATAATTGGCTTTGACTTGCTCAGCCATGTGTGTTCCAGACTTCCAGTGAATAGCATGATCTAAAGCAATTTGTTTAACCTGCTTAGAGTATTTGAGGATGGTCGTTGGAATAGTTCAGAGACAAAACTGGTGTGTTTTGTTTGAGGCGTAGTATGGCAGAGTAATTGAAAGGAAAGAAATGAAGTTATTCTTTCACCAAAGGAAGGGGTGTAAATGAATACTAGTAAGCTTCTGCTACAAGAATTCGTTGCCGTCTGCTGAGTTCTGTAATGGCACTGTCGATGATCCTCTTGTGGCGAGTTCCTTTTGTTTCAATGGTTTTTCCCCCTACAATTTTCCCCTGGTCAAAGGAGTCTGCAAATTAATTCAGTTGCAAGTTCTGCATTTAAGTCCTGCAAAGTGCGATTGTTGCATATATCAATATATGGTATACTCCTGACCCCTGAGATCATCATAGTTTCCTTTACTCTCTCCCCCCTCGTGTCATCATGGCCTACCCTTCATCTCAATTCCATGTGGGTTGGCCATTAGCTGAATTATGAGATGGTACTCAAACCGTGTTAGGGATATACTTGCATTTTGACATTTTTTTTCTTAAAGGTAACTACCCCATGTGAAAACGTTCCTTAACATCACACCTCCCAGAACGGCAGCCCTTGGCTCAGTGTAGTCTCAGACTTGTACGTTGCACAACCTAACGCCTCTTTAGATGCAAGCTATCTTCAAGATGGACTTGATGCATTATCTTCTTTCTGCGGAGATGTCGAGGTGCCTCCGACAAGCAACAATTGATCTCAGGAAGTGGATTGTGAGCTCTTTTTGTGACTTAGTCTGTCACCATATCTTTAGAAAAATACTTATTGCCCTTTTGGACGGTAATTTTGCTATCTATCTACATGTAAGAGATAGACGGGTCCCATCTCATGATACCTTTAGTTTTCACCTCATTTGTTTATAAAATTTATTTGTCCTACTTATCTAATTATCCCTATTAGCAACCATTTGTCCACTTATTTAGTTATTTGTCCCACTTAAGTATGGAAAAGTGGAGAAAGAAGTAAATGTCACCCCCATACAGTGCCTACATTCACCGGTCATTTCCTGATTACCTATCCAAAAGAGTAGTTAGCATTTCTCTATCTTTTAATTGATCTCTCCAGGACCCTAACACTGCCTTCAACCTTAGTGTGGCAAAAACACTGATGCAGGCAGAAACTCTTCGCTGAGACAAAGAGCAACAGTAAGATGCTTTAACAACGACGTGATAGCACGAGGTGGCAAGGCGTCTGCATGCTGTCTCTGGCAGTGGTTTTGAGGAAGATAGAAAAGCTTAGTTCTTGCACTGCAGGATCATCATCGGTAGAGAAGATCACAAGAAAAGACTGCGGGAGTACTTGGGAAGGTGGGAGGAGCCTCCCAAAAGGATGCCAAAACTGTGTCGTTAATCCTGGAAGCTCTGCTGGTGGGGAAGTAATTTGGACGGGCTTCTGGTCTGTTGTTTCCCAACGCAGAAAAGCGAAAAGAAAGAGGTGATCAGGGAGGAGTGAGCAGAGGAAGTGGATTGCAGCAGCAGCTTGTAGATGAGTAAAGTGGGCAGGAGACGGGTCTGTTAAAAGTGAAGGCAAGCACGCTTCGTTGAGAAAAAGATGGTAGAGCCGGTCTGTTAAAGTGAAGCCAACTCTTCTCTCCATTCCTTCGTCTTCAGGTTTATCTCTCTCCTTCCACGTTCTTCTTCTTTTGATCACTTCACCTTTCGGCTCAATTCCTTTGCCCCGAGAACACATGGGGACCCGGATTTCCCCCTTGAGAGAAAAGATTGTTTCATTATACCCGCCCCTCTCACAAAGAGGTTTAAAGTTTGAAGCAACAAATGCTGCTCTTCCTTTGGTGGTAGGCCGTGGTTACCTTAATTTTTAGCTAGGCCTCCAAGGTTCGGCTAATAGTACTTGTTGCAAACTTGTGGTGGTTAAAACTCGGAGAGTAAGAATGGCCTTAGATGAGAGGGAGTGGAGCGAGGGGTTGCTTGCGTTTGTATTTTGGATTAATGTTCTGGGAATCCTTGCGAAAGCATTTCAAAGTATCAACTGAGTTGCAGTTCGAATTCAAATTAAATTAAATACAAAAAAAAATTTATTCGTTTGAATCAAACCTAATGATATCGAACCGAACTAGGGCGTTCCAGTACGACTTGGTTTGTAAATAGGATTCGAACTTTTTTATTGTGTACTGGATGTGTTGTTCTATCTTGCAAAAAATTAAATGGATTGGTCACTTAGTTTTCAGCTCAATTTTTGAATCATAGACACTAGTCTTTGTACGATTGAGTGATGTCTCAAACTGAACAATAAAGGTAACCAAATTGACTGGTTCAGTTTGCTATTATTAGAGCTAATTAAATAGTAAAATCCGGAACAGAAAACGTGGGTGGGGTTTACTGAGCTGGATAGAACGGACCCCTTCCCTTCGTGGGTCTGTTCTCACGCTTAATGGGCTTGTGGATGTTAGGACGTTGGGCCTGCTTGGAGATGACTCTAAACCCTGCGCTGGAAAGTGGATCCAGCACCAGCTACTTGACACCAGCATTTCTATTTATGATGCAGAAATATCTTTATGGAGTACGCTAGAGATATGAAGTTTAAGCTCACCGGACGTCAACATCTCTTTTCTCAAAATTAGCAAATCAAAAACCTATGATCCCCAAAGATTAAATATGAGTCACATAACTTTTCGTAAAAATCGAATGTAAGACTTTCCTACTATGAAGAAGAATCTTGTTACCGATATGTGACACCAATATTACTTGCTTGTACGGGCTAGTGCAGAAGTGGTGGCAACATCGATCACTTTATTCGTTAGCACTGTCAACTGACAACATCCTATGCAAAAGCATGCCCCCTAACTTATCATGAGAGAGAAAATCTCAACACACATAATTAAGGTTGATGTGCGCACACACCGTTTTCTTATGCTGCCTATCACCATAGACGGATCCAGAAGATTTTTTAGTGGAGTCATTCCTTTTAGAAAATTTTTTAACCAAATTAATGTAATGAAAAATTTTAAACTCAATAATAGAGTTTTAAAAATCCTCCGTCCATGCCTATCACATGACCCTCTTTTTCAGTGTGTGACTGGCGGTTCTCATCGTCAAATTTAGCTCTCCCTAGTAGAACAATCTAATAGTAATCTTATAGACAGGAAAGAAGCTTTTAATGTGCGGAACATAGCTACTTAATGTGATGTGATTAGGATGCGTATAATGTATTTTAAGTGTATGCATTGCATGCACGCCAAAAGCCCTGTCTTGGTTCTTCTTCCATTATTTTCCTCATGATTTGAAAGGATACGGGGGTTTTGCGGACAGCTGCACCCGAAGATCTTTGGAAGCTGCAAGGACGACAAACTCTGACGTGGCACTCCAGAAAGGAAACAGCAGCTGAACCCCCTCCCGCACCCGAAGTCGACCTCCAGCAATGTCCGCATGTGCGACCGCGACTGCGCGCGTGTTTCTTGCTTCGCTAAAAGACTTTTAACATTTGAATATCGTGCAACAAATAAGGATATGAAAAATCCGCAACTGACGAAGAAGATAAAACTCGTGGGGTTTGGCCATAATTATTAATAAACATATGTATAATGCTGAGGCATCTATTATTAATATTAAAAAATTATAATTTACACCTAGCCTCTTTAATTTGTATCAACACGTAGACCTGATGATAGTACAGTAGAATGACACTTGTTAGAGTTTAAGGAACATTCCACGTCAAAAACTTTGAGAGACATATATTCCAAGACTATGCATGTGTGATGTGTGTGTTCTTTAGTCATCTGGATTATGTGAAAGGATGAACAAGGCATGTTTATCTTCTCTCTCTCTCTCTCAATATTTTATCTGAGATTAACACAAATAAATGGCCGATGAAGGTTTTTATTATTGATAGGAAAGTGTAATGAAAGAATATGAAACACGTAAGAAATAAGGATAATAAAGTAGAGGGGTGTGTGTAATAACATCATGATCAGTCAGTCGTTCTCGCTCTCTATCTCTGTTCTCTCCCCTCCTCCTCTGTCTCATTCTTACGTTCTGTCTCCGCTTTTTTATGTCACAATTTAAACCTCACCTCTCTTCTTCCCTCCCGCCCCTCACCTCTCCTTCCTCTTCCCAACAATCCTCTGCACGGTAAGCACCACCAGAGATCTCCGTTTCTGCCCGCCCTGCCCTCCTGCCCTCTCTGTTCTTGCTGCATGCAATCTCTGTTTCACGTTATGGGCCATGATTTCTCCTCCTTTCACGTAAATGGGTTCACTTTCTGCACAATCAGCAGAATCATGGTCCCGGCTTCTGTTTTTCTTCTTCTCTCAATTGTGTCCGATTCGAAATTTATGTTGGTGGTTTTGGTGGGGGCAGGTTTTGAAGAGAATTCGCCCGCCATGGCAGCTCCACCCAGAACGCCAGTGGCCACCCTCTTGCTCCCGCTCCTTCTGCTCCCTCTTCTCCTCCCTTCCATGGCCGCAGACCGCCTCCTTAGGGTCAATCTGAAGAGGAGGCCTCTGGAGCAGAACGTCCGGATTGCCTCGGCCAGAGCAGCAGCAGCTGCTGCTGCCGGGAGTAACAAGCTTGGGAGTGAGTCGGGGGGCCCCGACATCATTGCCCTGAAGAATTACATGGACGCCCAGTACTACGGCGAGATCGGCATCGGCACCCCGCCGCAGCGGTTCACCGTCATCTTCGACACTGGCAGCTCAAACCTATGGGTCCCGTCCGCCAAGTGCCTTTACTCGGTGAGCACGCAATCCACTCTCCTCTCAGGAGCAACCATGTAGTTGTGAGTATCCATATGAAGTCCTTGTTTGTCTTTGATTCGTCTTGAAAGAAAGCTTGCATCTTGCATTGTGGGATGGATTTGGGCTTCCCCCTTTCTGCCGTATACACTGGAAAATTGCCTCTGAATTATGTACCCTGGACGCAGGTTGCTTGCTATTTTCATTCCAAATACAAGTCCAACCTGTCAAGTACTTACCGGAAGAATGGTTCGTCTCCGCCTTCCCTTTTCTGAGGCTACAGGGTTTTATATGAATAAAATTGTCTCTAACAAGGGTTTCAATAGAGCGCCATGTTCTTTTTCTTCTGTTCCTTCTTACTGTACCCGGCAGTTTTACGCAATTGCATGAGGAAAAGTTGCAGGATCGAGTCTGAAATCGTGGGGATATGAAAAATGTGAATTTAGGTGAACTGATAGCTTTGGTGTTGTGGAGGTTGGGAGAGGAAGGTGCTGTGTTGTTATCTCTGTGATACATCATGCTACAGGGAAACTCCAACTGCTTGTGAAATTTTCTTTTAAGTGTTCATAAGTTCTCAAGAGATTTTTTTTTTTAGGGTGTTTGCTATTTGCGCTGTTGCATACTTGCAGGAACGTCTGCAGAGATTCACTACGGAACTGGTGGGATATCTGGTTTCTTCAGTGGAGACCATATCAAAGTTGGGGATGTAGCTGTCAAGAATCAGGTGGGCGTATAGCTTTCTCCATGGTAAAGTTTGCATAATGCAATTTGTACTTTGGGCTATTGGATGATTCCTTTACATTATTGCAGACTTTTATTGAGGCCACCAGGGAACCGAGCATCCCATTTCTGGTGGGAAAATTTGATGGAATAATGGGCCTTGGATTTCAAGAAATTTCTGTTAGTAATGTGGTCCCTGTATGGTACGTTTCATTAATCCCCCGTCTGCATTTGATTTCTCTCTTAACATTCTATGTACCGTCAACCTCCCTCGACTTTGTCATTTTTGCTATTAGGGTCCAATTGAGACGAGAGAAAAAAAAAAAAAATAATAATCATGTGTATAACATATCAAATAGCACAAACATAAAACATAACAAGGTCGGGGAAGAGATTACAAAGTTGTGTTTAATGTGAAGTTTCAAGTTTCAGAATGTGAGAGACTCGTGGAGTGAGCAATCATGCATTTTACTCTCTCTGGTATCAAGCAGCAGTTTTTCTCTTATGCTTTTCGACAAATTAGAATAACCATCTTTGACACTTGTGATACTCATGCACAGGTATAACATGATCAATCAAGGCCTTGTGCAAGAACCCATCTTTTCTTTCTGGTTCAATCGAAATCCTGGAGCAGAGGAAGGTGGCGAAATTGTGTTTGGTGGAGTAGACCCAAAACATTTTAAGGGTGACCACACATATGTATCTGTAAGCCGGAAGGGTTATTGGCAGGTGAATCCCCCCAACACTTACTCCTGAATTTGGAAAGTTTATCATACAGTTCCTCTTTGATTGTTAATTGGTCATGTTTATCTTTGTTTCAGTTTGACATGGGAGATGTCCTCATCGACGGGCATTCTTCTGGTAACCAATATATTACCTCTGATGTATCCTTGTATCTGTTCCAATGGCTTCTACTTTTGGCATGCAGTGCTCCTTCCAGTCTTTTTTCTTGACTTGATTCCGTTTGGCATTATGATCTTCAGGTGTCTGTTCTGGAGGGTGTGCAGCAATTGCTGATTCTGGAACATCTTTAATTGTGGGCCCAACAGTATGTAGTCAAGCTTAATTTCAAAACTTTGCAGGTGGCTTCTGTTGAGTGATTGATTTCACTGTCCTTTTTCTTGAGCTCAGTGTACAATGCCTTCTGGCTCCATGAGATTTTTTTTTTTTTTCATTCCAAGAATTCAGGAGGCACAACAACTTGGAGAATTTGCATGTTGTGGCCCACAGATTGAAATGTTTAGCTCAATCTATGCGTCGGGATGTGTGAATTGATGCAACTTTTCTAGCACTGGTTCATCTTGAAGAAACAGCACCATTTTTCATGTTTATAGATAGCAGGGATTTACCTTAATAGAAATTTGAATTGGTACACCATTGGAATCATAGATTAATAACTGGGAACAGTTGGTTGTCTGCCACTAGGTGTCTGAAATAGTAGGGTTCTTATTTGCAGGCCACAATAACAGAGATCAACCATGCTATTGGGGCTTCAGGGGTTATTAGCGAGGAGTGCAAAACAATTGTTGGCCAATATGGTCAAAAAATATTGTCGATGCTGTTAGCAAAGGTATTTCCGACATTCTCACCTGTCATATGACACAAGCATGCGATGATATTGTTGTGTATTCATTCATTCATTCATTCCGTATACAAGTGCAGACACAACCAAAGAAAATTTGCTCTCAGATTGGGTTATGTGTTTTTGATGGAAGTCAAGGGGTTAGGTAGGAACACTTTCCCCTGTTCTATTGTTTCAGGGAAAAGAAATATCCTTTTTCTCCAACATTTGTTTCATGTTCTACTGGACATGTTATTATTGTACTTCATATTTGCAGTATTGGCATCAAGAGTGTAGTCAACAGCAACTGGGACGAGTCAACTCCAGGCCGGAATCATACCATGTGTGCTACCTGTGAGATGGCAGTTATTTGGATGCAAAACCAACTTAGTCGAAACAAAACACAAGATCAAATTTTGAGTTATGTCAATGAGGTAATGTGGCAAAGCAAATAATTGATGTTTCAGCTGTATTATGGAGATCTGATATATTCACTCTTACATACATGGATTAATTGGAAGTGCACTCAACTCTGCTTCATTCCCCCTTTGAACGCTATGCAGTTGTGTGATCGGCTGCCTAGTCCCATGGGAGAATCACTTGTTGACTGCACCAGTCTCCCATCTATGCCTAATGTTTCCTTCACCATTGGAGGCAAAGTGTTCTCCCTCACACCAGGGCAGGTGTGCCACAAAACTTCCCTGATTTGAATGCCAATGTGTATATCTGATGGCCAATACATAGAAAAGTCCATGTTTGGATTACAATAAATATTCCTTATACCGCACCACAGCAGGGTTCATCTCTTTCCTCTTTGATCTAATGTTTCTTTTTTTGCTTTCTCTGTGAACAGTACATCCTTAAAGTTGGCAATGCTCTGGTTGAACAGTGCATCAGTGGGTTTATTGCGGTGGATATACCCCCACCTCATGGCCCTCTATGGTACCTCCGACATAAGACTCATCTCTTCTTGCATATTCTGCTATATGTCTTACCGTCTGCAACCCTTCAATAAGTGCACGAAGATGTGATTCCAAAATCAAGATTTCAACTTTCTTCCTTTCCAGTATGGATATCACTGTTAGAATGAGTTCTTCCAAAATTTGCCTGTGCAAACTGGATTTGTGCTTTCATCTTCCTCTCCAAACTGTCATATGATCCCTAGTAATGCGTTCTTCATTATTAATGTTTACATGATTTCTGTGGATTTCTTGTGTCGATCAGTTCCTGAAATGATCCATTTCCACATTTGCAGGATACTGGGTGACGTCTTCATGGGAGCTTACCACTCGGTGTTCGATTATGGCAACATGAGAGTGGGTTTTGCCGAAGCCATGTAAAAACTGAAGGTTTTGTTCTGCAGAGAACTTACGCAAGACATGGAGTCTGTTGACGTTGTCTCTGTGGTAGAACCTTCGGACTTGATATTATTATTATCCATACAAAAAAGGATCATGCCCAATTTATGTGGAAAGGTCTCCCATGTGGTCATGAGTTAACAAAAGAAAATGTAGAGTACGGGTGATCTTGCCACCTTCCTTACAGTTCCCCAAGATCCAATTAACATTACTCAGCATCCAAACTTTATTCTTCTATCGTTGCCGTCGACGTGCCCCTAATAAGATGTTAACCTTCGGAAAGCTTCAGTGTGGAAAAGTGTTGGAAACTTTTAATATAAAAGTTTAAATCACCTAGTAAATATAAAAGTAAAAAAGGACAAAGTCAACAACTTTTGATATAAAAGTTTAAAGGGTAAATTAATTAGGAGTTTCTATCAGATATTTGACTTATTTTCTAGTCATAAATAGAGTTATAATTTATTGCAATAAATATTATCTCATGTTACAGTATACGTTAAATCATGTTACAGTAAAGATCATCATGTTATAGTCAGGGACTCCTAATTAATTTGTCCAAGTTTAAATCAACTAGTAAATATAAAAGTAAAAAAGGGCAAAATCCTTGACCCTAGTAAATATAAAAGTAAAAAATGACAAACAAAAAAAAAACACACACACACACATTCGATTCACATTCGATTTTGATTCCGATAAAATCGGAATGGTTAATTCCGATTATATCATCGGAACTGAAATTCTGATAAGTTAAGGTGCTTACCATAACATTGTTTTTTAAGTTTATAGATAATTTATTGAAATAATCGATATTGATTTTGATTATTTTTCAATTCTGATTCTGATAACTTATCGCAATATCTGATACTTATCGGTATCATCTTCAATTCTAAAATCAATAATTTTTATCAGAATCAGGTCGAAATTTCATATTCTATTTGCTGCCCCAGTAGCATGAGCTATTATTCGTAAATCCTTTGAAATCATGTTTAAGTTTACATGCATACTGCCACCCATGATACATAGCTGTGAGCTCAAATGTCCAAATAACACATTCTTCACATCTTTAGATTACAATTATATATATATATATCAAGGTTGTTGATTTCTTAGTGCTGATCAAGGTGACCTTATTAAGTCCAAGATCAGGTCTTCGGTGTTAAATTGATTACTTCGGTGGGAGCTTGTGATTTTGGAGCATCCAAATTAGGATGACCTACAAGGAAAGAGTTAACTCAATAAGGGAAAAACCCTCTGACGTCCAAGTCAATTTGAACAAGAATCAAGAGAGATAAAGTGGGAGAGAGATGAGAGGGTGGAAGGTGTGGCATGTGATTTCTTCTTTTCTTTCTTTTGAAGGTTGTGTTGGAGTAAAAACTCCCAACTGATAGGACTAAAGTCCCTACCACTATTATTGGGTTGTTGGGCCCAGTCTTGGGCCTATCATAAGCCCCCCACTCTAAAGTTGAGAATTGAGCTGGCAAATCTCGATTCTAGAGTCTTCCATTGGTTACACGTGTTGAGCTTGCCCTTTTTGGGTCATGCTGCCCCAGGATCCATGCTGCCCCAGGATCCATGCGAGTGTCGATTCCCTTAGTTGGAAATGCAAACAGTAGGCAACACCTAGAGCTCGGAGAGCTAAAGAGGTCAGGATATCAACTTTGGCCTTATGTCTTAGGGTTTAAAGGTGAGCAAGCTTAGAGAGATGAGGAGTTGAGGAGCTCAACTCTAACCTCGTGCTTTGGGGTTTGGAGGTGATTTAGAGTTGAGCGAGCTTGGAGAGTTGAAGAGTTCAACTTTAATCTCATGTCTTGGGGGTTAGAGGTGAATGAGCTCAAAGAGGTGAACGGTTTCAAGAGTTGAAGAGCTTAGGAGAGCTTGACTATAACATCATGCCTTAGAGCTTGGAGGTTTGCGTGCTTGGAAAGTTGAAGAGCTCAAAGGACTAAAGAGCTCGGCTCTAACCTCATTCTTTGGGGCTTGGAGGTGAGTGAGCTCAAAGAGTTAAAGCTCAAAGGACTAAAGAGCTTGGGAGACGTTGGATCTAATCACATGCCTTAAGGCTTCGAGGTGAGTGAGCTCAAAGAGTTGAAGAGCTTGAGAGCTCAGCTCTAACCTCCTGCCTTGGGCTTGAAGGTGAGCAAGTTCAGAGAGCTAAGGAGCTCAGTTTCAATGTCATGCCTTGAGGCTTGGGGGTGAGGGAGCTCGAAGAGTTGAAGAGCTTGGCTATAACCTCGTGACTTGGGACTTGGAGGTGAGTGAGTTTGGAGAGTTGAAGAGCATGGAGAGCAAAAGAGATCGGGGAGCTAAAGGGCTGGGGAGAGCTCGGCTCCAACCTCATGCCTTGAGCCTTGGAGGTGAGCGAGCTAGGAGAGTTGAGGAGCTCAAAGAGCTTGGCTCTAACCTCATGCTTAGGGCTTCAAGGTGAGCAAGCTCAGAGAGCTGAAGAGCTTGAGAGCTCAATTCTAACCTCATGCCTTGGGGCTTGGAGATGAGCGAGCTTAGAGAGGTGAAGAGCTTAAGAGCTTGGCTCTAACCTTGTGCCTTGTAGCTTAGAGAGCGAGTTCGAAGAGTTGAAGAGCATAGGAGAGCTTGGCACTAACCTTATGTCTTTAGAATTGGAGGTGAGCCAAACAAAGAGTTAAGAGCTCGAGAGAGCGTGAGAGACTTCCTATAATGAGTTGGGATCTATGATCGATTAAGGATATTGTGGGCAACCAAAATTTTCTGCTGGGCCTTACCACAGCAACCCAACCCCTTAGCAAAACCCCTCAAAAGCCCATTAAAATACCACCTAAAGATCTATTACCCAATAGCCCATATACCCCATGCAAGGGGGTCATCCTAAGAAAATGCTACACCTCCCCACTACACAAAAAGGCTACTGTTGCAGTAGTGGGAAGGGGGGCTCCTCCTTTTCTCCCATTTTTGGCTGGGCTGCGTGAGAAGCTTGGGGGAGAAGAAGGAAGAAAGAGGCTGGGCTACTGGCTACTGCGCAAGAAGGGAGAAGAGTAGAGAAAAAAGAAAGGAAAAGGGCTGAAGAGAAGAAGAAAAGAGGAAGAGTCTTCTTCATGCGCCATCCAGAAGAAGAGAAGAGGAGGGGTGAGAAGAGAGAAGGAGGGTGAGGGGACTGCTACGACAGTCGGCAGTCCCTTGTACTTCTATTTTTTTTTTCTCTTTTGTTTCTTTTCCTCTCATTCCTCATGTAACTCCCCATTCCCCAATGGCAAAAGATCCATTTCTCTCATTCCCCTTTGCATAGCATCGGTTGTGGTGAGCATGGGTCAATAGAAAAAATGGTTTGGATGCTTCCCTTACCTCTTGTTTAATGTTTCTTTTTCTTTCTTCTTCATTGTACCAAAACAAAAGTGACTGCCCCCTCCCCCCTTCTTCTATTAAATGCTCTTCTTATTCCTATCTAGTAGCATGCATGTGATGTGTTTTCTTCCCTTTTCTTTTGTTTTTGCATGAGGCTTGATGGTCATGTTCCACCTGAGTATTGAGGAAGGCAATCTGATGTCTCACCTCATGCCTAAGGAAACTATGGTTTGGAGCTTGGATACCTCTTGGCCCATTAAAGGGCACCCCATGAGAGGCTCATCCTTATCCATTCCCACAATCCAAATCAAATGAAACCGAGTGAAGGGGTATGGGGGCTTGCTGCTGCTATGCATGGCACTCTATCCCTCTCCTCATTTCAGTTTTAAGAGACCAAATAACCCATCGCTGCCCCCCTGTTTCACTGTGTCAAATCCCGCAGATTCACTTTTTTATGAGGTTTTGAACATCAAGGGTCAGGTAATCGATACCTGGGCCCTGTTTGAGCTCATGGACAGTGTCTATACGTGTTGGAGGTTCTATCCCCCAAATTGGACGCTCAGATCCCTCACGGATCTTGAGAACCACGTCCAAACAGGGCTGCAGAATCACTTTTTCTTGTGGTTTTGAACACAAAGGACTAGATAATCAATATCTGGGTCCAGTTCCAGCCTATAAATTGGTTCCTCACATGTTGGAGGTTATATTCCCCAAATTGGATGCTCAGACTCCCCACGGATTTTGAGAACCACGTCTAAACAGGGCTGCAGAATCACTTTTTCCTCTGGCTTTGAACACAAAGGGCTAGATAACCAATATCTGGGTCCGATTCAAGCCTATAAATTGATTCCTCACATGTTGGAGGTTGTGTCCCCCAAATTGGATGCTCAGACTCCCCACGGATTTTGAGAACCATGTCTAGACAAGGCTGCAGAATCACTTTTTCTTGTGGCTTTGAACACAAAGGGCTGGATAGCCAATATCTGGGTCCGGTTCAAGCCTATGAATTGATTCCTCATATGTTAAGTGTTCTGTCCCCCCGAATTGGACGCTCAGATTCCTCATGGATTTTGAGAACCATGTCCAAATAGGGCTGCAGAATCACTTTTTCATGTGGCTTTGAACACAAAGGGCTGGATGATCAATATTCGGGTCCGGTTCAAGCCTATAAATTGGTTCCTTATGGACTGAATGTTCTGTCCCCCAAGTTGGACGCTCAGATCCCTCGTGGATTTTGAGAACCGTGTCTAAATAGGGCCGCAGAATCAGTTTTCCATGAGACTTTGAACATCAAGGGTTAGGTAATCAATACCTGGACCCTGCCTCAGCTCATGAGTGGTGTCTGTATGTGCCAAATATCCTGTCCTCCCAATTGGACATTCATATTACTCACGGATTTCAAGAGCCGTGCATAAATAGGGCTGAAGAATCACTTAGACCTGAAAATTGTGTTGATTCGGTAGGACTGATCCAGCAGGGTACCCTGCAGAATGGTTACCCAAAAGCCAAGTGATTCTGCAGGGTCCCTTGCCGTATCATTTGAACAGAACCCTTTCCGAATCATTTATGCAGAATCATCAGCCTTGTAGATTCACCCACGAATGAGAAATCCATGAGACTTCGGGTTAGATAATGTAATATCTAGGCCCGGTTAAATGGACTCAAACATTGTTTTGTCACTTATTGGATTGCTTTTGGTCTCGGTATTAACCGGCCTTCTGTTAGGCATGCCTTGGGAACCGGTACTGTGTGCCATCCGGGTGATGTCATCTTTTGACAGACACCTCGTTTCCGGTGTCGTCTCCATTATGGTGGACGGTTATCGTGTTTTTTCCCATCATCAAATGAGAGGGGAAATGCTATCGGATTTTCGTTTGAACACCCGAATCGGTGAGCTCCCTTGTTTCTCTCCGCTTGAATGAATCTGCAGCCTCTCAATATTACCCCTGCAGAATGAATTTGGCCCCTGCAGATTCACCCCTACAGAATCAGTCTACCCCTGCAGATTCACCCCTGCAAAATCAATCTGTCCTGCAGAATGGGTTCTGCAGAATGAGTCCTGCAGAATGGGTCCTGCAGAATGAGTCTGGCTGTCGATTCACCCCTGTCGTATCATTTTGGCTGCCAAATTGATTTGTTTACCGAATTGAATGAAGTGTGTATGTCCTGCAGAATGGGTCATCTGCCCTGCAGGATGAGCTATGCTTGTTGCATGCAATAACTAAATGGCACCGAATCATGAAAAGAACCATGACAATTAAAAGCATATTAAAGGACATTGCATAATTGAACCAAAAATGTGTAATAGATAAAAGAGCAAATGAATAAGCATGCAAATTGACCTTAAAAGATGAATAGCACACACACATCTAACTCTCTTGCAATCTCAATTGCATTTTGGGGTTTCATTTCGCACCTTTATCAGATGTCCCGCTTCAGGTCACAAGACTTTCAATTCTGGCGATTAATCAAGGGTTTTCTCCTTTTAAAGAGATGCAGTTAACATCGTTGCGCTTAGGCAACGGAGGGATCTTGGTCCCGACCTGATCTTCACTTTCGTTTGACAAAGTCAAACGGTGCGCACAATAGACCTAAAGCCCTTCGACTCTCGGAGGTAGAACACTTGTTGCCACTCCGGTGGCTGGCACGCCTGCGCTATGCAAATTGCTGATTCATCTCACGTCGCCCTTGCTCGAGCAACGCTTGACGGGACTTGGATTAGCAATACGCATCTATGAGAACATGAGAAACATGATAAAAAGAACTTAAAATTTATTTATGGATTATCCCATATCAAAATCCATTTCCACAGCATGGCACGCCCGGTGGGACCAAACTTCCCTTCATCTTTTCGCCAGAATAGAAAGCCTTGTGACCTTTATATTCAATACTGACTGTCTATTTGAACTGATTGGCAGGGTACTAACATTCAAATGGCCGAAGTGCGTTTTGGACCACAAATTTTCCGGGACCACGCCTGATATGGCTATCTTGCCGTACCGACTCGCTTTGGAGATTTTCCTCCGGTGGTCGAATTCCCCAACTTCTTGGGGGTGGCTTTCGTCTGAGTGCTGCACAACAACACTGATGAGATAGAAGAAGAGACACCAAAGACAGTCAGCTGCTAGGTGCATCATATGGACTGTGGCAATGGAAGAATCGACAAGGGACCTAGGGGCATCAAGCTAGTGCTGGGAAGGCCAAGGGACCCAGGGGGCATCAAGCTAGTGCTGGGAAGGTCAAGAGACCCAGGGGGCATCAAGCTAGTACTGGGAAGGCTACAACTACCACTCCTAGCAAAACACGTGTCTCCGGCTCTGGAAAGAGCACACTGGTCGGCAACATTAGAATCCATCTGCAGAGCGGTCATGCTGTAATGGAACCAACTCAAGTGGTGTCAACTGTGCCAACAAGAAATTCCTTCCAAGTATTAGAGGGAAAGAAAGAGATGTATAACACCTTCAAAAGCAAATTGGCCCCAAAGCCAATCAAATTCAAGCAAATTTTGGTGCCTAAGAAGACCCAAACTCTTTTACCAAGAAAGCAACAACATGACAAAGACAATGAAACAAATGTAAAGGGCAAAATAGATGTTGATCAGCTAGCTCCAGCACTTCTCGTGCCAGTGTTCAAATCTTATGCACGGCAAGGGACTATTTTCTGCTACACTACATACCACAACAAGGAAGCCAATCTGGAGCATTTGGCTTATATGCCCTTACTGCAAAGGAGGAATCCATCATCTATCCCTTCATTTATACAAGCAGCTAATGAGGATAACTTGATTGTGTCCAGTCATTTCTATGATCTGACAAAACCTTCCCTTGAAGCGGCCCAAGGTGGTCTATCATGTTGTGAAGATAGAAATAAAAATGAGAAAGAAAAAGGAAGAAAAGATAGCGGCAAAGGAAAAGAATATGAGAAAGGAAATATAAGAGAAAAATCGAAAGAAAATGAGAAAATGCAAAAGAAAGAAAGAGCAAAAATATTTGAAAAGAAAAAGAAAAAGAAAGAGAAAGAGGAAATTGTGGTGAGCCACTGGCTCAGGAAAATGGTGCATTGCGCATTCTCCCCTGTTATATGGCTAGCATGTCTAGCCGGTGTGGGGTTCTCTCTGAAGAAGAAGGGGCACCACCCAGGTTCACTGAAGAGCCAGATTCTCTTGCCAGAAGGAGAAAGACTGACAGCAACACTCCAATGGTCAGAAAAGCGACTGCAATGACAATGATATTTGAGGAAGGTAGCAAGGTTCCACCTATCTCCTTAAAAGAGACTTTGGTTAGGGCAACAACCAACATCCCTACCATGTCTGTGCATGATCCTACTACGATCGTCTTGTTACAGAAATGCCAACAGGAAATTGAAATGTTGAGACAACAGATTCAAGAAAGATATGAATATATCATTGCATTAAAAGGAAAAGAGAGCGCAGTCAAAGCATTGCAAGGCAGCATCAGCTCGCCCCAAATTCTACCAACAATGACACAACCGATGTCAAGCCACACTGGGGGTATTTCACCCATGAATCCATGTTAAGAGACTTCAAAATAATCAACATGGCAAGGGCTTCCACAAGCTGAAGGGTTAACACTACAGTCAGCCCACAATCGCTTGAGTTTAACAGATCCAGCACTAATGAGCAGCTTGGTGAAGTTAACAGAAACGTGTCATAGTACTGCTACTACACTTAATACTCACCAAGCTCCATACCCCATATCTCATGATATGGACTCTATCGAGGCAATGGGGCGTTTGGCTCTAGATGCGCCTTGTCAGATAATGCCTCGTGCATCCCTGCCAAGCAGACATTCGCATTCAAATCTCCTGGCGGCATCTATGGCAGATCGGCTAGACAAACAGGGGAAGTCTGAAGGTGACAGGATAAATAATATTGTGGCAGAAATTGAGGTATTTCTGGCAAGATATCCCAGTAATTCACTTGTGGGACAAAGGGGGAAATCAGTTGATAAGAAGCCTGCTAGAAAGGAGGTACACACTGAAGATCTTAAAGCCTTCGAGCTGTTGAGAAATGTAAATAAATCTACAACTAGATCCTCTAGTACCACGTCTAAAGGCTCGAGGCATACCATTCCTTTCTAAGATAAAGTTAGAAAGCCCTATTCATTCCTCAAGGAAAAGGCACGGGTACTGTTTGAATGGGCAATTGAATACAACAAAATTACACTACCGGTGCCCAAAAGACCTGAGCAAGCAGGAAAGAAAGATGATCCTCGGTACTGTCTATACCATCAGATCCTGGCATCCTTTGGAAGACTGCTATGTTTTCAAAGACATAATGGAGTCTTTGATCACAAAGGGGGAATTGCAAATGAGCGAGTACAAGGTGGATCCTGTTGCCTAGCTAGCAAGCCCAGAGAGGGGGTTAATGGGATTTTTAAAATTAATGAGTACCTTAAACCTGTTCACAAAACAGTCACACAGAACACACTTCGATGGGTGTTAGAGTTAGTAAAGAAAGATAGTAAACGCAAAGCAAGCACACAGACAACACAGAGAATTATCCTGGTTCGGACCTCCTCTCCACAGGAGTCCTACGTCCAGTCCCTGAGCAACAACTCAGACTTTCACTACCTAAGGGTACAGTCCCCCTTATGGACCTTTACACACCCAGTCATAGCTGGTCTTCTCTTCACAACCCGAAGAGGACATACACCACCCTGGATACCACCAGGTCTTCCTTCTACTCGAAGAGAACACATGCCCTGGAAACCCCCAGGTCTTCCTTCTACTCGAAGGGAACAAACACAAGAAAAGTGTTAGCTCCTAGATCAAGCTTAAACAATGCTGGGTCTGAAGCTAAAACTGAGAAGAAAAGATCTACAGTGAGGGACACTCTCAGTTTTTCAGAAGCTCTCAAGACTAACACAATAAACGCAGAGAGCTAAGAGCTAGACAATCAAGGGAGTGAGGCTTTTTGCTCTATCAAATGCTCGCAAAAAAGCTTGTTAAAAATTGTTGTAAAATCTTTTGCTTTCTGGAGCTTCAGTCTTCTTTATATATCCTCTATTTGAAATTCGAACGTTAAAATGTCAGTTGTCTCTAGGCTCTCGTTTACGTTAGACTGCATGGTT
The DNA here is from genome assembly GCA_014218235.1 of Colocasia esculenta. Classification (NCBI taxonomy): domain Eukaryota; kingdom Viridiplantae; phylum Streptophyta; class Magnoliopsida; order Alismatales; family Araceae; genus Colocasia; species Colocasia esculenta. The sequence continues at coordinate 57,142 of JACBKR010001043.1, forward strand.
CTGTAGAGCTTCTTGTTCAGCAGTCCTTAGCTTTCCATGCACGCAACAAGAGAGAGGATCTTCGATGATGTTCGTTATCTTCCGTACTATCCAACGTTGTATTGAGATGCGCTGTTAGAGACCTGCACGAATTAAATGCTAAACAATAGACAGCTAAGCTATCTCTTGTTGTCAGTCAACGTTAGATTGATTTTATACAGAAGTAGAAGTTCTATTCTATTCTTCTAAAAAGATGTTTATAGAATAAGCATGAGAATAGAAGATATCATTTACATGCACTGCAATGATACGTTCAGTCATAATAAATGCATGGTTTTCAGAAGGATATACGTGGAGACTTTGACTTTTCAACGTACTCAAAATGAGTTCAAATATTAAATCGTTATATTCCATGAAATCGTTACCTGCATGACTTATGAAATCGTTATGCAAATAAGTCGTTATCCATGTAAATTGTTGTACACTTATAAGCAAGCCGATGCACATACAAATCATTATATAGATAAATCGTTATGACTCTAAAAGCAAATCGTTATGAGCAAGTAGTCAGAGATAAAATGATGTGAGCAAATTGTTGTTTGCTGAATCGAATCGTTACAGGGATCAAATTGTTTTGAAACTTGATGAGTCGTTGTGACACTGAAGCAAATAGAATCGATCTTTCTTAAGAAATCGATGTGATCACTTATCGAATCGTTATGGAAGTGAATCGTTATGAATACTTAACGAATCGTTATGAAAGCAAATCGTTGTGATCACTTAACGAATCGTTGTGAGGGCAAATCGTTACGATCACTTGACGAATCGTTGTGAGGGAAAATCGTTGAGATCACTTAACGAATCGTTATGAGGGCAAATCGATGCGATCACTTAACAAATCGTTGTGAGGGCAAATCGTTGCGATCACTTAACGAATCGTTATGAGGGCAAATCGATGCGATCACTTAACGAATCGTTGTGAGGGCAAATCGATGCGATCACTTAACGAATCGTTGTGAGGAAAAATCGTTGCGATCATTTAACGAATCGTTGTGAGGGCAAATCGTTGTGATCACTTAACGAATCGTTGTGAGGGCAAATCGATGCGATCACTTAACGAATCGTTGTGAGGGCAAATCGATGCGATCACTTAACGAATCATTGTGAGGGTAAATCGTTGCGACCACTTAACGAATCGTTATGAGGGCAAATCGATGCGATCACTTAACGAATCGTTGTGAGGGCAAATCGATGCGATCACTTAACGAATCGTTGTGAGGGCAAATCGTTGCGATCACTTAACGAATCATTATGAGGGCAAATTGTTGTGAGGGCAAATCATTGCGATCACTTAAGAAAAGTCATCCTTTGAACTTGCATTGTTACAGAGTAAATAATGCATACCCATTTGTCTTGTTATTCCTTGATTCATTTCCTATACTCAAATCTCATAGAGAATATGTTAGATTTAAATAATATCTTAGTTTTGTTAATCACCAAAATAAATATGTAATTAATTTAAATTACATGGAGATAAACTGATCATCAATCTCCCGCTTTTTGGTGATGATAAAACTTAACAATGAGCATAGATGGTCTGAAATGAATCTAAACGAAATTGCTAAAATATAAGAAAAAATATATTTCAGAAGTACTATATTTCTCCCCCTTTTTGTCATTAAGCAAAAAGATACCACAAGGTGAGAAGGACAGAGAGAAAAGATAGTGAGAAAAACAAGAGAGATATATTCAATTGTCTTGAGGAGTTATAGGGAGATAAAAAGCAGGAGACAAAAGAGAGGCGTGCCGACGAATAATGGGCAAGGCCTGTCGTTCTTGCTCCTCAAAATAAGCCTGAAACGCCCCAGAAGAAATAGCGTAAGATGGGCCCATGTCAGGAAACATCCTTTGAATATGAAGCTGCCGCTGAGTACTCAGAAAATTGCCATATTCATCGGTGCCAAGGGAAAGTTTGTAGGTACTGAATGAACCAAAACTGGCGAACTGAAGAAATTGGTTGATCTTGATAGGATAGAATAACTTATGCTGCAGAAGATCTTGCTTCAATGCCAAAAATAGCTTGTACCGCTCGACCCACTGAAGATAAGAATCATGAACTAAATTGATAGAATTCAGGTCCAAGAATGCTTCAGCTGTGAGAGTAGGCTTTCCAACCTTAAACAAGGAGCTGTCAAGGCTTCCAATTGAAGAGCTGACTGATTATAGTGCTTTTCACAGTCAGTGGGAGAAAGCCTTTCACATTCTGACAGCAGAGGAGCAAGGACTTCAGAGGAAATATGGCCTAGGTGAAATTCTCTGAAGATAAACCTTTGGAAGGATGGAAGTCGACCCTGTTGAGCTGATATCCTTCCCATGATGCGAGCGAATCTCTCAAAGATAATAGGACCTACGAAGGAGTCCATAACCAAGGAATGCAACTTAGGAAGGAATATAGAGTCTGTAATTTGTAGGGTGGCAAAATCCACTTTGAAAGAGCAGTTGACTGGATTTGCAATTTTTAATGAAGCAACTGCCCCATGGAACTGACCCAACTGGACTTCAGGTAACCTATGAAGATGCCGGTAATCATTGAATTACTGAAAGTACCTGATGAACTTCACTTCCTTTTGAATGAAAGGGGCCCAGAGGGATTTATGATGAATGACAAACCACTCAGAGAGAGTGAGTGGAGAGTCCCTGGGTGTAGCGCCCCGACGCGGAATATCGGAGCGAGATTACAGTTATTAAATAGTACAGAGCGAGAAAATAAATGCAAACCATTGCACAATTGGATAACACCAAATGAACTCCAAATTTCATTAATAATCCAACAATCTCCATTACATTCACTAATAACTCATTAGCTTCATAAACTGACTAATACATCAACGTATCAGAGCCAAAACTAGGGCCCCGAGTACTTTATTCAAAATCAAACTATTACATTATGACTAACTGACTCACTAACTCATAACTATACTAACAGACTACTACTAGATAGCATTGGTTGCTGAATGGTCACTCCTGAGTCTCCTCATCGGTCCCATCCTCGTGAGTGTGGTCATGATCCGACTCACCTGAAACACATTAAATAAATACGCAGGATGAGCGAATAACGCCTAGTAGGACTTAATATCTCATGAATACAAGCATGCTTTAAATAGTTAATGTCTTAATGGCAGGTTAACTAGAGAGTAAAGTCATGTAGAGCATGTCACGATAATGAGAGAACAATTGCAATTGGCACAGGGAAAATAGTACAATGAGAACGATAATAGAATGGCCATGTAACGATATGACATGTAAATTGCACAACGGTGCACTAGTAGATGAGATAGGGACAATTCCGTAAAACACGTGAAATTCCGATAGTAACGGTTGCACAGCACCAGGTCGGGTGCCGGCAGTCTGGTAGAAGTCACAACCGCCCCTTAGCCGTGCTGTGTACACGGGTCAGGTGGTCCGGCGTGAACTTAAGATGAGAAGGAACACTAAGGTATGGATCGTACTGATCCCTAGGATGTAACATGTTTTGGGGTACAACCAGCTCGTTGACTAAGGACGTGCGCCAAAGCCAAGAAGACTTACGGAGGTCTTGACAAGGAGTCCCTAGTCCAGTCGAGAGTATTCCCGGTGGAGAGGTGGTCCAAGTCAAGAGAGAGTGTGTAAAAATAGGTCCATCGTGCCTCGAGTGCTCGAAGGCCGAGGGAAGCGGTAACGGTGCACAAAACTTGCGAATAAAACGAAGACATGTATATTTAAATAAGTTAGACATTTGCTTCAATAAATTACCAGATACATTATTAAATAATTCACGAGGGTATAAGGGCCAATATGATCATTAAGTGTGTGCTTGTGTAAGAAATCAAGAGATCATCGTTGATTGTGCACAGGGCTTTTACTTAGTTTGATTTCATGTATCATTTATCGTCAATTATTAATACTATCAAGTTATTCATAATAGTAGTCAATTAGGGTTGATCAAGGTTGGAATGGTGTAAACATAGGGTTTTATTGTAAAAATTTCACTCGGCTGAAGTCGCGACAGGATTGGTGGTCGCCTTCAAGTCGCGACGCAAGGCACGGTCGCGTTATGCTGAACCGGCCGGCGGGATGAACCGGGACCACGTCGCGACGCGTCGGTCCGCCGCGTTCATAACGCATCGGACCCCGGGGTCGCGACCTCTGAGATCACGGCGTATCGCACCGTCGCGACCTCAGGAGGTGGCCCGAGCCCAGAAAAGAGGTTTTTGCCCTTTTTCTAGGTGGGTCTGTCTGACACATAGTCACTAAAAATTCAATAATAAATCGTATAGAGATCCAAAAAACATGAAATCAGTTCTAAACGTAAGTAGACATGTATATCTATCAACATGCACGATTAATTTGAAAATAGACAAGGTTTAGATATGCATTGATCAGGTTACTTTTTGGTGACCTAAACAGGCACAGTCAGGGTTCAACGAATTAATTAGAGATGTATACTTAATGAAAAATTATGAAACCAGCGGCGTTTGAAAGCTAACACGAAGTATTATTTTAGAGAATTTTATCATGACAGGACATCAAGTGTGCACAAAGTTTAAAGGTTATCATGATGAGTTATGTACATGCAATAGACAGGGATTCAAAGATTTAATTCTCCCTCATGGGAGATCGAAATAGAACGAAACCAAGGGCGTTTGAAAGCTATTGAACTGTAGTATCATTGAGAATTTTCTCATAGCTTGGGAACAAGTACATGCAAGGAATTAGAGTGAACATGAGATTTTGGGTTCATGGTACAGCAGGACTTCACGAATTAAATTCGCCCAAATGGATGATCAGAATACCACGAAACGATAGGGCTTTTGAAGAGGTACATGATGGATACCTAGGGTAATTATTTCACGATTTTTTATTGAGACTTTGCCTACCTTTTGGTGTTGACAAGAAAGGCTAGGGTTTGATGACGAAAACGGGAAGAATATCCAAGCCTCCTCCTCCTTGCTCTTCATCCAGCACTTCTCCTCTTCGTCTCCTAGGACTCCAGCCACGAACTATGGGTGGTAGGGAAGAGATTTTGGGTGTTTTGATAGCCTATAGAGTTCTAAGTCACCTAAAACTCTTTTTTTCTCATCCAACTCCGAAAATTGACATTTATCTCCCACTTTCTCTTATTTATCTACCTAATAGAGTTGGGAAGGGTTCCAATTTCGTGGGTAAGGGTTTAGGATAACTATAGGACTTTTTTTAAGATAGATATGACTTGTTTTAATAGTTAATTTGACCATTTTCTATTTATTAATTAATTAGGTACGAATTTCACCTAATTACTTCTCCTCTCAAGTTGGGCTTCATCTCACTGGGCCCAATCTATTTGGTTTGGGTTATTAGAGTAATCCATTAATAATTTAGCTTAATGGGTATTGCATTAATTCTCTTTTATTCCATGTATTCTCCCTTTATTTTAATTAAATCAATTTATTTCATTTATTTGAATAAAAATTTTATTTTTCTTGATTCGAAAAATCAAGGTTGCTACATCCTCCCCCTCTTAAAAAGAATTTGGTCTCCAAATTCATATAATCGTAAGAGGAAGAATGTCTTACTGAATAAATCTGGATAATTTCGTCGCATTGTTGCTTCCGGCTCCCAAGTTGCCTCTTCAACTTCGTGATTTCTCCGCAGAATCTTGACCGCGGGTATGGATCGATTCCGAAGTTGTTGCATCTTCTTGTCTAAGATCTTCAGTGGCCTTTCTTCATATGTCATATCCTTGTTCAGAGTAATGTCATCATAGCTGATTACGTGCGATGGATCGTACACGTACTTTCTCAGCATGGATACATGGAAAAAATTGTGTACTGTTGCAAACTGGGGTGGTAGTGCCAGTCGATACGCTACCTCACCCACTCTATCTAACACTTCAAATGGACCTATGAATCTTGGTCTCAGCTTGCCTTTCAGCCCAAACCTCTGAAATCCTCGGGTCGGGGATACTTTGAGCATCACATGATCTCCAGCTTGAAATTCTAAGTCCCTTCTTCTTTTATCAGTATAGCTCTTTTGCCTGGACTGAGCTATCTTAATTCTGTCTCTGATAATCTGGATATCTCTACTGGTATTCTGCACCATGTCTGGTCCCAGCCATTGTTGCTCACCTACTTCATTCCAACAGACTGGCGATCTGCAGCTTCTGCCATACAGTGCTTCAAATGGTGCCATCTTAATGCTGGCCTGATAGCTATTGTTGTAGGCAAATTCTATTAGTGACAATTGTTCATTCCAATACCCCTCAAAGTCTATAGCACAAGCTCGTAGCATGTCTTCCACTATTTGATTTGTTCTTTCAGTCTGTCCATCCGTTTGTGGGTGGAAAGCTGTGCTAAAGTTGAGTTTTGTGCCTAGGGCAGTCTGAAGTCTCTTCCAGAATCTAGATGTGAATCTGGGGTCACGATCTGAGACAATGGACATGGGGACTCCATGTAAGCTTACTATCTCTTTTACATACAATGCTGCTAACACATCCACACTCCAAGTGCTCTTAATGGCAAGGAAGTGTGCGGACTTGGTTAAACGGTCCACAATAACCCAGATAGCATCAAGTCCACCACGAGTCTGGGGTAAACCCATGATGAAATCCATGCTGATGCTTTCCCACTTCCATTCAGGTATGTCCAGGGGCCTAAGTACACCCGCAGGATGACGGTGCTCGGCTTTCACCTGTTGACAAGTGAGGCAGTGCGCAGCATGCTCAGCCACCTCACGCTTTATGTTTGGCCACCAAAATGACCTTTTCATGTCTTGGTACATCTTGGTTGCACCTGGATGTATTGTGTACTTGGTCTTGTGGGCTTCATCCATCAGTTTCCTTTTCAGCTCTTCATTGTCAGGCACACATGTCCTGGCTTGGAATAATATTCTTCCATCTTCAGCGATGGAGAAGTCTGGCTTGTCAGCTATGGTCTCCCTTATTCTGATTAAAAACGGATCATTAGCCTGTTGCTCTCTAATCTCAACAAAGATGTTGGGTTGAGCTTTAAGATTAGCCACTAACATCTTATCACTTCTCTTCTCAATATTCAGATCTAGACTGGTGAATTACTCTAACAATTGCATCTCACCCATGACTAGACATGATAGAGAAGCTACTGGCTTCCGACTAAGTGCATCAGCTACTACATTACCTTTACCTGGGTGGTATTGAATATTGAAATCAAAATCCTTCAAGTACTCCAGCCATCTTCGTTGTCGCATGTTGAGCTCCTTCTGAGAAAATAAGTACTTCAAACTCTTGTGGTCGGAGTAAACAATGAATTGTTCCCCATATAGGTAATGCCTCCAGATCTTGAGTGCAAATACCACAGCAGCTAGCTCTAAGTCATGGACAGGATAGTTAACCTCATGTTGCTTCAATTGCCTTGATGAATAGGCTATCACTTTCTCATTCTGCATTAATACGCAGCCTAGACCGATTCCAGATGCATCAGTGTAGACTGAGAATCCTGCGCCTTCGACTGGTAATGCGAGGACAGGTGTAACGACCCAGAATCCGCATTACCGGTACCCGACCAGTAATCCGAATTCTGACCCGCTAACCCACGAGACAAGCTCGGAAGGGTAAGAAAAGAACGTCCGAGAAGACTATATATAAAAAGATACACACCAAGGTACAATAAACATTCCACTATATGAAATATAACATGTACAACTCAGAGACCTCAACAGGTACAGAGTACAGAAAGTACACAAAAAGTACTACTCACAGCAGCTAGAGCGCACGCGCACCAGAGTGACTCGACTCGCCTGGAACGGGAGTCGACGACGCACCTGAAAGGGAAGGGAGTGAGTCTCACGAAAGAGAGACCCAGTAGGGAAACACAACCCCACCAGAAACAATACTAAAGTGCGGTAAGTAAAGACAGAAAGTAAATACACCTCGCACACAACTGAAACCAGTGACAACTACGCAGCTCCCCCAACAGAAGTGCGCTAGAACTGTAAACCACGCGGCTCAGTAACACACACACACAACACAGCAAGTAGGACTCAGCTAGGGTCTGTAGCTCGGCGTCCCGTCGCCACAGAGTCTCGCAACCCCAGCCACGTGTGCACACTACAGACGCTCTCTCTAACGTCTGGTCCACGACCGGTTTTCCCCTACGCCCGACCTAGCGGTAGAGAAGGGGCTCCACGGAGACCGGCTCAAAACCACCACAAAGGAGTACGCACAGAACGGAGACACTCTCAACGCCCTGGCTCACTGGCGGAGGACCCCCCACACGCCAGTCATCTAGACGGAGTCGCACCCACGTCTAGGTAGCACAACAGAAACAGCACGCGGTAACGCCACACGCGCACAACAGACGGAAACACAGTCACGTCTCAACACTGTCAACCCCCAGCACACTCAGACAGAGCCACACTCAAATGTCTGGTGAACTGTGTCAACAGACAGACACCACAACACTGCTAAAGGCACGCTGGGCACACAGACAGATTAACAGCAACATCGATTGCCGCCAACCCAAGATGTAGACGGCCTTCCCTTGTCGTTAACAACATATCAACGACAAAGGATCCTGTCGTTTACATCATACCTGATGATATTAACGTCAACAGATGTGGACGTTAATATCCTCAGCTCCAGCAACCCTAGCGGCACCAGATCAACTAATCCGGGCCAAAACACCATATAAATACAAAAGGGAAGGAAGGAAACTCTTCCTCACAATCATACACATTGCTGGGAATCTGGAAAACCACAATCCGTCACCCGGATTGTGCAAAATACCTAAAAATCCCAACATGCTCAACCCAAACCCTAAAATGAAATTAACATGTAATTTACTCCAATTAAGCATGCTAATCCATCAGGGAGGGTTAAAGGGGTTAAGTCCCTACCTCTAAACGCCAAGAACAACCTCCAACAGACGCGAATCTCGGCGGAACCCCCCAAGCTATCCGCACGAAATACGCCGAAATGCCGCGATTCCCGCCCGAACTATCGCCGCCGCACGCAACGAAGACCTTCCACGAACCCCCGTCAATCACCAAGAGAAGTGGAACGAGACAGAAATTGAAGAAGATAAGGAGAGAAGGGAAGGAGAAAAGGAAAACCTGATCTCGGCCTGCCCTATTTGAACAAGCCGGATCAGTAGACGTCAAGATCCCTTGCCGCCTACTGAACCGCCACACAGTCGACGTCCAGATCGACAGCCGTTAAGTTCATAACAGCTAAACGTCAACCTTATCGACGTCAACGCACAGTCAACGTCCAACCCTTGGCCGTCAACCCGACAGAACTCCACCAGACCCGACAAGGATCCGAGAAGAAAACCCGAAACGTTACAGCCCTCCCCCCTTAGAGAATTTCACCCCCGAAATTCAAACAACGAAGGAAGAAGACTCACCAAAGAGGAACGGAAACTGCTCGCGCATCTCGTCCTCTCTCTCCCACGTCGACTCACCGCCTGAGTGCCGCTGCCACACAACGCGAACCAACGGGATAGCCTTGTTCCTCAACCTCTGAACTCGGCGATCCTCAATGTGCAACGGAAACTCTGGCACTGACAACACAGGAGTCACCTCTGACCACTCTGAACTCGGGAGAACGTGAGACTCGTCAGCAAGGTACCTCCGCAGCATCGACACGTGGAACACGTCGTGAACTGCTGCCAACTCTGACGGAAGCTCAAGCCTATACGCCAAACCACCGACACGCTCAGAAATGGTGAAGGGCCCAATAAAGCGGGGACTCAACTTCCCACGCCTACCGAACCTCATCACCCCCTTCATAGGGGACACACGAACAAACACCTGGTCCCCTACCTCAAACTCGAGCGGTCGCCTACGCTGATCTGCGTAACTCTTCTGCCGACTCTGCGCTGACACAAGCCTCTGCCTCACCAGCTGCACCACCTCAACTGCCTGCTGCACCAACCCTGGTCCCGTGACAACACGCTCACCAACCTCGAACCAGTCAAGAGGAGAGCGACACGGTCGCCCGTACAAGACCTCGTAAGGTGCCATGCCGATACTGGAGTGATAGCTGTTGTTATATGCGAACTCGACCAACGGCAAGTGAGCTGTCCACGACCCCTGCCACTCCAGACAACAAGCTCTAAGCATGTCCTCCAAAGTCTGGATGGTCCGCTCTGACTGACCGTCTGACTGTGGGTGGTAGGCGGAACTGAAAGCCAACTCTGTCCCCAAAGCCCTCTGGAAACTGCGCCAGAACCCAGAAGTGAAGCGAGGATCCCTATCTGACACAATAGAGATCGGCACTCCGTGCAAAGGAACAATCCGCTCTACGTACAACGTAGCCAACCTACTCACACCCCAACTAGTCCTGACAGGCAAGAATCTGGCAGTCTTCGTCAATCTGTCCACAAGAACCCAAATGCTGTCAAAACCTCCAGCTGACCTCGGCAAACCACACACAAAGTCGGTCGTCACATGGTCCCACTTCCAAACCGGAATCTCTAACGGCTGCACAAGTCCACCTGGACGCTGGTGCTCGGCCTTCACCTGCTGACAGACCAAACACCTCGCAACAAAAGCCGCAATGTCTCTCTTCATCCCAGGCCACCAAAACTGTCGCCTCAACCTGTGGTACATCTTGGTAGACCCTGGATGAATCGAGTACCTGGAACCATGTGCCTCCTGCAACACTGCTCTCCTGACAGACTCCTCAACAGGAACGTAGAGTCTGTCCCAGAACCTAACAGTCCCGTCCTCACAAAGCTCAACCTCTGGAAGGAGAAGCACTCTGAACAACTCGGGATCCGCCTGCTGTGCCTCAACAATCTGCCTCACTATGGCGGGAGCCGCCAACAAACTGCCCAGCACACAACGCTGACGACTGGAAGAAACTCTGAAGGACCCCTCTGCCGCAGACTGCCACAACTGCCACTCTCGAAGCATCAGATGACTCATCTGTGCCTTCCTACTCAAGGCATCTGCGACCACATTCGCCTTTCCAGGCTGATACTCTATGCAGAAATCATAATCCTTCAGATACTCCATCCAACGACGCTGCCTCATGTTCAGATCCCGCTGAGAAAACACATATCTCAGACTCTGGTGGTCGGTACGAACCACAAACCTCACTCCGTACAGGTAGTGACGCCACAGCCTCAACGCAAACACTACAGCTGCAAGCTCTAAGTCGTGGGTCGGGTAACTCACCTCGTGGGGCTTAAGCTGGCGAGACGCATAAGCCACCACTCGGCCCTCCTGCATCAGGACCGCTCCCAGACCAACACCTGAAGCATCTGTGCAAACCTCAAAGCCCTCCTCACCTGAAGGTAGCACAAGAACTGGCGCCGATGTAAGCAGCCGCTTCAACTCCATGAAGCTCTGCTCACACTGGTCCGACCACACAAATGGAACTCCCTTCCTCGTCAACCGAGTCAAGGGCGCTGCAACCTGCGAAAAGTCTTGCACAAACCTGCGGTAGTAACCTGCCAAACCAAGGAAACTACGCACCTCTGACACTGACCTGGGGCTCTCCCACTGCAAAACTGCCTCGACCTTCTCCGGATCCATAGAAACTCCCTCACCTGAGATCACGTGTCCCAAAAAGTGAACCTGCTGTAGCCAAAACTCACACTTGCCAAGTTTGGCATACAACTGGTGCTCACGTAACGTCTGTAACACGATCCTCAGGTGCTCGGCGTGCTCCTCCTCCGACACGGAGTACACCAGGATGTCGTCAACAAACACTACGACAAACTGGTCCAAGAACTGGTGGAACACCCGATGCATCAGATCCATGAAGGCCGCTGGTGCATTGGTGAGCCCAAACGGCATCACCAAGAACTCAAAGTGCCCGTACCTGGTCCGGAAAGCAGTCCTCTCAACGTCAGAGTCTCTAATCCGCAACTGATAGTAGCCCGACCGCAAGTCAATCCGAGAGAAGACTCGAGCTGACTGAAGCTGATCGAAGAGATCGTCAATCCTAGGCAAAGGATACCTATTCTTGACGGTCACTTGGTTCAACTTCCGGTAATCTATACACAACCTCAGGCTACCATCCTTCTTCCGGACAAATAGAACAGGTGAACCCCAAGGAGAAAAGCTAGGACGGATATAGCCCTTCTCCAACAGCTCCACTAACTGCCTCTTCAGCTCTCTCAACTCTGCTGGTGCCATACGGTACGGCGGCTGAGCAAACGGTGTTGTGCCAGGAACTAACTCAATAGAGAACTCTATCTCTCTCTCTGGCGGCAGACCAGGTAACTCATCCAGAAAAACATCCGGGAACTCACACACCACGGGAATGTCCCCCACTCCCGACACAACCTGGTCAAGGGAAACTGCCGAAACCAGAAAACCCTGACAACCCGAAGCAAGCAACCTCGCTGCCCTCAAAGTAGAAACTAAAAAGCGAGAAGTAGAAGGTACAATACCCTGGAAGTAGAACGCCGCTCCCCCGGGTATCTGTAGGTGCACCCTCTTCTTCTGGCAATCTACCACTGCGCTGTACCGCTCCAACCAATCCATCCCCAGAATAATATCATAGTCCTGCAACTGCAAAGCAAACAAACGGGCCGACAAACACTGACCCTGAAACCACACTGGAGCCTCCCGGAGACAGTAGGACGTAAGGACATAGTCCCCTGTCGGCAACTCCACAACCAACTCCGGAGACTCTCCCAAACTCAGCTCACCAAGGGAGTCTAAAAACTCCTCAGACACAAACGAGTGAGAAGCACTGGAATCGAACAAAACTCTGGCTGCAAAACCAAAAACAGTAACGGTACCTTCCACTAGCTGTGACGCCTCCATGTCCGCACGAGTCAAGTGGGTAACACGGCCTCTACCTCTCGACCCACCAGAACCTCCAGTCTGCTGACGCTGCTGCACAGGAACCTGCTGCTGCTGCTGCACTCTGGGCTGCGACTGGGACTGTTGCTGCGGCGCTCGAGGTAACAACGGACAATCTCGCGCCATGTGACCCACCTGGTCACACCGGTAACACTGTCCAGCAAAAGAACGCTGAACCTGCTGCACAGACTGCCCAACTGGCTGCTGAACACTCCCAACCGACTGCTGCCTCTGCTCCGCCTGCCTACGGTCCCGCCGAAACTTCTTCCGAGATCCCGACCTCGCTGACGTCCCTGCAGAAGTGGATGCGTAGGGGGTCGTGACCCTCGGAGTCGCCTGAGTAACACCCTACTGCTGCCGTGGCTGAACTGGAAACACCTGCGCCTGAACCTCCGTGCTCTGACCAAGGGTCCGCAACGTGTCAGCCTCCAAAGCCGCTGCAGTCTGATAGGCCGCGTCTAGGTCAGTGACGCGCGCAACTATCAGTGCCTGCCTGAGCTCCGGCCTCAGGCCCCTCACGAACTGCTGAGTCCTCAAACTCTCATCCGCCATGATCTGCGGAGCATAGCGTCCAAGCTCCACAAATCTGGCCCGGTACTGCACCACTGAAGAGTCCCTCTGCTGCAAGTCCAGAAACTGGTACAACCGCTCCGTCCGGACGTACGTAGGACAGAAGGCCCTCTCAAACGAAGCGACAAACTCCTCCCATGGAATCTGCCGAAGAGCACGAGACCGAAAAGTAGTCTCCCACTCAGAAGACCACCACGCCAGCGCCTGCGCCTGCAACTGGTAGCTAGCCAACAACACTCGCTCCTCGGGAACACACTCCATGGAACGGAAGGTCCGCTCCACGGCATCCAACCACGCACGAGCCGTGTCTAGATCTGGCTGTCCCGTAAACTAAGGAGGGTGGAACTGCAAAAACTCCCTCAGCACCCTCCTAGTACCTCCCTGAGGTGCCGGCACATCACAGTGCTGAGTCGCAAGCTGAGCCATCCCCTCAAAGAACCGGGCCCAGTCAAACCCCTGAGCTGCCTGAGGAGGTGGTGGTGGCGGAACAACACCACTGTGTGCGTCCTGGGGCAAGGGCTGCGTCTGCTGAGGTGGCGGGGCATCTCCAGCCTCCTGCTGAGTCGCCTGCTCAGCCACTCTCTCCGCAGGACGTCGCCTAGGCGCCATAGACTACACACAAGGCAAGCACACACACAACGCATTAACACACTAACTAACTCTGGGCATAAAGCTGCTACTATACTCTTATACTCTGAGTCGCCATGATGGGTATTTTCTTATATATATCTTGTCGGAACAAGGCTCTGATACCAGCTGTAACGACCCAGAATCCGCATTACCGGTACCCGACCAGTAACCCGAATTCTGACCCGCTAACCCACGAAACAAGCTCGGAAGGGTAAGAAAAGAATGTCCGAGAAGACTATATATAAAAAGATACACACCAAGGTACAATAAACATTCCACTATATGAAATATAACATGTACAACTCAGAGACCTCAACAGGTACAGAGTACAGAAAGTACACAAAAAGTACTACTCGCAGCAGCTAGAGCGCACGCGCACCAGAGTGACTCGACTCGCCTGGAACGGGAGTCGACGACGCACCTGAAAGGGAAGGGAGTGAGTCTCACGATAGAGAGACCCAGTAGGGAAACACAACACCACCGGAAACAGTACTAAAGTGCGGTAAGTAAAGACAGAAAGTAAATACACCTCGCACACAACTGAAACCAGTGACAACTACGCAGCTCCCCCAACAGGAGTGCGCTAGAACTGTAAACCACGCGGCTCAGTAACACACACACACAACACAGCAAGTAGGACTCAGCTAGGGTCTGTAGCTCGGCGTCCCGTCGCCACAGAGTCTCGCAACCCCAGCCATGTGTGCACACTACAGACGCTCTCTCTAACGTCTGGTCCACGACCGGTTTTCCCCTACGCCCGACCTAGCGGTAGAGAAGGGGCTCCATGGAGACCGGCTCAAAACCACCACAAGGAGTACGCACAGAACGGAGACGCTCTCAACGCCCTGGCTCACCGGCGGAGGACCCCCCACACGCCAGTCATCTAGACGGAGTCGCACCCACGTCTAGGTAGCACAACAGAAACAGCACGCGGTAATGCCACACGCGCACAACAGACGGAAACACAGTCACGTCTCAACACTGTCAACCCCCAGCACACTCAGACAGAGCCACACTCAAATGTCTGGTGAACTGTGTCAACAGACAGACACCACAACACTGCTAAAGGCACGCTGGGCACACAGACAGATTAACGGCAACATCGATTGCCGCCAACCCAAGATGTAGACGGCCTTCCCTTGTCGTTAACAACATATCAACGACAAAGGATCCTGTCGTTTACATCATACCTGATGATATTAACGTCAACAGATGTGGACGTTAATATCCTCAGCTCCAGCAACCCTAGCGGCACCAGATCAACTAATCCGGGCCAAAACACCATATAAATACAAAAGGGAAGGAAGGAAACTCTTCCTCACAATCATACACATTGCTGGGAATCGGGAAAACCACAATCCGTCACCCGGATTGTGCAAAATACCTAAAAATCCCAACATGCTCAACCCAAACCCTAAAATGAAATTAACATGTAATTTACTCCAATTAAGCATGCTAATCCATCAGGGAGGGTTAATGGGGTTAAGTCCCTACCTCTAAACGCCAAGAACAACCTCCAACAGACGCGAATCTCGGCGGAACCCCCCAAGCTATCCGCACGAAATACGCCGAAACGCCGCGATTCCCGCCCGAACTATCGCCGCCGCACGCAACGAAGACCTTCCACGAACCCCCGTCAATCACCAGGAGAAGTGGAACGAGACAGAAATCGAAGAAGATAAAGAGAGAAGGGAAGGAGAAAAGGAAAACCTGATCTCGGCCTGCCCTATTTGAACAGGCCGGATCAGTAGACGTCAAGATCCCTTGCTGCCTACTGAACCGCCACACAGTCGACGTCCAGATCAACAGCCGTTAAGTTCATAACAGCTAAACGTCAACCTTATCGACGTCAACGCACAGTCAACGTCCAACCCTTGGCCGTCAACCCGACAGAACTCCACCAGACCCGACAAGGATCCGAGAAGAAAACCCGAAACGTTACAACAGGTGCAGATGTCAATAATTGCTTGAGTGTCTGAAAGCTCTTCTCGCATTCCTTGCTCCAGACATATGGGTTTTCCTTCCGCGTAAGACGCGTAAGAGGTACAGCTATTTTGGAGAAGTCTTTTATGAACCGTCTGTAATAACCATCCAGTCCAAGAAAACTTCTTATCTTGGTGACATTGGTCGGCCTTTCCCAGTTCAACACAGCTTCTACCTTGGAAGGGTCGACAGTGATACCATCCTTGGAAATGACATGGCCTAGGAACGACACCTCCTCGAGCCAGAATTCACACTTGTTCAATTTGGCGTAGAGTTGGTTGTCCCGCAAGATTTGCAGAGCGATTCTCAGATGCTCCTCGTGCTCTTCTTTGGTCTTGGAGTATATGAGAATATCATCAATGAATACCACGATGAACTTTTCGAGGTAGGGCCGGTAGATGCTATTCATTAATTGCATAAAAGCTGCAGGAGCATTGGTTAGTCCAAAAGGCATGACTACAAATTCGTAATGACCGTACCTGCTCCTGAAAGCTGTCTTGTAGATATCTGCATCTTTAATCCTCATTTGATGATATCCCGATCTAAGGTCAATCTTAGAAAAGTACTTTGCTCCTGATATCTGATCAAATAGTTCATCGACACGCGGCAGAGGGTACTTGTTCTTGATAGTGAGATTGTTCAACTGCCTGTAATCGATGCATAACCTCATGGATCCGTCCTTCTTCTTGACGAACAGCACTGGTGCTCCCCAAGGAGAAGTACTTGGCCTAATGAAACCCTTTCTAGAAGTTCCATCAGTTGCTCTTTCAACTCTTTTAATTCAGCGGGGGACATCCTGTAGGGTTGCCGTGAAACCGGTGCGGCTCCAGGTACGAGGTCAATTGAGAAATTCACATCTCTCTCAGGTGGAATGCCTGGTAGCTCATCGGGAAACACATCAGGGTATTCTTGCACTATGTGAATGTCTGATATCTTGGTTGCTTTCTTTTCAACTACAATTGCGGCGAGAAATACCACACAACCCTTTCTTATCATGTTTTGTGCCTTTATGGCAGAGACGAGAGACAAGTGCCTCTTGTGTCTACTTCCTGTGAAGATCAGCTTAGGGAATTCACTAAAAGAAATCTTCCCTCTTCTACAATCCACGATAGCCCCATACGTGGATAGTCAATCGGCTCCCAGAACGACATCGTAGCCCTCCATGGGCATACAGATCAAGTCAACTCTTAGATTGAGTTCACCAACCTTAACATCAGCTAATGGAAAATATTTATTCAATTGAGCCCTTTCTCCTAGTGGTGTTGTGACAGGTAATTCAAATGTTATGGATGTAGGTTTCTCATTTAGGGTATCCGCAAATGCTTATGATATGAACGACTGTGTTGCGCCAGTATTAAACAAAACAAATGCTGAATGAGAAAAGATCGGTAGTGTACCTTCCACAACTCCACCTTCCTCGGTGGTGTCCACTTCTTGCAGAGCCTGCAATCGGCCTGGCTTCTTCTGTCCCGTAGGACACTTTTCATTTTCTTTCAATAGGGGGCATTCTTGTATGCGGTGATCACGACTTCCATAGCGAAGGCAAGCACCTGCCTTCCTCCAGCATTCATCTGTCGTGTGACCAAGCTTGTCACAATGCTTGCATCTTGGTTTATTGTTCGGAGCAGTAGTGGTGGGGATTTTGGGCTTCCGCTCCTGGCTTGGCCCATCAGTGATACTTAACGGCCTTTTCTTGCCGTTAGTAGGCTTGCTCGATGCTCCAGAAGTTTGCTCTTTCCTGAAAATCCTACCCTTGATGCGCTCAGTGAGTTCAGTCGCATCTTCCAGGCATTGTGCTCTCCTGACCATCTCTGGATAGGTCTGAATATCAAATGGCGCAAGTTGCGTGATGTAAGCGGGCCTGAGCCCATTAAGGAATCTCTTTGCCTTCATTCGTTCTGTATTGACCAGATGATTGGCGTATCGAGCCAATCGGGAGAACTGTGCTTCGTATTCAGCAACTGTGAGGTTCCTCTGCTTCAATGCAGCAAACTCAGAGGCCTTCCTCTCTTTGACTCTCTCAGAGAAGTACTTGGAGTTAAAGTTCTCCTTGAACTCCTCCCATGTGAACTGTGCATTTGCTCGAGTAGCCTCAATGGACTCCCACCACGCACGGGCGTCCCTTTCCAGCTGGAATGTGGCAAGTAAAAGCTTATCTCCATCCGCGCATTGCATAACGCGGAAAATACGTTCAGTCTCCTTGAGCCAGTTCTCGGCCTCATCAGGGTCTGTGGTACCACTGAATCGAGGCGGATTCAGGTTACGGAGATTTCTATGTAAATCACCAGCTGCTCGGTTGTTGTTATTATTGTTGTTGGCTCCAGCAGCCTGAAGTAAAGCTTGAGTGAGCTGCTGAATCGTGTGTTGCATATCACGGAGTTGAGCACGCTCCGCTGCCATTGTTGATGTTAAGTTCCTTCAAAAGAGAATTTAAAATGTAAGTCGTTGGGTTTGCACTAAGTTTGTGCGTGTGTGTATCCATTTTATCTTATTACCCACGGTTCTACCCATCTCACATAGGTATGGAATTTGACCCTAAGTCAAGGCAGGTCAAACCTAGATCATCCTATACTTAAGAATAACCTAGGCTCTGATACCACAAAATTGTAGTGCCTCGACGCGGAATATCGGAGCGGGATTACAGTTATTAAATAGTACAGAGCGAGAAAATAAATGCAAACCATTGCACAATTGGATAACACCAAATGAACTCCAAATTTTATTAATAATCCAACAATCTCCATTACATTCACTAATAACTCATCATCTTCATAAACTGACTAATACATCAACGTATCAGAGCCAAAACTAGGGCCCTGAGTACTTTATTCAAAATCAAACTATTACATTATGACTAACTGACTCACTAACTCATAACTATACTAACAGACTACTACTAGATAGCATTGGTTGCTGAATGGTCACTCCTGAGTCTCCTCATCGGTCCCATCCTCGTGAGTGTGGTCATGATCCGACTCACCTGAAACACATTAAATAAATACGCAGGATGAGCGAATAACGCCTAGTAGGACTTAATATCTCATGAATACAAGCATGCTTTAAATAGTTAATGTCTTAATGGCAGGTTAACTAGAGAGTAAAGTCATGTAGAGCATGTCACGATAATGAGAGAACAATTGCAATTGGCACAGGGAAAATAGTACAATGAGAACGATAATAGAATGGCCATGTAACGATATGACATGTAAATTGCACAACGGTGCACTAGTAACGATCACGCTTGCACTTGTAGAGATAGCACTTTGATTGTCATAGATTAATCTAGATAGTAGACTGGCGCTGGATGCATGCCGTAACACATCCTATGATCATTTTAACTCCCATGGGTACTGGCACTTTTCGGGCGCTCCTCCCAGGACCTGATCGGGCCCTATTGCGCTGGCATTAGTCATTTCCTTTATCTTAGACAATCGCACGAATGGCCAATAGAGTACCAAGAAGAGATAAGAGAGTACTAGACGAGATAGATAAGAGTGTAGAGAGAACGTGAACAGATGAGAGGATATAGATAGTAGATGAGATAGGGACAATTCCGTAAAACACGTGAAATTCCGATAGTAACGGTTGCACAGCACCAAGTCGGGTGCCGACAGTCTGGTAGAAGTCACAACCACCCCTTAGCCGTGCTGTGTACACGGGTCAGGTGGTCCGGCGTGAACTCAAGACGA
The DNA here is from genome assembly GCA_014218235.1 of Colocasia esculenta. Taxonomy (NCBI): domain Eukaryota; kingdom Viridiplantae; phylum Streptophyta; class Magnoliopsida; order Alismatales; family Araceae; genus Colocasia; species Colocasia esculenta. The sequence continues at coordinate 76,806 of JACBKR010001043.1, forward strand.
GAAGGAACACTAAGGCATGGATCGTACTGATCCCTAGGATGTAACAGGTTTTGGGGTACAACCAGCTCGTTGACTAAGGACGTGCGCCAAAGCCAAGAAGACTTACGGAGGTCTTGACAAGGAGTCCCTGGTCTAGTCGAGAGTATTTCCGGTGGAGAGGTGGTCCAAGTCAAGAGAGAGTGTGTAAAAACAGGTCCGTCGTGCCTCGAGTGCTCGAAGGCCGAGGGAAGCGGTAACGGTGCACAAAACTTGCGAATAAAACGAAGACATGTATATTTAAATAAGTTAGACATTTGCTTCAATAAATTACCAGATACATTATTAAATAATTCACGAGGGTATAAGGGCCAATATGATCATTAAGTGTGTGCTTGTGTAAGAAATCAAGAGATCATCGTTGATTGTGCACATGGCTTTTACATAGTCTAATTTCATGTATCATTTATCGTCAATTGTTAATACTATCAAGTTATTCATAATAGTAGTCAATTAGGGTTGATCAAGGTTGGAATGGTGTAAACATAGGGTTTTATTGTAAAAATTTCACTCGGCTGAAGTCGCGACAGGATTGGTGGTCGCCTTCAAGTCGCGACGTAAGTCATGGTCGCGTTATGCTGAACTGGCCGGTGGGATGAACCGGGACCAGGTCGCGATGCGTCGGTCTGCCGCGTTCATAACGCGTGGGACCCCAGGGTCGCGACCTCTGAGATCGCAGCGTATCGCGCCGTCGCGACCTCAGGAGGTGGCCCGAGCCCAGAAAAGAGGTTTTTCCCTTTTTCTAGGTGGGTCTGTTTGACACATAGTCACTAAAAAATCAATAATAAATCTTATAGAGATCCAAAAAGCATGAAATCAGTTCTAAACGTAAGTAGACATGTATATCTATCAACATGCACCATTAATTTGAAAATAGACGAGGTTTAGATATGCATTGATCAGGTTACATTTTGGTGACTTAAACAGGCGCAGTCAGGGTTCAACGAATTAATTAGAGATGTATACTTAATGAAAAATTATGAAACTAGCGGAGTTTGAAAGCTAACACGAAGTAGTATTTTATAGAATTTTATCATGACAGGACATCAACTGTAAACGAAGTTTAAAGGTTATCATGAAGAGTCGGGTACATGCAACAGATAGGGATTCAAAGATTTAATTCTCCCTCATGGGAGATCGAAATAGAACAAAACCAAGGGCGTTTGAAAGATATTGCACTGTAGTATCATTGAGCATTTTCTCATAGCATGGGAACAAGTACATGCAAGGAATTAGAGTGAACATGAGATTTCGGGTTCATGGTACAGCAGGACTTCACGAATTAAATTCGCCCAAATGGATGATCAGAATACCACGAAAACGATAGGGCTTTTGAAGAGGTACATGAAGGCTACCTAGGGTAATTATTTCACGATTTTTGCTTGAGATATTGCCTACCTTTTGGTGTTGACAAGAAAGGCTAGGGTTTGATGACGAAAACGGGAAGAATATCCAAGCTTGTTCAAGCCTCCTCCTTCTTGCTCTTCGTCCAACACTTCTCCTCTTCGTCTCCTAGGACTCCAGCCACGAACTATGGGTGGTAGGGAAGAGATTTTGGGTGTTTTGATAGCCTATAGAGTTCTAAGTCACCTAAAACTCTTTCTTTCTCATCCAACTCTGAAAATTGACATTTATCTCCCACTTTCTCTTATTTATCTACCTAATAGAGTTGGGAAGAGTTCCAATTTCGTGGGTAAGGGTTTAGGATAACTATAGGACTTTTTTTAGGATAGATATGACTTGTTTTAATAGTTAATTTGACCATTTTCTATTTATTAATTAATTAGGTACGAATTTCACCTAATTACTTCTCCTCTCAAGTTGGGCTTCATCTCACTGGGCCCAATCTATTTGGTTTGGGTTATTAGAGTAACCCATTAATAATTTAGCTTAATGAGTATTGCATTAATTCCCTTTTATTCCATGTATTCTCCCTTTATTTTAATTAAATCAATTTATTTCATTTATTTTAATAAAATTTTTATTTTTCTTGATTCGAAAAATCAAGGTTGCTACACTGGGTGGAAACCTTTCTGACTTTGCAAGAAGATATTTCCTATAGAGAGCCGAGTGCCCTTTGGCCCACTGATCTTCAGATTTACATTCAGCCATTTTGAAGATTTTGGATTGATCAGCTTTTGAGAAGTGGTTGTAGGGAAGGACAACATTTAGGTGATTGGTCAGATTTAGAAAAGGAACACCAAAGATGGTGGCAAGAATACATTTTTGAAGATATTCTTGATAGAGTGGTTTCCTCTGATTTTCAATAGTGAGGGAAAACCAAAGAGGAGGAAATTTAGGTTCGGTGGGAAGAGCAAGAGCAGTGGAGAGTTTCCTTTTTTTAGAGACAGGACTAGAGGAGTCAGTCCTGTGGACATGAGAGGCAACTAATAGAACAGACTGGATGGTGGAGATTTCCAACTCATCCTCAAATTTTTCTAGAAATGGACCTTCGAGTTGAGCACCTTCAGGAATGAAGGTGACAAAGGAGGGAGGAGTAGGAGGATGGAGAAAAGTTTGATGAGAAGAAGAAGGTGAGATGGATGGTCCATCTAAAGAAGGAACAGAGGAAGAGGAGGCTCCAGCAGATGATGAGGCTGGAGGGTCTTTAGAAATGAAAGGAGGTGGTGGAATGGATGTAGAGGAGGCAGGAGGAGAGGTGGATTGAGATGGAAAAGGAGCTGGGGAAGAGATGGTGCGAGGTATGGGTTGTTTGAAGGTGATGGGAGCTGGAGGTGTTGTGGATGAAGAGGGTGGTGAAAGAGGGGCTGGTGTTGCAAGAGATGAAGACTCATGGGCTTTGGGAGCAGCTGCAGGCTCTTCTACTCTTGGAGACACATCCTCGGAGATCATTGGCCCTGGTGGCCCTACCACAACCTCAGGTGGCCTAGATGACCCTACTGGTTCTACTACAATTGGCCCTGATGACCCTGCACTTTCTTCTGCTGGCATTGGCCCTGATGGCCCTGCATTGCTAACCGGTTCAGCAGGTGAGTGAGCTGGAGGGGCAGAGGTGGATTGCTCCCTCGAAGAGATAAGCTTCTTGACACTGTCGAACTCACCTTTCATCCATCTACATAGTTGCTAGAACATTTTAAAATCATCTCTTAAGTTGTGTACCTCAGTGGACAAGGCCCCAATCTTGCTTGATGCTGAGGTTTGGCTGATAAGGATAGACTGAATATCAGACTGCAGAGATGTGAGAGTCTTTCCTTGCTCATTCAGCCTTGAAATAACTGGCTTCAATTGAATCTTCAGCTGCTTCTCCTTGGGCTTCCTATGAGCTACTCTTTTCCTTTTGCTATGTGCCCTTGCAATGGGCTCCTCGAATTCAACGTGCTCTTCACTATCCATGGGGACACTTTCAGTGTGCTCCCCCTGAGGAGCTGCCTCCTCATCAATAGATTGCTCCCCCTCAATAGGAGCATCTTCCACTGATATTTTCTCATAAGAAACTGCGTGCTCCCCCTAACTAAGAGCTTCCTCCATGATGATCTCATCAGTGTGGCCTGATGCCACAGCTTCTGGAGCAACTGATTCACTGAACCTCTCAGGCTCCCCTTGAGTGCTAGAGATGGATTCCAGCACATCTCTAAGAATGGATGCCACAATAGTGGTGGGGTTTAGATCTTCAGAGGTTCCCACAACTGGCAAAATATTCTCTGGAGGAATTTCTTCAATTAGACTGTCAATGACCACAGATTCTTCTACTCTGGCCTATGCTGCTGCTGCTTGAGTCACTGCTTCTTCTGCTAGTGCTGCTGCTGGTGCTGCTGCTGCTAATTCCTCTTGAATTATTGGGACTGATGCTGCTATAGCTGCTTCTCCTGCCTCTTCCTGGACTTCTTGGGCTTCGCCAATGATGGCCTCACCCTCAGCCACTGATGTCTTAGTCCATAGGTCGTTTACAAGTGAAAATCCGCTCTTCCTTAAGTTTCTGCTGCGGATTGCCTGCCCCATCTTCTCAGAAACATCTCCTACCACACTGATGCCATAATGCTGAAATACTTTGGTCAGAAGATGGGCATAGGGTAGAGAGACGTTCAACTTGCTATTCTTATCCCATACTTGCGAGCTTGCAAACTTCATCCTTTCAATCATAATCTCTACTGTGTTGATTTCCTAGTTCTGGATGGCCCAGAACATCAAGTCTGAGTCCGCCTTGGTACAAGTTGAAAAGGTAGCACTTCGGGGAATCAAAATTTGACAAACAATGAAGTGCAGAAGGCGATTAAATGCATTTAACTGGTTGATATCTAACTTGCCATCCTTCAATCTGTATTCGGGACCAACAATCGCTAATCCTTTCACCTGGATATCCACAGTATGAACTCCACTGTGACCGAAAGTAGTCACACCAAAGAGTGATGCTAATAAATCTCGTGTGACCCTAATCTGGGTACCCTTGACCATGGAAGTCAAGGTCCCATCTTCCTCTGTCTTCAGACATACGTAGAATGCCTTTACTAGGTCAGGGTAACTTACTTCTGAGAAGGTGGCCATCTTCGTCCACTTCAATCTGTCCAAAGCTGCAGACATGCTACCCATGCCATTCTTCTGCAAATCTGCCACATCTACAGCCTTATGTCCACACAGCTTGGTCTTTACGGGGGCAAACCTTTCCTGCTGCTCGGCGGTGAGAAATACAGCTCCATAGCCCCCTACGCTACCGGATACACCAGGAGAGGCCATGGTTTTGAATGGGAAGAGTTTCTAGAGGACTGGAAAGAGGATTGGAACAGGAACCCTCAAGAAATTTTCGGCGGGAAGGAGTTGGAAGCTTTGAAATCTCAGAGAGCCAATGCCGGAGTCGATGGGGTATCGCCTCAGGCGGTGGATGAGAAGGGTAAAGGTAGGATGTGAATCGTTTTCGCACAGATTTCAGGATAAATCAGAGGAATAATGATTTTTCGAAATTGGAGACGCCAAAACAGCAAAAAATGACAAAAAAACAAACGAGTTTGATGGGAATAAACTCTTATAAAATAATGAACCGTCAAGACGAACTTAAAAGGATAGGTAATATGTGACGTTCCGGCCGTTCAGATCATCTTCCTTTGTGTATGGAGGCCAGTGTGTGGCCAATGACGTGAGTAGCAGGTGTTTTCCGCTGGTGGTGAGGCTCTGTGGGCCAGAGATTTGGGCCCAAAGTGCTCACTGATTCACTGTCTGTGAACGTGACAGTGAAGGGCGTCGCATTTTGAACGCGACATCCCTGGGCGTCGCGTTCACGAAACCGCTATTTTTGGTCTTCGTCTACATGCGCGCCACGTGTTGCGCATAGGGCGAGCTTGTTGACGTCGACTTATTGAAGGCGACGTACTAGTGTGTCGCATTCAGGTCGCGACACAGTGTGGCGTCGCGTTCTTAACCGTGAAGTGTTTTTATAGAACCCTGGCAGAACAGAGCTCACATGAGCTCTGCTCAGCCAGAGGGGTTATGCTGGAGGATTTCTAGGCGATTCGACTTGTTGGGACTTGGTTCGACGTGTTCTCGCAGCGAGGACGCTGTGTGGAGCGGGGAAAACATCGTGTGGGCTCCGTACTTCGCCTGCTTCGCGAAGGTAGAGAGATTTCCCGTGTTTGATCCATGGATTGCTCGTGTGTTGTGAATGATGTGTTTTTAGCTCTCTAAACAGTAGATAGCATGTGTAGGAACACATTAAAGCATGTAAATGGAATGGAAACCATAGATTATAGGGGTTTTGGGGGTGATCCAGATGAAGGTTTCCGGATTAGGGTTTGCGCCTGTGAAGGCGACAAACCTGGGTGTCGTGACAGTGTTGTGACCGTACGATACGTCGCGTTCTTGTTTTCTAAGGCGACATATCAGGCTGTCGCATTCTAAAGGCAACACTAAACCCCGTCGCGATCACAGCCGAGGTTTGTTCTATGCATGGGTTTGTTAGTATGATATTATCGGATTATCGTGTGTGTATTATGTGGTAATGGTAAGAGGTGCATTGGCACTCTCAACGCTCGGGGAGCATGTGGTGTGTGTGGTTGGCGTGGTATTCACGTGGTTTGCGTGAAGGTTTCACGTGGCTTGTGCATTATACACGTGGTTTCCGTGTACGTGGTGTGTAGTTTGACGCCTACTGTGGATACCTCTTCAGTTGGGAGCCCCAGGTTTTGTGTGAGCCAGGCACGTGTGTGCTCGGGGCTTGTCCCGGTACTGAGTACCGTCGAGGTTTTGTCGTCTTCCTGGACACCCTCACTCCTGTGCTGAGTAGTACGTCCAGCTGAGGGAAAGACAACAGTGGGATAGCGACTAGAGAGAGTTTGTTGTGTTGTCGCTTGTAGCGCGCTCGTAGTTGGGGGAGACGGACACCAGTAGACGTACTGGGCCCCAACTAGTCCTGTTTTCCAGTGCCTCACTTTAGGGAGCTCGGGCCAGAGTCCCTAAAGGTGCCAGGCATGGGCCTGCGGGGTGTGTGACCTGCAGGTTGTGGTGGTTTAGTTGGACTCCACAGTTCTTTGTACTGGTTTAGTGGAGCGGCAGCTGGACCTTCTGTCCGTGGCTGCGAGACTGAGAGGTAGTCCTGTGTTGTTTGTCCGGGTCAATAGCTGGTGTCGCGAGCCAGTCCACGTGGCCCGAGTGTGGCATTTTTCTACTGTAGCTCGTACACTTGTTTGGGTTTGCCGTTTATTTATCATTATTGGTTTCTGTTAAAGCGACAAGAGGTAAGTGGTATTTACAGTTTTATATCATGCTACTTAGTTCTATGAATTGTTAGAGTAATCTCCTGCTTTAATACTTGTGTTGGTTTGCTCGGTTTCTAGGGAGTTTCCCTACTGAGCCAGTGACTCGAGAGGCTCACCCCCTACTCTTTCAGGTGAGGGAGAGCAGGAGACCTCACACCCATCGTCTAGCTCTGAGCCGCATCGTAGCGGAGGGTCTGCACCACCGGCAGTGTAATTTACTTTTATGTTGTACACCTCGGGGTATGCCCCAGGTTGTTGTTGTAGTTTGGTTACAGTTGTGCTATGGCTATGTACATTTCTAATAAATATTTGTGAGATTGGCAAATCTTATATATATTTGAGTTGGTTCCTTTACATTCCTACGGACTAGTAGTTTGATATCCCTTACGAGGCTTTGACCCGGTCGCGGGAGGCGGACTCGTGTTAGGCACGTTATTGGGTTAACGGGTCTGATCAACGAGGGCCGTCACACAATAATTAGAATTTTACTTAATTTTTTAGAAGAAAAATAATTTAAATTCTGAAAATTAATATTTCAGTTTTATACAGATGATTCTTTCACAATTTATATATGCCTAATTCCCTTCTAAGAGAAGTAAATCTCTCTTCAGGTAAGGCCTTTGTGAAGATATCTGCTAACTGATTATTAGTATCAATAAATGAAATATCAATGTTGCCATTTGCTACATGATCACGAATGAAATGATATCTAACCTCAATGCGTTTAGTCCTTGAGTGCTGTACTGGATTCTTGGTTAGATTTATAGCACTGGTGTTGTCGCATAACAATGGAATTGTCTTGATATGTAACCCATAATCCTCAAGTTGTTGCTTGATCCATAGGAGTTGTGTACAACAACTTCCAGCAGCTACGTACTCAGCTTCAGCTGTTGACAGAGCTACTGAATTTTGTTTCTTTGAGGACCATGATATCAAGCAACCTGCAAGGAATTGACAACAACCACTGGTGCTTTTTCTGTCTATTTTGCATCCAGTATAGTCAACATCAGAGTATCCTACTAAATTAATTTCACATGATTTTGGATACCATTAACCTAAGTCATGAGTTTTAGCTAAATATCTAAATATCCTTTTGACACTAATTAAATGAGATTCTTTAGGATCTGCCTGATACCTAGCACACATGCATACACTAAACAATATATCAAGTCTGCTTACCGTCAAATAGAGTAGAGAACCTATCATACATCTGTAGATATTTTGATCTACCTTCTTACCATCTTTGTCACTGTCCATCCTTGTTGATGTGCTCATAGGTGTTGATAATGGCTTGGCATTTTCGAATCCAAACTTCTTTAAGAGTTCCTTGGTATATTTGGCTTGATATATGTGGGTGTCTTCTTTTCCTTGCTTGATTTGCAATCCAAGGAAGTAGTTGAGCTCCCCCATCATGCTTATCTCGAATTCTCCTTGCATAATCTTCTCAAAATGCTTGCAAAGAGATTCATCAGTAGAACCAAATATTATATCATCAACATATGTTTGAACTATCAAAATATGTTTGACTTTAGATTTAACAAATAATGTACTGTCTACTTGACCTCTAGTGAAACCATGATCTAATAGAAATGCATTTAGCCGATCATACCATGCTCTTGGTGCTTGCTTTAATCCATATAGTGCTTTGTGCAATTTAAACACATGATTTGGAAAATCAATGTCATCAAAACCTGGAGGTTGTTCTACATAAACTTCCTCCTTAATAAACCCATTTAGGAATGCAAATTTTACATCCATTTGAAATAATTTCAAATCTAATGCAAATGCATATGCAAGTAATATTCTAATAGCCTCAAGTCTAGCTACTGGTGCATAGGTTTCATCGAAATCTATGCCTTCCTCTTGGGAATAGCCTTGAGCTACCAATCTAGCCTTGTTTCTTATGATCACACCAGCTTCATCCAATTTATTTCTGAACACCCATTTGGTGCCAATCACTGGATGATCTGATGGTTTAGGAACAAGTGACCATACCTGGTTTCTCTTGAACTGATTCAGTTCATCTTGCATGGCTAAAATCCAAGATTCATCAGTGATAGCTTCATTGACTGTCCTAGGCTCTATTTGAGAAACAAAAGCTAAATAATCACATGGAATTATGTTACCTCTTATTCTTACCCCTACAGATGGATCACCAATAATGTTTTCAGGAGGGTGATCTCTCTTGTATCTCCATTCCTTTGGAAGATTCTCATGTACTATGTCCTTTTGTTGTAGCTCTTCCAGAGGTGGATATTCCTTGCCCTTAATTGATGAGTTCTTTAGATTTTTGGACAATTCATCTGCATCATCATTATCACTATCTTCTTCCTTTCTCAAGGAAGGGTTAGTTTCATCAAAGATAATGTGTACTGTTTGCTCAATTAATATAGTACACTTATTAAATACCCTATAGCTTTTAGGTTTAGATGCATATCCCATGAAGATGCCTTCATCTGATTTTGCATCTAGCTTACCAATGTCTCTTTTGCCGTTGTTGTGGATGAAACATGGACACCCGAATGTCCTGAAGTGACTGATCTTCGGCTTCTTTCCTTTGTACAATTCATATGTTGTTTTCTTTAGAATCGGCCTGATCATCACCCTGTTGATTATGTAACACGCTGTGTTAACTGCTTCAGCCCAAAAGTACCTTGGTAGATCATATTCTGACAACATCGTTCTTGCCATATCCAATAGGGTTCTGTTCTTTCTCTCAGCAACTCCATTCTGCTGTGGTGTTCTTGGTGCTGAGAAATTATACTCTATCCCTTGGTCATCACAGAACTTGGCAAATTTTTTATTTTGAAACTCTCCTCCATGATCTGATCGGATTCCAACAATGCTGAACTTTTTGTCTTTCTGAACCTTTTTTGCTGAAGCTTACAAAACTTTCGAATGTATCATCCTTGTGTTCTAGAAAGGACACCCAAGTGAATCTTGAATAATCATCTACTATAACGAATCCAAAATTCCTTTCTCCAAGACTTGTGGTCCTCATTGGCCCAAATAAATCCATAAGAAGGAGTTCTAAGGGTTTAGAGATTGTTACCACAGTCTTTGACTTGAAAGATGACTTGGTGTGTTTCCCTTTTGCACAGGGTCTACAGACACCGTCCATCCTTGTGCTGACCTTTGGTAGACCTTCCACTAGGCTTCTCTTGATCAGCTTTCTCATGCCATCCAAACTACAGTGGCCCAATCTTCCGTGCCACAGCTCAGTTGACTACTCCTTACTTGCTGCTAAATAGATATCTTGATCCTTTAATTCTTCCAGGTAAAGTACGTACATATTCTTTTCTCTGTTAGCTTCGAAAATCACTGCTCCGTCCATTATGATGCTACACTTTGACTTTTGGAATCTGATTTGATGTCCTCTATCACATAGCTGGCTTATGCTGATTAGGTTGTGCTTCAGACCTTTTACGCATAGAACATCTTCAATAAACATTTTCTCTTTATTGCCAACGGATCTGCATCCTATCACTGTTCCTTTTCCGTTGTCTCCATATGTCACTGTGTCTTCTTCAGCTTTGAGGTAAGAGAACAACTTTCTATTACCTGACATATGCCTTGAGCATCCACTATCCAGATACTATTTTGATGCTCGAAGGTTTCCCTGAAATGAAAACATCAAGCTTTAGGTACCCAAGTTCTTTTGGGTCCTGATTGGTTAGTGTCATCAATTTTTTCTTTTAATTATCCATTTTTTGTGTTTGGTTGGACAAGTAATTTTACTGTGACCTAGCCTGTTGCAATGGCTACAGCATGTTGTTTTAGTTACCTTTTCATACGGAACGTACTTAAGGTTTGTTTTGTATGAAGTATCTTGTTCAGTTACAAATTTAGGAGTTGGATACGTTTTAGGATAAACTTTAGTTTCTTCGTCATCGGGAGGAGTATAACCTAATCCATGTTTCTTTTTACCTGATCGTCTAGCACCTTTCAATATTAATGTTGTTTTGCCATTAGTAAATTTTTCTAGTGTGCTTGATAGTTTTGCATTTTCTTCTGTTAGTGTTTTAATTTCCCTTTTCAATTCGTCTAAGGTTTCTTGTTTTTCTAATTTTATTATTTGTTTATTTTTATCTTTCAGATCTTCGCATAACAGATCATTTCTTCTTTTAAGTTTAGTGATTGTTTCTCCATTTGCTCATTTTTTGATTTTAAATCTGAATTGGTATTTTCTAAGCAAGCAACATTTTTCTTACTAGCTTTTAGTAATTTTGATACTTCTCTATATTTACTATAAAGTTCATTAAAAGCTTCTTCCAAATTATCTGAATTTGAATCATTGCAGGAAGAGAAAGATGAGTCTGATGTTACCTTTTCTTCAGTGTTGGCCATGAGTGCCAAGTTGGCTTCTTCTTCTTCACTGCTTGAGCTTGACTCACTGTCTGAGTCACTACTGTTGTCCCAAGCCGCTGCCATAGCTTTCTTCTTGAATCTTCTTGGTTTTCTTGAACTTTCCTTCTTTCTGAATTCACTTTTCTTCAGCTTCGGACATTCTGCTCTCATATGTTCGGGCTTCTTACACTCATAGCATGTAGGCTCAGCTTTCCTTTGATCCTTTCCTTCTGTCTTCTTAAAGTCTTTGTTTTTCTTGAAATATCTTCTACTGGATTGATACTTTTTCTTTTTTGCTAGTATTCTTTGTAGCCTTCTTAATAACATCGCTTCTTCATCTTCATCGTCTTCATTGCTTTCATTATTGTCTGAAAATTCTTCTGATAAGTCTTCTTCAGCTTTGAGTGCATTGAAGTGCTTCTTTCTACTAGAAGATTCTCCTAACCTTTCCATGTTTATCTCATGGGCCATAAGGGATCCAATGAGTTTCTCTAAAGACATTCTTTTCAAATCATTTGCTTCCTCTATTGCTGTCACCTTGGGAGTCCAAGAGGATGGTAGGGATCTAAGGATTTTCCTTACCATGTCTCCCATCTCATAGCTTTTTCCTAATCCAGCTAACCCATTGGTGATGTCTGTAAATCTGTTGAACATCTGTGTAATAGTTTCTCCTGATTGCATCTGAAATCTCTCGCACTGTGTCACCAGAATGTTTATTCTGGTTTCTTTTACTTTGTCAGTACCTTCGTATGTGATTCTTAGCTTCTCACACATCTCCATCGCTGATTTGCAGGCTAAAACTCTATTGAATTCTTTCTTGCTAAGTGCACAGCATAATATGCTCTTAGCTTTGCAGTTGAGAGATATCTTCTTTTATCATCTTCTGTCCAGTTGTCTTTGTTGTTTAGAACAACTAGATCTCCTTCTTCCACTATGGACCATATTTGAAAATCGAATCCTTGTAGGAAGTATTCCATTCTTATTTTCCACTAGGTGTAATCTTCTCAGTCGAACAGTGGTGGCATGTTGACTGACTGACCTTCGGAGTGACCTTGGGCTGCCATTTGATCTTTTCTCTTCAGATCGTTGGATCTTCTTCTTTATCAAAGAGACTAGCTTTGATACCACTTGTTGCCCAGCTAGCAAGCCCAGGGGGGGTGAATGGGATTTTTAAGATTAATGAGTACCTTAAACTTGTTCACAAAACAGTCACACAGAACACACTTCGATGGGTGTTAAAGTTAGTAAAGAAAGATAGTAAACGCAAAGCAAGCACACAGACAACACAGGGAATTATCCTGGTCCGGACCTCCTCTCCACAGGAGTCCTACGTCCAGTCCCTGAGCAACAACTCAGGCTTTCACTACCTAAGGGTACAGTCCCCCTTATGGACCTTTACACATCCAGTCACAGTTGGTCTTCTCTTCACAACCCGAAGAGGACATACACCACCCTGGATACCACCAGGTCTTCCTTCTACTAGAAGGGAACACACACCCTGGAAACCCCCAGGTCTTCCTTCTACTCGAAGGGAACAAACACAAGAAAAGTGTTAATGAAAACAAGCCCCTAGATCAAGCTTAAACAATGCTGGATCTGAAGCTAAAACTGAGAAGAAAAGATCTACAGTGAGGGACACTCTCAGTTTTTCAGAAGCTCTCAAGACTAACACAATGAACGCAGAGAGCTAAGAGCTAGACAATCAAAGGAGCGAGGCTTTTTGCTCTATCAAATGCTCGCAGAAAAGCTTGTTAAAAATTGTTGTAAGATCTTTTGCTTCCTGGAGCTTCAATCTTCTTTATATATCCTCTATTTGAAATTCGAACGTTAAAATGTCCGTTGTCTCTAGGCTCTCGTTTATGTTAGACTGCATGGTTCTGTAGAGCTTCTTGTTCAGCAGTCCTTAGCTTTCCATGCACGCAACAAGAGAGAGGATCTTCGATGATGTTCGTTATCTTCCGTACTATCCAACGATGTATTGAGATGCGCTGTCAGAGACCTGCATGAATTAAATGCTAAACAATAGACAGCTAAGCTGTCTCTTGTTGTCAGTCAACGTTAGATTGATTTTATACAGAAGTAGAAGTTCCATTCTGTTCTTCTAAAAAGATGTTTACAGAATAAGCATGAGAATAGAAGATATCATTTGCACGCACTGCACTGATACGTTCACTCATAATAAATGCATGGTTGTCAGAAGGATATACGTGGAGACTTTGACTTTTCAACGTACTCAAAATGAGTTAAAATATTAAATCGTTATATTCCATGAAATCGTTAGCTGCATGACTTATGAAATCGTTATGCAAATAAGTCGTTATCCATGTAAATCGTTGTACACTTATAAGCAAGCCAATGCACATACAAATCGTTATGACTCTAAAAGCAAATCGTTATGAGTAAGTAGTCAGAGACAAAACGATGTGAGCAAATCGTTGTTTGCTGAATCGAATCGTTACAGGGATCAAATTGTTTTGAAACTTGATGAGTCGTTGTGACACTGAAGCAAATTGAATCGATCTTTCTTAAGAAATCGATGTGATCACTTATCGAATCGTTATGGAAGCAAATCGTTATGAATACTTAACGAATCGTTATGAAAGCAAATCGTTGCGATCACTTAACGAATCGTTGTGAGGGCAAATCATTGCGATCACTTAATGAATCGTTGTGAGGGCAAATCATTGCGATCACTTAACGAATCGTTATGAGGGCAAATCGATGCGATCACTTAACAAATTGTTGTGAGGGCAAATCGTTGCGATCACTTAACGAATTGTTTTGAGGGAAAATCGATGCGATCACTTAACGAATCGTTGTGAGGGCAAATCGTTGTGATCACTTAACGAATCGTTATGAGGGAAAATCGATGCGATCACTTAACAAATCATTGTGAGGGCAAATCGTTGTGATCACTTAACGAATTGTTTTGAGGGCAAATCGTTGCGATCACTTAACGAATTGTTGTGAGGGCAAATCGATGCGATCACTTAACGAATCGTTGTGAGGGCAAATCATTGCGATCACTTAACGAATCGTTATGAGGGCAAATCGATGCGATCACTTAACGAATCATTGTGAGGGCAAATCGATGCGATCACTTAAAGAATCGTTGTAAGGGCAAATCGTTGCGATCACTTAATGAATCATTATGAGGGCAAATCGTTGTGAGCGCAAATCGTTGCGATCACTTAAGAAAAGTCATGCTTTGAACTTGCATTGCTACAGAGTAAATAATACTTACCCATTTGTCTTGTTATTCCTTGATTCATTTCCTGTACTCAAATCTCATAGAGAATATGTTAGATTTAAATAATATCTTAGTTTTGTTAATCACCAAAATAAATATATAATTAATTTAAATTACATGGGGATAAATTGATCATCAGATCCGCCATGCCCACATGAAGCCCCCGCCCAACAGGAAGCTTGGCAAAAAGTTGTAAACATAATTTCTCTATATCAGTAGCTACCCCAGAAGATGCCAGAGGATAGGTCTGAAAGGATGCAGCCGCCCAGGAATGAGGTAGAATGCAAAGAAGCCAAAAGAACAGACAAAACTCTACAGATATACACATGCTATATGACCATAGTGGATGGTCAACATGGGGATATGCCCCCTAAGCAAGATGAATTGCCAAGGCTCAATGAAGGGCCAAATCCTCCTGTCAGGAGGGAAGAAGCTAAGGGCAAAGCCCCGATAGTCTCAGTGGCCCAAGAAGAGGCTGCAGATATAATAGCAACAGATAATATCAGCAATCTGCCACCTACCCCTCTAGGAGGGGCTCCAGCTGAAGTGATATCTGATATTCCTAGCACTCATGCATATGATCCTGCTGTGGCAGCATTGTTACAAAGATACCAACATGAGATTGAAAGGTTGAAAAGACAAATTGAAGAAAGAGATGCCCATGCTCTTGCACCAAGAGAAGCAAGGGGCACGGTGGAAACATCACGAGATGACACCAACTTGCCCCACACCCTATTACATCCAACAATGCTCCAGTCGATATCAGGCACTGCTGGGGGCATCCCATGTCAAATAGCTTCAGAGCAGCCCATAGCTTGCCAAGCAGCACATCAAGGACCTGCCACCATGGCTCAGATGCAGTCGGCTCCTCCTCATCCAGACATGGTTCGGACACCGATTATGAATAGACAGATGTTGGAACAAATGATAGAAGCGAAACTGGGAGAAAGGGGGATGCTAATCAAACCCCATTTGATATCTACCAGGTTCTGTACCCTATACATCATGCTACAAGAAGACTTCCTTCTGGCGTCAGCAAGCCACCCAAGTTTGAAAAGTTCAATGGGCAAGGATCGCCAAAAGAACATGTTGCACATTATGTCAATGTAATAGGGGATTTGGCCACATATGAGTCATATTTGCTCAAATTCTTCGGGTCTTCCCTGACTGGACTGGCTTTCGAATGGTATTTAAATTTACCAGTCGGGTCCATTGTGGACTGGCCAGATATGCAAAGGAAGTTTACAGAAAGATTCTATGTTGCTGAAAAAGAAATCACACTGGTCGAGTTATATGCAACTAGACAATAAGATAACGAATCGGCTCTAGACTATGTCAAAAGGTGGAGAGATCTTAGCATGAGATGTAAATGACCACTACATCCAGAAGACACCATTCAAATCTGCAAGTAAAACTTGAGCAGACATGTCCTAGAAAGGATGATCGGTGTCGAGATCAAGTCCTTCGACTGGCTAAATAAAGTTGTGGTCGAGATCGAACAATTCCTTTCCAAATATCCTCCTGCCAATGCATCAAGTCAGGAAAATAGATTGCTTGGAAAAAGGTCAGCACCTACAGATGTTCATACTATAAACCTCAAAGCCTTTACACGACAAAAGAGTGAAGATGGCTCCCCTATTGTCAAATAAATGAAGCGAAATAAAAGGGGTTCATTACAAGAGAAGATGCAAAAGCCATATTCCTTTCCAAAAGATAAGACACAGACTCTCTTTGAGTGGGCACGTCGACATAACAAAATTGTCCCACCCGAGCCTAGAAGGACAGAGGACATCAAGAAAAAAGACGATCCCCGGTTCTGCTTATATCATCAGCTGTTGGGGCATGTTACAGAGGACTGCTATGTTCTCAAAGATAAAATTGAAGCATTGATAAGAAAAGAAGAACTACAAGTGGGTGAGTACAAAGTGGACCCGTCGCGCCCTCATGAGGCTCCAATGCAATAGAAAGAAAAACATACTGCAGCTTGCACTAGCCAGCCTAGAGGGAGGGTAGATGCAAGTTATGATATCCAAACCAGGAGAGCATAAGCAACTCAAGATGCTCAATGCACAGAGGAAATCCATGTAACTTGGAGAAACCTCAAGATCTTCGGCCCATCACAAGCAAACAAAGGCCAACTCGTCGAAAGTGAGTTATTCTGGGGCAGACGCCAGTCGGACGTGCAATGTCCATTCATGTAAATACTCATTCAAAAAATGATGACAAAAAAAGAGCAAAAAAAAAATATCTTGCTGAGGTAGTCACACTGACCACCAAGCATGAGACCTGATCATCGAGGCGGTCTTGATCAGCTCTTTTAAGGCCACCTGAGGTATTATCGTCGATGACGAGCAGTAAAAAATAAATAGGCCAACCATACCTCTAGTCAGACTATGGTTCTGAGACAAATAATACCTCAACAAAATTACATATTTTCTGCAGGGCGATGATATGAGCCCGCATGATCATATCGCACAGGGCTTTCACCGCTTATGTCCATATTCATACATGGGTTTTCTTGTCAAATTTTGAATGCATATTCTTTTTCCTGACCCCTAACGAAGTTGTTGAAGGATTTATCTTTATTCAACATCACCTTCATTCCAAACAAAAAAACTGGCAAATTGTCAATCATGTTTTCAAAAGTCATATTTTAAAATCGGCAAGTTTGCCATTCATGATTTCAAAATAACTCATATTTCAAAAGTGACGTCTCGCCAACCATGTTTTCAAAAGTCATATTTTAAAATCGGCAAGCTTGCCATTCATGATTTCAAAAGAACTCATATTTCAAAAGTGGTGTCTCGCCAACCATGTTTTCAAAAGTCATATTTTAAAATCGGCAAGCTTGTCATTCATGATTTCAAAAGAACTCATATTTCAAAAGTGGCGACTCGGAAACCATGTTTTCAAAAGTCATATCTTAAAATTGGCAAGCTTGTCATTCATGATTTCAAAAGAACTCATATTTCAAAAGTGGCGTCCCGCCAATCATATTTTTTTAAAAAAATGTTATATTTTAAAATTGACAAGCTCGCTATTCATGATTTCAAAAAGAACTCATATTTCAAGAGTGGCGACTCGCCAACCATGTTTTCAAAAGTCATATTTTAAAATTGGCAAGCTTTTCACTCATAATTTTAAAAGAACTCATATTTCAAAAGTGGCAACTCGCCAATCATATTTTCAAAAGTCATGTTTTCAAATCGGCAAGCTTGCTGCTCATGATTTAAAAAAAATCATATTTCAAAAAAAATGGCGTCTCGCCAATCATGTTTCAAAATTCATATTTCAAAAGCGGCAATTTGCCAATCATATTTCAAAACTCATATTTCAAAAGCGACGATTTGCCAATCATATTTCAAAATTCATATTTCAAAAGCGACAATTTGTCAATCATATTTCAAAACTCATATTTCAAAAGCGGCAATTTGTCAATCATATTTCAAAATTCATATTTTAAAAATGATAATTTACCAGTCAAGTTACAAAATCAACATTTTCGAAGTAACGATGTGTCAGTCATATTTGAAAATTCATGTTTCAAAACTCAAAATCATGTTTTTCAAACGGGACCTTACCGCCCACATGTTTAATAAAAAGATCGAGGCCTCTACGCCCTCACAGCTTTCAAATCGGGCTTCTTTGCACCCATGTTTTCAAACTGGGCCTCTATGTCTACGTATTTCAAAATTAGGCTTCCACGCCTTCATTTTTCCAAATTGGACCTTCGTGTCCTCACAATTTTAAAATCATGTTTCCACGCCTTCCTATTTTCAAATTGGGCCTTTGTGCCCACATGTTTCAAAATCAGGCTTCCACGCCTTCATATTTTCAAACTGGGTCTTTGTGCCCGCATGTTTCAAAATCGGGCTTCTTCACCCTCATATTTTCAAATCAGGCCTGTGTGCCCACATGTTTCAAATTGGACTTATACGTCCTCACAATTTCAAAATCGGGGTTCCACGCCCTCACGATTTCAAATCGGATCTCTGTGCCCAACATTTTTAAAACTGACTAGAAATGACATTTAAAGCAAAATAATTTCCAAATCAAATTAATCTTAAAGGGGAGCAACTGCAGGACAACTACCGTAGTCCATTCTCAGTTTGTGGAACATTTCCCACATATGGAGTCTCTAGAGATTCAAATCAAATTAATCTGAAAGGAGAAGCAACTACGGACTAAGTGTCGTAGTCCATTCTCAGTTTGTGGAACATTTCCCACATTTGGGGTCTCCAAGAATACAAATCAAATTAATCTCAAAGGAGCAGCAACTATGGAATAAGTGTCGTAGTCCATTCTCAGTTTGTGGAACATCTCCCACATCTGGGGTCTCCAGGGATACAAGACAAACAAATCTCAAAGGAGCAGCAACTGCGGAGTAAGTGCCGTAGTTCATTCTCAGTTTGTGGAACGTCTCCCACATCTAGGGTCTCCAGAGATACAAGACAAACAAATCTCAAAGGAGCAGCAACTGTGGGACAAGTATCGCAGTCCATTCTCATTTTGTGGAATATCTCCCACATCTGGGGTCTCCAGGGATACAAGACAAATTGATCTCAAAGGAGCAGCTACTGCGAGACAAATATCGCAGTCCATTCTCAGTTGTGGAATATTTCTCACATCTGGGGTCTCCAAAGATATAAATCAAAATTGACCTCCTATAAACAGACACTGCGGGATAAGTATCGTAATCCAGCCTCCTTTTGTGGAATGTTTACCACATTTGAGGTCTCTAAAAGACATTCATTAAAAAAAAGGGACGAAATGAATAGAAAATAATAAAATAAAGCAAAAAAAATGATCAATGGAAAAACGAAATGATTAAAATAAGATGAAATGAAATTTCTTTCAAAAAAAAGAAAAAAAAAGAAAGAAAAAAAGAAGAAAAGAGAAGAGAAAATTTATCATGAAAATGAACATGACAAAAGAAATGCACAAAACAAAAAATATATATATTTAATTTAAGAAGTCGGGTCTCTCTGCTCACATGTTGGGCTCCCATACTCGAACTCTTAATCAATCTACCAGGAGCTGCAACTGCGGGATAAGTACCGTAGTCCAGCCTCAGATCGTGAAATGTCGTCATATCTGGGGTCTCCAAAGATACAAAAAATGTTAATCTTCAAGGAGCTGCAACTGCAGGATAAGTATCGTAGTCTAGCCTTAGATCGTGAAATGTCGCCACATCTGGGGTCTCCAAAGATATAAAAAAATGTTAATCTTCAAGGAGCTGCAACTACGGGAGAAATACCGTAGTCCAGCCTCAGTTCGTGGGATTAGTGCCGCGTCTGAGGTCTCCGAGGATATAAGATCTACCCTTAAGGAGCTACAACTGCGGGATAAATACCGTAGTCCAACCTTAGATCGTGAAATGTCACCGCATCTGAGGTCTCCGAGGATATAAGAATCCACCCTTAAGGAGCTGCAACTGCGGGATAAATACCGTAGTCCAGCCTCAGATCGTAAAATGTCGCCGCATCTGAGGTCTCCGAGGATATAAGAATCCATCTTTAAGGAGCTGCAACTACGGCATAAATACCGTAGTCTAGTCTCAGTTCGTGAGATTAGTACTGCGTCTGAGGTCTCCGAGGATATAAGAATCCATCTTCAAGGAGCTACAACTACGGGACAAATACTGTAGTCCAGCCTCAGTTCATGGGATTAGTTCTGCGTCTGAGGTCTCCGAGAATGTAAGAATCAATCTCAAAGGAGCAGCAACTACGGAATAAATGTCGTAGTTCATTCTCAGTTTGTGGAATATCTCTCACATCTGGGGTCTCCAGGGATACAAGATAAACCATTCTCCGAGGAGCAGCAACTACGGGACAAATACCGTAGTTCAGCCTCAATTTGTGGTATCAATACCGCATCTGAGGTCTCCAAGGGAATAAGCATCCATCTCCGAGGAGCTGCAACTACAAGATAAACATTGTAGTTCAATCTCAGCCCGTGGGACAATTGCCACGTGAGATCTCCAAGGATTTAAGAGTTAAAATCGGGATGCCATGTTCGATGTTTATATAACCAGATTATTTTGTAGGAACCATATATTATCACATCCCTTTTTGCGGTGGTCCGGGGGATTTAAAATTGAGCTTTGACATTCCATGCCCAAAGATCCTCCAAGACAATATGGTGGAGCCACCTTCACAATGGTCGATGGTTCGAGACGGCATCATTATGCTTCAATGTCAGGAGGATTCAATAACTCATGGAGTTAAATTCGACATTGCCTCGAAGGCATACACCCTCCATTCTTTCATGTCCAAGAACTCTGAGGGTACACTATTGAATGTATGCTCGCAGTGCATATCCTGCGACATTTCTGTATAAAAAAAATGAAATGATAAAAAAAGTGATGAACAAAAGGGTTAAAAATAGAGATGTTCGTCGGACCTGTTAATTATGGGTGTCCTCAAGCTAATCATAACTTGTACAAACTTGTTCTTTGATAATAATAATAAGGCTTTTATATTCATTATGTGTAATTCGTTTACCGTTTCATTATGAAGTCCATGAATATACGCAATGGATATTAATTATGATGAGATCATAACAATGAGATTAATATCCTTTAAACATATATTCTTAATTGTTCCTAGTCGGAGGATATTCGAGAAGGACATCAGATATCCGGTTAGACTAGTACAGGTTGCACCTGCTCATATGATGAGGGTGACTGATCTCATAGTCACTCGTGTGGAGACACTAAGGTGAATCTGTAGGTGCTCATTGGAGAATGAGTTCACTGAACTGATCCATTATGAATCGCTGGATGGTAATGTTACCTAACTGTCAACCAGCTAGATTCATTGTCACAGTGGCGTGATTGGTCCTTAGACCTGAGACACCAAGGACACCTTGTCGGTGGACTTCTAGATTTTGACCTTGACTTATAGATCTCTAGCCATGTGGTCTTAATCAGTTAAGTGTTCGGATCTAGCAGAATACCTTCGAAGGTGATTGTGTGGTCAACATGGGATCGCTCGCACTCGGTAATAAGAGAGTGAATGCTCTAGGGAAAGATGTCTGATAGTCCCTGGCTAGGGTAAGACTACTTATCAGAAAAGGGAGTTTTCTGATAATGCTATGCGGCATCTAAACCAAGTGAGTGCGCACATTAGGGTTTGACAGTTGACCATACCCTAAGTGCACTCGGGAGCATTGTACGAGTGAAGGATTATAGTCACGTGGTAACTGATGACAGAAAAAAAAAGGTTCCTTGATTGGGTTGCTGAACCCCAATGCTTTCCAGGATCAAGTGGTGTTGCTTGGCACCCAACTTGATTGGAAGCCCGATCAATTATCGTGAGACGATAATTGATTGTGTAATTCATTAATATGAGATATTAATTAATTGCAATAAGTCAATAAAGAGTTATTGGGCTTAATGGGCAGAAAACTGGATTAGCACTTGGGCCTAGAGGGTCACACGCAATAGAGTTCCGAGCAGACTGGGCAGGATGGACGTTATAGACAATAACTGGGTTTTTGTGAAAAACCGCTGTGTCTATAAGTATTAGCAGAGAGTCAAACCCTGGGCCAAGCTCCAGGCTCTCTCCCTGGCCACCACCTCCTCTCTCTTTCCCTGGGCGCCCCCACCTTCTCTCTCTCCTCTCTCTGGCACATGGTGGAGTTGAGATATGGGAGACGCGTGGAGACCGAGGAGATCCCGTCTGCATCCGGAGCTCGCGTGAATACGTCTAGAGGCCGGACACTTGAACGGCTTGAAGCACCAGCACCTCCAGTGCCACTTCCTCCCCAGATTCGGGAGTTTCGCAACCCCGCAAAGGTAAAGATCGGATCTTCCTGTGCGCGGGTTCACAGTTTTTGTTCGATCCGACCGCCGGCAACGATATCTATCTGTGGAAATCGCGTTTCCGCTGCGCTCTGTGCGTTTCCTTACAGTGGTATCAGAGCCAGGTTGCTGGTTCGGTCGGTATCGGCGTCTTATGAACGTTATTTCATGTGTTTTTGTCGATTCGCGTTCTACATGAATCCCTAATCTTTACCTCGTTCTTGGGTCGCACATGAGATGTGCACTTCCTGTTTGGTACATGGAAGTTGTTCCTGGTACCAAGGGCTTCGAGAAGAACCCATCGTGGCGTCGTTTGGCCCTCTGTAGAGGCCACACGACCCCCTGCAAGAGGCCACCGCCATACTTCTTGGACAGTCAAGAAAAGGAGGTTTTCTGCATTTCTAGGGTTTTTCCCGGGGTTTTCTGGGTTCTTGGGGGCGGTGGCAGGCGATCTCCGGCGCCGGCGGCGCCGTCCGCGGCCGCTGGAGGCGGCACGGGGGGCCGGCGGGGCCGCCCTCCGCCGGAGAGCGGCGGCGGCTAGGGTTTCACCCTAGCTGCACGCCCCTCCGTTCGGGCGGAGGGGGCGACCCCGCGCGGGCCGCGCGCGGGTCGCGCGCGGATCCCGCGCGGGTCCGCCCGCGGGTAAGTCGTGGGCGGACCCCCCGCGTGTCCCTGGCGGGCCGCGATCGGATCCGGCCCGTGCCGGATCCGACCGGCCCTTTTCCCCATTTTTTTTAGGTTTTTAAATTGTTTTAAATTGTTTAAACACCAGAAAAATTCTTTAAAAAATTCCAAAAATTTTTGAAATTAGTTTTAAGAGTTTTAAAATTATTTTAGCTCTCTGTAAATTAATTTTCAGATGTTTGACCCAATGTTTAATTAGTTTAAGGGAATTCTAAAATTATTTTAGTTATTTCCTACCTTCTAATTAATGCATGTTAATTAATTTAAGAATGTGATTCTTGTTAAATTAATTAATTGTAAATTTTGGCGGATTCATGGAGCAACGGTGAATGGCATTTATCTAAAGTTGTTTAGATGTTATCCATGTTAGCTAAATTGTTTAGTTAAATGGTTTTCAAAATATAATTATTATATTTTTGAAATAAAAGTTATTTCAGAAGTAATTATGTGATGATTGTTTATTGATGCATGTGATGTGTTGATGTGTAGATGTATGATAATGGACTTAGATGTCATGTGATGATGTTTATGGTTAATGGCATGTGATGTAATTTATGAGGACTACGTGCCTCCCTCTCTCCATCTATTAAATCCGGGTTGTACATTCTATCTCCCTCCTGTTATGTACTCCCCTTGACTTGTTCAAGGTTTCTTATTATTATCTGATGTATATTTATGGGCCTGCGAGCCCAATTTAATGTTACTTATAATTTTAAGAAGCGGATTGGCGGAGATGGAGGAGATTACCATGCAAGGCCTTCCTGGAGATAGAATTACATCAAGCAAAAGCATTCGATGCGGGATTGCCATATGTTTGCCATGTTTGTGGATTACCAACTGGCTCTGGTAATGCCACTCTAGGTTAAAGTCCATGATCATCTATTGTTTTTCTTCATATATATGATATATGTGGAATGTGTTATGATATATATAATTAAATATATGATATTCTAAATTCTATATATCAATAGCACGCAGATATAGAGACCAAGATAAAATATGTCAAAATCCCTCCTCGTTCAAACTTTAAGCCGTAGCGTAATCATTTAGAATGAATTACGTGGCCCTCCATCATTATAGTTTTAGGATTGCCATTAGATCGGGCAAGTTTGTTGTGCTATCCACAAGGTTTGCCAAATTTGATGACAGACTAAAACTATGGCATGATGATGCCTTAAACGGGGTAGAGGAACGGTGTAGCTTTGTTGTGCTATCCACAAGGGCTACATCCAAATCTATGCTCGTTACGTAATGATGGTACTGCTTAGACTGGATTTAATGACTTATTGTGCTATCCACAAGGTCATTAAAATTCAGGGGCCAAAATAAGATCGGATATTGCAAGAGTTGCAAGTGTCAAGAGTTGACCGCTTTCAGATCATAGTATGGTTTGTTGTGCTATCCACAAGATCATGCTATGAGTCTGTAAGATTCCGATCCCCACTAGGAGACCGTCAGAGTCTCCCATTCTGTATATCTGAGGGTTATACAGTCTGTCGTAAAATAGTGGGAGCTAATCTTGATTAAAGTCCTAATCTAGATTTAATTATTATTATGAACATCTGCTAATTGTGTTTACATTTCCTTTATAGGCAAAAATGTCGTCAGGTAACCCACTTCGTGGCATACTGGATGCCAACAAATTGACAGGCCCGAACTACTCGGATTGGCTCAGGAACCTAAAGATTGTCCTCAGGTCTAAGCGCATTGCCTATGTCCTGGAAGGAGAGTTTAGCTGTGATGCTGCACATGCTGAAGACTGCTGAGGGCAACCTTAAGAAGGAAAAGCCCACTGTTCTCATGGTTGGAAAGTCCAACAAGAAGAGGAGAGCAGTGCAAGCCTTTAAGAAACACAATGCAAAGAAGCAGTCCAAGCAAAAACAAAAGAAGGACATAAGCAAAGGAGTAGAAAAGGGCGAGTGCTTCCACTGCAAGAAGAAGGGGCACTGGAAAAGAAATTGCAAGGACTACCTGTAATCACAGGGATTGCACCCCCCTCAACACAGACATGAATACCAAATATGATAGCATGGAAATAGGATGTGATCGCCACCTAGATAGTTGCCTAATGAGAAGAGAAATGTCTGGGCTAACTACTCTAGGAAAAGGAGAGAGAACGGAGGTATACCTTATGTCGCGGTCGTCATGGTTGCCGTGACGGTGCTGATATCGCGTCACCCTTAGCTGACGCGTCTCTTGTCGCGTCACCCTACACCGTCGCGTTCTCTTCTGTGCGGGAGATGATGGATGGGACCTCCTTCCTGCCCTCCGGCCGGCCAGAGGACAAGAGCCGCTCGTGGATCTTCGCTTGGGTGCCTGCCAAAACAACGGAAACAAGAAATAAAACCCTGTCAGACTATGTTAAGTGTAGTAGCTATTCTTAAATGGAAGAAAGATATGGAGCATGGAGGGAACGGACCTGGGGGGTGGTTTTTAAACCCCTTGGGTAGTAGAAAAACATGGGGAGGAATATGCATGGGGAGAAATCATGGAAGAGAAGAAGGAGGAATCCTAACTCATGCATACATGTGTAAAAATGTGGAAAAGAAAGTAAAAATCAAAACTAAACATATACTGCCCCGTTTGATGTGATTCTAGTTGGAGGTCGGAGAGGAGGTTGTCTTGAACAACTTTCATGAAGACATCTTGAAGAGATCTGGCCTGGTTTGGGCTGTGGAAGAGACGATAATCTCGCATGTGCAGATCTCGATATGAGAGAGAAAGTGAAGAATAATCTGCTGTAACTTTTCGCACAAGCCACCAATCGACGTGATTCCACTTCGAGGTTGAAGAGGGCTCTGTGGAGAGTAACTTTGATGAAGAAACCTCGAAGAGATCTGGCCTGGTTCGATCTCCACAAGCCGTGCAAGCACTGCTGGTCCTGGAGGCGATATGAGAGAGAAAGAGGAGAGAGAGAGAAGGAAAACGGGAAGAACAGCTTCTCCTCTGCCTTGTGGACGATGGGACCTCGTGAGCAGAGCCTCCAGGAACCTCTCCTCGTAGTGGTAGCCTTTCTATATCCTCTAGAGAGTTCTAGGATGTGTTCAAGTGAGAGATAGAGTCCAATCCCGAGTTAGAGAGAGAGTTCAAGTTGTGGGGGAGTTTGAGAGTCTATCTAGAGTTTGGATGGGCTTGGGGGCTCCCTAGGGATGAGGATAGGAGGTTTGGGTCGTAATCCAACTCATAGGGACTTTAGATAGGCTCTAGGATGGAGAGAGAGGCCGAAAATCACGTAAAAACGTGTTTACGTGCATGGCGCTGTCGCGTCGGATCGTGGGGCCGCGTTCATGTCACGTCCATGCAGCAGGTCGCGTCACTAGGGGCAGTGCGCGCAGTGTCCACAAAACGGGTCATAACTCTCTCCACAGATATCGGAATGATGCTCCGTTTGTTGCGTTGGATTCTAGACTCAAAGGGCTACAAAATGATAGTATGGTATGCCAAATTTAAATTAGAAATGAGGACGTTATGAGCTCTCAAAGTGAAGGCATGTTCAGAAGATTGGGCAGATTGCACAGTTTTGATATTTCAAGCGGTGTTTGGCCATGGGCTTGACATTGAGGGTGAATGGGCTCATGATGGGCCAGAGAAGGACTCCAAAGTGATGATCAATTTGGGACATCAATGATATGAACAAGAAATGTGCTCAACTTATAGGCCGAAAACGGGTGTCTACAGATTGCCCCTCCTTGATGCCCGCTTTGCAAGGGAGCGAAACGGAAAGAGAGCGAAGTGTAATGAATTGGAATGGAGCGAGGATGAAGTGGAGTGGACTGAAAAGTGGGCATCAAGGTAAAGAGACACCCGTCACAACCAATAAGTGATTGAAATTCTCTGGAAGACTCTAAACTAACCTCAAGGAAGGGCGAGCACGGACGGCTCCTGTCTCGAACGACAAAAAGGAAAGCAAAAGAAGGATGATCAACCTCTTGATTAAGAGGTACCTAGCCGATTGGCCTGCAGGTTTCATCTTCGGAGGACATGTGCGTGCCAGGCGGGTCACGATGACTCAAGGCCTAGAAGCGGTTCGCAACCAAGATGGATCAGGGGGATATTTAAGTTGATTTAGATGAAATGAGGGAGTAAATTCCAGACAGGAGTCGTACTGGCCAACTAGACCAAGGGACTAGTTCAAAGAAGACCTTCAAATTGTGAGTGGAATAAGATTTCTTGTTCAAGAAACTTAAGCTTGATTGATCACCACTAGGGAAACAACCTTTGACAAATCATGAGGTATGAAGCTCAAAGTCCTACATGATGCATGCTGGGCTAAAATAAAAAGAAATCATCAAATCAAATATGCAAAGAAATGAGAAAATAGAAAATACTCAAGGATAATATTGCTAAGATGAATAAGAATGGGTCAAGAAACTACCTGCAACCGCAGTGTAGGCCTGAATCTATCGTCCCCAAACTTATTTAACTCAACGGCCTATCCAGCGATTAGCAATGTGCACCTTGATTATCACTGTTTTTGTTGAAGGGGAACTCAAATCCCAGAACACATTGAAAACCAGCCGGTCCTTGAGATAATATAGTAGCATAAGTACCATATAGTAATGCAAGGGAGAAGGGATAGGGATACTTACCTGACTTACCTGTGGAGCGCAGAACTCGCCATTTTTTGTTTTGCTTTTTTCTGATTTTTTTTTTTTTTTTGTGTGTAAATGAAGCAATAAATAAAGCACTAAACAAGCTAACAACAACAAGCATAAACAACTCAGTCATTCACATGATTGAAACAAAGCACTGAAGAACAGTCAGGTTCACACATAGAGAGTCCTCTCATGGAGCCATTGAGGGAGAATATGTATGGGACTTGGGAAGGACTTGGTGGGATAATGAGTTTGAAATTCAAATCATGGGTGGAACTGAGGAGGAGAGACAGATCGTAAAGATGATGTGAGCAAGACTCAGACAAAAGTAATGAAGAAATGTGGAGATCTGAGCGATCAATGCTTGGGAGCCAATGTACCTGCACACTTAGCATGTATGATTAGATCTACTCATTTTTGTTATTTTTTGTTTGAAAGCATCTAATTTTTTTGGAGTTTTGAAATTATTTGATTTTTTGGATTTTTGGCAATATCTGATTTTTTTGAATTTTTTAAAATATTTGATTTTTTAGATTTTTTATAATATTTAATTTTTTAGGATTTTTTGCAATATTTGATTTTTTTGAAATTTTTTGAAATATTTGATTTTTTTTTTTGGATTTTGAATAACGCCTAAAGCCGACGCTAGCTCTTCCTAAAAAAACACATGAGACGGAAGGCACTCACCTTTGCTACTACAGCGCTAAAGCAAGATCAAACTACTAGTAAGGGGTCCCCATTTATTCAGCTTTCATTAAAGACCACCAAAAGGTCGGATGTGCATTAAGATGGTGGCGTCCTGTAGATGGTTGCCCCTAGCTTGTGGTGCCACTACAAAGGACATACCCGGGAGACGACCCAGCCTTATAGAGAGAAAGAGAAGAAAGTTTGGGGATAAGTCTAGGGCAAGCTTTAAAGGACAAGTTAGGCTTAGCTACCTTCCACGGCATACCTCTTAGAGATTCAATCTGTTGAGGAGGGACTTTTGGTCACTTTATTGTGCATGTTTCTTGTTTGGGGCATGCGTACGACCGGGCTCAAGGGCGTCCCGCGGGGAACTGTACTGCCACTCTTTGTCATGCCCCTATTCCTCATTTTTTTTTTGTTTATTTGTCCTTCTTCTCTTTTATTTGGCTTTTCTTTTCTTTTGCAGGCTTGATTGACCATCCCTATTTGAGATTTCCTCTCATCAAGGCATGCTTAGGTTGGTCGCCTCGCCTAAATAGTCCTTTTGCCCCTGCACTTCGACCGAGTAAAGAAGAGAACAACATTTGCACCTCCTAAGCATGGCCTAAATAGCAGCGATGTTTGCTAGAGGAGCCGACCAAGGTTGTCATGTGAGTGTGTGATGATCCTTGCTTAAAGTGACCTTCAACAACAGGGGAAGGAATGTTGAACCCCTAACGTGGAGTAATCTCTAGCTTGAGTGCTGCAGAAGCAAAGTAAACCTAAGACTGAATCAACCACTCTTGCTGTGAACTGAGACAACTCTCTTTGATGTTTGGTGTTTAAAGAAATATTTGCATGGTTATTTGGTGCACAATGTGACCCCTTTATTGAAAGAACGACCTGCATTAGTCTTTGAACTTTGATTTTGGTTGATTTTAATTAGCTCATTTGCAGGAAACTGTGAAAAGTAGGGGTCAACAAGAATTGGAGCCAACTCAACACAAACAAGAGGGAGACAAGACTCTACATGAATATGAGGGATAAGAACCCTCAAACAAGAAAGAATTTACAAGGAAGCGAAGAAAGTGCTAGTGAGGACTAAAACCTCGGGAACAGTGAGAGAAAGGGTCGGGACCCTGAATAGGTAGTGAGGGAGGAATCGGGTCAAACCCGAGATCAGGAGGGGTTAGAAGAAGGAACTGTAGAATGGGGGGTGGAGGATCTAGAGGATTAGAAGGGGAAGTGGAAGGAGGGGAATCAGATGCCCCTGGAGAGTGCGGGCCTGACCTATAATCAGGAGGCTCTGGTGGAAGAGGAAAAGGGGAACCCTGAGAACTAGGAAAGAAGTTAGGTGACCCAGGTGGATATGGAGAGAGAGCCTGGGTACCCCGAGGGTGATCGGGTGGCTCAGGAGGAAGAGATAAGTGAGGGTCCAAAGACCCTAAAGGAGTAGGAGGGGAATAATGCGGCACCAGTCCATAATTGGGAGATCGGGCGCCTCCTCTGGGAATCAGATTGACCAAAATGAGTAGTATTGAAAGATCAATGTCAGGAGATGACAAGATAGGAAGATCGATATTTTTCTTGAAGAATTTTGATCTCAGCCTCCTTTGCTTCTTGGAAGATCTCTTCTTGTGACGCCACAGCTTCTTTGCTCTTACAGATAGATATGACGGTTTCACCTTGACATGTCTTCTTAAATAGCGGGACCAGGCAGCAGATGGCCTCGCTCTCCTCTGCAGCCACACGGCTTTCTCATCAATTATATTCGTCATGACTGTCGTGTGCGTACTTGCCCCTTGGCTATCATTTGCATATCCAACCTTTATAGACACCCATGGGGGAATGCCACAAATAGGCTCCTTTGCTGAGAGGGTTTCCCTTGACAAGTGGACAGTGCAAATCCATGGGAATTTGATGCGTGGTACCAGCAACTTGAGATTTGGCATCTTGGCCTGACAATCTGGCATGAAGACCAACTCCCTTGACAGTTGAAGAGGGGAGGCTCCTAGGAGTGTGATGGGTGGCACTAGCATGACCAACTGACTGACAGGCTGAGGCAAATTGCAAAGGACTCTTGGCAAAACCTTGAGTGTTCTTGGGGACATAGCAATGTGCCCCTGGTTAGGTTGAAACATGGCAAGGAGGGATTTGGATGCTTCGGACAGCGTGACTTCTTGCCCCTTGAGTGACAGCTGATTCATGATGGCCTTAGCAGCCGTGTGAGATAGCACAACATTTGTAGAGAACCCCTTCTCTTGACCAGCCATATGCAAAATAACTGAGCGAGGAGTGATGATGGCATTAATGGTAGCATTTCCAATAAGCAACGTAATGGCCACCGTCCTCGCTTTGGACCTGGCTGGCACTAGGGTCTGGGAACTCTTTTTGACAGTGTTCTTCTGAGGAGATAAAGGCTCATCCTTCCTAAATGTGCTTGAGATAAAGACACAGACCGACATGCGGCTGATGTAGTTGTAAGGGTCGAAACACATGACCGGAACTGGGCTACCTTCACTCAGTCCATCTTGCATAGGGGAAGTATTTTCAAGGCATGCTGCTGGTGATGCACACCCGCTCCATTGGGATGTGGTAATGGGATGTATGGTGGCTATGGTGGGATCGTCGGATGTAGAGGGCTTGATGTGAGGTGATCGGATGATGGCAAGGATAGGCTCGTGCGGAGAGAGCCCTTCCTCCAACTCAGAGGCTGAAGCAGCCTTACTCTTGGGAGTAGGAAACTCTTGCTCGGGCTCAGAGGTGAGTGGAGCTTGCTCGAGCCTTGGTGTTGTGATGGTGGTATGCTCAGGCATAGGTGGTAGTGGGGTGGAGATGATAGTGAGGGGCAAGGATGGAGAGTTCGTGGGAGGTGAGGGATCAGCGGATTGCGGCGTTGTTGGAGATGACTGGCGGTGCACCAACACAATACGTCGAGCTGACAACTTGTCGTCGTGTCGCGGTGCAGTATCAGGGGTAGGTGTGGTGGTGCTAGCCTGAGTAAAGGTTGGTGGAGGAGGTTGTTGAGGTTGTGATGGAGCGGATGGTGCACTTGGAGGATAAGTAAAGAAGTGCCTTTGGCCTTGAACTGGTGGAGATGACGACTGCCTTGATACTTGTGCTGGCTATCTTGGTTGCGCTGCTGGCTGCTCGGGCGGCTGTTCCGCTGCCTGTGATGGGGAGGACTGCTGCCCCTGGCCCTGTGCTCTTCTCTTCTCTTGACAATACAAGATGAGTCTGTGCATTTCAGCCCAATCTATCTTGTGCTCTAGACTATAGATCACATCCCGGAATTTGCAGCAGTTTGCGACTGTATGCCCTGGATGGCGATGGTATGGGCAATATTCTGATCGGTCCACTGTCATGTCCCAACTTGGCTTTTCTGGAGGGAGTTGTAATGCATTGATGGACATTAGGGCCGTGAAGACATCAGAGAGGGATTCCGGCAACAGATGATAATGGGCTTGCTTTGGGCCAAGTGGATGTCGGGATGGATGAGTATTGGATGGTGTGGTGCGGTGGCACGGGCAAGGTGGTTGTTCTTGTGGAAGTGGGGCGAGTTGGCTATATGAAGGTGGAGATGCATGGTGGTTAGTGAAGTGGGTAGGCGTGGGGTGGTGGATGGTATCAACTTGGGCATGGGTTTGGACTCCCTCATAAGTGGGCCCTTGAAATGAAGAATTCGGTTGTTGGGCCTCAAACATGGATGGCATGGGGGAGTCAAAGAGTTGGGTTTTAACAAAGCGAGCACGGCTATATAATTGTTGCATGGATGTGATATTGTTCATAGCCAGGATGTGGCGGTACATGGGCGTTGCATTAGCAATGATAAGCTTGATTTTCTCCTCTTCTGGGATGTGCATCTGGACATGCGTGGACATCTGACGCCACCGGTCAGCATAAGTTGCGAATTCTTCATCAGGCTTCATCTGTTCAGCCACTAGATCGGCCATTGAATACGCGGGCCCGGCCCGATCTTGATATTGCTGCACGAATCTGGCCTTGACAATTTCAAAATCCTCGGCTTCATTGAGAGGCAGGGAATAAAACCACTCCAGAGCGGGCCCGTCTAATGACCGCCTAAAAAGGTAAGCCAATAAGCTGTGATCATGTTGGTAGGACACCGAGTCATAGAGGAACTCTTTCAGATGGATGTAAGGATCTCCAGCTCCACTATATTTGCGATAAACAGGGAGCTGAGAAAGTGGAGGGATCCAGAGACCATGAAAATCAGGGAGTGTATCATTGAAGGAGGGTTTGGGATTTAGTTGCCTCCGCAAGTGGCTAAGCTCTCGCTTCATGGACTCGAACTCGGATTGGAAGTCCTGAGTCGAGGTAGATTGTGAATAGCGAGGGCCAGCCTGGGAAGGAGAGCGGAGTCGAGAGTCAAGGTCCGGACCAGATTGAGTATAATGGGCCGGTTGTGATGATGTGGGCTGAACAAAAGGATGGCCCGACCCAGGAGTGACAATGTGGGTGGGTCTAGAATGAGCAGGGTAATGTGGGCCTGTTGGGCCCGTCTTGGAAGAAGACCGTAGAACAAAAGTGGCCAACAATTCGCGGGCCTGGTCCGGGCCCATTTCAAGCAGGAGGCGCTCCAATTCAGCGGCCTCATTAGAAGAAGATGGCAACGGAATAGATCGGGAATGGGCACCCTCATCGGCCCGATGGACCTTGGACTGGGCCGAATTTGGAATAGACTCATGAGACAAGGGGTCTACATGAGGAGGAGAGGTTGGGGGATAGGTGAAGTGGAAAGGAGCCATGAGAGGATGATAAAATGGGAGGAATTAAAAAGAATACACTAAAATACAAATAAGGATACAACAACAAATACAATTACACAAGAAGGGGACGAGAAAGGAGTTTTCAAGCAAACACCCAAGTTGATATGATAAGCGTTAGGATTTTAGGGTTATCACTTAGCCTTTTAATGGATTGATTTAATTGAATTGCACTCGGCTAAAGAGGAACCCTAATGGGTGTGTACTCAAGTACTCCTGGGTGACTAAGGGGGAACACACAATTCGCACGTGGGGGATGGTTTGAACTAGGGGGAACAACGGGTACAACCGGCCCGGTGAACCGCAACGTGCATACGGTCACGAGGACTTACGGAGGTCCTTGGAAGGTGGGCCCGAGTCAGCCTACGAGTGCCCGTAGGTGAGAGGGCTCACTCAACCAAGGGGGAACCTAGACAATGGGACCAATAGTGTATGCAAGGGCCTAGTGCCCAAAAATGTATGCAAGAGTAACGAATGAAGACCAAGCAGGGTGACAAACAAGCTCTCGGGCAGAGTCGCGGCGGCCGGGTACACCGTGACACTATCGCGGCAGGGCGGCCTGCCGCGATAAGAACAGAAACCCGAGAACAAAGTAAGTCACAAACACAGACTCAAACAGACTACCCTAACAGATGATAAAAGCACAAAATCCCTAAATTAATACAGCATGGATCAGGAAGCACCCAAAACCGATTCATGGATGGAAGCATTAACAAACAGAGCGTACATGTCGACGCGACGCTCACCCACGGCGCGACCTTGTCGCGTCCTTGCGCTACGCCGCGACCTGACCCGAAAACTTACAAATAAAAAATAAAAGGAAAACCCGAACCCTAACAGGATTCTAACATCCAAAGACACGACAATACATGACACAAAGACATGGAATAGGGATGCATGATCTTATAGAAGCAGGATAAGGCAGATATGAGAAGAAAACACTGACCTGCTATCGCGTCCTTGGCAAGCGACGCGACGCTATCGCGTCACCGCGATACACCGCGACATGAACCGAGGGACAGAATGCAGGAAACAAAGAACAAAAGGACTAACAGGGCACTAAAAGGACAAAAAAGGAAGAAAACATGGCGAGCAGGCAAACTAAATCCACGAGGGTAGCACTGAAGGTCCCACCGTGATCGCCAAAAGGTGTAATCACAGGGATTGCACCCCCCTCAACACAGACATGAATACCAAATATGATAGCATGGAAATAGGATGTGATCGCCACCTAGATAGTTGCCTAATGAGAAGAGAAATGTCTGGGCTAACTACTCTAGGAAAAGGAGAGAGAACGGAGGTGTACCTTATGTCGCGGTCGTCATGGTTGCCGTGACGGTGCTGATATCGCGTCACCCTTAGCTGACGCGTCTCTTGTCGCGTCACCCTACACCGTCGCGTTCTCTTCTGTGCGGGAGATGATGGATGGGACCTCCTTCCTACCCTCCGACCGGCCAGAGGACAAGAGCCGCTCGTGGATCTTCGCTTGGGTGCCTGCCAAAACAACGGAAACAAGAAATAAAACCCTGTCAGACTATGTTAAGTGTAGTAGCTATTCTTAAATGGAAGAAAGATATGGAGCATGGAGGGAACGGACCTTGGGGGTGGTTTTTAAACCCCTTGGGTAGTAGGAAAACATGGGGAGGAATATGCATGGGGAGAAATCATGGAAGAGGAGATGGAGGAATCCTAACTCATGCATACATGTGTAAAAACGTGGAAAAGAAAGTAAAAATCAAAACTAAACAGATACTGCCCCATTTGATGTGATTCTAGTTGGAGGTCGGAGAGGAGGTTGTCTTGAACAACTTTCATGAAGACATCTTGAAGAGATCTGGCCTAGTTTGGGCTGTGGAAGAGACGATAATACCGCATGTGCAGATCTCGATATGAGAGAGAAAGTGAAGAATAATCTGCTGTAACTTTTCGCACAAGCCACCAATCGACGTGATTCCACTTTGAGGTTGAAGAGAGCTCTGTGGAGAGTAACTTTGATGAAGAAACCTCGAAGAGATCTGGACTGGTTCGATCTCCACAAGCCGTGCAAGCACTGCTGGTCCTGGAGGCGATATGAGAGAGAAAGAGGAGAGAGAGAGAAGGAAAACGGGAAGAACAGCTTCTCCTCTGTCTTGGGGACGATGGGACCTCGTGAGCAGAGCCTCCAGGAACCTCTCCTTGTAGTGGTAGCCTTTCTATATCCTCTAGAGAGTCCTAGGATGTGTTCAAGTGAGAGATAGAGTCCAATCCCGAGTTAAAGAGAGAGTCCAAGTTGTGGGGGAGTTTGAGAGTCTATCTAGAGTTTGGATGGGCTTGGGGGCTCCCTAGGGATAAGGATAGGAGGTTTGGGTCGTAATCCAACTCATAGGGACTTTAGATAGGCTCTAGGATGGAGAGAGAGGCCGAAAATCACGTAAAAACGTGTTTATGTGCATGGCGCTGTCGCGTCGGATCGTGGGGCCGCGTTCATGTCGCGTCCATGCAGCAGGTCGCGTCACTAGGGGCAGTGCGCGTAGTGTCCACAAAACGGGTCATAACTCTCTCCACAGATATCGGAATGATGTGCCGTTTGTTGCGTTGGATTCTAGACTCAAAGAGCTACAAAATGATAGTATGGTATGCCAAATTTGAATTATAAATGAGGACGTTATAAGCTCTCAAAGTGAAAGCATGTTCAGAAGATTGGGCAGATTGCACAGTTTTGATATTTCAAGCGGTGTTTGGCCATGGGCTTGAGAATGGGCTTGACATTGAAGGTGAATGGGCTCATGATGGGCCAGAGAAGGACTCCAAAGTGATGATCAATTTTGGACATCAATGATATGAACAAGAAATGTGCTCAACTTATAGGCCGAAAACGGGTGTCTACACTACCTTGCATTGAAGGCTCAGGAGAAGCAGAAGCTTTGCGAAGCTTCAGGTATCTATATGATAGATCTTCACTTGTCTATTAGAGATTCCACATCTTGGGTTTTAGACACTGGATGTGCTTCTCATGTCTGCAATGATGTGCAGATGTTGACAAGTAGAAGGAAGCTGAGCAAGGGCAAGGTGAACTTGAGGCTTGTAAACGGCGCAAGTGTTGCTGCACATACTGTGGGGACAGTGAAGCTCAAGTTACCTTCAGGAGATTTACTTTCATTAGATGATTGCTACTTTGTGTCTAGCATTATTAAGAACATTGTTTCTGTTTCTTGTTTAGACAGAATTGGATACAAGTTTACCATTGAGAACAATAGTTGTTCAGTTTATTGAGAAATAAACTAGTTGCTTTAGCAAATTTGGTAAATGGTTTGTATCTACTTGATGTTTCTTATGCAAATCTCCATGTTGATGTTTCTCCTAAGAGAAGTAAGAATAGTGTGAACACTGCCTACTTGTGGCATTGTAGGCTTGGTCACATTGGCGAGAATAGGCTTCAAAAGTTGCATAAGAATGGATACTTGGATCTATTTGATTATGAATCATATGCAACTTGCGAATCCTGTTTAATGGGTAAGTTGACCAAATCTCCATTTAGTGGACATGGAGATAGGGCCAAGGACATATTGGAACTAATACATTCGGATGTATGTGGTCCAATGTCTACCCAAGCCAAGGGTGGCTACTCATACTTCATTACATTCACGGATAACTACTCAAGGTTCGGATTTGTTTACTTAATGAAGTACAAATCTGAAGGTTTTGGGAAGTTCCAAGAATTTAAGAATGAAGTTGAGAAACAAACTGGAAAGAGTATTAAAATCCTACGGTCAGACTGAGGAGGTGAATACTTGAGTACAGAGTTCACACAATTCTTAAAGGACAATGGTATTCTTTCTCAATGGACTCCTCCCTATACACCACAGATGAATGGTGTATCGGAAAGGAGGAATCGCACCTTGTTGGACATGGTACTGATAACTACATGAATTTTCGTGTTAAATTTCATACATATAGTAATTTTAGACATCTTTTATCTGTAAATAATATGTGTATTGATTTTAAATCTCAATTCATCCATGAATAAGATTTTGAACATATTAGTTGAGAATAGATTAGAATACACATTAGATTAAATAAATCACTGTTTTGACAAATTAGGTACATAAGAAATCTTAGTAAATAAATGTTGTTACAATTGTTGTAAATATTTTTAGTAACAAATAGGTATAGGTAAATGTAAATAATGATTTTTTATATATATCTCATCTAATCCCATTAAATAAATAAATACTTTTTACACACCCCAATCATTTCACCAAATCATGACACATACCCCCTCATTAATATACTACATATTCTTTCCCTCACTTCACCACACGATGACACATATCCCCTCCCTTATATGACCATTACATTTTTAATCTCATCTCATCATAAGTGGCCACATACCCCACTAAACCTTTCTTATACTCCCCAACAGGAACCACTAGAAGGCGCTGGAGACTGTTCTGGCGATTTGGGGCGGCTTGCTGGCGGTGCCCAACAGTGGAAGCAGGCGATGGCTGGGGAGCTGTGCGCTGGCCATTTGGAAGAAGCCTCCTGGGTGCGGTGCTGTGCGGCGCAGGCAAGGGGTGTGCAAGGCGGTGCTGCGCAGATGGGCATGGCGGCTAGATCGGGGGCTTGTGCAAGCTGGCGATGAGCAGAGGGGCGATGTACGGCTTAGGCGCGCCCGGATCTGGAAGCTGGCGCGATGGCGGTGAGCAGCATCCGGTGTGCAGGCGGTGTGGCGCGGCCAGGAAGACCAGGTAGCTGGCGATGGCGCTGGCTGCTGGTGTGTGCGAGCTGTGCACGGCGGGAGCAGATCCCGTGTGGTGCGACCTAGTGAGCCGGCGATCTGGGTATGTGCAGAGCTGGCGATCTGGGTGTGTGCTGAGGTGGCGATCCGGGTGCGGAGCTGAAGAGGTGCAGATGGGAGAGGAAGCAGGATGCCCGGGTGCCTATATAAGGACCTCAGGTCCTCTTCTCCGGGGTTGGACTGTTGGGAGTTTTTAGGATTTTAGTTCTAGCCTTTAGTTCTTCTGTAGCTTTCCTTTCAGCAGAGCAGGGGAGGGAGACGGGTTGGGGTTTGTTTGTTTGTTTTTTTTTAGTTTTATGTTTTCCATTTCCATCTGTAAGGGAGTTTGGGGGATTTCATTTCTTCCGTCTGTGGGTGATTTGAGGGATTGGGAGAGATGGATCCAGACGGTTCCTGCAATTTTATTTGAGCTTTGTCTTCTCTTCTACTGTTGTTTGCTGTAGGGAGAGCGATTGAGATTTTCTTGAGTTTTTATTTCCTTCTGTTGTTCTTTGCTGTTGGGAGACGGATCAGATCTGGAATTGCTGTTGGGGTTGCCAGGATCGACTGTTCGTTCCTTATAGTTCTTTAGTTTGTTATGTGCAATTTTCTGAGTTCAATAATTCTATCTTTCTTCTGTGCAATGTGTTGAGAGATTGATCCAGAGGGGGAGATGTTTCTGTTGTTCTTTACTGTGGAGTTGAGTGATCGGATGTGCTTCCTCTGTGTTCATCCGGAGGGCTTAGCTAGTTCAAATTTCTTGGAGATTTTATTTTTTTTTCTTTCTGCGAATTCTGCTGCTGTGAGAGTTGTGAGGTTGGTGTAGAGGATCCAGATATTTTAATTTCTTATTTCTGCAATTAATTGTTCATTCAGGTTTTGTTAGATAGTTCGGTCCAGTGATGTTGTTTGCATTTAATTTTCATTTTCTCTATATTTAGAATAGATAGATCCAATGTGTTGCATTTACTTTTCAATTCTGTTGTGCTTAGAGTTCGATCCATTGCATTTGTTTAATTCTTCTGTTCTTGCTCTAATGGTTGAGCATTGATAGATAATTCGATATTTATAAGCAGATCAGATCCGGATTTCTGGCGTTACAGTTTAATGTCTTTTATCGTTTCTTAATCTAGAGTTTATTACATCGTGTTCTCATTTTGTTCTCCATCTTATAGTTCGTAGTGTTGTTAGATTGGTGTTGTTCATAGAAGTGACTCTATTACAATGTTATTTTGGTAAAAATGTGCCCGTTAGAATGGTTTCAATTCAAAGAAGTTTAATTCAAATTCCATTCAGCCTCTCCGTGGATATGACATGTGCTCACCATTGTGCTAGTTCATCCTTGCAATTTTAAATTCGTGAGACAGTATTAGAGAAGGTGAGCATTTTGACGTGTGCAATGAACTCGATACAACGGAAAATACACAGTCAACTATGTCGCGCGTTCATCTTGGCACCGTTGCCGGGGAGGCATTAGAGTTTGATTTAATTCTGCTTTTGATTTGATTTCACTTGCATTGGGCTTTTTATTGACTTGTTGTTGGGCTTTCATTTCAGATTTGCACAAGGAGAGGAACTTGGATATTGGGCTTGACCTTTGAAGCCCATTGGAGGAGGAGCTTGCTGATTTTTTTTAATTGCTTTTAATTCCGAATTTTAGATAGAAAGAGTGTGAGTGAACTTTGTAGTGAGGTTTTCATGTACTCTCTGTGCATGTACAGAGATTTCCTTCTTGTTGGCATGTAATAATTGGACTCTCTTTGTGGTTTGTGTAGTTTGAGACTAGTCTATAGTACCACTTCATATTTTCTTAGTTAGTTTCATTTCGTTTAATTCAAAAACCAAATAAAATTTAAAATTTTAAAATCTAAAAAATTTTCAAATCGTTCTTTCATGTTAGCCGTTTGTTTGTAAATAAAAATTTCATTTCTCAAGATTAGAATCTCATGTTTTAGGACATTCATCATCTTAATTGTCATTTTAATTGTCATCTCTTTTCTTGCATTGAAGAGTGCGGGGGAAAGGTAAGACTTCCATCGCTTGATTCATGCATTAGACTTAGCATTAGATAATCTCTTGTTTGAACTTGTTTGTTGCACTTCACATTTGAAAATGAGACTGCTTAAGGGCTTCACCTTTTAGAAAATAAAAAGATAAGGTGAGGGATTTCATCACCCTTTCCTTTGCCCAAAAATCACAAAAAAAAATTCCACATTCTTGCATTTGCCTCAGCTTTTAATAAAACCAGTAGACGTGGTCTTAGGGTTCATAATTAGATTTATCCTTCCTCAAATTCAAAACTTCTCTTTAAGTCTGGTGTCTAGGATTAGAGGTTAAAAAGTTTACGCTTAAGCGAGCTAGAGGTTACTTAATTGGGTCCTTGCGAAAGCAAGGGGGGCCTCCCTCTACTCCACCTCTTACCTGGCCGGTACAAGAAGAGTTAGAATTGGATTTAAGCAAGCATAAATCTGATTTTGAGAAAAATAACATAAGTCCAAGGAACACTTAGTGGTAGGTTAATTTGATTTGAAAGTGTTTGTTTGTTTGTGTTTGTTTAAAAATTCATCAAAAATCAATAAAAATCTTAAAATTTCAAAAAAAAATCATAAATAGAGGGCTTTTCTAACTGTGTATGCTTGGTAGACGATCATTCAACTTAGATTTGGCTCAACCTATTGCAGAGATTGAGAGATTCTTTCATATCATGGCCTACCAAGAACAAATCCAAGTTGTCCATGGTTTCTACAAACCTTCCTATGATCCATATTCTACCACATACAATCCTAGTTGGAGAAACCACTTGAACTTTTCTTGGGAAAATCAATTAGAACAAATTTCTTAACCTGCTTTCAAACAATCCATGTACGGTCAACCCTATCCAAATCAGAATCCGGGATTTGACCAATCTTCTTATTCCAGACCTCAACAATTCCAAGAAAATCAAAACTTCAATCAATTTGCTCATACCAATTTTCAGCAACATTCATACAATCAACCACCATCTTCTCAGTCCAATTGGGAGGATAAAATGAATCAACTTCAAAACATGATGATGACTTTTTTCCAAACTATGCAAGAACAACAAAATCAATATCAAAATCAGAACCAAAATTTGCAACAAAATTTGGATAGGATAGAGTCTCAGATTGCTGATGTGTGTAGGAGGGAATTGGGTCAGTTACCAAGTCAAACTATAGCAAACCCAAGGAACAACCCTCCCGAATTTTATCAGAACCAGCAATATCATCAAGTCCAGGGGTACAGACCACTTGTTCAACCAAATATACCCCCACCACAAAACACACAACAAACTCTTGTTCAAAATATTCCTGCACCACAATTTCAAAACCAATTTATACAACATGATCATTCTCCTGCCCAAGCTAGGGGTCCCCAAGTGGAAAATATGGAAACAATGTCTACAATAAGAAGTGGAAAAATCTTGATAAATCCTCACCCACACATGACAACTTTGCGTGAGGATAAAGAAAATGAAAATGAACTTGAAATTAAAGAAGAGGTTGAAGAGAAGGTTGAAAAAGAACAATCCAAGGAAAAATAAAGTTGTCTGGTGGTAGACTTAGTGGAAGAATCTTGTGAGGAAAAAGCAGTAGACCAACCCTGTGCTCTAGGGTTTGAGGGAGAAGAAGGACAACTTAGTTCCTTATTTCAGGATAGTGATCCATCGTTTTCATTAGAATGTCCTCCTAAGGTTGAACTAAAACCACTCCCTGCTAATTCAAAATATATCTTTCTAAGAGAGAACGAGATTTGGCCCATCATAATTGCTAATAATCTTAAGGAAGGGCAGGAAAAGAAACTAATTGAAGTTTTGAAAATTCATCGAAATTTTTTTCAAGTGCATGATAAGGTTTGGTTATTTAATTCTCAGCTTCATCTATTTTCGGGAAAATTGAAGTCCCGACAGGATGGTCCTTACAGTGTTGTCAAAACTTGTGACAATAGTGTTGTCATTATTCTTGATCCAAAAATTAGACAATCATTCACTGTTAACGGGCAGAGGTCAAAACATTTTTTTAAAAACCCACCTTCTTTAAAAATGGATTCTACCAAGCAAGCTGAGCCAAACGAAGCCTAATTGCGTCCGGCTGAAGACGTTAAACTTAGCGCTATTGGGAGGCAACCCAAGGGTACAAATTTCATTTATCAGGTCATTTTCTGTCTTACTTTCTTTTCCTGTGAATAAGTAGGGGGAGAGGTAGAATAAAGCATGCATTCATAGTCCTCACCCTAACCATTGTTTCAATTCCTTTCTTAGCTTGTACATATGCAAATAAAAATTTCAATTTGTTTTTGAATTTTAAAAAAAAGAATATGTGGCATTGTGCTACCCAGACTATGTGTCTGATCTTTAACCATTAAATTTTTGTAGTTGTCACATTCCTTTGCGAGTATCCATGTTAGGTAGCCTCTAGTAAAGGATTACATGTACCTCTTGTCTACCTTATGTAAGGATTTATGGCAAGAAGTTTTCATACACACACTACACAGCCACTTAGACTAGATGAACCCGAATACAACAATTTTGTCAAGGCTAGTAGGAGAGAGGCGATTGGTTTTCTCCCCTCCCCTTAAGTGAACTGCAAAGGAAGTGAAGGAATGTGATCAAGGAACCTGACTGTTCATCATTCCGAAAAGAGGAAAAGAAAAGAAAAGCAAAGCAAAATGCAAAAATGCAAAAGCAAAAGCAAAAGAAAAAAAATATCCATGAAAAATGCCCCGGATCTGAGTAAAGTTGGACTCGCTACTCTTGAAAAGTGATGGGTTATGCAGCATTATGGATGAAAAGAAAAAAATCTGAGTGCACAAAGTGCAAATAAAGGGACAAAAGTCCTCAACTCAGAGAAATAATCCTCAAGGAAGATGGGCAGAATGGAACTGAGAGAAACAACCCAATCTGACTGAGCAATGATCTTATTCCACAATTCTTTTCTTCTCCCTCGAATTAATCTAATCTCAAATACTAGCCGAGGCAGAAGAGCTCCAGAAGGACTGAGGTGAACTCTTAAGTGTGCTATCACTCGTGCACTAATTTCTCGCCATAAGCCCTTACAATTAGGAAAGCTATGTCTTTACATGAATCTTTTACATGATGGCTGGTTAGCATGAGATATTACATCTTCTAGTCCTGTATTTTGAGTAATTTTTATTGATAAGGGACTAACAATGTTTAAGTAGGGGGGAGTGATAACTACATGAATTTTCGTGTTAAATTTCATACATATAGTAATTTTAGACATATTTTATCTGTAAATAATATGTGTATTGATTTTAAATCTCAATTCATCCATGAATAATATTTTGAACATATTAGTTGAGAATAGATTAGAATACACATTAGATTAAATAAATCACTGTTTTGACAAATTAGGTACATAAGAAATCTTAGTAAATAAATGTTGTTACAATTGTTGTAAATATTTTTAGTAACAAATAGGTATAGGTAAATGTAAATAATGATTTTTTACATATATCTCATCTAATCTCATTAAATAAATAAATACTTTTTACACACCCCAATCATTTCACCAAATCATGA
Organism: Colocasia esculenta; assembly: GCA_014218235.1. Classification (NCBI taxonomy): domain Eukaryota; kingdom Viridiplantae; phylum Streptophyta; class Magnoliopsida; order Alismatales; family Araceae; genus Colocasia; species Colocasia esculenta. The sequence continues at coordinate 119,992 of JACBKR010001043.1, forward strand.
CACATACCCCCTCCCTTATATGACCATTACATTTTTAATCTCATCTCATCATAAGTGGCCACATACCCCACTAAACCTTTCTTATACTCCCCAACAGGAACCACTAGAAGGCGCTGGAGACTGTTCTGGCGATTTGGGGCGGCTTGCTGGCGGTGCCCAACAGTGGAAGCAGGCGATGGCTGGGGAGCTGTGCGCTGGCCATTTGGAAGAAGCCTCCTGGGTGCGGTGCTGTGCGACGCAGGCAAGGGGTGTGCAAGGCGGTGCTGCGCAGATGGGCATGGCGGCTAGATCGGGGGCTTGTGCAGGCTGGCGATGAGCAGAGGGGCGATGTACGACTTAGGCGCACCCGGATCTGGAAGCTGGCGCGATGGCGGTGAGCAGCATCCGGTGTGTAGGCGGTGTGGCGCGGCCAGGAAGACCAGGTAGCTGGTGATGGCGCTGGCTGCTGGTGTGTGCGAGCTGTGCACGGCGGGAGCAGATCCCGTGTGGTGCGACCTAGTGAGCCGGCGATCTGGGTATGTGCAGAGCTAGCGATCTGGGTGTGTGCTGAGGTGGCGATCCGGGTGCGGAGCTGAAGAGGTGCAGATGGGAGAGGAAGCAGGATGCCCGGGTGCCTATATAAGGACCTCAGGTCCTCTTCTCTGGGGTTGGACTGTTGGGAGTTTTTAGGATTTTAGTTCTAGCCTTTAGTTCTTCCGTAGCTTTCCTTTCAGCAGAGCAGGGGAGGGAGACGGGTTGGGGTTTGTTTGTTTTTTTTTTTTTAGTTTTATGTTTTCCATTTCCATCTGTAAGGGAGTTTGGGGGATTTCATTTCTTCCATCTGTGGGTGATTTGAGGGATTGGGAGAGATGGATCCAGACGGTTCCTGCAATTTTATTTGAGCTTTGTCTTCTCTTCTACTGTTGTTTGCTGTTGGGAGAGCGATTGAGATTTTCTTGAGTTTTTATTTCCTTCTGCTGTTCTTTGCTGTTGGGAGACGGATCAGATCTGGAATTGCTGTTGGGGTTGCCAGGATCGACTGTTCGTTCCTTATAGTTCTTTAGTTTGTTATGTGCAATTTTCTAAGTTCAATAATTCTGTCTTTCTTCTGTGCAATGTGTTAAGAGATTGATCTAGAGGGGGAGATGTTTCTGTTGTTCTTTACTGTGGAGTTGAGTGATCGGATGTGCTTCCTCTGTGTTCATCCAGAGGGCTTAGCTAGTTCAAATTTCTTGGAGATTTTATTTTTTTTCTTTTTGCGAATTCTGCTGCTGTGAGAGTTGTGAGGTTGGTGTAGAGGATCCAGATATTTTAATTTCTTATTTCTGCAATTAGTTGTTCATTCAGGTTTTGTTAGATAGTTTGGTCCAGTGATGTTGTTTGCATTTAATTTTCATTTTCTCTATATTTAGAATAGATAGATCCAATGTGTTGCATTTACTTTTCAATTCTGTTGTGCTTAGAGTTCGATCCATTGCATTTGTTTAATTCTTCTGTTCTTGCTCTAATGGTTGAGCATTGATAGATAATTCGATATTTGTAAGCGGATCAGATCCGGATTTCTGGCGTTACAGTTTAATGTCTTTTATCGTTTCTTAATCTAGAGTTTATTACATTGTGTTCTCATTTTGTTCTCCATCTTATAGTTCGTAGTGTTGTTAGATTGGTGTTGTTCATAGAAGTGACTCTATTACAATGTTATTTTGGTAAAAATGTGCCCGTTAGAATGGTTTCAATTCAAAGAAGTTTAATTCAAATTCCATTCAGCCTCTCCGTGGATATGACCTGTGCTCACCATTGTGCTAGTTCATCCTTGCAATTTTAAATTCGTGAGACAGTATTAGAGAAGGCGAGCATTTTGACGTGTGCAATGAACTCGATACAACGGAAAATACACAGTCAACTATGTCGCGCGTTCAGGTACGATCCATGATGAGCCGTTAGCAGTTACCAGTTTCCCTATGGGGATATGTGCTAAAGTCAGCGGCATATCTACTGAACAGGGTTCCCAGTAAATCTGTGTCTTCTACTCCATATGAGATATGGAAGGGTAGAAAGCCTGATTTTAAACATGTTAAAATCTGGGGCTGTCCTGCCCACGTGAAGAGACACGATCCAGATAAACTGGAATCCAGAACCGATAAGTGCAGGTTTGTTGGATACCCAAAAGAAACGTTTGGGTACTACTTTTACCATCCTGGTGAACAAAGAGTGTTTGTCGCTAGGAGAGCTGTCTTCTTGGAAGAGAAGTTCCTTACCCAAGAGGACAGTGGGAGTAAGGTAGATCTAGAAGAGGTTCTAGATCCACAAACTGTGCAAAGTCCACCAGTTGAAACATCGGTTCCGGAACCTGCTCAGAAATATACACACATTCAACGTAGGTCTGGTAGAGTACCTAGACAGCCTGAAAGATATGTTGGACATATCAGTGAAGGCATGTCTTATAATAAGGATGATGATCCAAAGACCTACCAAGAGGCTGTTGATAGTCCTCAGTCAGGGAAATGGCGAGATACCATGAATTCTGAGATGCAGTCCATGTACACCAACCAAGTTTGGAACTTGGTAAACTTGCCTGAAGGTACTGTACCTATTGGGTGCAAGTGGATCTTTAAGAGAAAGATCGGTGCAGATGGACAGATTGACACTTATAAGGCAAGGTTGGTGGCAAAGGGGTATCGTCAAAGGCAAGGAATTGACTATGACAAAACTTTCTCACCAGTTGCCATGATAAAGTCGATCAGAATTCTTCTCGCCATTGTTGCATACTTTGATTACGAGATCTGGCAGATGGATGTAAAGACTGCTTTCCTCAATGGAAACATTGAGGAAGAAGTGTATATGATACAGCCTGAGGGTTTTACATCCAAAGAGTGTCCAGATAAAGTATACAAGCTTCAAAGGTCCATCTATGGATTGAAGCAAGCTTCTCGTAGTTGGAACATAAGGTTTGATGAGGCTATCAAATCTTATGACTTCATTAAGAATGAAGATGAACCATGTGTGTATAAGAAAATCAGTGGGAGTGCTATCACTTTTCTCATACTTTACGTTGATGACATCTTGCTCATTGGGAATGATGTAGGGATGTTATCATCAGTAAAGGTTTGGTTGTCAAAGAACTTCTCCATGAAGGATTTGGGAGAAGCATCCTACGTATCAGGAATACGTATCTATAGAGATAGATCTAAGAGGATGCTTGGCTTGACCCAATCCATGTACATAGATACCATTGTCAAAAGGTTTGGCATGGAAAATTCCAAGAGAGGTCTCATACCAATGAGACATGGGATTAATCTCTCTAAGGAGCAGTCTCCTAAGACTCCTGAAGAGAGGGCAGTCATGGATAGAGTCCCCTATGCTTCGGCTATAGGGTCTATCATGTATGCCATGCTATGTACAAGGCCTGATGTAGTATTTGCTCTAAGTGTTACGAGCAGATATCAGGCAAATCCAGGCGAAACACACTGGATGGCTGTGAAATGTATCCTTAAGTACTTGAGAAGGACTAAGGATATATTTCTGGTTTATGGAGGAGGGGACTTGAAACTTCGGGCATATACTGACTCGAGTTTCCAGTCAGATCCAGATGATAGCAAGTCTACATCTAGGTTTGTGTTCACCCTAAACGGAGGTGCAGTGAGCTGGAAGAGTTCCAAGCAAGAAACCACTGCAGACTCGACGACAGAAGCTGAGTACATTGCTGCAGCTGAAGCCGCCAAGGAGGCAGTGTGGATGAAGAAGTTCATCACCGACCTTGGTGTGGTGCCGGGTGACTCTGATCCGATCTCATTGCTGTGTGACAACAATGGGGCCATTGTACAAGCGAAAGAGCCGCAGTCTCATCAGAAGTCAAAGCACATTCTGAGGCGATTTCACCTGATCAGGGAGATTATCACTAGAGGAGATGTACTGGTGGAAAGAGTTCCTTCAGTTGACAACATTGCAGATCCACTGACGAAGCCTTTGACTCAAATTGTGTTTGAGCGCCACCTAGAGTCTATGGGTTTAAGACATAAAGGTGATTGGCTTTAGTCCAAGTGGGAGATTGTTAATTATGGGTGTCCTCAAGCCAATCATAACTTGTACAATCTTGTTCTTTGATAATAATAATAAGGCTTTTATATTCATTATGTGTAATTCGTTTACCATTTCATTATGAAGTCCATGAATATACGCAATGGATATTAATTATGATGAGATCATAACAATGAGATTAATATCCTTTAAACATATATATATTCTTAATTGTTCCTAGTCGGAGGATATTCGAGAAGGACATCGGATATCCGGTTAGACTAGTACAGGTTGCACCTGCTCATATGATGAGGGTGACTGATCTCATAGTCACTTGTGTGGAGACACTAAGGTGAATCTGTAGGTGCTCATTGGAGAATGAGTTCACTGAACTGATCCGTTATGAATTGCTGGATGGTAATGTTACCTAACTGTCAACCAGCTAGATTCATTGTCACAGTGGCGTGATTGGTCCTTAGACCTGAGACACCAAGGACACCTTGTCGGTGGACTTCTAGATTTTGACCTTGACTTATAGATCTCTAGCCATGTGGTCTTAATCAGTTAAGTGTTCGGATCCAGCGGAATACTTTCGAAGGTGATTGTGTGGTCAACATGGGATCGCTCGCTCTCGGTAATAAGAGAGTGAATGCTCTAGGGAAAGATGCCTAATAGTCCCAGGCCAGGGCAAGACTACTTATCAGAAAAGAGAGTTTTCTAATAATGCTATACGGCATCTAAACCAAGTGAGTGCGCACATTAGGGTTTGAAAGTTGACCATACCCTAAGTGCACTCGAGAGCATTGTACGAGCGAAGGATTATAGTCACGTGGTAACTGATGACAGAAAAAAAAGGTTCCTTGATTGGGTTGCTGAACCCCAATACTTTCCAGGATCAAGTGGTGTTGCTTGGCACCCAACTTGATTGGAAGCCCGATCAATTATCGTGAGACGATAATTGATTGTGTAATTCATTAATATGAGATATTAATTAATTGCAATAAGTCAATAAAGAGTTATTGGGCTTAATGGGCAGAAAATTGGATTAGCACTTGGGCCTAGAGGGTCACACGCAATAGAGTTCCGAGCAGACTGGGCAGGATGGACGTTATAGACAATAACTGGGTTTTTGTGAAAAACCGCAGTGTCTATAAGTATTAGCAGAGAGTCAAACCCTGGGCCAAGCTCCAGGCTCTCTCCCTGGCCGCCACCTCCTCTCTCTCTCCCTGGGCGCCCCCACCTTCTCTCTCTCCTCTCTCTGGCACATGGTGGAGTTGAGATCCGGGGGACGCGTGGAGACCGAGGAGATCCCGTCTGCGTCAGGAGCTTGCGTGGATATGTCTGGAGGCCAGACACTTGAACAGCTTGAAGCACCAGCGCCTCCAGCGCCACTTCCTCCCCGGATTTGGGAGTTTCGCAACCCCGCAAAGGTAAAGATCGGATCTTCCTGTGCGTGGGTTCACGGTTTTTGTTCGATCCGACCACCGGCAACGATATCTATCTGTGGAAATCGCGTTTCCGTTGCGCTCTATGCGTTTCCTTACAGGACCTACTTTGGTTTCACTGCCGAGTAGGGGTAAAAAGAACAAGAAAAACCCGACTACGATGAAAACCTGAAAGGACGTCGTGGGCAAAATTGGGAACCCTTCTACGTGAAAACCCGAAAGGGCGCGTAGGCAAAAGCAAGAAGGGGCTGACTCTGGTGAAAACCCGAAAGGGTGCTTGGGTCAGTAATGTGATAAAAAAATGAAAATGAATGAAGTCAAAATGTCAAAATGGCAAGAGGGGGAGTTCCATCTCTGCTCTTTCAAGAAATCCCCTTTTTTCTATACATTCTCTGAATCCAGCTACGCACTCTCTGATAAAAAAAAAAACCTCAAAAACTTAGACAAGCTGTCTCTTGCCATCTACGCATCACGTATATATATACTTGCTCTCGCCAAGTAGGACCCTAGGTTTAGATAACCACTATCCTTTTAAAAACTCCAAATAAAGCTCAGCCTTGACTTCTTGCCTTGGCTAACTAGTAGATGTTACCTTTAGAACCCTTGCTGAAGTTAACACATAGGTTTTCTAGGTTATCATTTCGCAATCTACCCAAATAACCTCACACCATCTACCAACATCATAGTATGATTGGTGGTCGAGTTATAGTTCACTCATGAATCTCTTTGTATAATATATATATATATATATATATCTATAAAAAAAAAAAAAAGGAAGAGACTTAAAATAGAGGTGCCTCATTGGACTTGTCTAGGTTTTCCTTGGACAAGGGTAAAAAGAGCTAGAACCCGGTCATGGTGAAAACTCGAAAGGGCACTATGGGCAAAATTGGGTACCCCGCTACGTGAAAACTTGAAAGGGCGCATAGGCAAAAGCAAGAGGGGGTCGGATTGGGTGAAAACCCGAAAGGGCGCTCAATTCGATAATATGAAAAAAAAATGAAAAAAATTCAAAGACAGATGCCAAAGGCAAACATGCTTCAAGTCTCTAAAAGGAAATCCTAACAGAAGTGGTACTCAACAGTCAATGCTCATCTTCATGTCAGTACCGGTCGAAGCTAGTCATTATGTCAGTTGAAATTTATCATCATGACAATCAAAGCTCGTTTCTATGTCAGTGCTAGCCGAAGCTTGCCTTCATGCCAGTTGAAGTTTATCTTCATGTCAATCGAAACTTATCTTCTGACCAGCTGAAGTTCATCTCAATGCCCATCAAAACCTAACTTCGAAACAGTCAAAGTTTTATCTTCATGCCAGTTAGAGTCTTGCCTCGTTTATGACGAATCGCTTCGTCATACACGGAGTGGATTCTGACAAATTTCTAGTCTCTAGAAGGAAATCCCTGACAGAGTCAATCGACAACAAGAGGAGCAGGTGTCGACACATGGTGGACTTTAATTGAATCTGTCAACACCTCATGGAGTAGATGTCGACAAATGGCTAAGTCGGTCAACACCCACAGAACCAGTTATGTGGAAGAAATCTGTCGATACCCAGACACAGCAAAAGGTAAAAGAGGAAGACAAGAGCATATTAATCTAGCCATGAGCAAAGCAACACTGATGATTGTCATTATTGTGAGCGGTGGGCTACAAAATTTTCAATGTGGCAATTCGTTCATCACAGTCGGTGACAACGACGTGGAAGCGGTCTACTTCCTCCTACTAAGGCCTCAACGCTATTGCATGCTCAGATTGTTGTGCATTCAAGGTGACCAATCAGTAAGAGGGTTCAGAAGAAAGGAAGCAGCAACGTCACTTACTGAGTCTAGAAGGAGCCACCAGCTCATAAAGTAGGCTAGCATGCCCCACTGACTCATACAATAGGCCAACATAACCGATTGGATGATGACACATGAAGGCCACCAGCTCACATGGCCTCTCCAACGAAAGAGGCCACTGATTTAGGACTCTCGCCGATTTAAGGAGGCTTCCGATTCAAAATTCTCGTCTTCAAAACGTCCCACCAGGTGAGAAATCTCAGCAATTAGAAGGAGCTGCCAATCTAGGGCTTCCACCGAATCAAGAAGGCTATCTCGAGATTGCCACAAGTTCAACACCTCCAATAGTTAAAAAGCCTCCAGCCTAGCAATCTTCACTGACTCGGAGGCTGTTGATTCCACCAACTTAGCGAGATGTGGTCACAGTAGTTCTCATTGACGGTCAATCCCAAGATCACAATGTCAACTAAAAAAAAAACAGAGATCGTCAGTGCGTCAATGGGACTGCTAAAAGCTACAAAAGTTCACCTGCGAACACCGTGCCGCTCGTCTCTCGCTTGCATTATTCGCAGGTGGGGGGCATTTGTGGGCAACCAAAATTTTCTGCTGGGCCTTGCCACAGTAGCCCAGCCCCTTAGCAAAACCCCTCAAAATCCCATTAAAATACCACCTAAAGATCCATTACCCAACAGCCTATATACCCCATGCAAGGGGGTCATCCTAAGAAAATGCTACACTTCCCCACTACACAAAAAGGCTGCTGTTGCAGTAGTGGGAAGGGGGACTCCTCCTTTTCTCCCATTTTTGGCTGGGCTGCGTGAGAAACTTGGGGGAGAAGAAGGGAGAAAGAGGTTGGGTTGCTGGCTGCTGCGCAAGAAGGGAGAAGAGCAGAGGAAAAAGAAAGAAAAAGGGCTAAAGAGAAGAAGAAAAGAGGAAGAGTCTTATTCCTGTGCCATCCAGAAGAAGAGAAGAGGGCCAAGAGAAGAGAAGAGGAGGGGTGAGAAGAGAGAAGAAGGAGGGTGCCTATACTTCTATTTTTTTTTTCTCTATTTTGTTTCTTTTCCTCTCATTCCTCATGTAACTCCCCATTCCCCAATGACAAAAGATCCCTTTCTCCCATTCCCCTTTGCATAGCATCGGTTGTGGTGAGCATGGGTCAATAGAAAAAATGGTTTGGATGCTTCCCTTACCTCTTGTTTAATGTTTCTTTTTCTTTCTTCTTCATTGTACCAAAACCAAAGTGACTGCCCCCTCCCCCCTTCTTCTATTAAATGCTCTTCTTATTCCTATCTAGTAGCATGCATGTGATGTGTTTTCTTCCCTTTTCTTTTGTTTTTGCATGAGGCTTGATCGTCTTGTTCTACCTGAGTATTGAGGAAGGCAATCTGATGTCTCACCTCATGCCTAAGGAAACCATGGTTTGGAGCTTGGATACCTCTTGGCCAATTAAAGGGCACCCCATGAGAGGCTCATCCTTATCCATTCCCACATTCCAAATCAAATGAAACCAAGTGAAGGGGTATGGGGGCTTGCTGCTGCTGTGCATGGCACTCTATCCCTCTCCTCATTTCAATTTTAAGAGACCAAATAACCCATCGCTGCCCCCCTGTTTCACTGTGTCAAACCCCTCAAATTCACTTTTTTATGAGGTTTTGAACATCAAGGGTCAGGTAATCGATACCTGGACCCTATTTGAGCTCATGGACAGTGTCTATACGTGTTGGAGGTTCTGTCCCCCAAATTGGACACTCAGATGCCTCACGGATCTTGAGAACCACGTCCAAACAGGGCTGCAGAATCACTTTTTCTTGTGGTTTTGAACACAAAGGACTGGATAATCAATATCTGGGTCCAATTCAAGCCTATGTTCCTCACATGTTGGAGGTTATGTCCCCCAAATTGGATGCTCAGACTCCCCACAGATTTTGAGAACCATGTCCAAACAGGGCTGCAGAATCACTTTTTCCTATGGCTTTGAACACAAAGGGCTGGATAACCAATATCTGGGTCCGGTTCAAGCCTATAAATTGGTTCCTCACATGTTGGAGGTTCTGTCCCCCAAATTGGACGCTCAGACTCCCCACGAATTTTGAGAACCACGTTCAGACAGGGCTGCGGAATCACTTTTTCTTGTGGCTTTGAACACAAAGGGCTGGATAGCCAATATCTGGGTCCGGTTCAAGACTATGAATTGATTCCTCATATGTTAAGTGTTCTGTCTCCCTGAATTGGGCACTCAGATCCCTCATGGATTTTGAGAACCATGTCCAAATAGGGCTGCAGAATCACTTTTTCATGTGGCTTTGAACACAAAGGGCTGGATGATCAATATCCGGGCCCGGTTCAAGCCTATAAATTGGTTCCTTATGGACTGAATGTTTTGTCCCCCAAGTTGGACGCTCAGATCCCTCGTGGATTTTGAGAACCGTGTCCAAATAGGGCCATAGAATCACTTTTCCATGAGACTTTGAATATCAAGGGTTAGGTAATCAATATATGGACCATGTCTGAGCTCATGGACAATGGAAGAAGGCTCGAGGGGCACCAATGCCACCTCTCCTCGCTCATAAACCATAAGGAAACTAAACTACACAAGAGATAGCACCACCGACAAGCATAGGAAGCCTTGAGCATAGAGAGGATAGCTCAAAACAAGCTCCATCTCCTCAATACAGTAAGAGAAAGCAAGAGATCCCTACATGAAATAGGAGAGCCAGACCCGTTGGGGCCCTTCACATCGAAATGGCCACCTCCTCCTCGCTCCACGCGGCTCCAATGCTCCGCCACGAGCACGCCGGCACCTCCGCCACGCCCAAAACACCTGAGAAGGGGGAGAGGGAGCTTCCCCACCATGGAGAGGAGAAGGTAAAGGAGAAAGAAGGAGAAAGAGGAAGAAAGAGGAGCCTGCATGCCTTAAGGCCTAGGGACTGAGGTTGCGACAAGGAGGGCATCACATTCTCACCCAAACGCAATAGGCATCTTGTTACCTTCTCAAAAGTTTCGATAGGTCTTCTGACAAGCAGACAACCTCCAGACCACGTGTCACGCATGCATGTGCCTTAGGTGAACGCAACACCTGGCACGTCGCCTTCACACACATGAGTGCGGACACATGGCACACCAACCACAAAGGAGCAGATCGTGACACCAAGGCCGTTGCCTTCACAACCAAAAGGCGACGCAGGTCGCATCACGTTCAATAACGTAACGCCCTACCCGTCGCGACCCCAATGACAACACCAAAGGCAACCAGAACCTGAGATGTTAGAGAAAACTTGTCATCCTCATAAATAATAATTTGAGTAAACAAGAGATCATTGTAGCTAAATGGTGTAAACTGGAGTATATTTGTGTATTAAGAAGCTAATTATGCACATTGGTTTGTTGTGTATTAGTTTGTTTACAAACATGTAACACTAGGTAACAGTGTAACTTTAAGGATACTATATGTAATGTTAAGAAAAATTGTGTAACTTTAAGGCTATTGGTATATATGACTCAATTTGAAAACATGTCATCCTCATGAAGAATAATTTGAGTAAGCAAGAGATCTCTATTTATATAAACTATAGCTAAATGTTGTAAGTTGGAGTGTGTTTATGTATCTAAGAAGCTAAATGTGCATATTGGTTTATTCTGTACTAGTGTGTTTGCAAACATATAACACTATGTCACTAGTTTAAATTATAGGATTTTTTACATATTAGTCCCTACAAATTTAGCTAGTTACAGATCAATCCATCGCTATCATGTTAGTCCCATAAAACTTCTAAATTTTACATATTAGTCCCTACCATAGGGACTTTTTTGCAAGATTTTAGAGGTTTTGAGAGGCTAATATGATAATAGTTAGATTTGAGGGACTAATCTATAATTAGTTAAATTTGTAATGACTAATATGTAAAAAAACCCTAAATCATATGTATTGTTAAGAAAACTTGTGTAACTTTAAAGCCATTTATGTATATGGCTCAGCTTGAGAATTTGCCATCCTCATGAAGAATAATTTAAGTAAGAAATCTCTATTTATATAAACTATAGCTAAATAGTATAAGCTGGAGTTTATTTGTGTATCTAAGGAGCTCATTGTGTACATTGGTTTGTTATGTACCAGTGTGCTTGCAAATATATAACATTATGTATTTGTGTAACTTTAATGATATTGTATGAAATGTTAAGTAAGCTTGTGTAATTTTAAGACTATTTGTGTATATGGTTGAACTTGAAAACTTGTCATCCTTAATTGAACTTCAGTACTACTTTCCATCTGCAAATCGATGGTCAGACGGAAAGAACAAATCAGATAATTGAAGATATGTTCAGAGCCTGTGTTCTGGACTTTGGAGGTAGTTGGTATGAACATTTACTTCTTGTGAAATTAGCAAGAGTTCTTTATTTATGCAAATTGTAACTAATTAGAGTAAGCTAAAGTATATTTGTGTATCTCAAGAGCTAATTAGCAAGCACAATGATATGTAACAAACCAATGTACATAATTAGCTCATGTGATACATAAATATACTCCAATTTACACAATTAAGTTACAGTTTACAAAAATGAAGAACCAGCTCCCTTCTCCCGTGTATTGCTCACATCATTTTCTCTCTCTTCTGGTAAGATAAACTCTCTCTCTCTCTCTCTCTCTCTCTCTCTCTCTCTCTCCAATAGGACAAAAGGTTTGGAGAAGGAGGTTGACATGACAAGGGCTGATGTGGCATAAATAGGAGAGAGAAAAATAACATGACATATGAGGATGTGACAAGTTTGCTCACATGATTAGGGAGAGACATATTTTTGTAAATATGTTAGAACTGAATATATTTGGATAAATAATTATTAAAATAAAATTATTTTAAAAATTCCCTTATAATAATCAGGCAGGTCCATTTCTAAATTCTGTGCCAGTTTCTCATCCTCGATCATTTGTAGGATGGGCAACAGATTGGCTGTTCATGTATCGACAGCCGTCTAACTCAAGTCTTCTTTTATGATGAAACATGCTGTAAAAGGTCCAACCAGTGGTCCAGTGCCATATATCTACCAAGCTAGGGAAGATTGTGCAGAGAGAAATGGCAATAGGACAAGGAAAAACAACTTCATCTAAATGAAATCATATAACAATCGGTTATGTTTGATAGTGACAACAAATCACAGAATGAAATCTTCCGAAGGCAAACATGTTGGGTAGGAAATTTTATTCACTTTTCCCATGACTGTGCTACACTGCTTTATTGGACTGGAAACCAATTATCAATAACTAGAAAAGATGCCTTGTTATATGTGTCCAAGGTCCCCCTCTTATCATATCTGTCCTGCAAGTAAGCAAGGGAAAGATAGATTATTGCACAGCAATAGTGAGAATATGTACATCCTTTTTTCCTTGTGAAATGAAACCTGAGGAATGCAAATATAACCTGAAGAACACAAAAGAAAATGTGGGTCATATCCAGAATCATGAATATGAGCAAAAGGGAGGATTAATGCTTACTCTATCAGGTTTTAATGGTTGTTATCTGATCCAGAAGCATGCACACTACTTCAGAGGAGACACTTTTAGCAGTATCCTTCAACTCTTGAATCTTATGGTTTGTTTCCTCTTCAAGCCTTTTCACATTCGAACTGGAATTTCCTGTTCCCTGAAGAATGATGCCAAATGGGTAACTTGAGATCAAAGTAACATAGAAGGAGACATTCTTGGCCCGTATCTAGATGTTGTTTGAATTATTTATATATAAGCTGACTGTGAAAGCTACCTCAGATTCATAATTTGACAACAGCCAATGCATCAAAAGCGTCAAATCACCCTGTCTCCAGTAAAAATGTTGTCTCAATCCATAAGCAGAATGAGCAGCATGCTAGAGAAATATTACCTCAGCTAGTTTTCTTTGGTATTCTCTCTCTAGGGAGGAACGATATGCTGCAGCTTCTTGGTCAGCTTCTTCTTTGGCTTGCCTCAACCTTTCCGTTTTAACTGAAAGTGATTGATCATGGTTAGGTAGATGCTGGGCATGAGAAATGAGTAACGAACAGAGGAGAAGCCTGGTTTGGGTTCCGATTGGAAGTCCTTCTGGGTTTTTAACGTAGCTCTTAACTCAGTATCATGAGGAGTAAATGTTAGATGTTAGAAGCCATTAACGCTTTCTTCTTAATTTCCAATCAATTATTCTAGAATATGAATTCCTAACTTTTGGAGAAAAAAGACGATGCTGGTTATCAAATCAAAATGGGCAGTAAATGGATACAACAATTAAAACTGCTCATCTGTGATGAATATGCAACACTGTGGCGTTGGACAGAAACAAGCATTTTCTGTTCGGGGAAGAAAGACCATGTCTTGGGTGGGAATTAGATTACTCTTCCTGGCTCCGGAGAGGATCTTCTGGGCATCCTGTTCAGCAGTTAACAGCATCTGGATGCTGCTTTGTCCCCTGATGGAATCCATGGCAATGGCACACAATCTGGGTTCCAGAAAAAAGAGAAAAACAAAACTAAGACTCCAAGCATCAGGTTTTCATTAGTAATAGATGAATTGTAATGATTTAGAGAAGAACTATGCTCAATCACATGCAGATAAACCAACAAAATGCAAGAATAAGTTTTTGCATTTGGAATAATCCAGCGGAAAAATTAAGATGCTTGGGCATTTGATAGCCGAAATAGAAATGATTTCAATAGCATGATCTGACCGGAATAAGCAGGCGAGAGATGGATACCAAATCGGAATGCACAGAAGGAAGCAAGATTCTAGACTCTTGTCAACCTGATCAGAGATCGCTGTCCTTCCCTGGCGCCGATCGACCTTCTCCTCCTCCAACCCAGCAATGCCCCTGCAGCGCAGAGAGAGAGAGAGAGAGAGGGAGGGAGGGAGAGGGAGAGGGGCAACGATATATAGAGTGTGAGGAATGGGGCCCATCTTGGGTGACATAAGATCCACTTTCTGGAAAGTGGAAGCCCAATGGGCCACGTTATTCCTCCAATTATTTTTACAATAAAACATTTATTAGTCCGATTATCTAGATCTTGTAAAAAAACTATTTGCAAATAATTTATCTCTGGTTATCAGGATCTTAGGTTAATAAAGTAACCATTAAAATTATATCAAATATGAAAAAGGCGATCGAGATAGACTTATCTCCTGTGATGACCGGATGATATCTCCTTCTAACCAAGAACCAAAGTGGCCACTTGATGATTGATTAATTGTCTTTGTTTCTGTTGATCAATATAACTTGCACACTTTTTCTACGGCTTACACGTTTCCCCTACAACTTACACAATTTTAATATAACTTACACTAATTCAATGTAAGTTACACACATAGAAAGTATGTAAGTTATATTGAATTAATGTAAGCTACAAAGAAAGAGGTATAGATTTGTGTAAGTCACATTGAATTAGTGTAAGTGAGAGATATAGATTTGTAAATATGTTGGATCTGGATATATTTGTGTAAATATTTTTTAAAACAAATTTATTTTTAAAAATTCCCTATTATTATTATTAGCCGGAATCTACATCCGATCCACTTTTTGCCACCCTATTTAATTTTCAGTCCCATGACTGTTCAAACATAATTTCCGGTCCATAATTTAAAAAAATTAATTTTTGGTCCAAAAGTAGCCATAACTGTTATTTTCTCACCGTTTCTATGGCTAAAAGACCGAAATACCCCTGTTAGGGTCCTCACGTGAGTACTTGAATCTGCTGCATTTTCTCTGCTGCGTATTTTGCCTTTCACCATTTCAATGACAACACTATGACTAGAAAACTAGTGTTGGGGAAAAATACTGTGTTTTTGCCTTTCACGTTCACTTGCAACTCACATTTTTTTTTTGAGTGAAGATAGGAAACTATAGCTTGATAAGATTACACTGACTAGGAAACTAGTGTTGGGGTAAAAATAAGAGAACGCCAATCTTAATTAAATAGTAATTATCAAAAGTCCCTTGGACCATAGATATATGAGAACACCCATCTTAAATAGTAATCCACAATTCCCCTAATATGACGATGTAGACAATGTGATGAGGGTCGAACAGGGGGGTCGCACGGAGGGGGAATGGGAGCAGGAGGGTTAAAGGCAATCTGTGGAGGCCACGGAAATGGAACCCTAGTAGGGAGTGGCAAAGGGGGAACGGGAGCAGGGGGTTACGCGGCCAGGGGAGGTTAACAGGGGGGTTGGAGGGGGAACGAAGACGAAGGGAGAATGAGAGCAGGAGGGTTACCTGCTGACGGAACATTCTCCCCCACGCCGTCGGAGGAGCAGGTTCACCGGAGGAGCAAAAGGCCCCCACACCGCGCACGGGAGCAGGGGTCGCATGGCCGGGGGGGTTAATAGTGGAGGTTGCGTGGCCAGGGGGTTAACAGGGGGGTTGCACGGAGGGGGAACGGAGCCGGAGGGGGAATGAGAGCAGGAGGGTTATCTGTTGACGGAACGTTCTCCCCCACGCCGCTAGAGGAGCAGGTTCGCCGGAGAAGCAGAAGGCCTCCACGCCGCGCTGGAGCAGGTTCGCCAGAATAGAAGGCCCCCACGTCGCCGGAGAAGGTTTGCAAGGGGCGATGCGGGGCTGAGGGGGCCGAGGTTGCGGGGCTGAAGGGGGCGAGCCAGCGTCAAACAGAAGGGGTTTCGGGGGAAGGGGGTTTCGGGGTTAGGTCTTAGGTAGGCACTACAACAAAGTTGGTATGTACTAATAGTTCGTACTTACAATTTTAAGTTGTGTAAGTGTCAATAGATCAATAACCCAAAAAAAACTGCCAAATTCATAAATAGGTAAAAAAGATACCGCTTCAAAAGTCAAAAGTTGAACACCTCTCTGGAAACCACCCCCCACAAAAAGAAAAAAAAAATCTCTACATCAACCGCCAAACCCCTCCCCAAATCTTCGCTCTCTCCCCTTCGTGGTGCAGAAGCGTACTGGCTTCTGGTTTGCGACAGACACCGGCTTCCCCTTCGCGATGGACACTGGCATCTCCTTCGTCGGCGGAGCCCCCTCCACTCCGAGTAGGCGAGAACCATCATTGGGCATCTCTTTTGTAGCCCCCTCCACTCCGAGCAGGCGAGCACCAACTTCTGCAGCTCCGGCACCAGCCTCACCACCTGTAAGGATTTTCTTTAGAAGAGGCCTTGATTCCGTTGTTTTCTAAAGGATAGTGGTCAGATCGACTGCTGATCTCCATTTCTAAGGTGGAATCCCTCTGGAGAGATCTGCATTTCCTCTATTAGAACAGCACAGTGATTCGCCCTCTCTATCTCCTCGCATGGAGAGGGGGCTTGGAGCGTCGGAGGTCCACTCGCAATTGCAAGATCACTCAAAGGTCTGGGGAGTTTTTCGCGGAGGCATCTAGCTTCTTTGGATGTTCATCCTATTCTTTCTCCTTGTGGTAACTGCTTCAGTTCCATCAGTGGCTTCTGTTTTGAGTTCTGTGAAGTAAGATTAGAACATTTAATTCTATATTTTTGCCTGTTTGAGTATTCTTGGCAACTGAAATTTACTAAAATTTGCTAAAAAGAAGAAAAGAAGGAAGACAAAAACAAATAAAAGCATGGTCCCAATGTAGTTTACTTTTGTGATGGCTTCACATATGATCATCATCGATCGAAATCCAAGTGATTTGTTCAGAGAAATCCGAAGCAGAGAAGTGATAGTTTTAAATACGGTGCTGGCGGTCTACCGGTCCCATGGAGATCCTTGGGCCGTGAGCTTCGCCCTACAGGAATACACCGCCCTGCTGCTCCTCTTCTGGTGCTTGAGAAGCCTGGAGAGGACGGATCCCCGCTGGCACTAGGCCAAGAGGGAGAAGCTGAGGCTGGTCGTGCTAATCCTCACCGGAACCCTCAACTTCTTCTCCTACCAGGTCTCCAAGCTATTGCCCTCCATTTTAAAGGCGTTTGTGTGGTTTCTTGCAGGCTCTCTGACTGGCGGTGGTCTCTCTGACTGTGAACCCCTAAAATAGGAACTATTGCTCTATGATTCCAGTATCCAGTATGAAACATACTTGTGACGTCAATGTAAGTAATTTTGATGAACAGGTAGAAATGGACAGAATGGTAATAGTAATTTTTTATATACATGTTGATAGTCATTTATTGGTTAATGAGAAACTTCTTGAAAATTGACTCTCTGTATGGCTACAATTGGACTATAGAAGGCAAACTTTTACACCTGTTTCATTCTATATATCTGAGCGGATGAGTTATTATAAGATTATAAAAGTCATTAGTTTTTCACGTGAGGAAGTTACGAGTACTCTCAAGAATCTAACTATGAGAGCTAACTCACTAGAGATAGATAGGCTGGTATGCAAACATAATGAATATATATTCTCACAAGATTTAAATGTCACAGTGAGGATTGCAAAATTCAAAAAATGTGTCTAACAGATGATTCTCCCAAGTATTAAAAAGTGAGTTTAAGAGCCAATAGTATAAAACACAGAGAAAATATGCTTGGTGTTTTGCGTTCTAAAATTTGCACTCATACTAGCACTCAAAGCACTTCACTGTAACTTTCCATCTTCATTGAGCTGTATATTTAAGAGTTATCTGATATCTCAGCCATTGTATAATCTGAGGGGGGAAAATTTCCTGTAATTGTGTTCTGTTGCACTGGCTAGTTTCATGAAAAAAATTTGAGATCTTCATGTTTTCTTCTATTTTCTCATAGTTAAATTTCCTGTAATGATGTGATGATCTTATCAACATCATCCTCCTCTCTCTTGGTCTCCTCTTGTGTAGGCCCCAGGGTCTCGGGTGCTCTACTTTGGAGCGGCTTCTGGGACTTCTATATCCCATGTGTTTGACATTGTTGGACCGGTAAGTTTTTATGTACTGTTCATAGTACTTTTGTTTTTCTTGCTGCTTGTTGCAATACCGAGCTGACACCTGCCCCTCCTGCAGACAGGAGTTGTCTATGCTGTGGAACTTTCCCACAGAAGTGGGAGGGACTTGGTGAACATGGCAAAGAAAAGCCTCAATATCATTCCTATCATTGACGATGCAAGACATCATGGTAGGTACAGGATGTTGGTTTCATTGTTGACGTTATCTTTTCTGATGTTGCACAGCCAGATCAGGCATGATTCTTTGTTTGCTCAAGTTACAAATAGAAAGGTATCTATTTCAGATTTACTTCTTGCATTAGTCAACTTCAGCAAAGCTGTAAAATATCTTTTTTAGGTGTTGCTAAAAGATTTTATGACGAGAAATATTTAAATGGATGTGGGTGTTGTTAACGGAAGTATATTTGTGGAGTCATTAGTCCTTTGTGAGTGTGGATTGTCTTCAGAGATCATAAAGCCATATTAGTCTTTTCCCAGGATGTATTTCTTTTGGTGTGCTGGTATGATATGACATTATGCTTATCTTCCATCTAACAGAGAATGAGTCTTTTCACATGGGTGTAATTTTGTTCTATCTCTTTCCTTTTAATTGTTGGTAGACTCTGTTTTTGATGATGTTTCTAGATAAATGTAGATTTAACCTAAGAGATGGGTCATCTTGAAGGGAATTAGCACTCCTGATATGTTTAGATCAAGAGATTTTCTTTATTTTTTCATGGTTTTTTAGCTTCTCTGAAAATTTACAATCTTTAGTTGGTCCTACTCCTACTTACTTCTTTCTTTGCTGTCAATTTCCGTCTGTCTAGTAAAAATGTGATATAATGGCTGTGATTGCAAGTTCAGACTGGATATTATGTTTTGGCAATATTGTATGTGACATTTATATTCTGATAATTCCTTGTTGAGGTAATTTTCATTGTTAGTATGTTCTGTTAATTTCCTTGTTGGCTGTGTGGGTTGGTCCGCTTTTGGTCCTTGCTTGACAAGGTTGACACAATAGTTGCAGTTTGAACATTTGTCACGAGACTTTTTTTAGATGTACAGAAAATACTATTTTGTGGTGTATCCAGTTGCTTTGACATTCTTGTTTAAACTGCTTCATTTGGATGGGTAGTCCTAAAACACCTACAACTATTCATCATTTCATTTGGATGGAGAAACCCATTGTTTTTACGTATGAAGAGATTATTAACTTCATTCAGGTGTATGTTATTGAAAAGGTGGAATCCCTCGAAGAGCTTGCTACTATAGGGACTTCTGGTCTTGTCAAGGTAATCTTTGTGCCTATGGATATCTGTTAATTCTACATATTAGGAAGTCAACCTACAGAAATAGGACTCCAATAGTTTATTGGTGGTCCTGATGTGAATAGCTAGTTCAAGTCTATTATGACTTCTTCATTACTTCTGCTGATCTATTGTGCTCTGTTTTCCTTACATCCTCACATCTTTTTTTGTACACTAATTATTCCTAGCATTTGTATATTGAAAGAAGAAAAGGGAAGAGAGGGATGAGGCAAGAAAGATCATAGTGCTAAAAGTCCTAATCTGGGATGGGTTTTAATGGGTGAAAGGAATGAGGGGGAACTTGGTAAGAGAATTTTTTGGCTCAATTTTTTAACCAATCAGTTAAAAGGGATTTAACAGGGGAGAGGAATGGCAGGAATTTGGTGAGAGAAATATCTTGGCGCCATTCTTAAGCTAATTAGTTAAGAGTTGAGATTAAAGTGGAGATTCAAAGGAAAAGACAAATCCTAATACATCCATGTCTTAGATTTATTTTATCACCCATTAATTAAGAAGATTCATCTTCTGCGATGGCATTATGAACTTACTCTAAAATTGCCCATGCAATGCTCTTGGCAGGGGATTAATATGTGGACAGTGGAGATGCAAGACACTACACGATCCTTCTCATCCATGGCCAATGATTTGTTGCGGACTACTGAACAAGCAAAGCGGATGCCATAGAATATGTGATCAGAACAATTTTTTATTCCTTTTGTATAGCTCGAGTCAGCTTGTGTAGTGGTAGTAGTAGTAATAGCAGTATCTTGTGGACTTGCAACGAACGCTTTCTTGGCATAGGTAAGAAAAATGTATGGATATCTGTTAATTCTTGTATCCAATTCCACGCATGGAAATCTCTCTCTTCCCTTCTTTGTACTATCTTCGACTATGCTAGTCTTGTTTGGAAGCCACAGTCTGTTCATTTGCAATTAAACATCCAGTTAACTGCCCTTTGTCCAAATAAAGTATATAGCTAATCACTTTGCAGGGAACTACAAGTCTTTTGTAATTAAAACAGTTATAAGTGCAGTTGATCCTTCAACAGGCAGATCTAATTATGTGACTGGATTGGACTGACCCAAGCAGTTTGATCACCAAGATTGTTGATGGACCCAAAGAGGGTATATATTATAGGGTTCCTCGCCGACTTGACGTCAATAAGGCAGATAAGGTGAGTTCCTCTACCTCCCCCAAGCCTACTATATCCATGAAATCCTATTTCTACTGCATCGATTAGTTGCTTGGATATAATTGAACTTTGTATTTCTATCTCCACATTGGAACCAATAAATTTGTTTTAACATCATTTCAAGATGTTGACCAAGAACAGTGACTTGGCACAAGGAAAGCAATACGGGACCCTTCATGTCTTTTTGAAAAAAATGGTGAATAGAGTGAAGGATCATCAAGGGTGGTCAAAGCATGCTTTGGACACCGTAGTGAAGGATCATATAGGACTCGACTACTGCACACCTTTCGGGAAGGAAATCAACCTGTTCAACTGTTACATTGCCAGTTTTTTAAAACTCATTTTGAGATCAAATCATTTTTGTTGGCAATATATCAACTTGACCAAATGATGGATGGACAATATTTTTTGTACATACGACAGAAATTTTTGTGAATATTTCTTATGCAATGGATAGAATCATGATTATCATGTATTGTCTTTTCTTGTAGTTGATAAGTTATGTATGTATAAGTGGATCAATGATGGATGTATGATTGGATATAATACAGGTGAATCACATAAAATTATGTATTATCATAAAATGTATTTTGTGAGACGGATGAAAATTGATAGTAAAAGAGAATAGATTTATCACTATAGCTATAAAATATTTATAGATATTGTTGTTGCAATAAAAAATTGCTACGGTTAAATTTTTATCGTTCAAAAATGTAACAATTGTAAATAAAAAAAGAATGAATGATTATAATTTTATATTATATTTATTTACGGTTATTTTGTGTAAGTATAGATTTTATACTTACGGTTTAAAATCGATGGTAACACTTACAATTGACAAACCGTAGCTAGATCTATAGCATCGGTTGTTACGCTATCGCTTTATAATCGTAAGTAATTTCGTAAGTATAAGTCTTTACTTACGAAATTTTACGTAACACTTACGGTTTTTTGCCGTAAGTACAGTCGAATTTTGTTGTAGTAGGGGTAGAATAGAGATTTTAAAACAATACATGTGAGAGATAACAAAATAGCTTTAAAAATAAGAAATTAACAGATATTGGACTTAAAATTAATTAATCATATATTTTTTGACCGGAAGTCAAAATTCCCTTATTATTATTACATTTTAGGCCTAACTTTATCATACGAAGGGACAGACAAGTGCATAGAGAATCCATTCCATTCCCAGATCGGTTGGTTTTTTACATATAGATACATATGTAACAAAGTGAAGAGGAGTACTCCCACACATCATTTCACATGCGTAGCCCTATAGCATGAGGGAAAGCATTTTGTTCATTAAATTTGATGGGTGAGTCAAAAGGAACATACAAGGGTGGGATACATTAATCCTAGGACCTAGCCCAGTAATTATATGTACATATATATATATAACAAGGTAATTAACTAGTGATTGAGCGCTAAGACACAAAATCGTGAGCTTAAATTTGTGCGCTGAAATCCATAGATGTCTTTTGAAATCTACAAAGGAAGGTGCAGCAGATTCCCAAGTGCGGAAAATGTTCCAGCAATCTCGCTCCACGTTACATGCACAGGACTCCAGATAAACGTGACTGATCTATATGGGGAGGGCAAGAGAGAGAGAGAGAGAGCTGGAGAGAGGACACATATCAGCAGAGAGGAGTGAGAGAGAGAAGAGAGAGGAGCACAGGCCAGCAGCAGCTGGCTGCGCCTTCCCCTTAATTCCTGGAGGCGGTGAAGATGTGCTCCTGCGGCGGAATCAGGCCGATTGGATGGCTGCTGAGCCTCCCCTTCGTCCTCCTCTCGCTCATCTTCTCCGCCATTGGCGTCTTCATCTGGACCGTGGGGTTCGTCCTCTAATCCCCTCTCCCTCTCCACCACCAACCCACCACGTACCGCCTCTTCTTAATTCGTCGTCGTCCTCTTCCTCCTCCTCTTAATTAAATTAGCTTATGGTGTGTACTGTTTGTGTGGGTGGGTGCAGGACGTCCATTTCGGCCGTGTGCCCCTGCTGCATGTGCGTGACGGTGTTGCTGGAGTACGCCATCGAGATGATCAAGGTCCCCCTCCACGTCATGGAGTGGTTCACCTCCCTCATCCCCTGCTGATGCATGCCCCGCTCCCCCGAGCTCCCTCTCACAGACCCACGTCTCCTTTTGTCCTCCGATCACCGAGAAATTGTGCTGTCATATCTTGTCTTGTAGGTCATGCATGCATGTAGGGTTTCTGGTTCCTGTTTCCCCGCATGTCGCCAGTTCTTGGGTCTTACAAAACATTTGGTCTGCCGTTGGTTGGTGAACAAGCTGCTGGTTGGGCTTATCTCGCATGCATATATATGGGATCCCATATATGTTTTGGCTTTCCTTTTCACTTTTGGCCATTGACCAGGGTCTCAGACTCAAGGTTTGGTTTGGCTGATCATACATGCTCTTAATTAGTCTGAAGTGTTAAATAAGGGACTCATCGAATATCACGTTTCCAACCCCCCGAGTTTTCGCCGGCAGATCACTGAATATATCTTCAGGAAGAGGCCGCCGCTTAATTGCATGCATGGGACAAAATAGCATGATTTGATGTTTGGTTTTGCGAAAAAACTAGTGAGAATCAACACCCGGTCCAATTCTTGACCCTTTACTTATTTTTAAGTTCATTGACCACTTCATTTTAACACCCGGTCCATTTTCCACTCAGATTTATTTTTAGGTCCAAAAAACTTCCCACCGTCAGTTAGCTGACGGTAGAGGGGAGAAATTCCTTAAAAATCCTATCTATTGCGTTGCATGAGAGTTCTGCGTAGAGGGGAGAAATTCCTTTAAAATCTCATCTGTTGCGTTGCGTGAGAGTTCTGGCTGAGTCTACCAATTCTTACATATCTATTACTTAAATGACTTCTTTGTCTACCTATTACTACCATTTCTTCTCATTAAGTACATTGCCAAGACATGACAGTGCCACTAGTAGATATTTCTCACATGACTGCAAAATAGGCTCTGCTTAGAGCCCTCTTTAAGATATATGCCAAAAAGGACTCTACTGTATACTACATTTACAAGTGAGGTCTAGAATACTGTCACCCAGAAAGAATTCCATACAATAGTAGTGTCACCAAGAAAATTAGCTTACAGAAAAAGTACTGCATGAACAATTGCAGCATTAGAAGCAATGAATAGCATC
Source organism: Colocasia esculenta (assembly GCA_014218235.1). Lineage (NCBI taxonomy): Eukaryota > Viridiplantae > Streptophyta > Magnoliopsida > Alismatales > Araceae > Colocasia > Colocasia esculenta. The sequence goes on from JACBKR010001043.1 coordinate 143,689, forward strand.
CACATAACATTTGTTTGTCGAATAAGTACTGCAGTTGCACCAAACTGTAAGAGGAAAGAAGCTGAACAATAGAAAGCCTTCGTAAACGGAAAGGTATGCAGGTAGAATAAAATTCACATCCATCCAAGTACAAGAAGTTGCTAATTGTTTCACATGTCCCAAAAAAATTGAAATAAGATAACATCCAAGTTCAAGAAGTTGTTAATTGTTTCACATGTCCAAAAAAAAGTAAAATTAAAATTCAATCTAACTGCACATTCATGTCCTCCTGTGAGTGTGAGTCACCATCACTCCCATCATCTCCATCCTTATCTAGAATGCTTAAAAATACAAATGTCTTTGGTAAAGACTGCACAACCCCTTTTGCTTTGTTTATAAGTGATTTTGAAGCCCTCAGCTCATCCTCCAACCATGCAATTCTATCCTCTAGTTTTTTTATCTTCTCATCTTTTTCGCAAGTTGTTGTTGTTTCCACGAAACTTCGTACTTTATCACATCACATGAAAAAATCACAATTCATCTCCTATAAAGAACATGAAGAAAAATTGTTATTAGTAGATATAAAAGAACGAAAACAAATAGTTTGAGATAATTTACCTTGCATTTGTAGAATTGTCTTCCCGAATTTTTTTCCGTTCGGCTAGTTCTCACAAAACAAAAAGCATGCCCCCTAATACATCTCATTGGTGGAGGTTGGATAGGAGAGCGTCTCAGACTCACTATAGCAAGTGAATAAATGAAATCAATCACAAGATTAGGAAATCATGAGAAAAAAATAATCATTTGAACATAGAATCGTTACAGAAAAATACATACTTATTCAAATATAGGATTTAAGCATGATTTTCGATTATGTCCCTTCTGCTTACACCTAGAATATGTGTATGTCATTTTTACTTCCAATCCTTGTTGTGAAGGAATCATGTTTTTCTTTGGTCGTCCGGCTCTTCTCTTAGTGGTTGGGGGCTTCACTTCAACATTCTCAAAATCAACAAGTGGTTTATCTTAATTTGATATTGGCTTGATGGTCTCAACATAACAACTTTGATAACATCGAGTACTAAAATATAAAGAACAATATTCCTCAACATTGCATCCAATTTTATGGGCTACAGCACAAACATGTTTGCAAGGCAATCGTCTTACTTGTCATTCTCTACATGTGCATTCACCCACTTGTAAATCCACAACATGAGAAGGTCTAGTCAAGACTTCAAATAATTGTCTATTTGAACAATTCACAACAATGCCACGAGCAGAATCCATTAAGTTCTTCAAATATGCATCAACTTTAGGACACACAGTTGTTTCCCACAATAGACAGTTGTTTCTTCTTTCAAAAGCCAAAGCCATGATTTGTGTCCTAATGCGATCTATCATAGAAAGAATCGGTAGATTTCTGGCTTCAAGTACCCAACTATTAAATGACTCTGCAGGATTTGAATACATTTCGCCATAACGCTCACCTTGAAAAAAAGTATTGTCCCAATAATTTGGATTTTCTTTTCGTGCCCACAATTCACCTTGGACACATAATTCACGCATCTCTACCATTGTTTTTTCAAATTCTCTTGCTGTCATCACATATGCCGTCTTCTTTAAAAGTTCAATAAGAGCATCCTTTGTAGATGAAGAACATTTTTCTCTTAGAAACTTTACAAAATTGTCGGCCAAATCCCTCAATCAAAAAGTATTATGTGAATTTGGAAACACATGTGGAATTGCTTGAAGCAAACATTTACACCTGTCGGAGATAAAAGTTATTTTCCCGAACTATAGTACTAACCCACTTCTTACTAGCTCTGAGATGTTTCTGTGTGCTCAAACCCCCACCACAAGTATGCCCATTATTCAAAGATTTGATCTTAAATTGAGGTCCTAACCCAATTCTAGTAGCATGCAAACTCCACGCACAAGTAGCAATTTTACAATGTACTGTAACACGAGTAGAATCATTCTTAATGAAAGTAAAGTCAAATCCTTGGTATGTTGATCCTCTTAACATATGTAATGGACAGCTAATATTCACTATCTAAGTTTGTATACAGCATCCTCGGTATGTTGATCCTCTTAACATCACTGCCATGGCCTGTCCTGCTTTTCCACTGTGTCCTCTCGCAATAACAGAGGCTAAGTGTGGAATACCAGATATTTTTTCTGGCTCTAATCGTCTCAAGGTAACACATGTCACTGATGCAAGTACTTGCACACCACCAATATACGATGCAAAGACAGTGATTAACTATGCAATGACTCTAATAGATATCATTCTTCCATCCAATAGAAGGCATGTCGTTATCGGTGGTGGCATCATCTGAGGGGAGAACGAAAGGGCCTCACCTGGGTGATCTCCTACCTAGGCGATCTCGCGTCGGTGATGCACCTTCTTCGCTGCTCGCCGATCTCCCCTTCGCGATCTCCCCTTCACGGCGATCTCCCCTTCGCGGCGAACCCCCCTTCGCGATCTCCCCTTCGCGGCGATCCCCCCTTCGCGATCTCCCCTTCGCAGCGAACCCCCTTCGCGATTTCGCCGCCCAGTTTCGCCCTCTTTTCGTCCTCTGCAAACGCCTCTTTTCGTCCTCCGCAAACGGCGGGTAACGGGAGGACCTGCAAATAATGAAAAGTCCATAATTGAATTTTAAAATAACTTTCCTAGTCAATGAACCTAAAAATAAATAAATGGTCAACAATTGGACCTAAAGTCAAAATTCCCAAAAAAACTACTATAGCTAGCCAGGCCTTCGTTTTTCTTTTCGAACTTATTGTCCGTTGATAGCATGTCGTTCCGTGAATGTAAGTAGTATCATATAATGAAAGAAGAGAGGAGAGTCCCTACCCCTCCAGAGTACTGAAAAAGTTCTCATGAAAGAAACATGCATCTAGCCGGCAAACTTAACTATTATCAAAAGTAAAACCAGTCTTATGAATGCATGTATAGATATACATATACATTCATAAGACTCATTCCTTCAAGGTAAGATCAGTGCATTCCTTCTTTCATGGGGGGCATGCTCCGTATGTCTTGGTATGAAATGCTCCACAGATTCCCATATATATATAGTTGGCTATATATGTATGTATATATGTATGCCAAAAGATACATTAAGAGAAGAGCTGAGCTTGTTATCCGGCCACTTTGCCGCGCAGCTTAGTAGACACGGGCTCCGCGTGCCAATCAATCTCGGCATAGACGGAGTCCGGAATTTTTTCAGTGGGGTCACTTTTTTAAAAAAAAATTCCAACCAAACCAATTTAATGAAAAATTTTAAACACATCAATAGAGTTTTAAAAATCCAGTGGGGTCACATGATCACACTGGTTTGTCTCTACATCCGTCCCTGAATCTCGGTACACTTGGTCGCGTATCCAAAAGAGAAATACTTAGTGTGTACATCTATGGTGTGCACTAACTTGGGCACACCCATTAAGGGTATGTCATTTGTCTCTTAAGATTTGAAAAAGTTAGATGAGAGAGATATTATAATCCCTAAAAGATAAATGACACATCCCTAATGAATGTGTCATGTTTGGTGTAAAGTGTGCACTAAATATTTCTCTTTCCAGAAAACAAAAAGTATGTGTAATGTAATACGTTCTCTTGGAAAAAGCACTGGTAGGCGCGGCAAGAGACCACCTCATTAAACATATTAATTTAGAATTGATGGCATATGAGACCACGGACACGGATCACCTACGCCACATAACCATGTCGGTGCCAACAATATGAGGTTAACGACATAGTTGTCTGTAAATGACAGACAATTTGCATGAGAGATAGAGAGAGAGAGAGATGTACATGTGATTGCCCAATGGAAGATATATGGGTCTCCATGGAGAAGAATCAAACTTTTCACCGTTAGAAATGTATTAAAGAGCGTAACATGCAGTTAACCAGACTAGAATGTCAAACAGATGCATTAACTTGATTAAGAGATTGTTGTCAATTTTGTCGAAGTTTACTTAATAGTTTATAATAATGTTTTGAAGGATAATATTTGTTAATAACATAGCTAGTCAACTTACACTATATATATACACACATATAATGGTGGTATTTTTGAAGCCCCAACAAAATGACATTGTATTGCACTTTGAAAATTGGAAAGATCACCCCCTCCCCCCCCCCCCCAAAAAAAAAAAAAAGTGGATGCCAATATTTGGAGATTTTGATTAAAAAACTAGAAGATTAGACTGATAAAAGTATGCTTTTATCTTGACAAACATAAATCTTACTTGAGAAGTAGAAGCTTTAATGGACAAATATATATAGTTTTTAATGTATTTTTTTTTTGGCCAAGCCCGTTCTTGTCATTTAAACCTATGATTCTTAATTGCCTTTGTGAAGCTAAATTTATATTTGTCAATATGAAATTTTCATTTGTCAACCTTTCCCTACTTTTCAGTTATCACAGGAAACTTTCGATTCCTGCATCTTAATCATCATCTACGATTTTAAATAAGGGCGAGGATCATCTGAATTATCTAACCAAATAATATTATAATTTTAAAACAGAGACATAAATCACAAGGTATAGTTCTGTGACGAGACAACACCTCTTGGCTATACTATGTTGCGTTAGAGTTTGAGTGCTTTGAAAGAAGAGAGTTTTAGTGTTTTTGGAGAATAAATAATTGGGTTTTTTATTTAAATAATTATATTATATTATTTAATTAATTAAATAATCATATTTTAAAAATATTTTTCAAAATAGTCACCAAGTTGCCACGTCAGCAACTTGGTGGCCGGGGGGGAGAGGGTGGAAAAAAGGGTCGGTGTTGGGAATACCGACTTCGGAGTCGGTTTTCTCAATACCGACTTTAGAGTCGGCATTGAGAATGCCGACTTTGGAGTCGTGCCGACACCCTGCTTAAAGACCCACCCCCTAGGCGCCGAAACCCCTTCATCCTCGGGCACCGAAACCCCCCTCTTCCTCACCTTCCTCACTCTGCTGCATTTGCTCACCGCGCCGCCCCCAGCTCGCCGCACAGCAACCCTCGCCGCAGCCCCAGCTCGCCGCGCCGCCCCAGCTCACCCTCCCTCTCACATCCACCCCCCACCCCATCTCCACTGTCTCCTCCTCCCTCACCTCCCCCCCCCCCCCAGCTCGCGCGCCGCCCCAGCTCACCCTCCCTCTCACATCCACCCCCCACCCACCCGACGCCATCTCCACTGCTTCCTCCTCCCCTCCTCCTGCCTTCCCCCCACCCAGCCATCCAGCCGGCCCACTCACCCATCACAAACCCCCTGAGTCGGCCGCCGATCAGGAAGAAGCAGGTATTACCTATTTATTTAATTATTAAATATTTTTATTATATTATTTGATGTTAATTTTATAAATTTTAGATATATATAAATTTGATGTTTAATTATTCTTGTTTGACAAATGTGATTTGTTTGAATATTCTTATTTGACATATGTAATTTATTTATCTTATAAATGACAGATATGACTAGTTCAAACATTTCTTTAATGTGCTATTATGATGGTGTCTTACATATTGAGGATTATAAACCTCAATATGAAGGAGGTATTGTACGTATTTTGCGTGTAAAGAAAGACACAACTTTTACTGAGTTGATGAGGAAATTATATATCTTGATGAAATATGACGAAAGACATGTTAAGATTGGTATAACATGCAAGTGGCCTACTTCTATGGGTGAATATATTTATTTATGTTGTTTACATACTTATAATTTTTCACGCATATACATGTCTGTTGTTTACACATGTTGTTTATATACTTATAATTCTTCTTATATGTAGGCTTTGCAGAGATGGACCAGTTTCCAGGTCCTATAGATACTTCTGTATTATATGCACAGGATTCTCATAGATCACAGTTGGTTTACACTGGCCAGGTATTGTTATTGTTATTGTTAATGTATTGTTGTTGTTACTTGTGCATAAATTTAATGTTAACAAATTTTAATTTTTTTTTTTAGGAAATAGAAGTTTTTAAATATTGGGAGCACCATAGGAGCTTGGGTGGTTGGCCAGTTGACCCCCGCATTGTAGAATATGTACATAGAGCTGGTTTCTTTCATTTGACTCAGGTTCAATGGATCAGGTTAGATTGGGCATTGATCACTGCCCTTGTTGAGACATGGAGGAGTGAGACACAGACTTTCCATCTTAGACATGGGGAGATGAGTATCACATTACAGGATGTTGCTATTTTGATGGGATTACCAATTGATGGTGATGTTGTTGTAGGGGACACTAGTTTAAATTGGACAGATGTTTGCATGTCATTTTTAGGTGATCTTCCAGATATGATGAGACGAGGTTCTGTAAAATTATCTTGGTTGCGAGAAAGGTTTGCAGTTATTACAGAGGATGCATCAGTGGAGGTTGTTAGACGACATGCACGAACATACTTGTTATATCTTTTGGGTTGTACTATTTTCAGTGATAAGATAGGAAACTTAGTGCCACTTATGTATCTATCGCTTCTAGAGGACTTTGATCGAGCTAGTAGATACTCATGGGGTGGTACGACGCTTGCTTATCTCTATCGTCAATTGTCTACTGCATGCAAGTCGAATGCCAAGGCCATTTGTGGTTCATTGTCTCTTCTTCAGGTAATTTGTCATTTAATGCATACTTATTTTGCCTCTAACAATTTATTGCATCTTCTAAATATTTGATTTATTTTATAGTTATGGTCTTGGGAGCGACTACATGTGGGACGTCCTGTATTGTACATAGAGGATATAGTACTTACAGTACTTACGCTTACATCATGCATTTTCAACACAGGTTAGGTGGGAGACATACACTTTTGATATATTGCAGATATTACCAGCTGTTTCGAGGCAAACATCTGATCTTTGGTTGTCTCGGGTTCCTCTTCTTTGTTTTTCTATTGTTGAGATGCATGTTCCAGATAGAGTACTTAGACAGTTTGGTAGAGTACAGTCTATTCCTGGTCCTGTTGATGCATTAGATCGTGTCACCCGGAAGGGTCGTGGGCATATTGATTGGGCTAGATATTTTGCACATTTTGTACAGATGTGGCATCGTCGGAGAGATTACATTATACTACCGGATGAGGAGATTGTTGGTATTGGTAGAGTGGAGTATATGTCTTGGTATTGGTCTATCACCAGACGGTATATTGGTCGGCCAGGTTTCACTTATGATATGTGTTATGAGCCGCGTGATCACATAGAGAGGAGTCTGGTAGAAGGTATGAAGAATTTACATATGATGGCTACTGATGGCCTTCAGGATGATATATCAGATAGTACACAGTCTAGATTTATAGCCATGAAGATGTACATTGATAGTGTGCTATCTCAGGTTCAGCGGACAGATTCATCTACATCACATGCAGGACCTTCAGAGCCATATGCAGGTACGCCATAGCAGCCAGATGATGCAGGACCATCTCTATCTTCTCCAGATGTTATGACAGTTTCAAAGTATGGTCTATATGACATAGGAGCTTCACAGATACTGACAGATGAGGGCATGACAGATACACAGCCACCACAGTCTACGGTAGGTACATATCGTCGCCAGCGACGTCATAGAGGTTCGATTAGCACACTACCACAGCAGAGTCAGTCTGATCTACTTGGAGAGACATTAGGCAGTATATCATAGGACATGGTGTAGCATATCAACTGTTCGGATCGTCTTACATTAGTTGTGGTGGCCAGTGTGTGGCCCATGTTGTGTGTAGCAGGTGCTTACTGTAGACGTTGTTTTTCACGCGGAGGCCACAAAGAGGGTTTGTGTGGACGGTGGATATGTGTGGTGTGTGGATATGGAGTGGAAAAGCGGGAAAAAGATGATAAAAATAAAAAGAAAAGAAAAAGACCGTGATCGCCAGGCACACGAGGGTGCCGAAGGATGACGAGCGAGAAAAGGAATCCTTACCTTTTGTCCGTAAAAAAAGCACGGGATGTGGTGGTGCGTGGGTCCCCCTTCCTCCTTCCACCAGCCGGTCGGTAAAGGAGATTTGGCTCGTACAGTTACCTTGCAAAATAAAAGACAACAGGCAAATAGACGAAAGATGGATTAGACTACGCGGTGCAGTAAATGTAAACACAAAGGACTAAATGGAAGGACATTAAAAGGGCGTTAATGCACCTTTTGGGGGTGACGTTAAACCCCTAAAGATAGGTAGAGTAACAAATGATGTGCGTGTGTGGTACAGTATGATGCATTCACTAAATAAAAGACAGGATGAAAGGGAGAGAGAGAAGGGGGGCGGCGGTGGCCGTTGCTCCTAGATTGGCACGACGGTAGCGCTACTTCGCGTGGCTCCCGGTGGAGGGTCCTTCTCAGCTCAGGAACTCGCGCCTGATGCTGTAGAGGGTCCCAGGAATTGAGGACAGAAAGTTCGGAAGTCGAGGCGTCGATTCGGAAGGGCTTCGCCGCTCTGGGGATTCTTCTCTCTCTTCTCTTTTGAAACTGCGGGTCTGTATTTATAGACTTCTCTGGCTAAAATCGCGTCCATTGTAGCGGACGTTTTTAAAGACCTAATCGCGTCGGCTCTGATTGCCGCAATTCATAAGTCAGCCTAATGTCCCATCAACCTGACAAAATCATGATTACTATGGTGCACGATCATATTAATAATCACGTCCACTATAACCACCGCTATTTGAAAGTCAAATTGATTTGACATATGACCGTATCCACACTTCAAAACGCGTCCACGCATAACGCCGCATTTATCAACCGCCTCTTTTCTCTGGTGGGATAGAACGTGTTTTTATTGGCGGTTTGAAAAGCGCGGCGTACTCATAAGGCGCGATTATTTCTCTGACACCTGACACAGAAGAAGCACGACGTACGGGTGCGACGCGAATATGTCCGGATACGTGGCTCTGACAAGTGTCAGAACGTGCGTACCCTAACGCAGCCGTAAATGTTGACTTGTAAATTACGGCGTACAGGCTGGACGCGGTTAAACGTCGGTTACTTAGTGCGCTTGATGAGGCGGTTCAATTAAGCGACGCACCAAACAGCCGCGTGTTTAAGTAATTTAAAGGCGTCCTCTGCTTTGGACGCGATTTAAGCCAGTGCAACAGATCCTTCTCACACACAAATTTCCTAAAAATCCTAAAAAGGCAGGAAAATTAGGAAAATTACCCAAAAGGTTATTTTTAAGAAAGTCACTTCTGAGGCGTTGCGGTGCAACCCGAAATTTGTCCTTTTATGGGAAAATTGGTGTGTCTACAGCTGCCTCACCTTGGTGTTTGCTTTGTAAGGGAGTGAAGCGAAAATGGCGCGAAATGAAAGGAACGAAGTGGCGTGAATGAAGTGAAATGAAGCGGAACAACTGAAAAGTAAGCGCCAAGGTGTGATGGGACATGCCCTTTGACATAGAGAGGAGCCGTTCGTTAGCTCAAAACAAAGTTGCTTTTCAGAAAATCTCTGGAGTGAAAACTCAACAGTCAGAAACAAAAAAAAAAAGAAAAGAAAGAAAGATCAACTTCCAACGTCGGGAAAGTACCTAAGGACACAATCCGTTAGGTTTCACCATTGGGGGCGTCTGCCATTGCCTCAGGTGGATCTGGGAGGAAATGAAAGACAAAGATTCAAAACTGATGAGTTTTGCTCCAAAAGGAAGATCTTCAAACAACAATACAATGAACTGAGTACTGAACTCGGAGTGGAATTTCTTTTCAGGTTGCTTAGCATTTTGAGAATCAAGTGACTTTCTTTAATTAATCTTTTGGGTGATTTTACTCTTCCTCCTATCTTTTAGGATTTTGATGCAAAGATTCTATATGCGATGTATGCTGGGCTTAAAGGGAAAATTTTAAAACAAAATAAAATATAGGATAATCAATGATAATATTGTTGCGTTGGTGTGGGGTCAGGATACCATAAGGAACCGTCGTCCCCCATTTCCTGCTGTGCAACGGTCTATCCTCAAGAGCAAGAATTCTCTGGAATTATCACTGTTTTTACTGGTGGAGGGGAACTCAAATTTCAGATTCATCAGAGCCTCAAGGTCCTTGATGTGCTCTAATAGAGTATATGATATAGTAAGATGCAATATACTTTACCAAGAATGGCGGCCGTCGAGGATATTCGTGTTTCTGTACATAGCAAAAGAGGCATCCGCTATCCTGCACTCTAAAAAGCGATCAGTATTGGCAAGCAACATAAAAAGGGGCAATACCAGATGAAAATCATGTGCTGAAAATCACGTCGGGGTTTGTGGACGCTTTTTACAAATCGCGTCCAGACGGATGGACGCCTTTTAAGAGAGATTTCAAAAGTGGATCTAATCGCCGGAGACCCCTTTTATGGCATGACATGTACTTTGCAGGAGGTAGAGGTTCGTAAAAAGCAGGCTACCTACGCTCTTGAACACCAACAAGTCTCCAGAGCTTAAATTGCGGGCGGCTGCCAAATCTCTCCCAACCTTCTACAAAGTACAACCTCCCGCTTCTAACTTCGTTATGAAGATGAAATGACCTTTCATACGAAATGAAAATTATCTGAAAAGGAGCACCACGGAGCCTGATGAAGCAACTTATGTGGCATGAAAGGGTCATTTTGGGTAATAAAGACTTCTCTTTGATTTTCATGTCTTTCGGGATGGTGAAGACCCAGAAGTCCTTCTTACCGATTGTGGAGGAGGAGGGCCTTTTTGACGTTGAAGGGTGCTGACGCACTTTTGACATCCCCTTAAAAAATGCGTCCAGTCTGGACGTCGCCATTTTTGCTTATCATCATTTTTTGTTTGAATCGCGTTCTGTTGAGAGGTCGCGATTAGAATCTAAAATTGCGACTGAGACGGAGGACGCCTTTTGACTTTTCTTTTTTTTTTAAATGCGTCGGCTGATGCGGACGCGAATTAAAGTGCCAGGACTGAACCTGACAATTTGCTTTCCCCTTTTTCAATGCAGGGGGGAGGCTCTAGATGCGGTAACTCATGCAGAAGTTCACCCATTCCCCCCCCCCCCCCCCCCTTTGAACCCTTACACTCCTTTTCTAACCCAAAGGTTCTTTTAGGTGTTTGGAGGGCAAGAGGAAGGAGGGGGAAACTTGGGGATGGATCAAGGTGGTTCTTCTTCCATGGGATTAAGGAGAGGTAAGTTTCAAAGGTTGAGCAACAAAGAAGGACACATCAGCAAGTTGATTCATGCCAATTTGGTAAGTAGATCTAATCATTAGGGCTTGACTTAGATGTTCTTGGTGCTCTTGACCATTATCTCAAATTTTGTAATCATGAAGGAGTATCCCCTCTTCCCGGGGAATCGACGGTTTATGCGCCTTCCATGGCTTCAACAACTCACTTCAAATATCACCTTGGACATGACAAATGTCTTGAAAAGATGGGGAATCAATAATCTCATTTTTCATGCCAAGAGATATCATGAGGTTCATCTCGATTGGGCGGCTACAGGGGCATTGGTTGAGTTATGGCATCCCCAAACCCAAACCTTTTTGTTCAAGAGTTTCGAAGCCACCATTCTCCTGGAGGAAGTTGAAGTCTTGCTGGGCCTGCAGCGCATGAAGCAAGGTGATGAAGAGGAGATGGCAATCATGACGAGATGTTATACCAGCAAAGCTGTGCTTGAGAGTTTCATGGATGCGAGAGAAGCTTATGAAGTTCGAGTTGAAAAGGGCATCCACTTACAAAAGCTGGCGAATTGGACAATGAGGGAGCTGTCGGAGGCTGATGATGGTGAGGCACTAGAGCGAACAATGAAGGGTTTTGCCATGTGCGCAGCGAAAGCTCTCCTTTTTCTTTCCATAGACAGTATCTTGGAACCTGATCAACTGGGCGCGGTGTGCGCCATCTGGGAAGGTGGGCGACTGGGACCGGCAGTGCTAGCCTTCCTGTAAGGCCCTCAAATTTCCATCGCATTAATTGTATTTGCGTGTGTGTATTATGCTTGTGTATGTATATACATATTTACGTACGTATTGATTAGTATAATTACGTGTGCATATGTTTATATTAGATGTAAATAATGCATGTATTGAATAGTGATAGTATGGATACACTACCTTATACATATTGCATGTATATAAGCATGGTATGCATGGATTTCTGCATATTTTAGAGTTCTGGCCGAAGGCCACCTTGGCGTCAACCCCAGGTCGTTGAGGTGGTGTCAGCGTCCAGACATGGACGCCAACACTAATCCGGGCGTCCAGCGATATGGACGCCAATCTCTCTGGCCTGCATGCGCAGCAGAGCTGCAAGCTTCTGAAACAAGAAAGCCAGCCATTGGGGGGGGCTGTCCCCAACGGCTCTGAGGGCTGTCAAGTCACCCTAAGAGTGGGAGAAAGGCTTCTCCTTAAGTCTGAACTCGGAGCTACCTTTCCCACCCCTCTCTTCACCCTTGCAAGAGGAGAAAAAGAGAGAAGAAAACCCTAGAAGAAAACTGAGAAAAACCCCACTTTTGCACCCAAGAATCCGACTCCCTGGAGCTTGATCCGGCCATCTTCTCCGACAAGAAGATAGCTGGAGCAAAGGAGGAGGCTTCCCCGACATCCCCCTACTGTGGAGATCATCCAGGAGCCCGGAGGAAGAAGATCTAGAAGGCGTTTCTGCACCTTCTTGGGACTGCCCAAGGAGGGCTTCTCCGAGCACTTTGATCCTTTGAAGTAATTTTTAAAAGGCAAGTGACCTAACCATGATGTCCCCGTATGAGTCTAGGTCGGTTTTACAATTTTTGTACATTTTCCCTCGAGTCCTAGACCCTCACATTCACTCAATCTTGAGAAGTCGGGTCTGTGTTTCTGCACAGACCTGCATGGACGGCAAGGTCCCTGGACGCCAATATCATGCTTGGCGTCCATCGATAATGTCGCTGACCCTGAGTCAGCGGCCAGAGAGCGCCGCCTAGTTCCTCTGGACAGAACAGTGACCTGTTCTGCCCTTCCTATACAATTATTTTCGGTATGGTTTCCGTGATGAGGATATATGGTAACCCTATACTCTATGTATATTGTCAATTGTGGTGTGTGGATGAGTGTGATGTGTGATGGTGAATGTAGGAAATTTTATACCGTGAATGTGTAAGCATGAAATGTTTAAATTCTTGCCAATCCATGTTTCATGATGAGGATTAGTCTGAATGCCTTAGTCTTGTCTGATCATGAAGAGTAGTAGATCAGTGTACATGTACTCAGTTTTTGATGAATTATCCATGCTTGTATAAATTGCCAATAAACTCGGTTCGGTAAGTAAAACGGCATGCAAGAATGATTTGTGATGATCGATCTACAATTGTATGATTTAGAGTAAATTCGGTATTCTCAGATCATGTATGTGACAGTAACCTCTGTTTAAACAGTAAGTGGTAAATTTTCATGATGTGTTAAACCCCATGTTAACTTAAATTGTGAATAGCATGCTAAATAAGTGTTTTATTTACTGTAAATCCCATTTAGCTCAGAAAAAACTGAAAAAATGAGTGTATGATCTAGAACTCGAAAATAGCATGTGGTTAAAATTTCAGGTCATTTGGACCAGTATATAAGGAGTTATGTATTTTCCATGAGAAATATAGAAATCTATGAATGTTATCGTAATGTGATTAGATAGTGCTTAAACCTAACTTGAATGGTGAAATTACTGTGTGTTAAGCTCCTGAAATCTATAGTGCCATGTTAGGAAAAACAGGGATGTGCATGTGAGTGAGAAAGTGAATGAGATGAAAAGTGATATGGGTAAACCATGTGTAAAAATTGGTAAAATGTGTAAATGTGTAAATTGTGCCAAGTGTGACATTGCTTCCACAGAGGGCAGTGGAACTGTATCAGGGAAAAGTCCCCCTGAGAAAGTTCAATGTGTAAGTGACCCTAAGGGCATTAGGGGGAAATCCTGGAGGTGGACAAGTACCACTGGTAAGGGTGGAGACTTGTTCTCCCGGTCTGCGCAGTCCAAGAGTCGCCATTGGAATGCCTAGATGGCGTCTATGTGTAATGTGATGTGTATATGTCCTTCTTTGGTGGTTTGGACTATGTGTCATGGCACCTAAAATGTGTAATATGAAATGTGTAATGTGTATGTGTTTATGTGTAAATGTGTAAGTGAATAATGTGAATGTATATGTGCAAAGTGTAACCATGTGAAAGAGGAAACTTGTGTAAAGAAAATGTGAAATTCTAAATGTGAGGATATGATAGTGAAACCCATGTGAGACAAATCTGAAATCATGTGAATCAGTAAATTCATGTTATTATCATCATATTTATATGTGCAAAGATGCCTAGAATCCATGTTAGGGATAATTGGTGAACACGGGTACAAGATAGCATGATGGGTTGTTCACATGATATATTTTACGCAATATTGTAGCTCTCATGTATAGGTTTTCAGCCATGAAACCATGTGAAATCAGCAACTTAAAGCATGTGAAAACGTTTATGTATGTGTTTAAAAACATGTAAGATCCATGCTAGTCGTGTTTTCTTTCATGTATGCACAATGTTCATGTTGGTAGCTCTCATGTCCTGGTTCTTTAAAGACAAAGTTTCATGAGTAAATTGAATAGAGAGCATGTGATAGGTAAATTTTATTCTTAGAAATCTGAAAGCATGATCCATGTATAAAATTGTAAAACTTTCATGATAGGTTGAAACTTTAAAGTGACTAGCATGCTATGCTTGAAAATTTTAAATGTGCATGTAGAAACCGCTATGACTTATACGTGTATGTTATGGGTAGTGTTTCTTGCTGAGTCTTTGGACTCACTCCTTGCTTCGGCGTACAGGTGTAGTTGGTGACGTGGCACCTTTGGAGGAGACAGTGGAGACGGACTCCGAGCGTGGAGATTAGCTAGTCTTTGGAGTTTCTTTTGTGACTTGTGCATTCCATAGTATGTATTTTTGAACATTGTACTAGAGTTATCACGAAAGGAATGTATAAGTGTGGACATTATGTATTGTTATTTCAGCAATTTAAATTATGTAAACTTTTAGTTCCTTATTGTTAATTTCAAACTTCATGTATGTTAAATGTGGATGATGAATGAATGGAGACAGTTGTCTTTTACTTCCGCTACTCTGTTGTATATTCGCGTGTATCTCAGCTGTTAGTATCGTTTGGGTAAATGTTCCACTGTGAGGACTCTCGCTATACCGACGTGGGTTGGTATAACCGTACCGGTATAATGAGGGCCGTCACAGAGATTGGTATCAGAGTGACCGGTTGAGATTGCACATGAATATACCTAAGTCATCATCCCCATTACATGCTAAGTATGTCCACATGTGTAGAAAACACTAATAAGAAGTGAAAGATAGATAAGAAAATGGTTAGAAAACTTAGTAACCTAACTCTAATGGTGTCTGAAATTCTATTACAGCCATGGCTTCGAGAGGTAGGCGTGGTGGAGCGTCGGCCCGTGAGGACGAGCCGCGACGTGATGAGCAGGCGGAGCAACAGGCCCCGGCACCGCGAGGCCCTGTACTTCCCCCACCGCCGCCTGTGGACTACGGAGTATTCATGCAAGGTCTGGTGCAAGCCATGCATACGCAGGCTCATACCCAGGCAGCACTCCAGGCCCAGTTGGAGGCCCAGGTAGAATAATGAAACAACAAGTAGTTTGCTATTTAAATTGCATGATATTGTGTTTATTATGTATTGTTATTGTTTAATGTAGCAGGCTCAGGCACCAGCTCAGGACCATGGTGGACCTTCCATCATGGAGCGATTCAAGAGGATGACCCTACCCTCTTTTAAGGGGGAGAGTGATCCACTAATGGCAGAAAGCTGGTTAAGGGAGACAGAGAAAATCTTCCGAGCTATCAGGTGCCCTGATGAGGATAAGGTGACACTAGCCACCTACATGCTACAGGTATGTTTTAGTTTATGCTTGTATGTTGTTTGTCAAGCTAGAATTTGTTAGTTGGTGCTTATGAAAGGGTATTGCAGGAGAGAGCCGATGTATGGTGGTCCTCCCTACTTCGTACACGCTTTGAGGACGGAGCAGTAGACGTGACGTGGGATGCGTTCGTGAGGCTCTTTCGAGCCAAGTTCGTCCCAGAGCATATCCAGGACAAGATGGAGCAAGAATTTCTATCCCTGATGCAAGGCTCCATGACTGTGCTGGAATACGAGGCAAGGTTTTCTGAACTTTCTAAATATGCACCGCATATCGTAGAGGATGAGCGCAGGAAGACCAAGAAGTTCGTGATGGGACTCAAGCCATCACTACGGACGAGACTCGTGGCGTTTGACCACCGCACGCTGGACGAGGCCCTCAGTGCTGCCTGCAGGCAGGAGGGAGAAATGGAGCAATATCTGGAGGAAAAGAAGGCTTCGCAGAAGAGGCCGGCAACGACATTCCAGCGGCAGGATAAGAAGAAGACGTTGTACCAGACACCGCAGAAACCAGTGGCAGTCAACAACTCTCAGGTACCTTCTGTACGTTCCCCTGGTGTGAAGAAAGAGTGTCCCCATTGTGAGAAGACACACGGTGGTTCCGAGTGTTGGTTGGTAGCGGGTAGATGCTTGAAGTGTGGGAGCAGCGACCACAAGATCAAAGATTGCCCGAGACTTCAGCAAGGAGCTCAGCGTGGAGCGCCAGCACCAGCAGTAGCGGTAGCCGCGCCAGCTACAGGAAGACCAGAAAGGCCTCGAGCCCCAGCTCGAGTGTTTGCTTTAGCTCGCGAGGACGCCGAGCAGGCGGAGCATGTCACTGAAGGTACGGTTTTGCTTTTCGGTGTGCACGCTCGGGTTTTGTTTGATACGGGTGCTACTCACTCGTTCATTTCCGAGCGGTTCGCTAGGTAGTTAGCCCTAGAGTCAGGCATAGAGTCTGAGGAGTTAGAGGTCCCTTTGTCTGTGCACACCCCTGCGGGTACGGTATCGACTAGGAAGTGCATTCCGTCGTTACCTGTGTGCATTGAGGATAGATTCCTAGATGGGTGTTTCTTCTTGCTAAAGATGAAGGACTATGATGTTGTTCTTGGTTTGGATTGGCTAGAGGAGCACTATGCGTTAGTGGATTGTCGTCGGAAGAGAATTGTTTTCCGCATTCCTGGTGAGGACGAGTTCTCTCATCCCTTGCCAAAGAACTTAGCGGGAAAGTTAGTCATCTCTGCCATGAAGGCGATGCGCATGGTGAACAAGGGTTGTGACGCATTTCTTGCCAGCGTTATGCTAGTACCCGATGCTGGTTCGTCACTGACTCTTGCAGAGATCGATGTGGTGCAGGAATTTCCAGATGTCTTTCCCGATGACTTGTCTGGATTGCCATCGGATAGGGAGATAGAGTTCACTATAGAGTTGCTTCCAGGCACCTCTCCTATCTCGAAGGCCCCATATAGGATGGCACCTGCAGAATTAGCCGAGTTGAGGAAGCAATTGCAAGAATTGCTTGATAAGGGATTTATTCGCCCTAGTGTTTCCCCTTGGGGCGCACCTATATTGTTTGTCAAGAAGAAAGACGGGTCACTTCGGTTGTGCATTGATTATAGAAAGCTAAACCAGGTGACTGTGAAGAACAGGTATCCCTTACCTCGGATTGATGATCTGTTTGACCAGTTGCAGGATGCATCAATCTTCTCTAAGATTGACTTGCGATCTGGTTATCATCAGCTGCGGATTAGGAGTGAGGATGTGTCTAAGATGGCATTTAGATCCCGTTATGGACATTATGAGTTCTTGGTCCTTCCCTTCGGATTGACCAACGCCCCTGCAGCGTTCATGGATCTCATGAACTGGGTGTTTAGTCCGTATTTAGATAGCTTTGTTGTTGTGTTTATTGATGACGTGTTGGTCTATTCTCCGGATGAGGCCACACATCGTCAGCATTTGAGGTTAGTCTTAGAGGTTCTCCGTGAGCACAAGCTGTATGCGAAGTTCAGCAAGTGCGAGTTCTGGTTGCGCGAGGTTCACTTTCTCGGGCATGTTATCTCCAGCGCTGGTGTTGCAGTTGATCCAGCAAAGGTCCAGGCAGTTATGGATTGGGAGATTCCCCAGACTCCTTCGGAGATTCGTAGTTTCATTGGGTTAGCTGGTTATTATCGGCGATTCATTGAGGGTTTCTCATCCATCGCCGCCCCTTTGACAAAGCTGACCAGGAAAGGTGAGAAGTTCGTATGGTCTGAGGCATGTGAGCGTAGCTTTCATCTATTGAAGGCTAAGCTTACTTCTGCTCCGGTGTTGGTATTGCCTAGTGGTCTAGAGGGTTTTGCCATTTATACGGATGCATCTCAGATTGGTTTAGGCTGTGTACTCATGCAGCGAGAGAGGGTAGTGGCTTATGCTTCTCGTCAGTTGAAGGAGCATGAGAAGAACTATCCAACTCATGATTTGGAGCTCACAGCTGTGGTTCATGCACTAAAGATCTGGAGGCACTATCTTTATGGTGTCAGATTTGAGGTGTTTACCGACCACAAGAGCTTAAGGTATCTTTTCTCCCAAAAGGAATTAAACCTGAGGCAGAGGAGATGGATTGAGTTCTTGAAGGACTATGATTTCGACCTTCAGTATCACCCCGGAAAGGCGAATGTCGTAGCGGATGCTCTTAGTAGAAAGAGGTCTTCGCTCCAGCAGGATTGGAAGATGTTGGAGGATGCAGCGTGCTCTATGACCGAGTTAGAGCCATCGCTGTGTCAGGCTTTTGTAGCTCAGCTATCCCTTAGATCCTCAGTCTTGGATGAGGTGATTGAGCAGCAGAAAGCCGACCCTAGATTGTTAGAGTTAGTGGGTAAGGCGGGCATTGCTCGTGATGAGGACGGTGTGATTAGATTTCAGCACCGTGTTTGTGTCCCTGACGTAGTAGATGTCCGTGAGCATGTGTTAGCGGAGGCTCATAGATCGCGATTCTCTATTCATCCGGGTAACACTAAGATGTATCAAGACCTGAAGAGATCATTTTGGTGGTTCGGCATGAAGAAGGATGTTGCGGAGTATGTGTCTAGATGTCTAGTATGTCGGCAAGTGAAAGCCGAGCGGCAGCGACCATCCGGCCTTATGCAGAGGATGGATATCCCCGTATGGAAGTGGGAAGCTGTCACTATGGATTTCGTTTCAGGTTTGCCTCGATCTAGAAGGGGCAATGACTCGATTTGGGTAGTTGTAGATAGATTCTCGAAGACTGCTCATTTCTTGCCTATGAAGAAGAAGCAGTCAGTAGAGAGTTTAGCTAGATTGTATGTTAGTGGTATCATTAGATTGCATGGTGTGCCGAAGTCGATCATTTCGGATCGAGATCCGAGATTTACTTCGAGATTGTGGAAGGGTCTTCAGGATGCGTTAGGTTCGGAGCTTAAGCTCAGTTCGGCGTTTCATCCCCAGACCGATGGACAGTCCGAGAGGACTATCCAGACGCTCGAGGATATGTTGAGAGCGTGTGTTCTGGATTGGAAGGATGATTGGGAGCGTCATTTACCTCTCGTGGAGTTCGCATACAACAACAGCTTTCATGCTAGTATTGGTATGGCTCCATTCGAGACGTTGTATGGTAGGCCCTGCAGATCTCTTTTATGTTGAGAGGAGACTGGTGATAGGCAGTTGATCGAACCGGAGTTAGTTCAGGAAACTTCGGATAAGATCTAGCTTATTAGGAAAAGGCTTGTTGCGGCACAGGATAGGCAGAAGAGTTATGCCGATAACAGGAGAAAGGATTTGGAGTTCGAGGTTGGCGATCATGTCTTCTTGAAGATATCGCCTACTCGTGGAGTTGTCAGATTTGGCAGGCATAGCAAGCTAAGCCCTAGATTCATTGGCCCATATGAGATTCTCAGACGTTTGGGCAGCGTGGCGTATGAGCTAGCTTCACCCCCAGCTTTGGCTAGCGTTCACCCGGTATTCCACGTATCTATGCTCAGGAAGTATGTCCGAGATCCGTCTCATGTGATTAGTCATGAGCCAGTGGAGATCCAGCCAGATATTTCGTATGTCGAGCAACCAGTAGCCATTCTTGACCGGAAGGTTCAACATCTCCGGAACAAGAGTATCGCGTCGGTGAAAGTTCTATGGCGGAACTTCTCACGTGAGGAGGCTACGTGGGAGCTTGAGGATGTGATGAAGAAGAAATATCCTCTTTTGTTTGAGTAGTGTCGTTCTAACTTCGAGGACGAAGTTTCTTTAAGGGGGAGAGGGTGTAAGGCCCTCGAATTTCCGTCGCATTAATTGTATTTGCATGTGTGTATTGTGCTTGTGTATGTATATACATATTTACGTACGTATTGATTAGTATAATTACGTGTGCATATGTTTATATTAGATGTAAATAATGCATGTATTGAATGGTGATAGTATGGATACACTACCTTATACATATTGCATGTATATAAGCATGGTATGCATGGATTTCTGCATATTTTAGAGTTCTGGCCGAAGGCCACCTTGGCGTCAACCCCAGGCCGTTGAGGTGGTGTCAGCGTCCAGACATGGACGCCAACACTAATCCGGGCGTCCAGCGATATGGACGCCAATCTCTCTGGCCTGCATGCGCAGCAGAGCTGCAAGCTTCTGAAACAAGAAAGCCAGCCATTGGGGGGGGGGGGCTGTCCCCAACGGCTCTGAGGGCTGTCAAGTCACCCTAAGAGTGGGAGAAAGGCTTCTCCTTAAGTCTGAACCCAGAGCTACCTTTCCCACCCCTCTCTTCACCCTTGCAAGAGGAGAAAAAGAGAGAAGAAAACCCTAGAAGAAAACTGAGAAAAACCCCACTTTTGCACCCAAGAATCCGACTCCCTGGATCTTGATCCGGCCATCTTCTCCGACAAGAAGATAGCTGGAGCAAAGGAGGAGGCTTCCCCGACATCCCCCTGCTGTGGAGATCATCCAGGAGCCCGGAGGAAAAAGATCTAGAAGGCGTTTCTGCACCTTCTTGGGACTGCCCAAGGAGGGCTTCTCCGAGCACTTTGATCCTTTGAAGTAACTTTTAAAAGGCAAGTGACCTAACCATGATGTCCCCATATGAGTCTAGATCGGTTTTACAATTTTTGTACATTTTCCCTCGAGTCCTAGACCCTCACATTCACCCAATCTTGAGAGGTCGGATCTGTGTTTCTGCACAGACCTGCATGGACGGCAAGGTCCCTGGATGCCGATATCATGCTTGGCGTCCATCGACCATGTCGCTGACCCTGAGTCAGCGGCCAGAGACCGCCGCCTAGTTCCTCTGGACAGAACAGTGACCTGTTCTGCCCTTCCTATACAATTATTTTCGGTATGGTTTCCTTGATGAGGATATATGGTAACCCTATACTCTATGTATATTGTCAATTGTGGTGTGTGGATGAGTGTGATGTGTGATGGTGAATGTAGGAAATTTTATACCGTGAATGTATGTAAGCATGAAATGTTTAAATTCTTGCCAATCCATGTTTCATGATGAGGATTAGTCTGAATGCCTTAGTCTTGTCTGATCATGAAGAGTAGTAGATCAGGGTACATGTACTCAGTTTTTGATGAATTATCCATGCTTGTATAAATTGCCAATAAACTCGGTTCGGTAAGTAAAACGGCATGCAAGAATGATTTGTGATGATCGATCTACAATTGTATGATTTAGAGTAAATTATGTATTCTCAGATCATGTATGTGACAGTAACCTCTGTTTAAACAGTAATTGGCAAAATTTCATGATGTGTTAAACCCCATGTTAACTTAAATTGTGAATAGCATGCTAAATAAGTGTTTTATTTACTGTAAATCCCATTTAGCTCAGAAAAATCTGAAAAATTGAGTGTATGATCTAGAACCCGAAAATAACATGTGGTTAAAATGTCAGGTCATTTGGACCAGTATATAAGGAGTTATGTATTTTCCATGAGAAATATAGAAATCTATGAATGTTATCGTAATGTGATTAGATAGTGCTTAAACCTAACTTGAATGGTGAAATTACTGTGTGTTAAGCTCCTGAAATCTGTAGTGCCATGTTAGGAAAAACAGGATGTGCATGTGAGTGAGAAAGTGAATGAGATGAAAAGTGATATGGGTAAACCATGTGTAAAAATTGGTAAAATGTGTAAATTGTGCCAAGTGTGACATTGCTTCCACAGAGGGCAGTGGAACTGTATCAGGGAAAAGTCCCCCTGAGAAAGTTCAATGTGTAAGTGACCCTAAGGGCATTAGGGAGAAATCCTGGAGGTGGACAAGTACCACTGGTTAGGGTGGAGACTTGTTCTCCCGATCTGCGCAGTCCAAGAGTCGCCATTGGAATGCCTAGATGGCGTCTATGTGTAATGTGATGTGTATATGTCCTTCTTTGGTGGTTTGGACTATGTGTCACGGCACCTAAAATGTGTAATGTGAAATGTGTAATGTGTAATGTGTATGTGTTTATGTGTAAATGTGTAAGTGAATAATGTGAATGTGTATGTGCAAAGTGTAACCATGTGAAAGAGGAAACTTGTGTAAAGAAAATGTGAAATTCTAAATGTGAGGATATGATAGTGAAACCCTTGTGAGACAAATCTGAAATCATGTGAATCAATAAATTCATGTTATTATCATCATGTTTATATGTGCAAAGATGCCTAAAATCCATGTTAGGGATAATTGGTGAACACGGGTACAAGATAGCATGATGGGTTGTTCACATGATATATTTTACGCAATATTGTAGCTCTCATGTATAGGTTTTCAGCCATGAAACCATGTGAAATCAGCAACTTAAAGCATGTGAAAACGTTTATGTATGTGTTTAAAAACATGTAAGATCCATGCTAGTCGTGTTTTCTTTCATGTATGCACAATATTCATGTTGGTAGCTCTCATGTCCTGGTTCTTTAAAGACAAAGTTTCATGAGTAAATTGAATAGAGAGCATGTGATAGGTAAATTTTATTCTTAGAAATCTGAAAGCATGATCCATGTATAAAATTGTAAAACTTTCATGATAGGTTGAAACTTTAAAGTGACTAGCATGCTATGCTTGAAAATTTTAAATGTGCATGTAGAAACCGCTATGACTTATACGTGTATGTTATGGGTAGTGTTTCTTGCTGAGTCTTTGGACTCACTCCTTGCTTCGGCGTACAGGTGTAGTTGGTGACGTAGCACCTTTGGAGGAGACAGTGGAGACGGACTCCGAGCGCGGAGATTAGCTAGTCTTTGGAGTTTCTTTGTGACTTGTGCTTTCCATAGTATGTAATTTTGAACATTGTACTAGAGTTATCACGAAAAGAATGTATAAGTGTGGACATTATGTATTGTTATTTCAGCAATTTAAATTATGTGAACTTTTAGTTCCTTATTGTTAATTTCAAACTTCATGTATGTTAAATGTGGATGATGAATGAATGGAGACAATTGTCTCTTACTTCTGCTACTCTGTTGTATATTCGCGTGTATCTCAGCTGTTAGTATCGTTTGGGTAAATGTCCCACTGTGAGGACTCTCGCTATACCGACGTGGGTTGGTATAACCGTACCGGTATAATGAGGGCCGTCACACTTCCTCTATAGTGGGTTGACGGCGGCGAGCTTAGGTAGGCCTCCTTATGGTTCTATGCTTTTGTTTACTTGCTGGGCTGACCTACACCTAAAGTTTCAACTGAGCACCGAAGTTTCCACTTCGTCTCGCATCTTCCTGAAAAGCCCACTCAAGCACCTGGACAACATTGTTGGCTTGGAAGGTCGGGTGGCCAATCGAGCGCCTCAAATCAAAACACGGGTGGATTGGCGCTACCATCTCCTAAGCATGGGTGAGGATGAATTCAACCTAATTTCGATGCCATTTCCAAATCGGGATTTGCGAACTAGGCTGGCACCTGGTGTGGATCTCCGATTGATCAGAGCATCTAAATTCGTACTGTATAATCCACACCGCTGCCTTCCTCAACTTGGGCTTGCACGCCGTGCTTTAGCAGAGCCATCTCACATTCCACCAATCAAGCACCGTGATCTTGGTACCAACAATGATGGTGAAGAGGCGAATACGATCAAGGCATTATGGAAGGTGTGCACTTTCAGGAGGCTGATCCCGACCGAGAACGAAGTTGATAGTGAAAGAGCGAAATATGTAAGGGGGCTTGAGAAACTCCGATGTTAGGGAGGAGTTTGTAAGAGGTTTTGAAAGTAAATAAAGATCAAGTTGGGCTTGATGAAAATTGGTTGGTCTTGAATGTTCAAATTTTAGACAACTTGGATTTTGGTTGATTTCACAAAGAGCCTGCCTTCAAAGAACGCTTTAGGGTTCTGGTAAAAAAAGGCGTCCAAAGCAACCGCCGCTGATTAATTCAAAACTGCGTCCGCCGAGAGCGCCGCACTTATCACAAAACGCGACCGCTCATACAGACGCGAATGAAAGATTTACCAAACTCTGTGTGCGTGCTGACAAGACTACATCTGAATTGCGACGTCCGGCTCAGGCGCGTTTCAAATTTCGAATTTCGCACGCTTGACAGTTTACCCAGGCGTCATGATGACTCTTCTAATTGCGGCACACAGGATCGACGCCTTTCTAAATGGCGGTTCAAGATATGCGTCGAAGACCGCGGACGCGGTTTAAAATTCTCTTAAATTGCGGCCTAAGAGGCTGACGCAGATAGGAATGACGGTTAACGAAAATGCGTCGGCTGCGGCAGACGCGGTTCCTTGAGACGCCACAACGGCTAGGAAGCCCTTGCGACCCTTCTTCTCCGGCACCCCCCCCCCCCACTCTCGCCTTCTCACACTCCCTCACGCTCTCTCTCTCTCTCTCTCATCTTTCTCTCAACTCACTCTCACTCTCACTCGCCCTTCTCCATGGAGAAAAGGCCAGTGACCAAGCGGCGGCGGGGTGCAATGGTAGAGGCACCAGCGGAGGGAAGTCCGGCGTCGAGCGAGGGGGGCTCGACGGCGGCGGGGGAGGCGCTCGCCGTCCCCGGCGAGCTCGCGCTTATCCTGGCAGTTGAGGGCACCGACGCGACGGCGGAGGAAGGGAGCGGTGCGGCAGCGGAAGGGGGCGGCGCGGCGACGGAGGAAGAGGGCGGTGCGGAAATGGAGGAGGAGGACATGGCGGCGGCTTGGGCGGCGCGGCAGCGAGGGCGGCAAGGGAGCGACCTCCCGGTTCGGCCGGACACGGTAAGTAACTCTCTCCCTTTTTTCTTTTGAGAGTGAGGAGGAGGAGAAGAGGGAAGGTGAGCGCCGGGTGCCGGGAAGAAGGAGACGAGAATCGCGACCAATTCAGACGTCGCGGCTCTAGTCCGTAAATCGCGACACCTAAAGGGGTTGCAATTTAAAAGCGAAATGCGGCCGCTCAGGTGGACGCTTTTTAGAAGATGAAAGGCGGTCGCTGTCCTGGACGCCTTTCATTCCAGAAGTGAAATTTATGTTCTACGCAAAAGATTTGATGCGTTCTGACTTTGTATTTTTATGTTCTTTGCAGGGTGTGATGAGGCCGCGAACGATGTGGCCTCTTGTGGTGGCGGCCTATCAGGGGCTTCCGAACTTTCAAAGGGAGAGAGTCTGGGAGATGGGGTTCGACTCGATCTTGGAGATCGAGCCGTTCTTTGTAGACCCACCCTTGATCCAGGTGTTACGGGATAGGTGGGATCGGGTCAGCTGGACTTTCCTATTCCCATGGGGGCACATGGTGCCTAGTCTGGAGGACGTAGCCCGGATCACGGGGCTACGGGTTGACGGCGAGGCAGTGACCGGGATCACCTACTCCGATTACACGGAGCATGCACAGAGCCTCCTAGGTTTGGACCCCCACGGAGATGAGCTCGGCGACCGGAGGATGGTTGGCCGGGTTGCTGTTTTGGAGGCGCTGGGCCTCAGGGGGGTGAGACAGCGTGCGGATGAGACGCTGCCAGCATTCGGGGAACGGGCAGCAGGGTTGGCGAGGTTGGCGTACTGCCAGGATCTAGGGGAGGTGGAGAGTGCAGATAGGGACCTACGATGGTTCCTTGTCTTTTTCTTCGGCAAGATGTTGTTCACTACGAAGGGTGACGGCATCCATTGCCGATTTTTGGAGCTTCTGGAGGACTTGGGGAGAGTCGGGTGGTATGCTTGGGGTGCGGCCCTTCTGGCCCACACTTTTGTCGACCTCTCCACCGGCACGGGGAGGGAGACCACAGTGGGTGGATTTGCGCCCTTTTTACAGGTACGGCTTTGAACTTTAAACTACATTTTTTATTTATCTTTGAAATTTCCTACAAATTTAAATTGTGTAACTGACATTTAATTAATTGTGTGCAGGTATGGAGTTATCATTATCTCCCCCTGGGTAGGGCAACCCAGGTGAGGCCGGACGCGGTACCCCTTGCTTGGAGGTGGCTACCGGTGGTGAGCACAACCACTTATTCTTTCCAGCTGGATGTTCTCCGTCGGAACATCCGAGACCTCCCAGCTCTTCTGGTATGCTTTCCTCTTTTAATTCTTCCTTTAATCCAAGCATTTAAAAATGAATGAATGTGACTAATCAATGCTTGTGTAGGTGGTGTGGGAGCCATATGCGGATCAGGGTGATGATGACCAACCATGGGTGGTGAGTGGTCGGCCTCTGTTCAGGCGGGACATTTGGGTCCATTGCCTGAATGAGATTGAGCCACTCCAGCTGCGGCTAGCTGCACGCACTCTGGGTCTGCACCAGAGGTGGCTGGACGAGACGGAGCCCCGAGGGATCGGGAAGAAGACACGTGGAAAGGCGAAGACCGTGGATTAGCGTACACGCTTCCCTGAGCAGTATGCAGACTGGCAGCAGGGCGGCCAGCCGGTACAGTCCGATGCCACAGACAGCTCTGCCTACCTCCGATGGTTCCAGGAGGAGTACGGCGCTCGCGACTTCATGAGGCCAGAGAGGGTATGCACTTCTAAACTTGAATTACTTTAAAACATGATTCGCGGAATTATTCTAACAAATTGTGCATGTAGGATGGACGAGATACCCTCATCGACCAGTTGCAGGGGCAACTGGAGAGCACAGAGGTGCAGCTGGCCGAGGCGCGGGCGGCCCTTGAGACTCTGGTAGGTTAGGGGAACACTCACCTTTGCCTTTATTTTACTCACCATATGCTGACTTGTATTTCTTGTTCATTGCAGCATACTGCTCAGGCGGTTGCGGAGCACACGGATGCTGGAAGTGCCTCGACTAGCAGGGGCGTTCCGGCTCCGGAGGTAGTTTCCCTCGAGGGGCAGTTGTCCGCAGCAGTGGCGCATACAGAGCGTGCAGAGCGAGACCTCCGGACACGAGTAAGTACTTTTAATTAAATAATTGTTTGAATTGCTCCGTACTTACCTGTGATTGTTCCTTATGCAGACTGACGAGCTTCAGGGTGCCTTGGTCCGTGAGACGAGTACCGTTGCTGAGTTGACGGAGCTGTCTCGCCAGCTGTCTGAGCTACGGTCTCAGTTGACCCAGTCGGACTCAGACCTTCCTCGGGACGTCGTTGAGCTGCGGACCACGCTTACTCTGGAGCATTGCGACTTGGAGAGACAGCAGGCTCGCTGGGAACAGGAGCGGGAGTGCTGGGAGCTAGACCGTGAGTGCCTGATCCAGCAATCGGGAGAGGCGCGTACGAGCCAGGGAGTCACGGAGCGTCTGTTGCACGCATCCGAGGAGCGGTACCGTCGTGGCCGGGAGCGTGCCAGGGACCAGGGGCGTGCCAGCGCCTACTCAGAGAGCATCTTTGCGACGTCCTCCCAGCACGAGAGGAACGTCCAGGATGCTGCTGTAGCCCAGAGGTCGACAGGTTCGCGTGCACCGATGAGGCCTCCAACCTTGCCTACTGTTGCGGAGCAGGGCGAGGCAGAGAGTAGCCGCCGTGTGGGACCTGCAGAGGGAGGCGACGAGACTTAGACTATTTCCCTTTGATATGTACTTTCCATTTACCTTTTGTAGCGCTCAATGAGGCACTTTATGATGTACTCGGGACCGGCTCCCGCTTTTGCCTATATATATATATATATATATATATATATATATATATATATATATATATATATATATATATATACATGTATGTACACTTTCCGTCCTTTGCCTTGCTATATCTGAAATGCATTGAACAAACAAATTAATTATCTGTTCCGACTCAGCCCCTTGCACATAGATACTGTCTAGCTTTATGAATTTGTCAAGGGGCTGAGCCTCTATCAAAATAAGGCAGGAGACAGAAAAAATAAATTAATTAACATATGACGGATGCTAAAAGGAACAACGATGTGTTAATTTGAAAGTTGTACATATAGAGGAGGATATACAAAGGTGTGTTTTGAAAACTATGTTTGGATTTCAAAAAAATGTTTTGGATTTGAAATATTCGATTTTTTTTAGTTTTTTTTGTTGGAATATTTGATTTTTTTGGAGTTTTGGATATTCGATTTTTTTGGAGTTTTGGAATATTTGATTTTTTTTGGATTTTTGGATTATTTGATTTTTTTTTTTGGAGCTTTGGATATTCGATTTTTTTGGAGTTTTGGATTATTTGATATTTTTTTTTTTAGCTTTGGATATTCAATTTTTTTAGTTTTGGAATATTCAATTTTTTTTTAGTTTTGGAATAATCGATTTTTTGGAGTTTTGGATTATTTGATTTTTTTGGAGTTTTGGATTATTTGATTTTTTTTTTTTTAGCTTTGGATATTCGATTTTTTGGAGTTTTGGAATATTCGATTTTTTTGGAGTTTTGGATTATTTGATTTTTTTTTTTTTTTTTGGAACATTGGACCCTCTGATGACTTAGTTGCCACTGAGAATTTACTGACTATTCTTGGGTGTCTTAGGCACGGATCAGACGTGGTTAAAAGGTGCCTTGACTTGAGATGGCTTTTTGGCGACGTCTTCCTTAGTTGATCATTGTCTTGCCTAGATGCTAAGATATATCCTGGGAAGAAGGGAAGAATTTTTAGAAAGTCTGCCAGCAGTCCGGGTAACTGGGGAGACACTCAATCCTTTGTTCTTATCCTCAATAAGGTTTGACTTTGCTTTTGGCATTTTGGGGTTTTTAGCATGCTTACGATCGGGTCCATTTGGATCTCCGCGGGGACTTTGCCACTCTTGACATGCTCTTTATTTGATTTGGCCTGTTTTGGCTCTTGTGAGTTTGGTTTTTGGATTTTCATTGATCCTTTTTCTTTTTCCCCTTTTGCCTTGTCATATCTCTTTTGACTTTTGGACAATTTCATGACGTCAATCCCTCAGGTCTTTCTTCCTACTGGCAGACCGAATAGAAAAGAAAATGGATATTATCTTAGGTTATAGGTTTGGCATTGACTTTCCTTAGGTTTCGTGCCTCTAGCTTCCATAAGTAGGCGTGTAAGTGTGTGGATGTCGTTTCCTCTTACTAATCCACCAAGAACAAGAAAATAAATTAAGAATGGCACTTTCATCTTAGGGTTTGTGTTCCCTGAAAAGTCTGAATAAACAACTAAGGGTAGTATTTTTTAAGATGAAGCTCATTCCAAGGATAAGAAAGTTCTTTACCTTCTGCATTTACAAGCCTATATGTGTTTCCTGGGTATGTTTCCTTTACAACATATGGCCCTTCCCAATTTGGTTGAAATTTTGATCTGGGACCACCGGGTTTTATGAAAATCCTTTTGACGACCATTTCACCGACTTTAAATTTTCTCTCAATGACTCTCTTTTGGTAAAAACGTGTGAGTTTATTTTGATACGCCCTTGTGTGCTCGGCGGCCAGCAATCTCCTCTCGTCTAGGAGTTCCAGCTGTGCTAGGAGCGACTCGCGTCACTTGTCAAGCTGGATTCTTAGCGAGGGGATGAGAGTCTCATATGGTACTACTGCCTCCATTCCGTAAGTAAGAGCAAACGGTGTCTGCCCTGTAGGGGTACGGATTGAAGTGCGATAGGCCCATAGAGCTTCCACAAGTTTTTCTGGCCAATCCGAGAATTTATTAACCTCACACGTTTTCTTGATAATTTTAATCAAAGTCTTGTTTGTGGCCTCTGCCTGGCCATTGCCTTGCGGATAATAAGGAGATGAATGGTGTAATGCAATTTTATACCTGTTGCAGAGATCATGGAGCTCTTGAGAGATGAACTGGGGCCCATTGTCTGTGACCATGGCGTCCGGGATGCCGAATCTAGTGATGATGTTCTTCATGACAAACTTGCAAATGGTTGATGCTTTGATTTCTGCATAAGCTTCAGCTTCAGCCCACTTGGTGAAGTATTCCGTTGCTGTAAGAATAAAAGACTTGGTTTTGTTTTGGGAATTAGGATCGCCAAGGGGGCCAATGATATCGAAAGCCCACATAGCAAAGGGCCATGGCGAGGATATTGGATGGAGCAAAGAGGGTGGAGCATGAATTTTGTCGGCGTGTAATTGACACTTGACACACCGGCAAACAAAGATAGAACAGTCCTCTTCTAAAGTGGGCCAGTAAAAGCCTTGCCTAAGAATCTTCTTAGCAAACATTTGACTATTTACATGGCCCCCACAAATACCCGAATGGGCTTCCCTAACAACCTTTGGAGCTTCATCTTCATCTAGGCATCTGAGCAAAACCCCGGAGAATCCCCTTTTATAGAGGGAATTTCCAACCATCGTGTACTTTTGAGATAGCCTCCTTATAGCCTTTTTTTCCCTCAGATGTGGCTTCTGAAGGATATGATTGATCTTTGCAGTATTTGGCTATCTCATAATACCACGGCTTCTCTTCGTCTACCAATTCTTCTTCTAGCTCTAACAACAAGATCTCCTTTTTGCTCCTCCTTTTAGCAATATCTGATACTTTTTCCTTAATCCAGAGGAACATAGGATCTAAGATAAAGGGAATGTGACGGCGTTCGATTTGAATGCTGTCGTGATCCCCAGGATAGCACATATTCATGGTTGCGCCAACTGTGGCGAGGGCATCAGCTAGGAGATTCTGGTGACGAGGGACATGAATAAAAATCAGTTCAGAAAATAGCTTGGCATAAGCTGAGGCAAACTCTTGATACGGCTTGAGCTTAGGATCATAAGTGTGATATTTGGTAAGCACCTGGTGAAGAATGAGTTGGCTATCACCTACAATCCGCAGGTGTGTCACCTCATAGAAGTGGGCGAGCTCCAAACCAGCTAACAAAGCTTCATACTCAGCGATGTTGTTGGTAGCAGGAAAGTTTAATTTGCAAGCTCGCGAGATGGTGACACCTTCTGGTGACATCAGGACCACCCCAATACCTTTCCCAAAGGAATTCAAAGCCCCGTCGAAATATAATGTCCATACAGGATGGGATTGATTGAGGGACAATAACTCTTCATCCGAGAACTCTGAACGAACAGGATCAACTTGAGGAATGGGGTGGTGGGCAAGATGTTCGGCTATTGAGTATAATGGACTTCTGCTGAATGTAAATGATTTCGAACTGGGAGAGAAAGCTTTGCCAGCGTGCTAATCTGTCAGTAAGGACAGATTTTTCAAGCAGGAATTTGATGGGGTTCATTCGAGCAATGAGGTGGACTGTATGTGCAAGAAAATAGTGCTTTAGTTTTTGCACTACCCATACGAGCGCTGCACAGGTTTTTTCCATTGTATTGTACTTCTACTCGCATGGGTTGAGAAGTTTAGACAAGTAGTAAGCTGCTCTTTCTTTATCTTCCTGATCCGCTTGTGCTAGAACAGCTCCCACTGAATCTTCCAGGACAGAAATATAGAGAACGAGTGGCTTGCCTGGTGTAGGCGGCCTTAGGACAGGGGGATTAGTTAAATAATCCTTAAGCTCATCGAAAGCTGCCTGACACCTCTCATCCCAACAAAATTCAACTCCTGGCTTGGTGAGGTCATAAAAGGGCCTACACCTTTGTGAATGTTGGGAGATGAATCGACAGATAAACTGCAATCTCCCGATTAATCCTCGAACTTCTTTTAGATTCTTGGGAGGAAGCATCTCTTTTATTGCCTTTGCTTTGTTGGGATCGATTTCTATGCCTCTTTTGCTCACAATAAACCCTAACAGTTTCCCCGCTGACACACCAAATACACACTTCTTGAGGTTCATTTTTAAATGATATTCCCTGGTCCTTTGCAAGACTTTAATTAAAACCCCAGCATGCTCAGCTATCGACCTTGACTTCACCACCAAATCATCAACATATACCTCAACAAAAATGTGGATCATGTCATGAAAAATAGCCATCATAGCTCTCTGGTAAGTGGCACCAGCATTCTTGAGCCCGAATGTCATGACCACAAAGCAATAAGTTCCCCAAGGTGTGGTGAAAGAAGTCTTGTCCTGATCCTCCTCAGCCAACTTGATCTGATTGTATTCTGAAAAGCCATCCATAAAAGAAAGAGTCTCATACCCAGCTATATTATCCACAAGGACATCAAGGTGAGGCAATGGGAAATCATCTTTAGGACATGCACGATTGAGGTCCCGGAAATCAATGCAAATTCTGACCTTTCCATCCTTCTTGATAACCGGGACAATGTTTGCCACCCAATTTAGATAAAGTATGACTTTAATGAACTTGACCTTATGGAGCCTATCAATTTCATCTTTCATTCTTAAAGCCATCTGAGGGTGAAAATGTCTCAACCGCTGCTTAATGGCGATGGACCCTGGCTTGAGAGTGAGATGATGCTCTACTAATGTAGGATCCAACCCGGGCATATCCTCATAGCTCCATGCAAATATGTCCTTATATTCCCTGAGGACCTCTACAATCGCCTCTTCTTCAGCAGGTGATAGATTACCGCTGATGAGGACAGTCTTGGGATCTTCTTCGGTTCCCAGATTGATTCCTTTAGTGATTTCCTGCACAACTGTTGACGGTTCATCAAACCTTCTCAACCCACTTGCGAACGCATCAGCTTCGTCCTCGAATTCTTCGTCGCCTTCCTTGACTGGGTCATTATCATCAATGATTTCATAGACCCCAAACCCATCATTGACAAAGCATGCTGATTGATCATATTCTCAGTCCGGCAATTGCATTGGGTTCTCCAAGAATTCTGGGATGGCAAAACATGCTCGGCACTTATGGGCTAGGCTGGCTAGATAACGGTGAGGAACCCTTCTCCCTTTAGGCTTTTTCTTGGAACCTACCCTTAGCTTATCATCTACATGATCTAAACTATTTACAACATAAGGAAAAGATGAATTCTGTAAAGGAGAAACTAGAGGAGAATTTACAGAAAGCGGGACAGAGCAAGCAGAACTTTGCAAAGGAAACTTATTAAAAGGACTGGAAGAAGTCCCTGACTCGCGGGTGAGCGGAGAAGACTGTACATGGAAAGAAGAAGTAGAAGCAGCATCCCACGAATGGGAATTAGGGAAAGCAGTAAAGGAGCCATTCTCTGAGGGAGAATTTACAACGACATTCCCCTGGGAGGGAAATGGATTATGGAAAGCGGTAAATGCCCCTTCTGTGGAAGGGGGCGGTGGCTTGGTCTGATGACCAGGGCAAGGCGATTGACTGGTCGAAGCACAGTCGAGATCGAGGAAAGAAGTTTCCTCGAAAGAGATGGCGGGGTCATCCATCGTAGGAATTTCCCCCTAAAAATTCCTCGTCTCCCCGTGTCGGAGGGAAGAAAAGGAATGAGAACACTTGTTCAGTTTAGAAAAAGAGAGGTGAAAGTAGAAGCAGTGCTTTGAAAGGAAAGGAAATGAGGGAGTTTCTCAAAGGAGGCAGAATGTGCTTAAAAGAAATCATGGTGGGCGTAGTGCCCATAAGAAAGGAAGAGGACGCATTGTTGATGGAGTAGAGATATGGCGTAAAAGAGACTGCCAACCCAAAATGGCTCAACTGCGTTCAAGGAGGTCTGAACGAGATCATCAGACGGGAGATTTGCTAGGAGATGGTAGATTCAGAAGACTCCGAGAGCGAGGAAGTGGTTGCCTACTCCTGGGCTTGTAAGGAAATTGAAAAGTGGGGCATCAGGGTCCACGGGATGCTTAAGGAAGACAACAGGGGTCCTGCTATGGCTTGTAGGAGGGAAGGCGCAACACTCGGAGAAAAAAGTGTATGTACAATTGCTGGAAGAGGAGTGGGGGTAGATATTATGACACCTGGAATCGAAGATAGGGTGGGTATGATACCCAAAATGGGATGTACAGTAGGTACAATAACTGAAACAGAGGTAAAAACGGGCATGATGATCGAGGTAAAATTAAAAACGGATGCGATATCCGAAGCAGGAGATAAAGTGGGCGCGGAGCCCGAAGTAAAATTTAAAGTGGGCAAAATGCCCAAGGCAAAAAGTAAAATAGGCGCGATGCCTAGAGAAGAATCAAAAGTGGGTGCAATATCTAAAGCAGAAGATAAAGTGGGCGCGGGGCCCGAAGCAGAATTAAAAGGAGCTGAAGTATTTAAGATCGGGAATAGGATGGGCGCGATGCCCGGAGCAAAAGTAGAATCGGGGGCGGTGCCCGGGTCTGCAATGGGTATCGCAGAAATTGAATTTGAAATAGTGCTTGAGCCTGCCTTGGCTGTTCGTGGGCCGATATGAGGAACTGACAGCTGATGTGTATCTGATAATTCAAACAAATGGCACAAGGAATCAATGAGATCACTCATGTCAAACCATCTGTTCCATTCTGATTCAGACTCTCCAAGCTTGGCCTGCTTGGATGATTTATGATTATCGGCTGCCCGAAAAACATCTCGGGACGAACAACATAATGGCTCAGCTGCGGCAGCTGGAGCTTGCTCATTGCCCGGCTGTAATGGGCCTTTCTTAAAATGATTATATAAAGTCCAAGTAAGATGAGGCATCGGCTGCTCCTTGGACTTTCCCGGCTGATAGCCCAATCCTGCCCTGGCTCTTCTTTTGATCTGCCTTGCTGCTGTGCACCCAAACCTTTGCCCGGCTGGTACCCCATCTGCTTCATCATGTGCAAACCCTTCTTCGTGATGATCTTGCTTCCATCGGCAGTCTCAATAGGCAGACTGCTCGGGCCCGGATATTTGCCCAATATGCCTTGAACTAACATTAGTGGTTGGTTGCTGGGCCAGATGGTAGGAACTGAATTGTCTGACATAGCTTCTATCTCTGCAGTCGTGGGTTTGTTGATGACTTTAATAACACGACCCTTGTATGGGAATTTTAAACATTGGTGAACTGTTGATATGACAGCACCAAGGGCCTGAACAAATGGTCTGCCCAAAATGATACGGAAACTTGGGTCCATATCTAGAACATGGAAGTCCATCTCTGTAGTGGATGGGCCCAATTCAATCCTTAATGTGATGACCCCTTTTGGTGTCCTACTGGAGTTGTCGTAGGCCGTGACGGTAATGACAGCGGGTCGGATCGCTTGAGCTGGAATTCCATAAAGATCTAAGGTGTTGGGTGACACAACATTAACGGATGCTCCGGAGTCTACCAAACATCGAGCCACACAGACGCCATTGATATTTACTGTAAGGCACAGGGCATACCATTGTGACTCGACCGGTGCCAGTTCGTTCTCGTGAAACATGATTGCCAGATGCGAGCTTGCTGGAGTTAGCACTGCACTGATCTGGTTGACCGGCAAATCTTCGTTAACCATCACTTTCTGCAGATATTGCATGAGAGCTTCTTAATGACTTGGTGATCTCTTGATTAACTCCAAGATGGATATCCTGGCTGGAGTTCTATCTAAATGCTTTAGCAAATAATACTGGGTCCCTGGAACTGATTCTTCTGGCAGCACTTCTTCTTCTTCTTGGGATGGCAACAACTTCTCTTGCTGCTGGGGAAAAACTCTGTTAAACATACGCCCACTGCGGAGCACCATGACAGGCTTTGAATGGTTTGTCGATGTAGATGCCACAGTCGGCTGAGTGGAAGTAGACTGTGAGGTGGAAGGTTGGCTGCTAAATACCTGGTGCAGCAGTTGAAAGTCTGTCGCACTCTGGGAGGTGGTAGGAGTAGTAGTGCGGAGAAAAGGGGCTCGGTGATTGGGATTGATAAAGGGTATAGTGGAAGGGACATGGGGAGGTGGAGGGTTAGGTAAGGTTGATTGTGAAGCGGAATAAACAGGAGAGGGATTATTTGGCTGTGGCGGTACAGGTGCGCGCAAAAACGGAGCTGATGAGTTTGTAGATGGAGCGGGTGTAGTAGCGGAAGGCTGGGATGCGAGCGGAGGGTTAGTGGTGCGAGTGGAAGAAACATAATGAGCGGGGATACGTAGGAAGGATGGTAACGGGTTGTCGGGGGTAGGTGCGCGGATAAAAGGTGGTAAAATAAAAGATGGTTGGGCGGGCGGAGTAGATGCAGAGGCTACTTCCACGGGCCGAGGATGTCCCGTAAAGGCACTGACTTGTGCATTCGGGGCTTGATGCTCCGGCAGTGGGTTTTGTATAATCCCCATGCTTGGCTGCTGCTGCTGCTGAGGCTGCTGTTGTTGTTGCTGTTGTTGGCCTTGCTGTTGTTGGCCTTGCTGCTGCTGGCCTTGTCTAGCTGGCCTCCTTGTCTTCATGTCAGCGATGTATTTCCTCATTTCTACCCAATCAATGCCTCCACCTTCACTTAAGTTGTGAATATAGTCTTTGAAGTGGAAGCATTCTTCTACTGTATGGCCAGGCCCTCGGTGGAATTCACAGTACCGAGTGGTATCAATATTGGGAGGCCATTGCAGCCTTTCCCTTGGCAATGTAAGTGCACCGGTGCCCATAAGTGCATTGAAGATGTCAGGTAGAGTCTCTGGCAATGGAGGGTAGTGGGTTCTTCTTGGGCCAGGTGGAGGTCGAGGCTGTGAAGGATCATAAGTGGGCGGAGGAGGTACCTGGTTGAACTGGGGAGGTGGTTGAGGAGGCTGCTGAGGCTGGTAGTGAGGAGGTGCGGGCTGATATTGTGATTGCTGAAATTGTGGACGCTGAGGTGCCTGAAACTGGGGTTGCTGGGGCGGCTGGTAATAAAATGGTTGCTGCGGCTGTTGTGGAGGTGGTGATGGCCCTCTAAACATAAATTGGTTGTTTGGTCTGAAAGCTGGTGCTTGAGGTTGTTGTGCTCTGGGGTTGTAGGGTGAACGATGGAAGGGAGGGTTCGGACCGCCAAATGCACTCACTTGTTCATTATGAATAACGCCCTCAGTGGTAAGACCACCAGTGGGGGCACCAGCAGCCTTCTTGAC
The DNA here is from genome assembly GCA_014218235.1 of Colocasia esculenta. NCBI lineage: Eukaryota > Viridiplantae > Streptophyta > Magnoliopsida > Alismatales > Araceae > Colocasia > Colocasia esculenta. Next base: position 180,585 of record JACBKR010001043.1, read on the forward strand.
CACCCGGGCCTTGGGCTCAAACATGGCCACTATGGGAGAGTCTTTCAGCTGGGTCTGGATGTATCTGGCTCTTTCATACAACTCTTCCATGGTGGTCAATTTGTTCATGGCCAAAATGTGTCTGAATTGCGGAGTGGCATTTGCTGTGATCATTTTTACTTGCTCTGATTCAGACAGGGGATCCTTTAATTTTTCGGCCAGGAGCCTCCATTTATTAGCAAAATGGACAAAGTCTTCATCTGCCTTCATTTTCTCGGCCATCAAATCAGTGATCGAGAGCACCGGACCAACCCTATCTCTGTATCTCCTCAAAAATTTCCTCTGTACAGCCTCAAAATTCTCGGCATCCGTAGGATCCAGAGAGTAAAACCAGTCTAAGGCAGGCCCATCCAGGGATCGACGGAAAAGAAAAGCAAGGGCACGATTATCATCCTGCCAAAAGGAAGACTCGTACATGAATTCTTTAATATGTACAAATGGATTGCCGGTGCCATTGTAGCGACGGTATACTGCATCTCCAAAGGAGGAAGATGAAAGACTGGCATAGAAGGGAGTGCCAGTTCAAATGAATCGTTGGGGACAGATCCCCTTTTCAAATCTCTTTCTAGCCTATTGACCTTAGCTAGAAGGGTTTGGGCAAGCTGATTAGCAGATGGTTGGGGTGCACCCAAAGGAATATTCGCCTGAGGGGGATACTGGAGAGGAGCACCGGCGTACACAGGACCATGGGTCGGAACCCGAGGTTGATATGTAGGCCGTGCCACGTCAGTAGTTGCATGACGCCTCTCTTCAGGACTATGATAACGGGAATGAATAATAGAGTGTGCTCGGGAGGGGGCGGGTGAAATTCGTCCCATCGGGTCATGAACAGATTCAATTCGGGCTCCCGTGTTCGGGTGGTCGAACGGATCTGGATTGGCGAGAGACTTCCCCTTGAGGGCAGCTTGAACCTCCTGAAGCTGAGGAGCTTGAAGGTTCTGTAGCATATCCACAAGCTGAGACAAATTAATTGAAGCAGAGGGATCATCCGGATCACGCCTCTGAGAAACTTGGGGAAGCTGAGGAGCTTGGGTGTCCACCATATGAACATGTGGGTTGGACGGATTGACTTGGAGGTGCTGACCGGAGCCATACACTTCCTCATACAGACCATCATCATGACCCACATTTTCGTATTCAGACATCGAGAGAGATCAACCGGAACGAAGTTGCATGCAGGATGATTCAGGGGAAATATAGCAAACAACTACTCACAACAATTTGAGAGAAGAGATTGACAATTTTTAATTCAAGCACTTGATGATTACGTCCACTTGAATATTCAGTAATGCTTAGTGTGGATTTAATTATCAACGTGTCACTCAATAGGGAGAGCCTTAGTAGTAGGTGAGATGATAGCTTCGGGCTCTTCTAAACAGTTTACTTTCTACGCAAAAGGGAAAATCTAACCCGGGTCACCGGAGACAGGTACAACCGACTCGGTCCGCCGTGAGGGAATCCACGGGGTACGGAGACTTATGGAGGTCCCGATGAGAATTCTCTAGCCAGATGGGACGGAATGCCCAAAAGGGAGATAGTTCTCACCGAGAGAGGTGTGTGAAATTCTAGAGTAAGGAGGGAAGGAGGTCCCTCAACCGATGGTATGCTCCTGCAAATGTGAGAAAGTAAAACAAGGCAGACAGATCAACCTTCTGTGACAAGTTTAGAATCGCGTCCACTACAGTGGTCGTCTATCCAAAATCGCGTCCGTTCTGTCAGCCGCGGATCTGACAGCTTGCAAAAGCTGTAAGAGCCGAGGCGACTCCCTCTGGACTCCGTCACAAAAAGGCGTCATCCATGTCCGCCGCACAACAAACACAAAAATCACGTCGACTGCTATGGACGCATATCTAAATAGTGCTCAGCAAAACGAAAAAATGCAAGCCATGAGCAGGTAAAGAGGGTTTGCTTCAGTTGAAAAGGGGGAGATACGAGGGTTGAGAGCTTTCTCAAATAAACTGAAATAGACAATGTGAAACTATAGCATGCATTTTTTTTATTTAATTTTTATTTATGAGTTTATAACCATGTATTTAAACTAAGCCAAATTTCTATGCCAGGAGGTTCAAATAAGACATAAAGATAACTAAGGAAGAAGGTGACAACGAACTAAAGGAACACCAGGCGGGGTGCCAAAAGAGGCACACGCGGGTGCCGGATGAGGTAACCGAGCCAAAATAAAGAAGGGTCCCACTGTGATCGCCAATTTGTAGACATCGTTTTTCACACGGAGGCCACAAAGAGGGTTTGTGTGGACGGTGGATATGTGTGGTGTGTGGATATGGAGTGGAAAAGCGGGAAAAAGATGATAAAAATAAAAAGAAAAGAAAAAGACCGTGATCGCCAGGCACACGAGGGTGCCGAAGGATGACGGGAGAGAAAAGGAATCCTTACCTTTTGCCCGTAAAAAAAGCGCGGGATGTGGTGGTGCGTGGGTCCCCCTTCCTCCTTCCACCGGCCGGCCGGTAAAGGAGATTTGGCTCGTACCGCTACCTTGCAAAAGAAAAGACAACAGGCAAATAGACGAAAGATGGATTAGACTACGCGGTGCAGTAAATGTAAACACAAAGGACTAAACGGAAGGACATTAAAAGGGCGTTAACGCACCTTTTGGGGGTGACGTTAAACCCCTAAAGATAGGTAGAGTAACAAATGATGTGCGTGTGTGGTACAGTATGATGCATGCACTAAATAAAAGACAGGATGAAAGGGAGAGAGAGAAGGGGGGCGGCGGTGGCCGTTGCTCCTGGATTGGCACGACGGTAGCGCTACTTTGCGTGGCTCCCGGTGGAGGGTCCTTCTCAGCTCAGGAACTCGCGCCTGGTGCTGTAGAGGGTCCCAAGAATTGAGGACAGAAAGTCCAGAAGTCGAGGCGTCGATTTGGCAGGGCTTCGCCGCTCTGGGGATTCTTCTCTCTCTTCTCTTTTGAAACTGCGGGTCTGTATTTATAGACTTCTCTGGCTAAAATCACGTCCATTGTAGCGGACATTTTTAAAGACCTAATCGCGTCGGCTCTGATTGCCGCAATTCATAAGTCAGCCTAATGTCTAATCAACCTGACAAAATCATGATTACTATGGTGCACAATCATATTAATAATCACGTCCACTATAACCACCACTATTTGAAAGTCAAATTGATTTGACATATGACCGTATCCACGCTTCAAAACGCGTCCACGCATAACGCCGCATTTATCAACCGCCTCTTTTCTCTGGTGGGATAGAACGTGTTTTGATTGGCGGTTTGAAAAGCGCGGCGTACTCATAAGGCACGATTATTTCTCTGACACAATTCTGACACCTGACACAGAAGAAGCACGACGTACGGGTGTGACGCGAATATGTCCGGATACGTGGCTGTGACAAGTGTCAGAACGTGCGTGCGCGCCGCGTGTCGCGCATAGGGCGGGCGTGCTGACATCGACAGGCGGATCGCGACGGGTAGCCTGGTCGCGATGTCGCGATACGTGGCGTTCTCAACCGCAGTGCATTTTTAAGAAACCCTGGCAGAACAGAGCTTCCACAAGCTCTGCTCGGCCAGGGGAGGTTTTGCTCGTGGGATTTTGGGCGATTCGAGCTCATGGGTCTCGGTTGGGCGTGTTCTCGCCGTGAGGATCGCGTGTGGAGCAGGAGAAATGCCGGGTTATCGCCAATTTTCGTGTTCTTCATCAAGGTAGGGAGATTCTACCCTTTTTCTTCATGGAATCGCTGTGTGTATGCCATGTGATGTGTTTACAGCTTTAAGAACCGTAGATGGCATGCTAGGACATCACAAAGAGCATGAAAAATGGATTAGAAACCATGTATGGCAGGGTTTTTAGGGTTTTCTGGCGAAGGGGACCCGGATAGGGTTTTTCGCCTGCGAAGGCGATGGTCTCCCCTGTCGCAATCTGATCGCGACAAGACGATACGTCGCGTTCACTCTCTTGATTGCGACATGTCGGGGCGTCGCTATCTGAACGTGACCTGGGCCTCTGTCGCGATTACAGCCGAGGGTTGTTATTTGCGTACAAATGTTAATGTATGTATCTGTTACTGTTTAACCGATGCATGGCATGGTTAACCGATGTGTGTAGAGGTGGTTTGTGGTGCTTTGGCATTTGTTGCGCTCCTCGGGAGTGCTGTTCACATGGTGAGCTACAGGCTCACGTGGTTGTGTGTGTGACTGGTTTCAGTGACCCGTATGTGTTCACGTGGTTTGCATAGCGTGCACGAGTTTTCGTGTGCGTGGCAGGTAGTGTTGCACCTTCCGTGGTTACCTCTTCAGTTGGGAGTCCCAGGTTCCAAGGTGAGCCAGGCACGTGGGTGTGCTCGGGGTTTATCCCTGTACAGTGGTACCGTTAGGGTCTTGTCATCTTTCTGGACACCCTCGCTCTCGAGGAGAGTTGTCGTCCGACTGAGGGAAAGACGGGAGAGACAGCGACTTGTGAGAGTTTGTTGTTTAGTCACTTGTAGCGCGCTCGTAGTTGGGGGGACGGACACCAGTAGACGTACTGGACCCCAGCTAGTCCTCTTTCCAGTGCCTCACTTTAGGGAGTTTAGGCCAAAGTCCCTAAAGGAAAAAGGTGTCAGGCATGGGGCCTGCGGGGTGTGACCTGCAGGTGTGGTGGTTTGGTTGGTCTCCACAGTTCTTGTTTGGTTTAGTGGAGCGGCAGCTGGACCTTTCGTCCGTAGCTGCGAGACTGAGAGGTAGACCTGTGTGTTTGTCCGGGTTGGTTACTGGTGTCGCGAGCCAGGCTACGCGACCCGAGTTTGGCGTTTACCTACTTTAGCTCGTACACATGTTTGGGTTTTCCGTTTATTTAGTAAAGTCACGTTTGAGGTCAGCAGACGCTAAGTAAATTACAGCTTTAATATCTTTCTTAGATAATTCTATAAATTGCTATAGAGTAGTTTCCTGCTTAGTTACTTGAGTTGTGGTTTGCTTGGTTTCTTTGGGGGAGTTTCCCTACTGAGCCGGTGACTAGCGAGGCTCACCCCCCCCCCCCCCCCACTCCTTTCAGGTGAGAGAGAGCAGGAGGCTTCCCATCCGTCTTCTAGTTCCGGGCCGCACCGTAGCGGAGCAGGGTCTGCGCCAACTCCAGCAGTGTAATTTTCTCTCTTTGTACACCTCGGGGTATGCCCCAGGTGTTGTTGTACAGGTTTATGGTTTTAGTTGAGAAACTGGCTATGTAAATCCCATGTAAATATTTGTGGAATGGAAAGTTTACTTCTGTTCTGTGGTTTCCTTTATATTTCTACGGACATGTGTGAATGATATCCCTTGCGAAGCTTCGGCTCATTCGTGAGAAACGGAGTCGTGTCAGGCTCATTATCAGGTTAACAGATTTGAACGATGTGGTCCGTCACAGTTGGTATCAGAGCATAGTCCGTATAAATGTTAAGGAACAGGAAATTTACATAGCCTATTTTTTACTTAAACTCACTGCTGGTAGTTGACCCTGGGTTTTTGTGTTAATATCTGTTGTGTTGTGTGGTTGGAAATTGTTTGTGCAGTGATTAGAAATGGCAGATCGGAGAGATTGGGGAGGAGGTGGTGATGATCCGAAGGATCCTACCCAGAGGATGATTGAGCGGATATGGGAAAGTCTTACGGAGATCCGTATGAGGATGGATCAGCCAGGACCCGCACAGCCAGCGTTACCAGTTGTTGAGGAGGTAGTGCCAGTAGCCCCAGTTTTACCCCCAGTAGGAGTTGAGGTACCTTCTGTAGTACCTGTGCACCAGCACCAGTGAGGCCAGCTACCGCTGAGGATTCTACAGCTCTTGTGGAGAAGTTTCTGAGGTTACAGCCCCCTACTTACTCAGGTGGCCTTAACCCAGATACTGCAGAGCATTGGATACATGAGATCGAGAGGGTATTTGTGACTATGATATGTCCGCAGGAGGACAGAGTCTGTAACATCGCACGTTTTTCGGATCTTTGCGGATCCCTGCTTAGTGGGTTTGGTGGCCAATGTGTGGCCCATTAGTGCGTGTTTCAGGTGTTCACGCGAGTTGTGAGGCTTGGTGGGCTGGTCGTTGGGCCCAAAGTGCTCATAGGTCTTGTGGTTGTGAACGCGACGGAGGCTTGCGTCGGGATCTGAACGCGACGGCTCTTGGGGTCGCGTTCTTGTTACCGCTGTTTGGCGGATGTCGTTTGCATGGCTGCCGCATGTCGCTCGCCGGGCAGTCAGCTAACATCGGCCTTGGGAAGGCGACGGTCACCTAAGTCACGATCAGGTCGCGACGGGGGTGCACGTCACGATCCCAACCGCTGTGCATTTTTAAGAGAGTTTTGGCCGGACAGAGTTGGGGCAAGCTCTGCTCGGCCCAGGAGGAGCTGCTGTGGTGGTTTTGGGTGATTCGAGGTTTTGGTGGAGTTTTCAGCACGCTCTCATTGTGAGGACATCGTTTGAAGTGGGGGAGACACTATGCCATCGTCGGTTTACACGTTCTTCATGAAGGTAGGGTGTTCTACCTCGATTTGTATTGTGAATTGCATGTTAGGTTGTTTACCTCTTTGTAAACAGTAGATACCATGCTAGGGTATCCATTAAAGCATGGAAAACGTGAATTAATCGTGGTTTGAATGTTCGGGAATGGTGATCCGAGGAGTTTCTCCTGGATTAGGGTTTTCGCCTGCGAAGGCGACAGCCCTGGGCGTCGCGTTGTTAACGCGACAGCTCGATCCGTTGCGTTCATGGTTTGAATGCGACATGTCGGGGCATCACGTTCTGAAGGCGACCTGTCCCCTTGTCGCGACCTCAGCTGAGAGGTCTTGACATGTATGCTTTTAGTGTTGTGGTTAAACGATTATTCATATTTGTTGTGCATGGCAATGATAGGTGGAGCCAGTGCACTTGTTACGCTCATGGACCGTATTGCTCACAAGGTGGGCATGTTTTACATGGTTAATATGTCATGTACGTAATCGGCTTGGTGTTTACGTAGTATGTGTGGTGTGTTGGCACCTGTAGCGCTCTTGGAGCGTGCTGTCCATGTGTTGGACATGTTGTTTATGTGAATGACGTGTGGTGCACCTGGCTGGTGTATTATACATGTGGTGTCTACGTGGTTTGGATGTCGTGCATGTGGTTTGTGTATGCATGGCACATCGTACGTCATTGTGTTTATTGTATCTTAATTATTGTGTTGGTCCGTGGTGTTGTGGTAGTGAGGTTCACGTTTGAACCTAGCCTTGATCCTTTAAGATCTTTTATAGATTATCCTAGATGGATAATTAGTAAAGTATAAGTATGGTTATTACGTACGTGATTATCGTGTACTGTGTTTAGTGTGGCAGTGGAGGTCACAAGGTGACCGATGACAGGCTGTGGTGTTATTAATAACTAGTTCTATGCCCGTGCAATGCACGGGAATGTTTAGATATAAATATATTTTAGATATTTAAATAAAATTTTAATTATTAAAAATAAACTTCAGATTTAATGACATCACAAAAATAAATTTTAGATTTAATTGGTGGCATTAGGTAGTATTCTTTATCTTCTTTATTTTTGCTTCACAAATAATCATTCCATATTCCAATTTTTATGAGTCTCATTGTAGGATCTCCCATTCAAAAATATAAGATCATGAATTTGATAATTTTTCAATAAAAATAATTTATATTCTATATTTCGTATGTAAGGTTTCAAGACCCGAAAAAATAATATTTAGAAATAGAAAATCAATTGTTATTAAATTTTAATCAAGAATCAATTCCCAAAATGGACAGATAAATTATATGAAAATAATAACGTAGTGCAACATAACAAATCTACAACTATTTACACATACTATTTTCAGGTGTAATATAATAATTTACACATAATATAAATAATCTTTAGTATAGTTTTAGTCTTTATTTCTTTTATACCAATTCTTATTTTTTATTTATTCACTGATCAGAAAATATGAAACATCTATTCATCTTTCTTTTGTCCCATAACATGATAAATATGCTCATTAATTCCAAATATATGAACCACTGTTCATCTTTTTACGTGTTATCTTTTTAACTCTTTTCTTATTTCTTACTTAATGCGCAGCCGATGGTATCATTGGAGGGCAGTGTCTGTCGTTTTTTATTTTTTTTGAAACAAAGTTGTGTCTACTCATGGTGTTGTATGACATATCTAATTTCAGAGATGTCAGGTCGCTTCCTTTGCTTTCCCAAAGAAGTAAGACCACCACCATCACCCAGCTAACCCAAACCACCCCACCTTTCTCTCATCTGTATTTTACTTTCTATGTAGCATGTAGCACATCATCAGTAAGTTGTCACCTTCCAACAATACTACTGCAGCTACAGTGGTCTTTACTTTTATTTTATATTCCGGCTAATGCAGCTACAGTGCCACAGTAACCGCCCTCACGTGCGTCACACTTTGCCGGTGGGAACTAACAAATACAAAGGTCGAGATGAGGGATAGTAAACATCACTGTAGCTAGGCCAGTGTCGTCTCCCTTTCTACGCAACAATAAAACTTCAAAATTATGGTATTAAATGTTATATGCACGATGGGATTTCCCTGATTGCATCGGGACTTTCACATTAGCTTTTGTTTTTTTTCTTTAATAGAGTGCCTTACACCACGAACCTGTTGCGTAGAACACAAATTATGGTATTAAAAATGAATATGAAATGCCTCTACATCATGTTTCTAATCAAATTTTAAATTTTCTAGTAGAAAAACACAATGGTCATGATTAGAAACATATGCTAGAATTTGATAATGTTTCTAACCACATCTGTATGTCAAGACGCCCACTATCTCTCTCTCCTTTGATCAGGTGGTATAGCGCCGTTTGGACACCAAAATGCTAGAATGGTTGGTGACGCGATGTAGACATGGCGGCGGTGATGGCATAGGCCGTCTTCCTCGAGTTGGCGGTGAGGGCGTACTTGGTGGCATAGGAGCAGCAACTTAGCAGCAGCCGCGCCACCTCTAGGCACCCACTGGCGGCGGCGTGGTGCAGCGGGGTCCTCCCCTTGGCCTCTGCACCGTCGGGATCGCAGACACCTGAGGAGGAGGAGGGCGTCGACAGGCAAAAGCGCACGGCCTCAAGGAGCCCATGGGCCGTCGCGACGCAGAGGGGCGTCTGGCAGGCATATTCTGTGAGAGGAAAGCCGTGTGAGCACGCCTGGAGAAGACGACCATGGCCGGTGGTGGTCGAAGGAGAACTGCATAGGAGCGGTTTGTTTTTTGGCGTCCGCACCATCGGGATCGCAGACGCCGGAGGAGGAGAGCGGCAACAGGCAAAAGCGAACGACCTCAAGGAGCCCGTCCCGTGGGTCGTCGCGACGCAGAGGGACGTATGGCAGGCATAGTCTGTGAGGGGAAAACCGTGAGGGGACGCCTGGAGAAGGCGACCATGGCGGAGTAGGCGATACAGGATAGGACTGTACGGCAGGCTGACGGTGGGGTCGTCGGGGTGCATGTATGCAATGGATCTCAGTGCAATTGGAGAGAGAGAGAGAGAGAGAGAGAGAGAGAGACGGTCGAAGTGCATGCGATCATGCAGAAGGTGGTGGCACCGGTGGAGATTTTAAAGCCTTGAGAGGTACTCCTGGAGTAGCGTGCAGACAGAGGAAGACATGTTGCAACGAAGCCGACAACGATGGCGTAGCAGCACGACGGAGTAGGCGGAGAAGGCCGGCACTATGACTGGCTGCCGACAGGGTCACCAACGTGCGTGTAAATGGAGTCCGCGTGCAGTTGGAGTCGGGGGGGGGGGGGGGGGGGGGGGGGGTTACTGTTGGACTCGGGGAGGGATGCAGGCTTTCTATCTGTGTTACTGTGTATATCTAGAGGTGCTCGACCCAGCATTGGCCAACAGATCTGGAACCTTCATATCTTGCCCCTTCGCCGAAAGAGGATGGATCGGTAGCTGCGCTGCATCCAAGGCTTCAAAAACCTTTCTGTAAAGTGGCTAATGAAAGAAGTTCACGTACTCCCTTTGAGGGAGACGAGGTTATATTTATAACATTGATGGTGTACAGTTTACATACAACACAAATACTGAGGAAGAGTCCAGATCCAATGTTTAACAACTATCTGATCGTTGGATATGCTTATCTACAGACTCCTTAACTAGTCCTAACTCTATACAAGATGTAGATGAGATTGCAGAGTCCTTATCACGCCCCCGCAAGCTGAACTATGGTGACTACACATTAAGCTTGAATCTTAAATCACTGAAACGTTGTCTAGGTAAAGCTTTGGTAAGAATATCTGCGCGCTGGTCTTTGGTGGAGATAAAGGAAACAATGAGTTCTTTGGTTGCAACACGTTCACGAACGAAGTGGAAATCAATTTCCACATGTTTAGTCCTTGCATGAAAGACTGGATTAGCAGCCAAGTAGGTTGCTCCAATGTTATCACACCATAAAACCGGCGCAAGAGATGAGAATCCGAGTTCACGCAGGAGGGAAAGCAGCCACAAAACTTCAGCAGTAGCATTGGCGACGGCTTTGTACTCTGCTTCTGTACTGGAACGTGCCACTGTTGGTTGCTTTTTAGAGCTCCAGGATATAAGGTTGCGCCCAAGATAAATAGCATATCCGCCAGTGGAACGGCGATCAGGAGTGGACCCGGCCCAGTCCGCATCGCTAAAGGCATGCAAATGACAAGGAGAATCGCGATGAAGAAACAAGCCATATGTGATGGTGCCCTTGAGATATCGAAGAATACGTTTAACATGGATCCAGTCTTTATGACAGGGGGCATGCATTTGCTGACAAGCTCGATTGACAGCGAAGGAAATGTCCGGCCGTGTAATCGTAGCATATTGAAGCGTCCCAACAATGCTACGATAGAGAGAGATATCAGGAAGTGGCTCCATATCGCCTGCGTTGGGAGTAGTGGTGACTGCCATAGGTGTAGAGAGCGGGCGTGCCCCATCCATCTTAGCGCGTAGAAGAATGTCATTGATATACTTGCTTTGAGATAGCAGATAACCGGAGGGATGGGGATGGAGTTCAACGCCCAAAAAATAATGCGCAGGCCCTAAGTCGCAGACAGAAAATTCCTGGGCAAGAGCAGCGATGATGGACGAGACGCCCCCGCGATCATTGTCGGTGATGAGAATATCGTCCACATAGACGAGGAGGAATATCCGAGAAGCTCCTTCACAGCGAAAGAAGAGCGAGGTATCCGTCTTGGAGCCAACGAACCGGAGAGTGGTGAGCCACTGACTGAGGCGCTTGAACCAAGCGCGAGGTGCCTGGCGGAGACCATACAAGGACCGTCGGAGATGACAGACATGATTAGGGAGTTGTGGATGGGTGAAACCCGGTGGCTGCTCCATTTAGACAGTTTCCTCAAGATCGCCATGGAGAAAAGCGTTGGAGACATCAAGCTGGCGAACAGGCCACCCGGAGCTAACTGCAATGGCCAGCAGGAGGCGAACAGTGGTAATCTTTACCACGAGGCTGAATGTATCGAAGCAATCCACGCCAGGCTGCTGGCGAAAACCCTTGGCGACGAGGCGTGCTTTATGGCGTTCCACAGTGCCGTCAGCCCGGTGTTTAACCTTGTATACCCATTTACACCCTAACACATTCATCCCTGGGGCTCGAGGGACCAACGTCCAAGTACCAGTGCGGAGAAGAGCATCAAACTCCTGGGACATGGCGGCGCGCCAGGAAGGATTTTTGGAGGCCTGGGTAAAGCAGGTAGGTTCCGTTGTAGCGGCAGCAGTCAGAGCCTCATGAGGGAGAGATGGCGCAGATGCAGGTGTCGGTGATGTAGACGCGGTGGAAGCATCCGGAGCAGCAGGGACCTGGGGCGGGGGCACTGTAGCGTCCTGCAGGCTCACTGAAGACACTGTAGGCGAGAAGGGAGGAAGAGGAACCGTCTCAGCATAGATCTGGTGAAGTGAGCGTGTGCGAGCTGGTGGCGTAGGCGAAGCAGCTGAGGTGGCATGCCCACGAGCCTGGGAGGTGGCCGAAGTTGGAGACGCCTCAGACGTACGGGATGGAGACGCACTGGGCTGTCCGGGATGGAGCCCAGTTGGTGACGAAGGTGGGCACGTGCCAGCAGAAGAAGGTGACGGTGAGCAGTGCACTGTCGTGTTTGTGGTGGAGTGCCCAGAAGATGCAGCTGGTGGAGGCGACGAAGGAACGGCCCGTTCACCTGCAGGTGCTGAGTTGGTGAAGCGACCGTGTTGAGCGCCAATGGAAGCCACAGAAAATGGAAGAATCCCGGAGGGAGACTGTCCGAGAAGTCCATCTGAGGAGGGACGAGCAGCTGCATCGAGCGGTCCAGAATTTCTTGAGAAAGGAAACAGTCCTTCATCGAAAATAACATCCCGTGAGATATATACACGCCCTGTCGTCGGATTAAGGCAGCGGTACCCCAAGTGATTCGTACTATATCCAAGGAACACACAACGCTCAGAGCGAGGGCTAAGTTTGGTGGGCGCATATGGGCGGAGCCAGGGATAGCAAGCACACCCAAAAATACGAAGGAAGGTATAGTCAGGTGGTGCATGAAACAAGGTCGAATAAGGGGAGTGCATATGGAGGGTTGGTGTTGGTAGGTGATTAATAAGGTACACAGCAGTAGCCACAGCATCATCCCAAAAACGTGTTGGAATGGATGCATGAAGCATCATAGCAAGGGCAGTCTCAATTATATGACGATGTTTACGTTCGGCCGCACCATTTTGTTGAGGAGTGTGCGGGCAAGAGATCCGATGGGAAATACCAACGGAATCAAGATAGGGACGTAAACTTTGAAATTCACCGCCCCAGTCGGAATGAAATACCTTAATTTTTCTGTTAAACAGACGCTCAACATGTCGTTGGAAACGAAGAAAGACACTTGAGATGTCGGATTTAAGACGCAATGGAAAGAGCCAAGTAAATCGGCTATAATCATCAATAAAAATGATATAGTACTTAAAACCATTGGAAGATATGACTGGGGCAGGACCCCATACATCCGCATGAATAAGATCTAAAGCCCCTGCGGAGCGCGACGGGGACAAAGAAAAAGGAAGTCTATGGGATTTGGCTTGCATGCAAATGCTACAGAGATGTGGGGAAGGGGTGAAGGACGGAAGACCATGGGCAGAAATAATACGGGCAACTGTTTGCATGGCGGGGTGGCCCAGCCGAGCATGCCAAGCGGGTGCAGAAGAAAGTTCGCCAGTAAACGCAGCAGAGGAAGGCGGTGAAGGAGATGGACGAGGAGGCAATGGAAGCCGATAAAGACCGCGATCAAGTGTTCCGCGCATCAAAACCGTCCCCGACCGATGATCCTTCACAAGGCAAAAGGTGGGATGAAATTCAAAAGAGACATTATTATCCTTGGCGAATTGATGAACGGAGAGGAGATTACGACTGATTTCAGGGACATGTAAAATATTGTTAAGAAGAAGTGGGCGAGAGAGGGAGGGAAGCATTGTGTGTCCAAGGTGATGGATACGCAAACCTGCACCGTTGCCAACATGAAGCATGTCCGAACCAGAGTATGGGGTAGGCTCCAGCAGCTGAGCATATTCCGAAGTCACATGGTGCGTCGCGCCGGAGTCGGGGTACCATGGGGACGTTGCAGGCTGGGATCCGGTAGATGAAGAGAACGCAGCCGGAGTGGGTCCGAGAATGGACGGTGGGGCAGGTACAGAGGGCTGCAGTGGTTGAGAGCGGGGACCTCCTGCGAATCTGGTGTTGAAGCGCTCTAGGCATTCATGGGCATAATGGTGACCAGCTACAAAGCATATCTGGCAAAAGGGACCCCGTCCGCGACTGCGCCCACGTCCACGTCCATGTCCGCGGCCCGATCGCCCAGTGCCGCGACCACGGCGAGATGTGTCGTCAGGAGCTGAAGTTCGTCCACCATCGGCAGAGTTGGCGGAAGGGAAAGCTGGTTCGTAAGAGGATTGATCGCAGTGCTGCATGAAGCTTTCATGAGCAAGGAGCATGGCATGCAGATCTTCAAGGGAGACCTCACGAATCCGAGTGGTGACGGATGGAATAAAAGAGTTATAAGCCGGGCCCAAGCCAGCGAGAACTTGCATAACGAGATCATGCTGTTGGACGGGCGCACCAATAATAGCCAGGCTATCAGCAATATTTTTAACAGACTACATATAGTATGTAATGGAGGAAGAATCACGCCGGAAGTTGTGGAGCTGGGTACGTAATTGTAGAACACGGGCGCCGGAGTGAGATGCAAGGGCATGGGCGATAGCAGTCCAAGCTTCATGAGAAGTGCCACAGTCGGGCACAAGAGCAGCTACCGAATCTGACATGGAAGCAAGCATTCATGACAGAATGAGGGCATCCCTGCGTTGCCAAGCACCATACTCCGGGTTAGGACGAGAAGCGTTGCCTGGGCCCACGAGTGTTTGCGATGGACAGATATCTGTACCATCAAGGATCCCCAGGTATCCATTATCTTTAAGAGCAGTAGAAAACTGCCGGCGCCATCGTACATAATTCTCGTGGGTAAGCTTGATGGTGAGCAACGACATGATGCTAGCAAGAGGTGGCTGGGCAGCAGTAGTTTCGATCGGAGCAGGAGAAGGTGGGATGGCAACAGACTCCACCAGAGCAGGAGATGCAGTGGCGGCATCAGAAAGGGATGAGGAAGAAGCACCGGTAGCAGACATGATGCAAGAAAGAGAGAGAGGAAAAAAAAGCAAGATCGGGGCTGTTAAGCACACAGCTCTGATACCATGTAAAGTGGCTAATGAAAGAAGCTCACGTACTCCCTTTGAGGGAGACGAGGTTATATTTATAACATTGATGGTGTACAGTTTACATACAACACAAACACTGAGGAAGAGTCCAGATCCAACGTTTAACAACTATCTGATCGTTGGATATGCTTATCTACAGACTCCTTAACTAGTCCTAACTCTATACAAGATGTAGATGAGATTGCAGAGTCCTTATCACTTTCATCGTAGGACTGCTACCTATTGGATGTCACGGACGGTTAAGTGAGGAGGACACGCGGCACTGGACTGTCGCTATGCTACCGACAGGTTCGTCTCGGTGATGGGCCTGGTCCATACATCCCAGTGCCTCCTTCCACAGCAGCTGGGCCAACGCCACCTACATCATCATCGGTGATGATCTAGGTTATTCTACATGTTATTTATTTGAGGTTCGAGATGGGGTTGCACGACGGTGCAGGTGAGCGGGAGTTGCAGGCTTCTGTGAGTGGGAGTTGCATGCCGCGGTGGAGAGACGGACCCGAGTCTCATGGGTTTCCTTCGAGGGAATTGTTGCGTGCATCGGTGCATGTGTGGATGAGTGTGAGCGAGGGTCGTATGCATGGACAAATTCGTCGGAAAGGGAGATGGTGTACATGCCTGCAATGAGGATCTTGCAGCGCCGAGTAGGTGGGCTGGTTGTGTGGAAGTGGGTGTGCATGGGTTAGAGAGAAAGAAAGAGAGGCCGCACCTGTCCAACCGAGGAAGTGGGCTGGCTATACGTGGAGTCTGGCCCCTCCCCAACCGCGGTGACCTGTCCCTCTGTTTAAACAGAGGTGAACTTCGATGCTGGCGGATCAGGCCACTGGTTAAGATGAACTGGATTTCGTATCTCTTCTATAATCCTTTCTGTGTGGGGTGCGCTGAAGAAGACGAAGAAGAGAAAGGGAATGAAAGAAAAAAGAAAAATGCAAGAACACCCACCGTACCACACCAGCGGAATTTTCGACCTCCTCAAAACCTGGCAGGTTCATCTGGTATTTGGATCTGCTGGCTTGGCAGCACGACAGACGAACAGAGTGGCGACCTTCACTCCGGGTGCGAGCGACGCTGGCGGAGTCCTGCTCAAGAATGCTGGCGCACTGACGTTGGCAGGGTGCTGTGTGACGGACCGGGGTATTTATGCCCATTAAGGCTCCATAACCAGATCCACCTCCCGCGAACGCACCGAAGTGTCGCAAGGGATATCTCACACACGTGTCCAGTAAGAGTACAAAAAGACAAACCACAAGAATATAAGACACAAGAAAGTACATGTGCTCATATCTGTTTACAAATTGTACAACTGTCCCATTACATTAATACATGTCCAATTAAAAGAGTACAACTACCTGGGGCATACCCCGAGGGAGCACAAGCTCACACAACACTAACTAAATAAACTAATGCTGGTGGTACAAGTCTGACGCAACGCCACTGCAAGTCAAACACACGGCAAGCCCTGAAAAGAACTGTAGGGGAGTGAGCCTCAACAAGTCACTGGCTCAGTAGGGGCTACCCAAAACAACACTGTAACCACAGACACCTCGACCCCAATGGTCTCACTGGCAACAACAATAGCCAAACCATTTTATGCTCACATCATTACAATAAATAACAATTAAACATGCTTATGATAATAAACATAACGTCCTCAGAAGAAAAGTAGGACTACAGGACTAACATAAAATCATTAGTTAGCCCAACTACTAAAGTGCCTAAACCACAGTCTCACTGGCACACTGCCACGACAACTGGTTGCCTAAGCTAAAAGCCATACAGGCAAAGTACTGCCCAGACTACAAGCTTTATAGGCAAACCTCAAACATTTGAGTAACAGGACCGCTAACAAAGAGTTGG
The DNA here is from genome assembly GCA_014218235.1 of Colocasia esculenta. Lineage (NCBI taxonomy): Eukaryota > Viridiplantae > Streptophyta > Magnoliopsida > Alismatales > Araceae > Colocasia > Colocasia esculenta. The sequence continues at coordinate 197,177 of JACBKR010001043.1, forward strand.
TCCTTTATACTCCAAACCACACTACATCGGAAACTACACACAAGGTAACGGAACTGGCTACCACGAAGCCAATCATAACACACTAAAACTATAATTGGAATCATATCCAAGAAGAGTAAAACTTAACAAGTGGAAGGTCTCACACGGCCTCCACAGAGCATAGCTCTACTAAACCACAATATGCCTAGGCCACAAGCCTCATCGGCCTATTACTCACAAAGGTAACATAATTAATAATCACAAACTAATGCACAATAAATTATAAACAAAGATCTACCTCAAACAGTTAGGATACAACAAGTGGCAGGTCAAACCACAAGACCTCCTCAACACACAAGTACCCGGAAAGGTTGGTACACAGTGTACCACCACAAAACTATAAAGTAACCCACGAAGGAAATAGGTACCTGCTACTCTGAGGTACCACAACACAAATACCCGATCAAAAGTACAAGTAGGTGATAAACACTATACTGAACCACGATTATAATGTGCCCTCACTTAGACACAACATTACAAGTGAAACCTTAATCAACGAGTCACACAAACCACAACTCAGTCACAGCTGTGCCAACACCAGGGCACACCTCGAACTGGTCAAACCTCGACCACGAGTCATAAACTCACAAACTACGACAAGTAGCAAAGCACGAGTCGGAAGGGAACGACGTCACCACAACTACAACTGGAGCTACTAAGCACGAGTCAGAAAGAACGACGCCACCACACGGCAACGGACTACTGGCTGATTAGGCCAATATCCAACCCGGACAACACAACACAAGAACTACCTCTCAGCCTCGCAGTCACGGACGAAAGGTCCAACTGCTGCTCCACTAGGAAGAAGTCAAACAACTGTGGAGACCAACCAACACCACACCTGCAGACACACAACTGCAGGCCCATGCCTGGCACCTCTAGAGTCTCTGGCCGGAGCACTCTAAAGTGAGGCACTGGAAAACAGGACTAGCTGGGGACCAGTGTCGACTACTGGTGTCCGTACCCCCAACTACGAGCGCGCTACAAGCGACAAAAGAACAAACTCTGGGAAGTCGCTGTCCCACTGCCGTCTTTCCCTCAGCCGGACGTACAACTCAAACTCAGGAGTGAGGGTGTCCAGGAAGATGACACAGACCTCAACGGTACAACACAAGTACCGGGACAAAACCCCGAGCACAACAAACACACGTGCCTGGCTCACAAAGAACCTGGGGTACCCGACTAGAGAGGCATTCCGGAATAGGCGCCGGACCACCACACTCGGCTAGCACAAACCACGATACTTACACATATAACCTTTACTTATAATTCACAATATACAAGTGTTAGGATTAGCTTAACATCGGTCACCGTGTGACCCCAAAGCTATCCCACACCAACACATACCTGAACCACAAACTTGCCTATCATTGGTCATCTTATAACCTCCAAGCTAACTCACACTAACACATATATAAATCACGATAGCCAATCATATTTGGCCTATCATTGGTCATGAGATGACCTCCGAGGCAACACACACCACTTACTTCATAAATCCATATAATATTATTCGAAAGACAACAACGGACCAGGGCTAGGTCGGTATGGACCTTCACTGCCCAAACACCACAAGGTCATGGCTAGGCTCACACAGGAACCTCACTGCCCAGTTACTACGATAAATCATAAGAATTACATTACAACAAAGTGTGTAGTACACACACACTTAAACTACGTAAACAACACGTGTATATTACACCCTGGTTGGTGTACCACACGTCTACCACATAAACCACGTGCCCAACACATGGACAACGCATTCCAAGAGTGCCACGGGTGCCAACGCACCACACATACCACGTAAAGCGATTACGTACATCACACATCATTCATGTAAAACTTGTCCATTACATGAGCAATGTGCTCCAAGAGCATAACAAGTGCACTGGCTCACACCGGTCATCGCCATGCACCCACAATCACACAATATTCATAACCAGGAAAGCTACGTAAACAACACTACATGGATACATGCACAGGTTGGCGGCAACATCGACTGCCGCTTAAAGGAAGTAAACGGCAAGTGATCTAGCCGTCTATATCCCGGCTGGTGATCTTGGTGGCAAGCGATCTTGACGCCAAGTTCTCCGGCCTAAAACCCTGCAGAAACCCTAATCCAGCTCTACAGGTTTTCCAACCGTTTAAACTACAGAGAAACATATAAAAACAGTTCCTTTAACATACCAGAACCCGAAACAACCCATTACAACATGCTTTACACATTAAATTAATCAAACCACCCTTTAACCCCACATGGTGCGACTTGATCCGAAAATACAATAAAAATGCTGGTTCAAGTGATTAGGTCGTGTTTTAATGTTTCTAACAAGATAACAGAGCTCGACCCCTACCTCAGAAACGCAATTAAACTCCCGAAGAACCTCGAATCACGCTGAAACCCGAGAAATGTCCCACAAACACCACGCTCCAATCCGTCATTCCCCGCCCAATCTGCCGCTACCACGCGCACCACGGCCTTCCCACGAGCTCCCGCCGACCGTCAGAACTCGCGAAGAAGCTCAAGGGTGAAGGTGGGGGGAGAGGAAGGGAGAAGGAGGAGAAAGAATAGAGCTCGGGTCTGCCATAAAAACACAGGCATGCCAGGTTAACGTCAATCCTTGGGCCGTTTAACCAGACCGCCACAACTAGACGTCCACAAAACTTGACGCCAAGTTCAACAGTCGACGTCCTCATCGATGGACGCCAACACACTGCGTCCAGCAAGCTGAACACCAACACGGACCCAAAGCAAACCCGGTAAGGATCTAGTAAGAAACATACAACACTAATGGGCCTCACATTGGCCACCAAACCCACTAAACCTGGATCCACGGGGATCCGGAAAAACGCGCGACGTTACATGCTGACCCGCGCACAGGAGGACGGGATCGCGCAAGTAGCCGGGCGTGGCCGAGCAAAGGTACGGGATGCGCTGGCGTGCATGGAAGGGACTGGGCACAGGGGGCGGCGGTGTGTGGAGGCTGGAGCGAACAATCCGTCGTGCCACAGAGGGTGACTGCGGGCGGCCTGTTCTCGCGTGCGCGCGTGGATGGGCAGGGGGCGGCCGGCTGGGGGCTTCGCGACGGAGGAGGCTCGCGGGCGGGTTGCTGGCGACTTGCCGCACAGGTGGGCCGCGAACAGTGCAGTACCTTTGAAACAATGAAGAAAAAAGTTGGAATTCACTACATACACATCAACAAAAATTGACAACTTATCTGTTGCACAAAATAGAAATGTACATGAGTACGACAGAAAAAGTTTAAATGGAGAGGAACGCCGAGGCGGAGCACAGGCAGTGAATGCCGAGGCAGTGCACGGGTGAGCGAAGACGGGACGACACTTTCAGTTGAGAGGAAGTTGCTGCTGAGGGGGAAAGCAATCAGTTTTTTTAAAAGAGTGGGAAAAGAACGTGGGTTGAGAGCGGAGAGTGTTGCGGAGGATGGAGAGAGATGTGTTTGTGGCAGTTCTTTTTTAAATAGAAGTGAGATAACCGTAGTAAAATATGAGTGTGTGCGAAAAAAAAGGTTGAGTTTTAAATTGCGTTGGGAAGAGATAGAGATTAGGTAGATTACTGTGGTGTTGACACGTCAACTTTTTAAGACTGTGTTATATATATATTATAGATATGGTTTAAGTGTGTGATTGTGTAGGTTAGCTTGTAAGTCACAAGGTGACTGGAACAAACTATTCCTAACATATGTACCGTAATTGGTAATAGAAAATGTTTGTGTATATACCATGGTTTGAGCTTGCCGAGTGTGGTGGTCCGGCGCCTATTCCGGAATGCCTCTCTAGTCGGGTACCCCAGGTTCTTTGTGAGCCAGGCACGTTGTATTTGTTGTGCTCGGGGTCTGTCCCGGTACAGTGTGGTACCATCGAGGTCTGTGTCGTCTTCCTGGACACCCTCACTCCTGTGTTTGAGTTGTACGTCCGGCTGAGGGAAAGACGACAGTAGGGCAGCGGCTTGTGTTTGTGGGTGTGCAGTCGCTTGTAGCGCGCTCGTGGTTGGGGGTACGGACACCAGTAGACGTACTGGGCCCCAGCTAGTCCTGTTCCAGTGCCTCACTTTAGGGAGCTCGGGCCTGAGTCCCTAAAGGTGCCAGGCATGGGACTGCAGTGTGTGAGACTGCAGGTAGTGGTGGTGTTGGTTGGTCTCCACAGTTGTTTGACTTGTTCTCGTGGAGTGGCAGTTGGACCTTTCGTCCATGACTGCGAGACTGAGAGGTTGTTCTTGTGTTGTATTGTCCGGGTTGGATACTGGCCTGATCAGCCAGTAGTTCATTCCTGTATGGTGGCATCGTTCCTTTCCGACTCGTGCTTTGCCACTGGCTGTGGCTCGTGAGTTTGTGACTCGTAGTCGAGGTTTGACCCGTTCGAGGTGTGCCCTGGTGTTGGCACAGTTGTGACTGCGGTTGTAGCTTGTGGTGTGCCCGAGTGGTGGCACAATTTTGGTTATGGTTGGTGAGTGTTGACTCACCAAATGTGGTTTAGCTCGCTATGGTGTGCCCTGTTACGGCACTGGTTTACTTGCGGTTTCCGTGCTGGTACCTTGTGGTAGTAGGTACATGTACCCTGTGTGGGTAATGGTTTGTGATGGTACGTCGTATACCAGTCTTTTCTGGTGTTGACGTGGAACTGTGTTTCGTGGAGGTCGTGTGGTGTGACCTTCCACTCAATGTGCTTTACCCTTCCTCGAGTAAGCTTCCGTATGTGGTTTTCGTGTGTGATGGATTGGCTGTTGTAGCCAGCCCTGCCATTCTGTGTGTGGCTTTCGACATATTGTGGTTTGGGGTATAAAGGGCCAGCTTTTGGTTAGCAGTCCTGTTACCCACATACTTGAGACTTGCCTGTGAAGCTTATAGCCTAGGCAGTGATTTGCTTGTGCGGCTTATAGCTTAAATGATTGGTTGTGACTGTTTGCCTGTGAGGCTTGAGGCCTAGGCGTTACTGTTGTTGAGCGGACTAGTGGTGTGGAGCTAGTCCTGTTGTTTCCTCTTACTTTCCGAGGTTGTGAATAGTTAATGTGTTTATATTTAATTGCAGTTTAAATTCAATTGTTGTGAGCATGAAATAGTTTGGCTATTGGTGCTGTCAGTGAGACCCTTTGGGGTTGAGGTGTCCGTAGTTTTGTTGTTGTTTTGGGTAGCCCCTGCTGAGCCTGTGACTTGTTGAGGCTCACTCCCCTACAGTTCTTTTAAGGGCTTGCCGTTTGTGTGGTGTGTGGAGAGGTTGTGGCAGACTTATACCACCAGCAGTAGTGTAGTAGTTAGTTTGTGTGAGCTTGTGCTCCCTCGGGGTATGCCCCAGGTAGTTGTACTTTTAATTGGACATGTAATAATGTAATGGGACAGTTGTAAATTGTTATATACAGGTATGAGCACATGTACTTTCTTGTGTTTTATACTGTGTAGTTGTCTTTTATATTCTTACTGGACACTTGTGTGAGCTATCCCTTGCGAGACTTCGGTCCGTTCACGGGAGGCGGATCTGGATATAGAGCCTTAATGGGCATAAATATCCAGGGCCATCACAGAGTCATTCTTGCTATTTATCAGTTGAGGGGATTTGCTCAGGAATGGTGGAGGCTCAAGTTGCAGACTGTTTTTGCAGGAAGGGTAGAAGATAGAATTACTTGGCCAGAGTTTCTAATGGTTTTCAATGATACGTTTTTTCCACTACAGATCTAACAAGCAAAGAGGGAACAGTTTAGAACTTTACAGCAAGGGAGATTGTCAGATGAGATTTATGGCATTGAGTAGATATGCCCCTTATGTGGTGACCGATCATGCAATAATGGTGGAGTATTTTATTAGGGGATTGAGGTCCGAGTTGCAGGATGCAGTAGCTCCACTGATGTGCAGGACAGTAGAGGAAGCGGCACAACGGGCAGCTGTGTTAGAAAGGACTTTGCAGGCTAGGCAGAGTCAGTCTCAGGTGGGAGGTTCAAGCAGCTTCCGACTTCCCCAGCAGTCGCAGGGCATTAGCAAAGGAAAGGCACCCTCAAGAGCATCATCGTCTGGGATAGCAAAGTGGGGTAAGCAAATTAAGAAATTCTTCCAAGGAGGAGGACGAGGCAGAGGTAGGCAACAGGGTTTCCAGCAGGGTGGTTTTCAGCAGGGGCGTGGCTACAGGCCACCGGTTCCAGAGGAGTCCCAGCAGAGTACTGCAGGTCAGCCCGCAACTTTTCGGGAGGTCACGTGTTATGCTTGTGGTCAACCAGAACATTATGCCAGGAATTGTCTGTCTCGAGGATGTGGTTATGGTAGAGGGACTTAGCAGTAGCAGCAGACATATCATCCATCAACAGAGAGAGGCAAAGGAACCCCTTTTCAGAGAGGAGGTCGAGGTCGGGTGATGGCAATCACCAAGGCGCTGGCAAAAGCATCAAATCCCATTGAAGGTATATTACCGATCTTTGATTTCTCAGCTAGAATATAATTGATCCGGGTGCTTCTCATTCATTTATTTCTGAAGATTTTCTGGATAGGCTGGCTCATCCCATAGAAGAAAGGCCGTGTGAATTGGTAGTTGAGGTTCCTACCGGTGATTTTATTCTTACTTCCTACTATTTAGATGAGGTTCCAATTGTGATTCATGGGAATCAATTGCCGACAAAATTATATGCCTTGTCTTTGAAGGAATATGATTTGATTCTGGGTATGGATTGGTTAGAGGCTTATGGTGCTTTGGTAGACTGTAGAAAGAAGAGGGTCAGATTTTGTAGACCTGATGGAACAACTTTTGAATTTCAAGGTATGCCCTTCTATTCTCCTAAGTTTATCATTTCTGCGCTCAGGGCTAGAAGATTAATTAATGCAGGATATGTAGCGTATCTTGCTTCTGTGAGTCTGGTTGAGTCTCATAAATACGTAGAGTATGTGTCAGTAGTTAGAGAATTTATAGATGTATTTCCAGAAGATTTTTCGGGGCTAGCGCCACGCAAAGAGGTAGATTTCACTATTGAATTAGAACCAGGCAGTATGCCGATATCAAAAGCACCGTACAGGATGGCACCAGCAGAATTAAAAGAGTTAAAGAAGCAGTTGCAGGAGTTATTAGAGAAAGGTTTCATCAAGCCAAGTCACTCACCGTGTAACGCCCCTAAAAATTTTAATTTCTGAAAAACATGAATAAGACTATTATTAGACGTGATTCTTATTATTATTTTTAGATGATTAATATCTGGGATTAGTTAGTGTTAATAAACGCTAACCAGTGTCGTGCTCTAAAGTGCGCGCTCCGACAGGGCGACATCGGAAAACAATAACAAAAAATAAATCTGAGAACACCATAATTCTCATAAAAATGTGGAGACATCAGAAATCTAATTATCCGGAATTGTTGACGTACGGATTTTGAGATTAAGCCGACGTAATTATTTTTCGGGTGATTTTTCACCCTATGTAAAATAAATTCTAAAAATTAAATAAAAATCACCATAATTTGTAAAACCAGTATATTAGCTTATGGCTAAAATTTCAATACAAATGGACACCATTTGAACCTATTTACTTGTAGATTTTTGGACCAGCCGATTTAGGGGCCAATTACGGGATGGATTTTGGGTGATTTACGTGTCGGGCTAAGGAGGGGCCAGTACACTTAAGAGAAGGGTTACCACGTAAACCCCTTAGGTGTAAGCTTGGTAACTTGCATGTGATACGTGTAAGTAGTAAAAAAAAAACCCAAAGAGTTTTACTACTACACTTGGTAGCTATCGTGTCGTTTCGCATGAGAGGCCAAGAGAGCTATAAAACTCCCCAGCAGCCATCGTGTGAGCATTTTCCACTTCCACTGCTGCTTGCACCTATAATGGTCTTGCTGTGAGAGTTGTTCTACTCTTGTGAAAGCTGGTGCTGCTGCGTGAGTTGTTGCATCTGTTGCTTCCGGTGAAAGTGCTGCAAGTTCTAGCTGAGGAAAGTTGTTGTGACCATCTTGGCTGCATTTTCTATCTTCCAGTTGGGGGTTCACTGAGGAAAAGACTCCATCTCCTTGAAGCTAGGTAGGATTCAACTTCTTTCCATTCTCTTACCTAACCCTTGAAGTGGTTTTTGAGTCACTGTTGGACTGTTCATGGTATTTTATGTGTCTTATACCACGATTGGAAGTCACTGCTGTAGAAATAGAAACTTTTCCAATGTCATATTGTAGTTGGTTTCTAGCTTAACATGGTTAAATCATCTCTACAACCCTAGAGTGCAACTCACTGTCCCCATTCATGATCATATTGGATAATGCAAAAGTTTAAACCCTCTGTTAGGTAAGTGGAGTGCCAGACTTCAACTCATGTAGACTTCAACTCGTGAAGGCTTCAACTCATGACAGATTTATACATGATTCGACTTATACATTCGTCTCATGTAGACTTCAACTCATGACAGATTTATACATGATTCGACTCATACATTCGACTCATGTTGACTTCAACTCATGAAGACTTCAACTCATGAAGACTTCAACTCATGTAGACTTCAACTCATGAAGGCTTCAACTCATGACAGATTTATACATGATTCGACTCATACAGTCGACTCATGTTGACTTCAACTCATGAAGACTTCAACTCATGTAGACTTCAACTCATGTAGACTTCAACCATTCGACTTCCAGTTTATACATGATTCAACTCATACATTCGATTCATGTAGATAGAACTTCAGCTCATGTAGGCAGAACTTCAGCTTATGCAGTCCAACTTCCAGACCTGTGTTCTTCTGTCAGAATTATAATTTTCAGCAGTAGATTACTGCATACCAGTGGATTATAAATAAGTAATGATGTCTATTATTGGATCTTTGGATCTCATTTGATTATTATGCCTGTGCAAAGGGGCTGGTTCAGTCCTGGGAGGAGCACCCAAATTCGTTTGTGGCCGCGCGGGAACGATGAGGACAAGTGGATGTTGGCATACACCGATTCGTGCTTGATTTGTCATCATGTCATATTTATGTGTGTGAATTTGTTTCTGAATCAGAACATAAGAGTTATCCTGACTGCATGATTATGCTTCTACTGTTCTATATGTGTTATTCAAGTGGACACATTTATTCCCCCCACGTAATGTCATCGTTAGTCATGTTTAAACTCTCATTCTGAAATTATGTTCTCGAGTTATTCATTCTGAGATTATGTTCTTGAGCTCTTCCGTTCTAAAGAGTTGAATTCTACTGGGCTAGTTAGCTCATTCTTCCTACCTTTTTCAGGTTGTCCAGATGAGAATGAAGTCTAGGGGGGGGGGATGTGTGTGCTGAGGGGACTGCCCATCATCCCGCGAGTCATCAACTTTTATTTCTTTTAGAGTAGTTGGAATGTAATATTGCTACAGTTTTTTTTGTATATTCCTCATTTAGACTGAAATGAGCAGTATTATGTAATAAGCTTCCGCTAAACAAGTGTTTGCGTTTATAATATTTTTCATGTGCATCATCTTTCATGTTCAATAAATGGAATTTTTTTTAGGACGTGACACACCGTGGGGTGCACCAGTGTTATTTGTTAGAAAGAAGGATTGTAACGTCGCGCGTTTTCCGCATCCCTGTGGATACAGGTTTAGCGGGTTTGGTGGCCAACGTGTGGCCCATTAGTGTTGTGTGTTTCTTATTAGATCTTTACCAGGTTTGGTTATGGGTCTGTGTTGGTGTTCAGTGAGCTGGACATCAACTGTAGGTTGGCGTCCAGGTGGGTGACGTCGACTTTGTGTTGACAGCCATGGGTTGCCGTTAACATGGTTTTAGCGTCCATCGATGTGGACGTCTAGCGTGATGAACTTGGCGGCCAAAGATGTGGACGCTTAGTTGGGGCGGTTTGGTTAGCAGCGCAGAGGTTGACGTTAACCTGAGGCGGCTGTGTCTTTAGGGGCAACCCGAGCCCTCTTCCTTCTCCATTTTCTCTCCTTCTTCTCCCCTACCTTCGCCCTAGTGTTGTTTCTCCTACTTCTGGCGGTTGACGGGAATATGTGGGAAAGCTGTGGTGCACGTGGTAGCGGCGGAACAGATGGGAGACGACAGATCGGAGGGCGATGTTCGCGGGAAACTCTCGGGTTCTGTCGCGAATCGAGGTTCTATAGGAGTTTAATCGCGCTATTGAGGTAGGGACTGGACCCCTGGATTCTTCATGGTTGATTGGTTATGGTTTGTTTGTATAGATTGCATGTTAATTGAGTTTTTTGGGATTAAGGGTTCTTCATGTTGGGGAATTGGGTGCTTTGATCGATCCAAGTATTGGATCTTGCTTCTCTGGTTTAATTATGGTATATACATCTAAGGGGGAGTGTTTCCCCTTATTTCTCTATTGTATTTATGGCTAGATTGCCCGTGCAATCAGTCTAGGGCCATTTTGTGTGTTCTGGCGGGTTCTGCAGTAAAGATATTGGCGTCAACATCGATTGACGCAGAGTTCTTCGTTGGGAGATTAACGGCTAGGTATCTAGCCGTTGATTGTGAGTAAACAGCCAAGTGGTGGTAGCTTACTTGGTGTTGACGGCAAGGGACATTGTCGTCTATATCCTTTGGACGGCAATCGATGTCGCCGCCAACCTGTGCATGTGAACAGTGTGTTTTTAATGGCATTCTTGCTATAAGTGTTGCGGTGTATTAACATCTGTGGCACTCTTGGAGCACAAGGCTTTTGAGGTCAGTTTACCGGCTATGAAGTTATGAAATATTACAGGGTTTTGATGTCGTGCAAGTGGTTTGTATATGCATGGCACATCGTACGCTATCATGTTTATTATATATTAAGTATTGTGGTGTTGTGGCGATGAGGTTCACGTCTGAACCTAGCCTTGATCTTCTAGAATCTTTTATAGATTATCCTAGATGGATAATTAGTAAAGTGTAAGTATGATTATTATGTAAGTATTGTGGTCAGTGTTTAATGTGACCTCTACTGTCACAAGATGATCAATGATAGGCCAAGTATGATTGGCTATCGTGGTTTATATGTGTGTTTGTGTGAATTAGCTTGGAGGTCACCGTGTGACCAATGACAAACTACGGTGTTATCTTTAATATGGTTAGTGTATGTAGTTGTGCAAATTAGCTTGTGAGTCACAGGGTGACTAGGACAAGCTATCCTTAATGGTAATTTGTGTATCGTAAACGATAATAGAAAGTGTTTATGTATATATCGTGGTTTGAGCTTGGCGAGTGTGGTGGTCCAGCGCCTATTCCGGAATGCCTCTCTAGTCGGGTACCCCAGGTTCTTTGTAAGCCAGGCACGTGTGTTTGTTGTGCTCGGGGTTTGTCTCGGTACTTGTGTTGTACCGTTGAGGTCTGTGTCGTCTTCCTGGACATCCTCACTCCTGTGTTTGAGTTGTACGTTCGGCTGAGGGAAAGACGACAGTAGGGCAGCGGCTTGTGTTGGTGGGTGTGCAGTTGCTTGTAGCGCGCTCGTAGTTGGGGGTACGAACACCAGTAGACGTCACTGGTCCCCAGCTAGTCCTGTTTTCCAGTGCCTCACTTTAGGGTGCTCCGGCCAGAGACTCTAGAGGTGCTAGGCATGGACCTGCAGTTGTGTGTCTGCAGGTGTGGTGTTGGTTGGTCTCAACAGTTGTTTGACTTCTTTCTTGTAGAGCGGCAGTTGGACCTTTCGTTCGTGACTGCGAGGCTGAGAGGTTGTTCTTGTGTTGTGTTGTCCGGGTTGGATACTGGCCTGATCAGCCAGTAGTCTGTTCCCGTGTGGTGGCGTCATTCCTTTCCTACTCGTGCTTTGCTACTTGTCGTGGTTCGTGAGTTTGTGACTCATAGTCGAGGTTTGACTCGTTCGAGGTGTGCCCTGGTGTTGGCACAGTTGTGACTACGGTTGTGGTCTGTGGTGTGCCTGAGTGGGGGCACAGTTTTGGTTATGGTTGGTGAGTGTTGACTCATTAAATGTGGTTTAGCTTGCTATCGTATGCCCTGATACGACACTGGTTTACTTGTGGTTTCCGTGCTGGTACTTTGTGGTAATAGGTACCTGTACTGTAAGACCCGGTGTCCCGGCTTTCCGTTCGGCGCCTGGGATGACTGGCCACTGACGTGTCCAAGCTAGGTGACGCGTTGGTGTCGCGGCGTGGGTGTCCACCGCGACAGTCATCTGTGTCGCGACGTCTGGGTGCGTGGCTTTCTCGTCACATCTTGGTGTAACTCCTCGGGTTCTGTGTGCCTTGGCGTTGATCTTGGGATCGAGTCGGGCAGGGGTGTCACGTTTTGAACGCGACATATTCCCTGTCGCCTTCTGGTTGGGAAGGCGACGGCCCCTTTGTCGCGTTTCGGTTGTTGTTGTGGCTGTGTGCCACGTGTCCGCATCGCAGGTGTGAAGGCGACGTGCCAGGTGTCGCGTTCACCTGAGGCGCCTGCGCGCGCGACACGTGGTCTGGCGCCTGTCGGCCTGTCAGAGGTCTTGTCGGAACTTTTGAGAAGGCGACGTGTGGGGTGTCGCATTCTTGTTGGGAATGCGACAGGGATCTTATCGCGTTCTCAGGTTCCAAGGGCTTAAGGCCGTTGGCCCCTCCTTTCTTCCCCCTTTCTTCCTCTCTCCCTTTTCCCCTCTTCTCAGGCGGTGGAGGACTCCCTCCGGCGATCCGGCGCTGTGGAGCCACCGGGAGCTCGTGCGGAGTGGCGGCGCGTGCGTGGAGCGAGGAGGAGGCGGCCAACCGATGCGAGGGCCCCTTCGTGGGGTGGTTTCTCCGTTCTAAGGTAGGGATTTCTTGCGCCCTCTCCCATCCGGGTGGATCGGGAGCCCTCGGGGTTTTGTAGTTAGATTTACAGCTTTCCCCATGCTCCCCTCCCCGTGTGTGCTTGTGTGGTAGCTTGGGGTGACCATGGTTGGCCCCCATGCTCCGTTTGGGGCTCAGCCTATGATCGCGACAGGGTGGCTGTCGCGATACCAGTCTGGAGGCGACAAGCAACCTGTCGCCTTCGGGTAGCGACAGGTCGGCCGTCGCGTTCCCCTTTGCCCTTCAGTTCTGGGTTTTGTTCTGAAGGTGGCACCTTGGCTGTCGCCTTCGGGGTTGCAACAGGGCAGTCGTGGCGTTCTACCTTTTGGGGTAGCGACGATGCCCTGGTCACCTTCTCACCTCCGTGCCGTTTGGCTGTGGGCCAATGGCCCCGCTTGAGGTCCGGCCTTCTGACGCTGAACGCGACAGGTCGATATGTCGCGTTCAGGTCAGAAGGCGGCCCCCTGGTCGTCGTGACCTGGTAGCGACAGGCTGGCTGTCGCCTTCCTGTTTTGAAGGCTACACACCTGTGGTCGCGATAAGGTTGTTCTGGCTTTTGTTCTGCCTCGCGGTGTTCCGACTTCTCGTGCCGTGCCGTGTGTGCCGGCGTTGGCCGACGGCCCCTCCGGGGTTTCCGGAAGGGGGTGCCGTGTGTGCCCGTGCCTGCTGGGCTTGTCTTGGTTACAAGTCAGTTGTGCCGTTTTTGTGGTGATTGCCCCGCCTGTTCTCTGTTCGCCCGGTGCTTGGCACTTGAGGGCTTGTCCCATTTAGAGGTTGTCTCCGTTTCTTGGGACCCCCATCCTCGGGAGCCTGTTGAGGGAGGACTCCGGGCTACGAGTGTGCTCGAGTTGGCAGCCCACGTGAGCGGACTCTGAGCTGAGGGGAAAACGAGGTTTGGGCAGCGGCGATGAGTCGTTTGTAGAGCTCTCTTGTCTGGGTCTGGGACGTCGAGGTGTTTGGAGTGCCTGACGCAGACCAGACAGTCCTTTGTCTCACTGCCTCTCTCTGCGTTGGTTCCGGAGCCACGTAGTGGTGCTAGGCATGAGGCCGCAGCTTGGCCAGGCTGCGGTGTTGCGTGTTCTTGGCGGCTCTGTCTCGCCCTTCGTAGGGGTGGAGGCAGGAGCTAGGCTAGCAAGCATAGCGTGTGGACTGCGGCCCCCTCTTGGCTGCTAGCGGCGGTGGCTTGGTTGCTGTTGTTGTGACGACATTTTCCTCACGACGTTTCCAAGTGTTCCTCGTTGCCCGAGCTTGCACGGCGGTTATAGCCCGGCTGTGCCTAGTTTCCGTGGGCGTCGTTGGTCTGGCCTTGGGCAGACCCGTGCTTCTGGTGGTTCCCGCTTCAGTGTTCTCTCGGTTCCGCGGTCCCATTCTTGGGTGCCAGCCCGTGATGGCACTGGCGTGTGTAGCTTCCCGACCTGGCGGTGTGTCCGGGGTCCGGGGTGGTTCTGCTTGTGGGCCCTCGACCTTGTAGAGGTCTGAGGTGGTCGTGCTTGCGGTGAGACGTCGTTCTCACTTGGTTGTTCCGTGGTCTCGGCAGGTGTGCCGAGCACTGCTTCCGCTTTGTGCTTGACTCTGTTGGTTTCTGCGGGAGTCGTGTGTGTTGCCCGAGCTCGGTTGGTGGTCGTGGCGTTGCGATGTTCTCTTCCGTTGCTCAGTAGTACCATGCTGTAGGTGTTACTCGCTTTACAGCTTTCTAGTGTAGTTTCCTGTTTTCGGAGTTCCTGCTGCTCTGGCTGGTGAGGGACTGGTAATCCCTATTGGGCCTTGTTCGCGAGGCTCACCCCCTACTTCCTTCAGCTAGGGGCTCGTCGTCGCGAGAGCTCGGTGTCGGACGGGTTGCGGAGGCGGCTGTGGCGCCGTGTTGTTGTCAGCAGCAGTGAGAGCGAGTGTTGTGAGCTCTTGTAGCCGAGTGAGCTGAGAGCTGTGTTTTGCAAGTTCTCAGGGTATGCCCCTTAAGGACTGCACCTTTCTTCTTGTACCTGTGCTTTTGCTTGGGACGCGTTGTACAACCCTTCTGTATAATGTACAGATTGTTATAGTTATTGGAATTCAGTACATATCTCACTAGACTTGTTCATATAACCCTTCCGGATCTTCGGATCCGTGGGTGGCGACGCGAATTTCGGGCCCCTGGCGGGGGGTCCGGGAGGTCGGGTCGTTACATTTGGTATCAGAGCGAGAGTCTACTGAGATTTGTAAGGAGTTAATAACTATAGCTGTCCCAAAGGAAGGTACTAGTGCACTGCTGACACCGTCCAACTAGTGTTAGGCTTGTGCCTTTGATTGTTTTGCAGGTGTGTGGCTTTCCTGCAAGTTCGTGCGCGTGCTGCAAGTTGCAGTTGTTGCTGTGCCGCGTGCGTGATGAGTGTGGTCGCTCGGCGTGTTCGTGTCGTAGCGGCGCGGTTGGCGCTGGACTCACGGCAGTGGTCTTTTCCGTATGGAGGACACTTGCAGGCAAGTCCAGGTGCGGTGCTCCTGGTCGTCTCCGGCATTTGGGTGTGTGCGTGCCGCTGAGGCTGAGAGAGCCTGCGTGTTGTTGGGCCTTCACCGGTGCAGAGTTGTGGTCTGTGGAACCGGTGGAAGGTGTCTCTGCCTTGTTGGCTGCCCTTTTGTTGTTGGGGTGTGTGTTGTCGTTGTTGTGTATTTGGCCTCGTGTGCCTGTGCGCCGTTGTGCGCTGTGCTCGGGACGCCGAGCTGAGCAGGTGCTTTGTGTGCCGTGTTGCGCCGCTAGTTGAGCGCTGCGACACTTGTCTGTGGTTGTTGTCAGCCTGGCGTTGGCTGGTTGTGAACTCTAGTGAGGTGCTCCTGGAGTTCTTCTATGTTGGTTCTGGTGGTAATGAGGTTTCCCCAGAGCTGTGCTGTGCGCGTTTCTGGTTGTTGTTGCGTTGCCCTCTAGGCTGAGGTGCATCGCTGGTTGCCCTGTGTTCTGGTGAGGTTTCCCAGAACCGTTGCTGTTGTCTTGGTGAGGGTTTCTCTCAGGACCGTTTCGCGCTCGTTTCTGTTGTTACTGTGCTACCTCAGAGTTTGAGGTATGCTGCTTCTGTTGGTTTGGCTGGTGCGTTCTGGAGGGTGTTCCCACAACGGTGCCTTGGTGGTTCTGGTGGAGGTTCTCCCAGGACCGGCTTGTGTTGCTTCTGCAGTTCTGCTTGCTGCGGTGTTCTCTCTAATGGTCCGTGTCGTTGGGTTGTGCATCCTGGTGAAGGTTCTTCCCAAGATCGCCCTTTGTCGCTTCTGGTGGAAGTTCTTCCCAGGAGTGCTCTGTGTTTGTTTCGGGCCACCGTTGTGTTGCCCCTGTGTTTTGAAGTGTGCCGTTTGGTTGAGCTGCGTCCTGGTGAGGTTCTCCCAGGATGGCTCTTGGCGCTTTTGGTGGAGGTTCTCATCAAAGCTGTTTCGTGCTGTTTGGTTGTCGCTGCTCTCTCGGTGGAGATGAGCTGTCGTTGTTGCCGGTCAGACTGTCTGTGTTACAGTCTGCCTGGGCGCTGTCGGTCAAGGTGTTGTGCGCTTGGCCGTGCGTCTGGCTGCTGCGTTGGCCAGCTTGTCTCGTTAGTCATTTCCAAGTTTTTCAGTTGCGCCGGTGGGACTTCGTGTGTCCCCGTGCTTCGAGCTGTTCGCTTCATTTCTCGTGCCTGGCGTGCTCTCGCAGATGGTGGTCTGGTGAGTGCCGTAGGTGCTTGGCTGGCTGCGCTTCTTGTGGAAGCACCAGTCTTGCATTGTGGTTTGCCTCTCGCGCGTGGAAGAGACTCGTTGCGGTGCGTGTCTCCTTCCTCTGTTTTCCGTTGGCTGCTCGAGGTGGTGATGCTCCACTGTGGCGTATTGCCGGGGTGCGCATCGTTGCGACCTTTCGGTGGAGTTATCTTCCCTTGAGTTGTTTTGGGTTGAGCTGCTTGCTCCCCTCATGCCGTCATTTCCATGTGGCACCATGGGTCGGTGGACCTGTTCGTGCCGTTTGTTGTCAAGATGGGTTTTGCTACCTGCCTAAACAATTGGGGCCTTGGGTCCCTGTCGGTTTAGTGCGAGGTGGTGTTTGTTCCTGTTGGATTGCTTCCATGAGTATTGTTCCGCTGTGCATTGGGTTTTCGTGGTTGGCTTGCTTGTGCAAGCGTTGTTCCGGTGTGCGCTCGATGGTGCCTCGGCTTGTGCCTTGGAGGCAGTTCGTGTCATCGTTTTAGTGTTTGGCCCCTCTATCGGGTCGTGATAGAGGTGGTGCCTTCCTGATCGTGCGCACCAGGGAGTTGCTGCAGTTTTCGCTCCCTGTGTGGCAGAGTCAGTGCTCCGTGTTTTGGTGCGCTTCTTGGAGCAGACGCGGTAGTCGTGCTCTTGAAGAAGTTGTCGATTTTCCACGTGCTTCTGTTGTGGGCCTCTGGTAGAGAGTCCCCTTTGGTGGGCCCCGTGTCGTCTTGGGCCGGTGGTGCAGTCGCGTGTGCTGCACTTTGACCGTTTTCGCGATGCTTTGTGTGTTTTGTGCCTCAAGGGCTGGGGCCGACGTGGCCTGTTGTGCCCTTTTAGGTTTGCAGTTCTTTGTGTGTGGCTTCAGCAGGTCTCTTGCGGAGAGTCCTTCCCGTTAGCCGTGGTATTGTTCCGGCCGCAGGTGCACCTGTGTTGCACTTTGTTTAGCTTTTGGTGCTTGTGGTAGCACCGTGTGCTCGTGCTCGAGCGTTCCGGTTTGTGCCGTCGGGAGCCCTGGTGCATCGTGTTGTACCTTGGGTGGCTCCCGGTGCTTGTAATAGCACCTCGTGTTGTGCCGTGTGCCTGTTCACGAAATTCGTGCGTCGTCTCTCGAGTTTGCTCGGTGTCAGAGGCGTTGAGCTTTCCGCCTCTGAGACACCTTGTGCTGGCCTATGCCTTGTGGTTGTATCGTTACTGCTGTGGGGTGGCTGCCTTGCCTTGTCTAAGTAGCCCTATCGGTGGTACACCATGCTCTGATTGTGGCCAGTGTCCCGGTTTTCCCTCTCGCTTTGGGAGTGAGTGTGTTCGGTTGTGGTACCCTGCCTCGGTCTGGGTCCCTCTGAGGTCGACGTGCTGTCCTCGACCTCTGTAGTTGTTTCGGTCTCCGTGTGGTTGTGTGCCTTTCTGGTGGTTGGCATGCTGGTCCCCGCACTAAGCTCTGTGTGCATGGCGGGAGTATTGCCGACTCTTCGTTGGTTTTTCGTTTATGCGTGGTGTTGGTGAGTCTGGAAGCCGTTGGCGGAGTCTCCTGCCAGTCCGTCTGTTGACCGTGAGGCCTATTGGCTTGCTAGTACTCAACCACGTGGTTTGTCGACGTTGTGAGGTGCCAAGTTTTGGCTTGACCTCGGACGTCTTCCGTGTTTTCGTCGCGGTGTGCCCCGTTGTGGAGCGTGTGGTCTCCCAGTGTTGTGGCTCCGCGTGAGTCTGGTGTCCTTGTCGGACCACGAGGAAGGTCTGGGCGAGACCTAGTGGTGACAGTGGATATTGTTTTCACGTGTTGGGGTTTCTTCGCATGCGTTTGTTGTCCCTATTGGACCACGAGGAAGGTCTGAGTGAGACCTAGTGGTGGCGGTGGACGTTGTTCCGTGTGTTGCGGGTCCTCCGCAAGCGTGTTGTCGTTGTGGTTCTGTCTCTCGCGTGACCTCTTGGTTGGGCTGGTGACCGGTTGTAACGACCCGAGAACCCGACCCTCGACCCACGCCGAGGACCCGATTTTCGCGATCGCCGCCCACGGATCCGGGGGACCCGGAAGGGCTATAACACGCGTCTGACAGGATATGTAACGGAGGTAAACGTCAACTGCTAAGCTAGAAGCGTACAAGCGGAAACAAGAAAGTAAAGCGAGACCGCTGCGTACTGCTCTAAGTACAGTCCCAACACACGCACGCTAGTACAAGTAAGGAAAGGGGAGAGACAAGTCCCTTAGGGGCATACCCCGAGGGTGACGTACACTGAGAGGGGGAACCACTGCTAGCTACGGGGACCTCGACTACCGCCTCGCCTCCTCCGCCCGGCGCGCGCCCTGCCGCTGCTGAGAAGACTCACCTGGAAACAGAGGGATGAGCTTCACAACAGAAGCTCAGTAGGGACTACCAATCTCCTACTGGCTCTAAACAGGCAGAGGAACATATATAACTGTTAATAAGGGAAAGACAGCAGTTTATATCTTTCTACCTACAACGGAAGTGCGGAAACGAAGCTAAAGCTAGCACGGTACGGAAAGTACTCTCGGTCGGAAACTCCGTACGACTGCTCGTCGTGACCACCACACGGCTAGTAAAACACAGACGGAGGGAACTCCGCCTGGACAAGGAACACTAGCTACGGGAACAACACCACTAGTCACGGTCAGGTGCATCCACCGACGTCTTATCCTCGACCCGGGTCCTGACCCTCACGTCTCGTCAGAGCGAGGTAGGACACAAGTACAACAACAGTAACCGCCGTAGTCTGGCCGGACTACGGTCCCACGCCTGGCCTCTCCAAACGATTCCGGGGCTGTAAGGAGCGAGGCAGTGAGAAGAAGGACTGGCTGGCCTGCGCCGGGTAGAACTCCGAACTGTCCTCGGCGTCCCAGACCAACCACGAGAGCTCTGCAAGCGACTCACACGCCACTGTCCTAACCACCGTTTTCCCCTAAGCTCCAGAGTCCGCCTGGTGGCCGCCAACTCGAGCACACTCGTAGCCCGGAGTGCTCCCTCAACAGGCTCCCGAGGACGGGGGTCCCAAGTAACGGTAACAACCTCTCACACGGGACAAGCCCTCAAGTGCCGAGCACCGGGCGAAAGACTAGTGTGAGACCGTACTAGGGAACTAGCACAGGTGCCACGGGTACAGTAAAGCGAAAACGGAAACGGTGGAAGCACAACCTGCCTCTGGACTGAGAAGGCGACATAGGGTATGTCGCATTCAGAATGCGACATAGCCCCTGTCGCATTCTGAATGCGACATAGGGCCTGTCACCTTCAAGAAGGCGACATAGGCCCCGTCGCATTACCAGTCAGAAGGCGACACAGGGTATGTCGCATTCAGGCCAGTCGGGGGTTCCGGAGATTCTTCCTCCGGGAACCTCCCCGAAACGGGAGAAACGCTACACGGCGAGGGAGGGGAGCATGCTTATCATGCTAGGAAGCTAGTAAAGCATTCAAACCACCCTCAAATACCCCAAGAACATGGATTCTACGCTCGGAGGAAAACCTTACTCACACGAGCATGGAGACTCACACTCCCCAAACCCCCAAACCACAAGGAAAACACGGTCTAGACGGGGAGGGGGTCATGCTTAGGGCGAGAGGATCAAGAGTCCCTACCTCCACGCGAAGAACGAACCCGTTGGGGCCTTCTCGTAGGTAGAAACGCCTCCTCCTCGCGCCGCACGGCACGAACGCAACCCCTGCACGAACGGAGCGACACCCTCCTCAGCACGGCCGCCTCAACACGGGGGAGGCACCCCCAAAACCACCGGAGCTCCGAGAGGGCGAGAGGGAGAAAAGGGGGAGAGGAAAACGCGAGAGAGGGGAAAGAGCTCGGGCGCCCGGGCTTTAAGCCCGGATCCTGAGAAGGCGACACACCTTGTGTCGCATTGGGAACCAGAAGGTGACATACCCCCTGTCGCAATCCCACTGACAACGGTCAAATCTCGGAATTCAAAAAAGTGAAGGCGACAGCCATCTTGTCGCGTTCACCCGACACCGCCAGAGCCGTACTGACACAAAGGACGCCTGTCACGTCTGTCAGACTGCGTCTGGGGCGACGCGATGGGAAGGCGACATAGGGTATGTCGCCTTCAAGAAGGCGACACACCCCCTGTCGCAATCCATCAAACCAGAAGGCGACATAGGGTATGTCGCATTCAAGAAGGCGACATACCCCCTGTCGCATTATGAAGCAGAACCAGACATTGCTCATGATCAGAACCACGTCGCGACAGTCGCCCTGCCGCGACCCAGAGGACGGGGCCAAGGGCCCAAGGGGGCCGGGGTGTTACACCGGTACTAGCTACTACTAGTAGCGTGAGGCCGTTCCCCTGAGACTTGTGGTTGGTACTCAGGTGTTTCTTGTGTTGCTGTCAACAACTGCGTCCTCTGTCGGGTTTTGCTGGCGACAGAGTGGGTTGCCGACCGGTTGGTCCCAACGGCGGAGTCTGTTGCTGGCTGCAGCCGTGTGATTTTCGGCTGGTGTTTTTCCGTTGTTCGGGTCGATTTTGGCGTCGCTCAGCACCGTTGGGGCTGTCGTTCCGTCTGGACTCCCCACGTGTGGCTTGAGTGAGCTGTTGGTTTCCCGGCTTGGTGCTCCACCCATGTTTGGAGCCCGTTGTCTGAGCCGTTGGTTTCCCGACTTCGTGTGCCGCGCATGTTTTGCTGTGCGATTGCTGCCACGAGGAAGTCGTGTTGAGACTTAGTGGCGTTTTCGCATTGGTCTGACATTTGCTCCCTGTGTTCGTTTCGTGCCTCGGGATCTTTTGGGATTGTCCCAATTTCGAGGACGAAATTGTTTTAAGGGGGGTAGAATGTAAGATCCGGTGTCCCGGCTTTCCGTCTGGCGCCTGGGATGACTGGCCACTGACGTGTCCAAGCTGGGTGACACGTTGGTGTCGCGGCGTGGGTGTCCACCGCGATAGTCATCTGTATCGCGACGTCTGGGTGCGTCGCTTTCTCGTCGCATCTTGGTGTAACTCCTCGGGTTCTGTGTGCCTTGGCATTGATCTTAGGATCGAGTCGGGCAGGGGTGTTGCGTTCTGAACGCGACATGTTCCCTGTCGCCTTCTGGTTGGGAAGGCGACGGCCCCTGTGTCGCGTTCCGGTTGTTGCTGTGGCTGTGTGCCACGTGTCCGCATCGCAGGTGTGAAGGCGACGTGCCAGGTGTCGCATTCACCTGAGGCGCTTGCGCGCGTGACACGTGGTCTAGCACCTGTCGGCCTGTCAGAGGTCTTGTCGGAACTTTTGAGAAGGCGACGTGTGGGGTGTCGCGTTCCTGTTGGGAACGAGACAGGGATCTTGTCGCGTTCTCAGGTTCCGAGGGCTTAAGGCCGTTGGCCCCTCCTTTCTTCCCCCTTTCTTCCTCTCTCCCTTTTCCCCTCTTCTCAGGCGGTGGAGGGCTCCCTCCGGCGATCCGGCGCTGCGGAGGGGTCGGGAGCTCGTGCGGAGCGGCGGCGCGTGCGTGGAGCGAGGAGGAGGCGGCCAACCGACGCGAGGGCCCCTTTGTGGGGTGGTTTCTCCATTCTAAGGTAGGGATTTCTTGCGCCCTCTCCCATCCGGATGGATCGGGAGCCCTAGGGGTTTTGTAGTTAGATTTACAGCTTTCCCCATGCTCCCCTCCCCGTGTGTGCTTGTGTGGTAGCTTGGGGTGACCATGGTTGGCCCCCATGCTCCGTTTGGGGCTCAGCCTGTGATCGCAACAGGGTGGCTGTCGCGATACCAGTCTGGAGGCGACAAGCAACCTGTCGCCTTCGGGTAGCGACAGGTCGGTCGTCGCGTTCCCCTTTGCCCTTCAGTTCTGGGTTTTGTTCTGAAGGTGGCACCTTGGCTGTCGCCTTCGGGGTTGCGACAGGGCAGTCGTCGCGTTCTACCTTTTGGGGTAGCGACAATGCCCTGGTCACCTTCTCGCCCTCGTGCCGTTTGGCTGCGGGCCAATGGCCCCGCTTGAGGTCCGGCCTTCTGACGCTGAACGCGACAGGTCGATATGTCGCGTTCAGGTCAGAAGGCGGCCCCCTGGTCGTCGTGACCTGGTAGCAACAGGCTGGCTGTCGCCTTCCTGTTCTGAAGGCGACACACCTTTAGTCGCGATCAGGTTGTTCTGGCTTTTGTTCTACCTCGCGATGTTCCGACTTCTCGTGCCGTGCCGTGTGTGCCGGCGTTGGCCGACGGCCCCTCCGGGGTTTCCGGAAGGGGGTGTCGTGTGTGCCCGTGCCTGCTGGGCTTGTCTTGGTTACAAGTCAGTTGTGCCGTTTTTGTGGTGATTGCCCCGCCTGTTCTCTGTTCGCCCGGTGCTTGGCACTTGAGGGCTTGTCCCATTTAGAGGTTGTCTCCGTTTCTTGGGACCCCATCCTCGGGAGCCTGTTGAGGGAGTACTCCGGGCTACGAGTGTGCTTGAGTTGGCAGCCCACGTGAGCAGACTCTGAGCTGAGGGGAAAACGAGGTTTGGGCAGCGGCGATGAGTCGTTTGTAGAGCTCTCTTGTCTGGGTCTGGGACGTCGAGGTGTTTGGAGTGCCTGACGCAGACCACACAGTCCTTTGTCTCACTGCCTCTCTCTGCGTTGGTTCCGGAGCCACGTAGTGGTGCTAGGCGTGAGGCCGCAGCTTGGCCAGGCTGCGGTGTTGCGTGTTCTTGGCGGCTCTGTCTCGCCCTTCGCAGGGGCGGAGGCAGGAGCTAGGCTAGCGAGCAGAGCGTGTGGACTGCGGGTCCCCCTCTTGGCTGCTAGCGGCGGTGGCTTGGTTGTTGTTGTTGTGACGACGTTTTCCTCACGACGTTTCCAAGTGTTCCTCGTTGCCCGAGCTTGCACGGCGGTTATAGCCCGGCTGTGCCTAGTTTCCGTGGGAGTCGTTGGTCTGGCCTTGGGCAGACTCGTGCTTCTGGTGGTTCTCGCTTCGGTGTTTTCTCGGTTCCGCGGTCCCGTTCTTGGGTGCCAGCCCGTGATGGCACCGGCGTGTGTAGCTTCTCGACCTGGCGGTGTGTCCGGGGTCCGAGGTGGTTCTGCTTGTGGGCCCTCGACCTTGTAGAGGTCTGAGGTGGCCGTGCTTGCAGTGAGACGTCGTTCTCACTTGGTTGTTCCGTGGTCTCGGCAGGTGTGCCGAGCACTACTTCCGCTTTGTGCTTGACTCTGTTGGTTTCTGCGGGAGTCGTGTGTGTTGCCCGACCTCGGTTGGTGGTCGTGGCGTTGCGATGCTCTCTTCCGTTGCTCAGTAGTGCCATGATGTAGGTGTTACTCGCTTTACAGCTTTCTAGTGTAGTTTCCTATTTTCGGAGTTCCTGCTGCTCTGGCTGGTGAGGGACTGGTAATCCCTATTGGGCCTTGTTCGCGAGGCTCACCCCCCTACTTCCTTCAGCTAGGGGCTCGTCGTCGCGGGAGCTCGGTGTCGGACGGGTTGCGGAGGCGGCTGTGGCGCCGTGTTGTTGTCAGCAGCAGTGAGAGCGAGTGTTGTGAGCTCTTGTAGCCGAGTGAGCTGAGAGCTGTGTTTTGCAAGTTCTCGGGGTATGCCCCTTAAGGACTGCACCTTTCTTCTTGTACCTGTGTTTTTGCTTGGGACGCGTTGTACAACCCTTTTGTATAATGTACAGATTGTTATAGTTATTGGAATTCAGTACATATCTCACTAGACTTGTTCATATAACCCTTCCGGATCTTCGGATCCGTGGGTGGCGACGCGAATTTCGGGCCCCTGGCGAGGGGTCCGGGAGGTCGGGTCGTTACATGTACCCTGTGTGGGTAATGGTTTGTGTTGGTATGTTATATACCAGTCTTTCTGGTGTTGACGTGGAATTGTGTTTCGTGGAGGTCGAGTGGTGTGACCTTCCACTCAATGTGTTTTTACCCTTCCTTGGGTAAGCTTACGATTATAGTTTTTATATGTGATGGATTGGCCGTTGTATCCAGTCATGTTGCTTATGTGTGGTTTTCAATATATTGTGGTTTGGGGTAGAACGGACCAGCTCTTGGGCAGCGGTTCTGTACCCATGTGTTTGGAGTTCGCCTGTGAAGCTTATAGCCTAGACAATGTTTGCCTGTGTGGCTTATAGCTTAGGCGATTAGTCGTTGGAATAATGTGCCTGAGAGGCTTGCGGCCTAGGCATTTCTGTTGTTGAGTAGACCAGTAGTGTTGTGCTAGTCTTATGGTTCTTCTTTCTTCGTAAAGAATATGCATTTGTTTATCAATTACTGTTTAAGCTGTTGTTAAATTATAAATGTTGTGAGCATGCCATGGTTTAGCTATTTGTGTGGCCAGTGAGACCCATTGAGGTTGAGGTCTCTTCCGTTAGTTGTTGTGGTCCTTGTGTAGCCCTACTGAGCCAGTGACTTGTTGAGGCTCACTCCCCTACAGTTCTTTTCAGGGATTGCCGAGTGTTTGGCTTGCAACAGCTTTGTGTCAGACTTGTACCACCAGTAGTAGTGTAGTAGTTAGTGTTGTGTGAGCTTGTGCTCCCTCGGGGTATGCCCCAGGTAGTTGTACTTTTAAATTGGACATGTATTAATGTAATGAGACAGTTGTACAAATTTGTAAACAGATATGAGCACATATGCTTTCTTGTGTCTTATACTGTTGTGGTTTGTCTTTTATATTCTTACTGGACAGTTGTGTGAACTATCCCTTGCGAGACTTCAGTCCGTTCGCGGGAGGCGGATCTGGATATGGAGCCTTAATGGGCATAGATATCCAGGGCCGTCACAGTTGGTATCAGAGCGATGCCCAGTTAGAATATGAAAAGACATTGAAAGTATAATGTCCCAATACATGGATTAATGTCCACTGCTGGTAGTAAGTCTGCGGTTTTGTGTGATATAAAGTAGTTTTTACGTGAGCCTTTGGCACGTAAACCGCGTATTTCTGTTTGTTAAATTGGCAGTTGGAAGCAATTGTTATGCCACAACATGAATAGTGGTATAAGTTGTGTGGTAGCATCCTGGCACTAGTGCAGTTAAAGTAGTTAAATTATAACTGTTTAAAAGTTTTCAGTTGCAGAGATTAGAGGAGAAATGTAAAGTAGTGCTCTGAGAGGGATATGTTTGTTATATGTTAGTAAAGTACATAGTTAACAGAGACAAGTATAGGATATTACTGTGATAGATCAGCAGAATGTTATTAATAAAGAAATAGTGTGTGTGTGTGACAAGTTGCAGTTGAGAACCTCAGCAAATGTATTGTGGCATTAGAGATCTGAGTCAGATGATATTAAGAAACAGTGTTGATAAGAATGTGATTAGTGTTATGAAAAGTTTGATATGATTAAGTAAGGCAGATCAGCTTTAAAAGAAGTATTAGTACATAAAAGAGCAGTGATTTATGGCAAATAGATTTAATATGCCTGAAATCAGAAATTTGAGAAAAGTGTTGTTATGAATAATGATGGTAACAGGAAGCGTGATATGAAGATTTGTATAAATAAGTATAGAAATGATCAGTTGAATAAAGAAAGAGAGAAAAGAAGGATTAGTGTGCAATAAGAATTTGTGAGAATTGCACAAGAAGAATATTTAGTGGATGAATGACAGGTATGAGGAATTCTTCAAAGAAAATTAATAAAGATGGCTGTGTTAAAGATAAGAGCAGTGAAAGTTAGTAACTGTGAGCAGTTCGAAGAAATCAAAATTAAAGTTAAGTATGTTAGAATGAGTTCAAGGCAAATGAAATAAAATGGGAGGAAGTGCATTAATGGAGAAGCAGTTAATGAATATTGAGTTGAGAAAAACAACAAGGCAGACTGTAATATTTGTGTTATTTGAGAAAAGAACATTTAATGGAACGAGGGAAGCAGGCAGAGCAAGTTGTTATATTTAAAGAAATTGATATTTAAATTTGAGTTTTTGCTGTATTTTAAAGAAGGATGATTAAATTCCAGAAAGATTTATAGTATGAATGGTACAGCAAAATTAGCTAGGCAACAGAATGAATAAGAGAAGTATTTTGCAGAAAAGATATTATGATCAAAATGACTGGCGGTTTATATAAAGAAGAGATACAGATTAGAGAAAGGAAGAATTTAGCAAATGATGAAGTAAATAAGATCGGATGAGTCAAGAAATGTCCGATAGAGTTTGCATATCGATGCAAAGAAATGATTAATAAAGCAAAATTGGATTGTTATTAAGATATTCCAGAGTTTAATGCTGGAGCAGATTGATTAAGTAATATTTGGAAAGTTTATGCCCCAGAATTATGAGATTAGTCAGAGAATGTTAGTAAAGTAAGAAAGGTATATGAAGAGTGAAGCATGTTAATTGCAGTTTGGCAAGTCAGAAATTGCAGTAATTTCTTCAGCACGAATTAATTGAATAAGATGATTTGAGAAGCAGTTGAAGCCAGAAGAAAGCAATTGAAAGCAATAATGAGAACAGAAATTGTGGAATATTATGCAAAAGTGTTCAGTGTGATCAGAGTAGCGCAGCGAAAGCGGAAGCAAAGAAAGATTTAATATTTATAGATTGTTCAAGTTTGCTTGAATAAGGAGAAAGTGTAAAGTTTTGCGCAGTGGAATAAAGGAGCATAGTTTATTATGGTTTTTAATCAGAGATGACTTGAAACGGTATGAGCAGAATAATATGAAAAGGACATAAAACTCAAAGATGGTGATTGATTTTCTTTGAAGAGGTGTCAGTTGTGAATGTAAATGCAGATGAGGCATGATAACAACAAATAATGATAAATAGAAGAAAGGAAATGGTGGCATGAAAGAATATTACAGTGTAAGATATTTGAGAAAGATAAAGTGGCCTCGAAAGAAATATTGCAAACACAGCCGGAAAATTGTGGAAGCAGATTCAGTCTAAGGAGATAAAGCGCCATTAGCAAGGTAAAATCGTCTACAATTGAAAAGTAAGGAAAGACAATGGAATTGACAGAATAGAGTAATTGTGAAATGAATTGAAAGAAAATAAAAGAACAAAGCAAGGATGGAAATGGATAGATGGATTGAAAGGTTAATGCAAAGAAAGAGTATCCTTCTTGTTATGTATATGGTTTCATTTCTTTTTAGGTGATAATCTGGTTTGTTGTGATTTGTTTTATATGTCGAGGACGACATTTCTTTTTAGGTGATAATAATGTAACGTCGCGCGTTTTCCGGATCCCTGTGGATCCAGGTTTAGCGGGTTTGGTGGCCAATGTGTGGCCCATTAGTGTTGTGTGTTTCTTATTAGATCCATACCAGGTTTGGTTATGGGTTTGTGTTGGTGTTCAGTGCGCTGGAGATCAACTGTAGGTTGGCGTCTAGGTGGGTGACGTCGACTTTGTGTTGACGGCCATAGGTTGCCGTTAACATGGTTTTAGCGTCCATCGATGTGGACGTCTAGCGTGATGAACTTGGCGGCCAAAGATGTGGATGCTTAGTTGGGGCGGTTTGGTTAGCAGTGCAGAGGTTGACGTTAACCTGAGGCGGCTGTGTCTTTAGGGGCAACCCGAGCCCTCTTCCTTCTCCATTTTCTCTCCTTCTTCTCCCCTACCTTCGCCCTAGTGATGTTTCCCCTACTTCTGGCGGTTGACGGGAATATGTGGGAAAGCTGTGGTGCGCGTGGTAGCGGCGGAACAGATGGGAGACGACAGATCGGAGGGCGATGTTCGCGGGAAACTCCTCGGGTTTTGTCGCTAATCGAGGTTCTATAGGAGTTTAATCGCGCTATTGAGGTAGGGACTGGACCCCTGGATTCTTCATGGTTGATTGGTTATGGTTTGTTTGTATAGATTGCATGTTAATTGAGTTTTTGGGATTAAGGGTTCTTCATGTTGGGGAATTGGGTGGTTTGATCGATCCAAGTATTGGATCTTGCTTCTCTGGTTTAATTATGGTATATACATCTAAGGGGGAGTGTTTCCCTTTGTTTCTCTATTGTATTTATGGCTAGATTGCCCGTGCAATCAGTCTAGGGCCATTTTATGTGTTTTGGCAGGTTCTGCAGTGAAGATCTTGGCGTCAACATCGGTTGACGCAGAGTTCTTCGTTGGGAGATTAACGGCTAGGTATCTAGCCGTTGATTGTGAGTAAACGGCCAGGTGGTGGTCGCTTACTTGGTGTTGACGGCAAGGGACATTGTCGTCTATATCCTTTGGACGGCAATCGATGTCTCCGCCAACCTGTGCATGTGCACAGTGTGTTTTAAATGGCATTCTTGTTATAAGTGTTGCGGTGTATTAACATCTGTGGCGCTCTTGGAGCACGAGGCTTTTGAGTTCAGTTTACCGGCTATGAAGTTGTGAAATATTACAGGTTTTTGATGTCGTGCAAGTGGTTTGTATATGCATGGCACATCGTACGCTATCATGTTTATTATATATTAAGTATTGTGGTGTTGTGGCGATGAGGTTCACGTCTGAACCTAGCCTCGATCTTCTAGAATCTTTTATAGATTATCCTGGATGGATAATTAGTAAAGTGTAAGTATGATTATGATGTAAGTATTGTGGTCAGTGTTTAATGTGACCTCTACTGTCACAAGATGATCAATGATAGGCCAAGTATGATTGGCTATCGTGGTTTATATGTGTGTTTGTGTGAATTAGCTTGGAGGTCACCGTGTGACCAATGACAAACTGCTGTGTTATCTTTAATATGGTTAGTGTATGTAGTTGTGCAAATTAGCTTGTGGGTCACAGGGTGACTAGGACAAGCTATCCTTAATGGTAATTTGTGTATCGTAAACGATAATAGAAATTGTTTATGTATATATCGTGGTTTGAGCTTGGCGAGTGTGGTGGTCCAGCGCCTATTCCGGAATGCTTCTCTAGTCAGGTACCCCAGGTTCTTTGTGAGCTAGGCACGTATGTTTGTTATGCTCGGGGTTTGTCCCGGTACTTGTGTTGTACCGTTGAGGTCTGTGTCGTCTTCCTGGACACCCTCACTCCTGTGTTTGAGTTGTACGTCTGGCTGAGGGAAAGACGACAGTAGGGCAGCGGCTTGTGTTGGTGGGTGTGCAGTCGCTTGTAGTGTGCTCGTAGTTGGGGGTACGGACACCAGTAGACGTCACTGGTCCCCAGCTAGTCCTGTTTTCCAGTGCCTCACTTTAGGGTGCTCCGGCCAGAGACTCTAGAGGTGCTAGGCATGGACCTGCAGTTGTGTGTCTGCAGGTGTGGTGTTGGTTGGTCTCCATAGTTGTTTGACTTCTTTCTTGTGGAGCGGCAGTTGGACCTTTCGTCCGTGACTGCGAGGCTGAGAGGTTGTTCTTGTGTTGTGTTGTCCGGGTTGGATACTGGCCTGATCAGCCAGTAGTCTGTTCCCGTGTGGTGGCGTCGTTCCTTTCCGACTCGTGCTTTGCTACTTGTCGTGGTTCGTGAGTTTGTGACTCATAGTCGAGGTTTGACTCGTTCGAGGTGTGCCCTGGTGTTGGCACAGTTGTGACTACGGTTGTGGTCTGTGGTGTGCCCGAGTGGTGGCACAGTTTTGGTTATGGTTGGTGAGTGTTGACTCATTAAATGTGGTTTAGCTTGCTATTGTATGCCCTGTTACGGCATTGGTTTACTTGTGGTTTCCGTGCTGGTACTTTGTGGTAATAGGTACCTGTACCCTGTGTGGGTAATGGTTTGTGGTGGTATGTTATATACCAGTCTTTCTGGTGTTGACGTGGAATTGTGTTTCGTGGAGGTCGAGTGGTGTGACCTTCCACTCAATGTGTTTTTACCCTTCCTTGGGTAAGCTTCCGATTATAGTTTTTATATGTGATGGATTGGCCGCTGTAGCCAGTCCTGTTACTTATGTGTGGTTTTCAATATATTGTGGTTTGGGGTAGAACGGACCAGCTCTTGGTCAGCGGTCATGTACCCATGTGTTTGGAGTTCGCCTGTGAAGCTTATAGCCTAGACAATGTTTGCCTGTGTGGCTTATAGCTTAGGCGATTAGTCGTTGGAATAATGTGCCTGAGAGGCTTGCGGCCTAGGCATTTCTGTTGTTGAGTAGACCAGTAGTGTTGTGCTAGTCTTGTGGTTCTTCTTTCTTCGTAAAGAATATGCATTTGTTTATCAATTACTGTTTAAGCTGTTATTAAATTATAAATGTTGTGAGCATGCCATGGTTTGACTATTTGTGTGGCCAGTGAGTCCCATTGAGGTTGAGGTCTCTTCCGTTAGTTGTTGTGGTCCTTGTGTAGCCCTACTGAGCCAGTGACTTGTTGAGGCTCACTCCCCTACAGTTCTTTTCAGGGATTGCCGAGTGTTTGGCTTGCAACAGCTTTGTGTCAGACTTGTACCACCAGTAGTAGTGTAGTAGTTAGTGTTGTGTGAGCTTGTGCTCCCTCGGGGTATGCCCCAGGTAGTTGTACTTTTAAATTGGACATGTATTAATGTAATGAGACAGTTGTACAAATTTGTAAACAGATATGAGCACATATGCTTTCTTGTGCCTTATACTGTTGTGGTTTGTCTTTTATATTCTTACTGGACAGTTGTGTGAACTATCCCTTGCAAGACTTCGGTCCGTTTGCGGGAGGCGGATCTGGATATGGAGCCTTAATGGGCATAGATATCTAGGGCCGTCACAAGGATGATAGTCTGAGGATGTGTATAGATTACCGGCAGTTGAATAAGGTTACTATCAAGAATAAGTATCCGCTCCCAAGAATAGATGATTTGTTTGATCAGCTTCAGTCAGCAAAGGTGTTCTCCAAGATTGATTTGAGGTCAGGATATCATCAGTTGAGAATTAAGGAGGAAGACATTGAAAAGTCAACTTTTAGGACCAGGTATGGACATTATGAATTTGTAGTAATGCCATTTGGGTTTACAAATGCGGCAGCAGCATTTATGAACTTGATGAATATGATATTTCATCCGTATCTGGATCAGTTTATAGTAGTTTTCATCGATGATATTTTGATATACTCAGCATCAGAAGAAGAGCATGCAGCCCATTTAAGAATTACATTGCAAGCATTGAGAGAGCATCAACTGTATGCTAAGTTTAGTAAGTGTGAATTCTGGCTGAAAGAGATACAGTTTTTGGGACATGTGATTTCTGGTGAAGGAGTTGCTGTGGATCCAGCAAAAGTGGAAGTAGTGTTGAAGTGGGCAAAGCCAAGAACAGTGTTAGAGATTAGAAGCTTTTTGGGTCTTGCAAGTTATTATAGAAGATTTATTCAAGATTTCTCTAAAATAGCAGCCCCAATGACTAAGTTGACTAGGAAAGGAGTTTCTTTTGTGTGGTCTTCTGAGTGCAGGCACAGCTTTGCTGAATTGAAAAAAGAGGCTTACTACAACACCAATATTAGAAATTCCTTCAGGAAGTGGTGGTTTTGTGATATATTCAGATGCATCCATAAGAGGATTAGGGGAAGTATTAATGCAGCATGGAAAAGTGGTTGCTTATGCTTCCAGGCAGTTAAAGAAACATGAAGAGAATTACCTGACTCATGATTTGGAACTGGCAGCGGTAGTATTTACTTTGAAGATCTGGCGACATTATTTATATGGAGAAAGATTTAAAATATTCACAGATCATAAAAATTTGAAATATATATTTTCACAGAAAGATTTGAATTTAAGTCAACGCAGATGGATGGAATATTTGAAAGATTATGACTTCAGTTTGGGATACCATCCGGGTAAAGCAAATGTTGTGGCAGATGCACTGAGTAGAAAAGTTGTTATGAATCAACTTATGATCAGAGAATGGAAATTATATGAAGAGATAGCAGATAATTCTTTGTATGTGCCAAATAGTCAGCAGAGAGCAGTATTGGCGAACAGTACAGTTGAACCTTCTCTTTTCAGACAGATAGTTGAAGCCCAGAAAGCAGATGAGAACATGGCAGATATTCTAAGAATGGAGGAGGTAACTTTGGGCCATGATAATGTAGTTAGCTTAAAAGGCCGAGTATATGTCCCAGCTGATGCAGGAATTAGACAGAAAGTGCTAGAGGAGGCCCACAGGTCAAGATATACTATTCATCCAGGCAGTACTAAGATGTATCAGGGAATGAAGGGTTTTTACTGGTGGCCAAACATGAAAAGAGAAATTGCAGAATTTATAGCAAGATGTGCCGTCTGTCAGCAAGTAAAAGCAGAACATCAGCGACCAAGAGGTTTGTTGCAACCTTTGCCCATACCACAGTGGAAATGGGATGATATAGCTATGGACTTTATAGTGGGTTTGCCCAGCTCAGCAGGACACAATGGCATTTAGGTTTTTGTTGATAGACTGACTAAAGTTTGCAGATTGTTACCGGTTAATATGTCATGGTCAGTAGACAGGCTAGCCAAATTATATGTGGAAAGAATAATACCATTACATGGAATTCCGGTTACTATTGTTTCAGATCGAGATCCAAGATTCACCTCAGGTTTTTGGAGAAGTTTGCAGAGGGTAATTGGCACTGAGTTAAGATATAGTTCCGCATATCATCTGCAGACAAATGGACAGACAGAAAGAACCATCCAAACAATAGAAGACATGTTGAGGGAATGTTGCTTGGTTTGGGGAGGAATATGGGAACGCCATTTGAGTATGGTTGAATTCACATATAATAACAGTTATCAAGCAAGTATCGGAATGGCACCTTATGAGACATTATATGGCAGACCATGCAGGACACCACTAAATTGGCATGAAGTAGGAGAGAGGCAGGTTCTGGGTCCTGAGTTAATCAGGCAATGTGCAGAAATAGTTAAGTTTATTAAAGAAAAGTTGCAGATAGCACAGAGTCGACAAAAGAGTTATGCTGACAATAGATGCAGACCATTACAGTTT
Organism: Colocasia esculenta; assembly: GCA_014218235.1. NCBI lineage: Eukaryota > Viridiplantae > Streptophyta > Magnoliopsida > Alismatales > Araceae > Colocasia > Colocasia esculenta. The sequence goes on from JACBKR010001043.1 coordinate 230,244, forward strand.
GAGGTGGGGGATTATGTATTTTTGAAGATTTCTCCTACTAAAGGTGTATTTAGATTCAGCAAGCGAAGCAAGTTGAGCCCCAGATATGCGGGTCCATTCTAGATAATAGAAAGATTAGGCGAGACGGCTTATAGGTTAGATCTGCCAGCAGACTTCGCAGATGTTCATAATGTGTTCCATGTTTCAATGCTCAGAAAATACATTGAAGATCCGTCCCAAGTGATCAGTTACCAGAGGAGTGAATTAAAGCCAGACATGACTATGCCAGAATATCCAGTACAGATCACAGGCCGTAGAATCCAAAAGCTCAGGAATAAGAATATTGATTTAGTGAAAGTCAGATGGGAAAACAGGTAAGGCGGTGAGGATAGTTGGGAACTAGCAGAGGAAATGGTGAAGACGTATCCATACTTGTTTGAGTAAGCTTTTAATTCTTTTAGGTGATAGTACCCTGTTTGTTTTAAATTGAAAGTTTTTATTTTCGGGTTCCACTTTAAATTTCGAGGACGAAATTTCTTTTAGGTGATAGTAATGTAGCATATCGACTGTTCGGATCGTCTTACATTAGTTGTGGTGGCCAGTGTGTGGCCCATGTTGTGTGTAGCAGGTGCTTACACAGGTTTCCGAGGCGTTGTGGGCCGGTTGGTTGGCCTAAAATGCAGGTTTGTTTTCTGTCCCTGAACGCGACAGAGGGGTGTGTCGCGTTCTCATCGCGACACCCGGGGACGTCACGTTCAGGTTGCCATTGTCTTGGCTCGTTGTCTGCATGTGCGCCGCGTGTCGCGCACAGGGCGGGCGTGCTGACATCGACAGGCAGATCGCGACGGGTAGCCGCATCGCGACCTGGTCGCGACGTCGCGATACGTCGCGTTCTCAACCGCAGTGCGATTTTAAGAAACCCTCGCAGAATAGAGCTTCCACAAGCTCTGCTCGACTAGGGGAGGTTTTGCTCGTGGGATTTTGGGCGATTCGAGCTCGTGGGTCTCGGTTGGGCGTGTTCTCGCCGCGAGGATCACGTGTGGAGCAGGAGAAACGTCGGGTTATCGCCAGTTTTCGTGTTCTTCATCAAGGTAGGGAGATTCTACCCTTTTTCTTCGTGGAGATGTGTTTATAGCTTTAAGAACCGTAGATGGCATGCTAGGACATCACAAAGAGCATGAAAAATGGATTAGAAACTATGTATGGCAGGGTTTTTAGGGTTTTCTGGCGAAGGGGACCCGGATAGGGTTTTTCACCTACGAAGGCGACGGTCAGATCGCGACAAGACGATACGTCACGTTCGCTCTCTTGATTGCGACATGTCGGGGCGTCTCTATCTGAACGCGACCTGGGCCTCTGTCGCAATTACAGCCGAGGGTTGTTATTTGCGCACAAATGTTAATGTATGTATCTGTTACTGTTTAACCGATGCATGGCATGGTTAACCGATGTGTGTAGAGGTGGTTTGTGGTGCTTTGGCATTTGTTGCGCTCCTCGGGAGTGTTGTTCACATGATGAGCTACAGGCTCACGTGGTTGTGTGTGTGACTGGTTTCAGTGACCCGTATGTGTTCACGTGGTTTGCGTAGCGTGCATGAGTTTCTGTGTGCGTGGCAGGTAGTGTTGTGCCTTCCGTGGTTACCTCTTTAGTTGGGAGCCCCAGGTTCCGAGGTGAGCCAGGCACGTGGGTGTGCTCGGGGTTTGTCCCGGTACAGTGGTACCGTTAGGGTTTTGTCGTCTTCCTGGACACCCTCGCTCTCGAGGAGAGTTGTCGTCCGACTGAGGGAAAGACGGCAAGGACAGTGACTTGTGAGAGTTTGTTGTTTAGTCGCTTGTAGCGCACTCGTAGTTAGGGGGACGGACACCAATAGACGTACTGGACCCCAGCTAGTCCTCTTTCCAGTGCCTCACTTTAGGGAGTTTAGGCCAGAGTCCCTAAAGGAAAAAGGTGTCATGCATGGGGCCTGCGGGGTGTGACCTGCAGGTGTGGTGGTTTGGTTGGTCTCCACAGTTCTTGTTTGGTTTAGTGGAGCGACAGCTGGACCTTTCGTCCGTGGCTGCGAGACTGAGAGGTAGACCTGTGTGTTTGTCCGGGTTGGTTGTTGGTGTCGCGAGTTAGGCTACGTGACCCGAGTTTGGTGTTTACCTACTTTAGCTCGTACACTTGTTTGGGTTTTCCGTTTATTTAGTAAAGTCACGTTTGAGGTCAGCAGACGGTAAGTAAATTACAGCTTTAATATCTTGCTTAGATAATTCTATAAATTGCTATAGAGTAGTTTCCTGCTTAGTTACTTGAGTTGTAGTTTGCTTGGTTTTTTGGGGGGAGTTTCCCTACTGAGCCGGTGACTAGCGAGGCTCACCCCCCTCCTACTCCTTTCAGGTGAGGGAGAGCAGGAGACTTCCCATCCGTCTTCTAGTTCCGGGCCGCACTGTAGCGGAGCAGGGTCTACGTCACCTCCAGCAGTGTAATTTTCTCTCTTTGTACACCTCGGGGTATGCCCCAGGTGTTGTTGTACAGGTTTATGGTTTTAGTTGAGAAACTGACTATGTAAATCCCATGTAAATATTTGTGGAATGGAAAGTTTACTTCTGTTATGTGGTTTCCTTTATATTTCTACGGACATGTGTAAATGATATCCTTTGCGAAGCTTCGGCTCGTTCGCGGGAAACAGAGTCGTGTCAGACTCGTTATCAGGTTAGCGGGTTTGAACGATGTGGTCCGTCACACATGGATTCTGAGACAGCACAGTCAGAGTCATGTGATGCTATCTTAGTGCATGAGACACAGTCATAGTCGGAGACAGAGGTTGATGCACAGGAGCAGTGTCACAGTCGTGGTCGTGGTCGAGGTCGAGTATCTAGAAGGGGAAAGAAGAGATGGTTTCCACAGTTTTTTTGAGATGATTTCTGTATTTGATATTTTTTAGTTGTGTTTTTCGTGTACATATGTTATTTTGATGTATTTGTGATTTAGGCATGATGTATATGTGACTTAGATATCTACAAATATTTTGGCATGTTATTTGTGATTATCCTTGACCACAAACACAGAAATATTATCGTACAGGTACATGTACAAATAATGAAAATATAAGTGGAACAGGGGAGGTGCTGTCCATTTTTTTTAAGACTCGAATTCTAATCCAAAATCTAGACGTTGAGTTGAGAGAATTCTCTCTACATATATAATGGTAAAACTTTTATAAAATTTTAATGTAAAACTAAATAAAAAAATATCAAATGATTTCAAAATTTTGTCCAAATTAAATGGTTCCCTGTGTTTTCACAGAGAGACCCTCCTGTGTTTCCACAGAGAGCGCTCTGTGAAAACACAGGGTCTCAGCGCGCGCTGTTTTCACAGAGCGCGGCTCTCTGTGAAAACACAGGTGTGGGACGAGAGTTTTTTTTTTCTTTTAAGATGGTGAAATCGGCATTGGCAATGGTAATGCTGACTCCAAAGTCGACATTGGTAATGCCGACTCAAAAGTCTGCATTACCAATGCCGACCCTATTCGCATCCGGTCTCCCGGTCACCAAGTTGCCGATGTGGCAACTTGGTGACTATTTTGGGAAATATTCTTAAAATATGATTATTTAATTAATTAAATAATATAATATAATTATTTAAATAAAAACCCCTAAATAATTTTCTCTCTTTTAATTAATAAAATTAGTTTAAAATAATAATATGTATCATCTTTATTATCCTTGTTAAAAGACACTAAATATTTCTAAAAAATAGAATTTCACACCGAACAATAATAAGTGTTATTTTCACCAATTTGGAAGAACATGAACATACTGCCCAGACGGCGGCTCTTGTCCTCGAAAACTCCTGCCCTGGTCTGTACGCGCACCTCGCTCGGCCTCCCCCCTGCCTTTTAGCTTTCGCTTGAGGCGATGAGGCAAGGTCTGCTGCTGGATTGCCCTCCGCGCCTCCCCCTCGATCCCCATCTCGCATCCCTCCGCCAGCCGACCGCCTCGACGCCCTCTCTCCTGCCAGCCCCGGTTTCCCGCCTCGGCCGCTCCGCCCTGCTGCTCAGGCGACGGTGCGCCGCCGCCGCCATGGCCAACCAGCAGCACTCCCCCGCTGCCGTGGCGGCCGGAAGTGGGAAGAGCCTGACGAAGGAGAACAAGCTGTGGGGAGGGCGATTCGAGGAGAGCGTCACGGACGCCGTGGAGCGGTTCAGCGAGTCCATCTCCTTCGACAAGGCCCTTTATAAGCAGGACATCATGGGGAGCAAGGCACACGCCACGATGCTCGCGGAAAAGGTGCGAATGCTGCATGCCTTCTTGCTCCTTTAAGCTTCCATGGGGCATTCTGTTCATGTTGTGGGCAATGTGATGGGTTCTACCTTCTAATTGGATGTTATGTTCTTTCTTTTCCTCTCTTATCGTCATCATAACATATGGAAGAGGTCTTTGGGGTGCTCAGTGTTTATCGAGTACCCAGGAAGAGATTTTTGGTTCATATGTTTTGTGCATGTGTACTCACTGTTCATGATGTTGTGGCTGGCTAAAATTTCTCTGGGAGGTGAAGAAGGGAAGATTTTGATGTATTCCCTTCTCTTGTTTCTTCTGGATCTTGATTCTCGGAGAAAGTTGGTGTCTTTCTCCGTTAGTCCTAATGATATTGTACTTACTCTTCTTCTTTTGTGCTCTTGTAAAGGGTTTGATCACTATCAGTGATAGGGACCAAATATTGGATGGGCTGGATGAGATCAAAAGGCGCATTGAAGCAGGAGAATTTGTCTGGAGAACAGATAGGGAAGATGTGCACATGAACATCGAAGCTGCGCTGACAGATATGATTGGTGAACCCGCTAAGAAGCTTCACACTGCGAGAAGTCGGAATGATCAAGTTGTGACTGATCTGCGCCTGTGGTGTCGTGATGCCATTGATGATATCCTCACGCACTTAAAACGCCTACAGGTTTCCTTTTCTGCCTTCTTATCATATATATAGATCCTTGTCATTTGGACTGGTCGACTTGCATGTGAATTTCCTCCAAATGATTTGGCATCTTTATTTTTGTAGAAACCTTCAGATTCAAAATACCTGCATCTTACTTTTGATAAATAGTAACTCATTTTATTGTTTAAGATATAACAAAGGGCAACAAGTTGATTATCAAATTTTCTGGAAATACAGAGTGATATCGGATGTGAACTGAAGGTATAGGTGGGTAGGCATTAAACGCGATGCCAGCTTCATAGAGAAGATTGGCTTATTGGGTTTGATGTATCATTTATGTCCGGTAAAACTGACAAAGCGTTGTTATGCCTATAAATATATTCGTTAACCTATGCTCCTCCAATAATACGATTTAATTATCAGTGATGCTGCCTTTTTTGTCTCCCAGGAAATCTAAGCAGATTTTTTTAAAATCTTTGTTAACCAACAGTTATGGTAAAAACTATTTTCCTCCAGTCAAGTAAACAGTCTTTAATGAAGTTCATCCAGGTGCACTTCAGCAAAAGTCTGAAGAGATCAATTGACAACGCCTTGGTATCTCTTTGAAGTTGATATCCTTTCGAATTTAAATAGAGGAACTTGATAGCGCATTTAGTCTAATTTTCTTTTAAAATGTATGAAAAAAACATAGAAATATAGCATTTGTAGTAGACATCTAGTTTTGACAATCTGTGATTGCATTCCATGTCATATTTGTTTGAATTGCACAGTAATAAACTAAAAAATTATTTCCCTCTTTTTAGGTGATTTGATCTTTCTCAACAATATTAAATAAATGACTTCTTAGAGACCTTTGAGGGAAATAAGAGAGACACACACATGTTTTATTGTAAAAAATCTTTCAAATCAAATAATATCAGTTAGTTCTGCTCTTAAGTTCTCTCTTACATAATCATATTTTGATGAGCAAATTACCACCCTTCTTTTGTTTTGAGATTGTACAAACTGTTAACCTTTAAATAATTCTGCCATCATTTCAGGTTGCTTTAGTCAATTTAGCCCTGAAAAATGAAGGCTTGATAGTTCCAGGGTACACACATTTGCAGAGGGCACAACCTGTACTTTTGCAACACTTGCTTCTGTCATATGTTGAACAGGTATGCATGGATTTGTGTATATGCCTCAGTTTAACATGACTGCATTCTACTCTTCAATTCTTGTTATTCCTCCAGTTTGTCAGCATTTTTATTTATGCAGCTTCTTGCAATTGTTATGTTGACAAAAGACATTGTTATCAGTAAAAGTGTGGTATGCATTGTCAATAACATTAACTTTCTGGAGCAGGTAGGCACATGAACGTGAGAACAAAACCATCCTGCATGATACCTTTTTCGTTAATCAATATCCATCTAATATCCAACAAGAAATTGTCATATAGGTTATTTTATCCATTCTAAGACAGTTGCTTCTGATGTAAACCCTGCCAAAGAGTACTGGTTAATCATTTCTTTGGTTAACTACATTATTGGGCAAGGTTTTGCCTCGTATTGATGTTTCCTTCTGATCTTTTGCTTGAGCAATATGCTTTAATTGACCAAGAAAATGTTGCTGGGTTCTGAATGATGATTGCAGCTTGAAAGAGATGCCGGCCGGTTTGCAGATTGCAAAGACCGTTTAAACTTTTGCCCCTTGGGTGCCTGTGCTTTGGCTGGAACTGGTCTGCCAATTGACAGGTTTATGACTTCAGAGGCCCTGGGATTTATCGCCCCATTGAGGAATAGGTATGTTGCTGCAAGTTTTGTGATTCATTGCCTTTAATCTGACTTCTTGAGCAGCTGTTAAACTTGTGAAAGTTGGGTAAATTAACATTTAATCCCTCTGGAATTCGTCCTTGATCAATCTTTACTAAATAGAATTCTAATGGTGAGTTGTTTCTCCGGTAGACAACAGTAATAGTGTTTTCATAGATAAAACGCACCATGATCAGAGACAATTACTTTGTTCGTGTTTGCCGCAATGTGTATGGCGAATATTCATAAATGCTCCAATTTATATGATGAACTATGTTTTGGATTCTCTGGTGATCATGTTGCTCCAGTTTCTGCTGATATTTCTCAGTCAAGTTTTTTGAATTTCACTACTTTATATGAGTTATTATGTTTTATCTTTGGTGTTTGTGCTTTCTGCTGGTGACTGCTACTAAATATCCCTGTTTTGTTTTATTCATTTTCCTGGAAAATTTGTCAAATACATGAGTGCAACAACCAGTAGTATATTAAGAGAGTTTGTGTCTGAGAATATGAAGGAGATATGGACACCATTAAAGTATTGTTAATGAAATCTTCGAAAACAAACCCTCATGATCATGTAGCTCTTTGCCATCTTGCTGCAATTTTTGTGCACTGTCTCTGATGAACATGTCATCTAATGTTTGACCAAGTAACTTTTCCTGATTTCCTTATTTGGTGTGTGCAAACCATTTGATGGTTTTACCCATTTGTTGAAAGTTGTAAATGTCAGTTGTTTCATTTTGTTATCTCTCTTCAGAAACCATGTGCAGACTGTGAGGACTATTTATCATACTTCTGGATAATACCTATGGCTGATAAATTAATCCAATTATATCAAAATAACTCTATCTGATTATTTCCTGTCTCAAATTTGATGCCGACTTGATGTCTGAGGATGAAGCAGGATTCAGGACCGTGGAGAACAATTCTCATTGTTGCAAGTTGAAATTCAACAATGATTTCTGTTTTCCATGACTAATACATTGAATTTATAGCATTGATGCAGTGTCAGACCGTGACTTTGTCTTGGAGTTTCTGTCAGCCAATTCTATAACTGCCATTCATCTTTCCCGACTTGGTGAAGAATGGGTCCTGTGGGCATCAGAGGAGTTTGGATTTTTAATTCCAAATGACTCAGTATCTACTGGAAGTAGTATCATGCCTCAGAAGAAAAATCCTGATCCGATGGAACTTGTTCGTGGGAAGTCTGCCAGGGTTGTGGGGGATTTAGTTACACTCCTGGTCCTCTGCAAGGGGCTTCCTCAAGCATATAATCGTGATCTTCAGGTAGGAATTTCATGTTGTTTCATCAGGAATTCATGCTTGCAATCTCTAAAAAGAAGTGGAATTTTGCTGCTTTTCTCATGTGGCTTCCATTTGGTAACAAATGGCATTTCATATAACAGGAGGACAAGGAACCTTTATTTGATAGTTGCAAAACCATCAAGGGAATGCTTGAGGTGACAACTGAGTTTGCACAGAACATTTCCTTCAATCATGAAAGAATAAAGAGGGCTCTTCCAGCTGGGCATTTGGATGCCACAACTCTTGCGGATTATCTTGTTAAGAAGGCAAGTAATATATGACCTTTGTGCTTTCTTTTGCAATCATACTTTGGTACACATTTCAATATCTCATCTGTCATAAGTGAGAATGCTCAAGTTTAATAGAAAATGTAGAAATTTCCCAGATGGATTGTCAAAAAGTATGCTTCTTTAATTGATGCTAGATCGCGCTCAATAGTTCCTTGACTCCTCAACCCTAACAACGCTGTTTTCATGTTTTCTGCAAATTGCTCCAATATGAAAGCTTTGTATGGAATTTGTTATGATCGCTTTCGCAGTCATTGAGCTCTTCGTTTTGCCTTGGTGATTGGACTATGATGCCATTTCTCATCCTCTGATTACACTGTACAGGGAGTGCCATTCAGAACCTCTCATGATATTGCCGGAAGATCGGTTGCTTTCTGCCTCTCAAAGAACTGCCAACTTTCAGATCTTTCTCTGAGTGAGCTTATGCGGATCGATCCTGTATTTGAGGAGGATGTTTATGAGTTTGTCGGAGTTGATAATTCAGTAAAGAAGTTTTGCTCCTATGGCTCGACGGGATCAGAATGCGTGTCCGAGCAGCTCATGTTCTGGGTGTCCAAGCTTGGCATCAACACAGAAAGCAGCTAACGGAGAATAAACAGGGAATGCTGGTTATTTTTGACAACCATTGGTGACAAAACCTGGAATTTGCATTGATGTATTGTAGGTCATGAATTATCTGACAGTATATCTGGGATTTCACTGGTGAATGAGAGAGAAAAAACAGGTAAGCCCTTGGATGCCTGCTCATCCTATTTAGTAGAGAGAGAGAGAGAGTACTAGGCAAGGGTTTTCTGGGAAAGGAACTTTTGCCATCTCATTTGTAAGACTTAGTTCTTGTCATCAGCTGGATGGTTAAGATGAAAAGTGCCAAATAAAGTGGCAGAAAAATGCGACACTAAAATATTTCGTTCTTTGTTTTTTTCCATTCAAATTTGAGATTGCAGAGTAAAGTTAGTGGAGCGGACATTTTGATAGAGAGATATATAAATAAAATGGTTATCATGACATGTTATGAGAAACCGGCCTTGTGGGAAGGAAGAATTAGATTGATCGGTTAAAAATGTAAAATTCTGTATGCATGCAAATATTCATAGAGGGAATATCAGATAACAAAATGTGTAGAACATGGCGAGTTTCTCTAGCTTCAACAGTTCACAGGAAGTCAGGAAGTAGAAACCAAAACTAAACAATTTGAGGATTCTCATCTTCCATCCTGTCGTGGTCATCAGGAGGACTCTTGCCTTCCCATATGCTGCATCGTTGAGCAAAAGGCTAAAGCAAGGAGATTGCTTTTGTATTCTTTATATCAAATCAGGAGGACTCCTTCCATGTTCCGCATCGTTGAGTAGAAGGCCAAAGAAACGACATTACTTTTGGATTCTTTCTATCAAATTCTATAGTTCTTCTATATGTATCGCGGAGAAAGGTTGGCACCAGGAGTGCCAAAAAAGAGATGCCAATTTGCGGGGTTTTTATGTTCTAGCGAGAGTTAATATTTGGAGTAATTAGAGATAGAATGACCCACATTCGTTGGCGAGAAAAAAGTGATTTTATGTATAAAGTTGGCCTTACAGGGTGTTTGAGAGTAATTAAAAAAAACTATTTCTACCTAAAAAATGAAGTTGAGTTCGTTTTTAACTTTAAATTTAAAATTATGAAAATGTGATGTTATCTGTTTGATAAAAATAATAAAAAATTTAAAATTTATAAATTTTATTTCCAATATTTATTTCCACTCTTATAGATCCTCATTCCGGAGACCGATTATCTTATAGATCGAAGAAGCAATCGAGAGCAGCCCCGATATTTATTTCCACTCTTTGACAGCTTGATATCCAAACTTGAGTCCATTGTGGTCGTCGCCACCGACGATATTAGTTACCAAATTTAACAAGTGGTCAGGTCACTAACGATATTCAATCATGTTGAAATAGAAGTGGGTATTTAAGTGGCCCCAGATGTTCAAATCACATTGAGAACATGTTTCTAAGACATTTCTAAAGATAATGTAATAAGTTAACTGTTCAACAAGACAATGTAATAAGAAATTGTTATGTATATTAAGAAGCAGCTTAGCGGTGAGCCCTCCATGTACATTAGAATAAAATGGCAGGTTCAAATCTCAGGATATGCTGATTTATAAGAATTTTCTAATGACATTAAACTAGATTAGTTTTTTCCAACTAAAATAAAGGTTCACTTTTCAACCAAAAAAGTTTGGAATAGAACTGGTACAAGAGGAGGAGGTATAGGGAGAGGCATATGAATTTTCATTCTTCATACGGGGGGAATCTATTTCTGGTTTGATAGATAGTTTATTTAACAGGATTGATAGGCTACTCCACCCATATATCCAGACTACGATAGCAGTCCTAACAGGCTTGGCAAACCTTAAATAAACTACCAAGGGCGGTTAATTAAAGGCCCTTTAACAAGATTTATCCAGTTATCAAACTCGAAAGTAGTGTTTGGCAGCAATGGTGGGGGACTTGGGAATACTCAGACTAGAACTCGAAAAGGTTTGGAGCAAGATCTCCAAAAAGGTTCATGACTAAATAATTAAGTTATGCGAACTAAAAAGTAATCAGAAACTAAAAATAATTAAAAAATTAAAATTATCATTTCGTCTTATTGCGATCTTAGCTAGCTAGTAGTTCAATATGGTAGAGGGGATTCTCAATCCATATTCAACCACCACAGCTTTTGCATTTGCCTAAAGATTTCGAATGTTATAAAAAGAAAAAAAAACAAAAGCATATCATGCTTTTGTGGAGGAACCGATTGATCATATTATCTGTGGTATAAAAAAAGGGGGGGGGGGGGGGGGGGGGGTTGAGAAAGCACGAAAAACACATAATGCAGAACTTTAGGACGTGTCCTATGATGCTTTTACAGATCCTCCTCCTAATTTGGATCATAACATTTGCGAGCTCCAAGCCGGCAGATGCAATCCAATCGGCGGATTCTGTGATTTGACTAAGATTTTAAGCGGACCGTAAATGCTATTTTTTTTAAGTAAAATGATTTGATCGACTAATTATATATTGGAATCAGTTGATTAATTTTTTTTCTTTATACAAATATGAAATCGTGACATGATAATTTGTATGGTGTCACGTTGGGCGCCATATTAATTGACAAGCGGGGCAACACGTGGATGATTGGCAGTGGCGATGACGAGCTAGTGACAATAGCGATGACGGTGGCTGACGATGGCAACCAACGTGTTGGATCCCTTTGAATTTTGATGATCACAAAACACTCATGTTGTTTGCTAACATGTTTGCGAAGAAAGTGCAGAAAACATGGCATCACATTAAAGCAAAAGACTTCAAAGAAGCCCCAAATATTTCTTGTCAACTGGAGTCGACCTCCAAGCTTCAAAGGAGTCGACCCACTCTGTGTTCAGTTTTTTGGAGTCGACCCCGAGTCTCTAAGGGAGTCGACCCCCTTTCAAATGGCCTGTCCTGCAGCCTAACCAGAGTCGACCCCGGCCTTCAACTGGAGTCGACCCCGACTGTGTTCAGTTTTTCAGAGTCGACCCCAGCCCTTCAAGGGAGTCGACCTCAGTTCAACAAAAGCTGTTTTCTTCAAAGGGAGTCGACCCCCAGTTTGTTCTGGAGTCGACCCTGACTCTTCTGGAGTCGACCCCAGCTAAAGTGGGAGTCGACCCCGGGTTGCAGAACTTCTGAAAAGTACTTTTTGAACACATTTTTTGACCAAGACCACTTTCCACCTTCTCTCAAACGGCTACATCTTTGGAAAGGCTATAAAAGGGACACCTGGGGGAAACCCTAGGTAAAGGAATTTCGTGGAGAAGTGTGCCTCCTTCAAGAGTTTCATCTCAAGCTTCTTCTCCAAGCATTTTCTGCCTTCTAAAGCTTCCATCTGCTGCATCCTTGTAGAAGGCTTCTTTTTGAGGAGATCTTCACTTCATCGGAGCTTCATCAACTTCTGAAGATCATCCTCTTGAGCTTGGCATTGTGTTTGCTTGTTTATCATTATCTCTTTCAGTTCTTTTCTATTGTTGGGTGAGCTAGGCACCGCATCAACTAGCTGTGTATTGGTGAGCTAGGCACCGGGCTAACTAGCGGTTTGTTGGTGAGCTGGGCACCGTTTCAACCAGCGGGTGTGATCATCTCTTAGTGAGGGAAATCTCACCGTGTTGGTGAGGACTGGACGTAGGTAGACCAAAGGGGGTCTTACCGAACCAGGATAAATCTGTGTGTCTTCGTGTGCTTGCATCCTTCTTCCCTCTCAGTTCTCTTTGTTTTGCATTCGTTATCATTTCTGCATTAGTTTCCGTTGTCCATTCAAGACAAAGTTTTCAAGCCCTATTCACCCCCCTCTAGGGCTAGTCATAGTCTAGATCCTTTCATTTGGTATCAGAGCAAGGTCACTAGTTTAAAGGGTTTCACAACCTCTAGTGTGGATTGACTATGGCTAGATTTGGAGAGCAGAGTGCTTTCACTGAAGGCAACTCTACGAATAGGCCACCTCTGTTTAATGGCAATAACTATAGCTATTGGAAAGCAAGGATGACTATCTTTTTGAAAGCTATGGATTATGAGCTATGGAACATTGTGGAAAAAGGTCCTTATGTTCCCAAGGAACCTGAAAAAGATTGGACTCCTGAAATCTTTAAAAAGTTGTCTATGAATGCCAAGGCAATTAATGCCTTATTTTGTGCCTTAGATGCTAATGAATTTAACCGTGTTTCTATGTGTAGCAGTGCTCAAGAGATTTGGGACAAGCTTCAAGTGACATATGAAGGAACTTCTCAAGTCAAAGAAACGAAGATAAATCTTCTTGTTCACAAGTATGAGTTGTTCAAGATGGAAGAGAAAGAGACCATAACAGAGATGTTCAAGCGGTTCACGGACATCACGAATGGGCTCAAAGCCCTTGGTAAAGAATACTCTATCCCTGAACTCAATAGGAAAATTTTAAGATCTTTGCCTATGTCTTGGAATCCCAAGGTGACGGCAATTGAAGAGGCAAAAGACCTCTCAGAAATTTCTTTGGATGCTCTCATAGGATCCTTAATGACCTATGAGATCAATATATCGAGGGACATAGATGACTCTAAAAAGAAAAAGAGTCTTGCCCTCAAAGCTACTAACATGTTAAATGAGTGTGTCAGTGAGGATAGCAATGAAGAGATCGATGATGAAGAGATTGCCTTAATGACGAGGCAATTCAAGAAGTTTCTGAACAAACGTCGATCCAACTTCCAACCAAGAAACAGAAGATTTCAGAAGAAGAATCAAGCTAAAGGGGAAAATTCCAAGAGCGAGGAAGTCACTTGCTTTGAGTGCAGAAAGCCGGGACATATCCGGCCTGAATGTCCCGAACTCAAGAAGAAGAAGGCATACACCAAGGGAAACGGTAAGACATCAAAGAGGAAGGCTCTTGCTGCTTGGAGTGATGAAGACACCTCCACAGGAGAAGAAAGTGAAGAGGAAATCGCCAACCTTTGTCTCATGGCCAAATCCGACCATGATGAGGTAAATTCTGAAACTTTTACATTAGAAGAACTTCATGAAGCGTTTAATGAATTATATGAAAAATTTATTGAATGCAAACTTGAGAATAGATGCTTAAAGAAAAGTATTGATTTAATGACTCATGAGTTAAGTGCATCTCGTCTACATGAATGTGAAAATGTTGATATAGTAAATGAGAATGCATTGCTTAAGAAAAAGATTGAAACATTGGAAGAACAAATTCCTAGCTTAAAAAATGATTGTTCTAACCTTCAAAAAGAAGTAGATAGACTAAAAAGTGCCTTGTCTACTTTTGTGCGTGGTCGTGATAATCTAGATGCTATTCTTGGTAGCGCAAAAGGCGTGTTTAGAAAAGAAGGAATTGGATTTATTCCTCACAAATCAAAGCATAAATCTGCAACATCTTTTGTTGGGGCTAAGTTATCTAGTACTCATTTTGCTACATGCAACTATTGTGGCAAGAAGGGGCATAAAATTCAGAGTTGTTGGTTCCGAAAGAACATCCACAAGATCAAAACAATGTGGGTGCCAAAGGAAACAACCAAAAGCTGGACTAACATGGATGGACCCAAGCAAGTTTGGGTACCAAAAAATCAAGTGTAAATCTCTTTGTTTTTGCAGGGCCATAGTGGTTCGATGAATAAAGAGTGGTATTTGGATAGTGGTTGCTCTCGGCACATGACGGGAGATAAATCTCATTTTTCCAGTCTTGAAAAGAGAAGCGGTGGAAGCGTGACGTTTGGAGACAATAGCAAAGGAAAGGTAATAGGTATTGGTAACATTGGTAAAACTCCCTCTACTAGCATTGAGCATGTGTTATTTGTAGATGGATTAAAACATAACTTGCTTAGTATTAGCCAATTGTGTGATAAAGGTTATAGAGTAATCTTTGATGCATCTCATTGCATGTTAACCGATAATGTTTCAAATGAAATCAAGTTTGTCGGTAATCGAAATGGAAATGTTTATACCGTTAATTTGGATGATTTGAATGAGAAGGAGATTTGCTTTGTAGCAAATAACTCCAACCCATGGATGTGGCACCGAAGGTTAGGCCATGCTAGCTTTGGAATCATTTCCAAATTGTCTAGACGTGAGCTTGTGGTCGGTTTGCCTAAAATGAATTTTGATTCAAATGGAGTTTGTGATGCTTGTGCCAAGGGTAAGCAAACTCGAACTTCATTTAAATCCAAGAACATTGTTTCTACCTCTCGGTCTTTGCAACTATTGCATTTGGATTTGTTTGGCCCGACAAGAACTGCTAGTTTAGGAGGTAAGCGCTATGGTTTTGTAATAGTCGATGATTTCTCTCGGTTTACATGGGTTTTGTACTTAGCTCATAAAAGTGATGCATTAACTGAATTCATAAAGTTCTGTAAAAAGGTTCAAAATGATAAGGTTATGTGATTAATGCTATCCGTAGTGATCATGGTAAGGAATTTGAAAATCTGCTATTCAATTCATTTTGTGATGATAATGGGTTCAGTCATAATTTTTCTGCTCCGAGAACTCCTCAGCAAAATGGTGTGGCTGAAAGGAAGAATCGGACTTTAATTGATATGGCCCGAACTATGCTTTGTGAATCTGTTTTGCCTAGATATTTCTGGGCTGAGGCTATTAATACTTCATGTTATATCACTAACCGTTGCTTGATTAGACCTTTGTTGCATAAGACTCCTTATGAACTATACAAAGGCAGAAAACCGAACATCTCTTATTTCAAGCCATTTGGGTGCAAGTGCTTCATCTTGGTAAATGGCAAAGAAGATATAGGTAAGTTCGATCCTCGAAGCGATGAAGGTATATTTGTTGGTTATTCATCTCACTCTAAAACTTTTCGTGTTTTTAATAAGAAAACATTGGTTGTTGAAGAATCTATACATGTAATCTTTGATGAGACTAACCAAAGTGCTAGAAAAAGAGATGATGAAATGATGATGCAGAAATCATGAAGGATCAAGAATTAATCATTCATGACTTAGATATCACGGAGCCTAGTGAAGAAGCAATGGATGATCCTACCCAACTTGTTGGTGACGAAAAAGAAAAGGAAGATCCTCCACTTGAAGATCTGCGAGTGTCCTCACCAAGTGATGAACTACCTCGAGCGTGGAAGATCATGTCAAGTCATCCAATCGGTAATGTGATAGGTGATCCGTCATCCGGTATGCGAACTCGAAAAACTCAATATCAATGTGATTATATTGCTTTCATATCTCAATTTGAACCTAAGAATGTTGATGAAGCCCTTCTTGATGAACATTGGTCTATTGCTATGCTTGAGGAACTAAACCATTTGAGAGGAACAAAGTGTGGACTTTGTCTCCTCGTCCGAATGACCATCCCGTGATTGGAACCAAATGGGTTTTTCGAAACAAACTTGATGAATCGGTGTGGTAACTCGGAACAAAGCACGTTTAGTTGCCCAAGGATACTCTCAAGAAGAAGGGATAGATTATGATGAGACCTTTGCACCGGTTGCTAGACTTGAAGCTATTAGAATTCTATTAGCATTCGCTTGTTCCAGAAATTTTAAATTATTTCAAATGGATGTTAAAAGTGTGTTTCTTAATGGTTTCATTAAAGAGAAAGTCTATGTAGAGCAACCTCCTGGGTTTGAGGATCTAAATTTCTCAAACCATGTCTTTTGTCTTCATAAAGCTCTATATGGTCTTAAGCAAGCACCGCGTGCATGGTATGAGAGATTGAGTCAATTTCTTGTTCAACATGGTTTTAAGCATGGTTTTGTTGACTCAACTCTATTTATAAAGTGTGTGGGTTCAGATATTTTGCTTGTTCAGATTTATATGGATGATATTGTGTTTGGATCCACTAAAGAAAAGTTGTGCAAAGATTTTTCTGAGTTGATGCAGGGGGAGTTCGAGATGAGCATGATGGGTGAGCTCAACTTCTTTCTCGGACTTCAGATCAAACAAAGTCATGATGGCATTTTGTAAGTCAATCAAAGTACACGAAGGAATTGCTAAAGAAATATGGATTCAACAACACCAAGCCTCTTCCAACGCCTATGTCTACAACAACAAAATTGGATAATGATGAGCTTGGTAAGCCTGTTGATTCTAAGCTTTATCGAGGTATGATCGGATCTCTACTTTATTTAACTGCAAGTAGGCCCGACATATTATTTAGTGTTTGCATGTGTGCGAGATTTCAAAGCTCGCCTAAACAATTGCACTTAATTGCCGTTAAGCGAATCTTTCGATATCTTGCTTCATCGGTTGATTTTGGTTTGTGGTATCCCAAAGGATGTTCTTTCGACTTGGTTGGTTACACCGATGCGGACTATGCTGGGTGTAAGGTTGATCGGAAGAGCACAAGCGGAACATGTCATTTCTTGGGAGGTTGCCTCATTTCGTGATCCTCCAAGAAACAAAATTCTGTTGCTCTCTCGACGGCCGAAGCCGAGTATATAGCAGTCGGGAGTTGTTGCTCACAAGCATTGTGGATTAAACACCAAGTAGAAGACTATGGGATATGCTTGTCTAAAATTTCGTTGCTTTGCGATAATACAAGTGCCATAAATTTATCAAAAAATCCTGTTCAACATTCTCGCACTAAGCACATTGAAGTACGCCATCATTTTATTAGAGATCATGTTTCTAGGGGTGATATTGAATTGAATTTTGTTGACACTACACACTAATTAGCTGATATTTTTACTAAACCGTTGTGTGAAGACCGATTTACTTCATTGCGCCGTGAATTAGGAATGTGTTCATCTTCTTCATAAGCATCTCATATTAATTTGTTTCCTCCTTCCTCTCTTTTTGACGATGACAAAAAGGGGGAGAACTTGTGTGTTCTTGTGTGTTTTGATGTTAGTTACGAGGTTGCATTTAGAACTTTACTCTCTTTTAATGTGAATGCTTTTAAGGGTGCTCGTAGTAAGGGGGAGTTATTTCTTTTTGATGATTGGGAGTTGAAAAGTGTAACTTTCTAAATTATGAATGGAAAACCATGACTATCCTTGAGAAATTTAAATGAATTAGTGTTTCAATTTACATGCCTTTATGTGTTGAAAATTTTGTGTGAAGTTGTGCCTTTGACTTATGTGCCTTATTATGTTTTGGTATCATTGATAGGTTAGACATATTGATTATTCTTGTGTAGGTGTTTTGTCATCATCAAAAAGGGGGAGATTGTTGGATCCCTTTGAATTTTGATGATCACAAAACACTCATGTTGTTTGCTAACATGTTTGCGAAGAAAGTGCAGAAAACATGGCATCACATTAAAGCAAAAGACTTCAAAGAAGCCCCAAATATTTCTTGTCAACTGGAGTCGACCTCCAAGCTTCAAAGGAGTCGACCCACTCTGTGTTCAGTTTTTTGGAGTCGACCCCGAGTCTCTAAGGGAGTCGACCCCCTTTCAAATGGCCTGTCCTGCAGCCTAACCAGAGTCGACCCCGGCCTTCAACTGGAGTCGACCCCGACTGTGTTCAGTTTTTCAGAGTCGACCCCAGCCCTTCAAGGGAGTCGACCTCAGTTCAACAAAAGCTGTTTTCTTCAAAGGGAGTCGACCCCCAGTTTGTTCTGGAGTCGACCCTGACTCTTCTGGAGTCGACCCCAGCTAAAGTGGGAGTCGACCCCGGGTTGCAGAACTTCTGAAAAGTGCTTTTTGAACACATTTTTTGACCAAGACCACTTTCCACCTTCTCTCAAACGGCTACATCTTTGGAAAGGCTATAAAAAGGACACCTGGGGGAAACCCTAGGTAAATGAATTTCGTAGAGAAGTGTGCCTCCTTCAAGAGTTTCATCTCAAGCTTCTTCTCCAAGCATTTTCTGCCTTCTAAAGCTTCCATCTGCTGCATCCTTGTAGAAGGCTTCTTTTTGAGGAGATCTTCACTTCATCGGAGCTTCATCAACTTCTGAAGATCATCCTCTTGAGCTTGGCATTGTGTTTGCTTGTTTATCATTATCTCTTTCAGTTCTTTTCTATTGTTGGGTGAGCTAGGCACCGCATCAACTAGCTGTGTATTGGTGAGCTAGGCACCGGGCTAACTAGCGGTTTGTTGGTGAGCTGGGCACCGTTTCAACCAGCGGGTGTGATCATCTCTTAGTGAGGGAAATCTCACCGTGTTGGTGAGGACTGGACGTAGGTAGACCAAAGGGGGTCTTACCGAACCAGGATAAATCTGCGTGTCTTCGTGTGCTTGCATCCTTCTTCCCTCTCAGTTCTCTTTGTTTTGCATTCGTTATCATTTCTGCATTAGTTTCCGTTGTCCATTCAAGACAAAGTTTTCAAGCCCTATTCACCCCCCTCTAGGGCTAGTCATAGTCTAGATCCTTTCACAACGAATAAGTTGAAGTAAATTTAGAAATTAAAAATTTAGACTTGGAAATACAAATCTTAAACTCTAAGGTATTATTTTTAAGATTTAAAAATATTAATTAAACTTTTAACTTGGGCTCATAAATGTTATTTTTGAACTACACAATATAAACTTTAGATTTTAAAATATTATTTATAAGATCTAAAAATATTGAATAAAATTTTAATAATAATTTGAATTCATAAAAATAATAATTTTAAACTCCAAAATAATGACTTTGAATCATGATCTACAGGTGCTCGCCAACCTGGATTAGTGTCCAACCTAACCAACCTAACATCATATGGACTATCTATCATGCCATGTCCAAATTACAACTGCAATTGTGATAAACCCTATATGTTAACATTAATGCCAAAAACGAGTTAATACACTAGTTTTCTTTATTCAAAGATGTTTGTATCTCTTTTTCTTTGTGCAAATTGGATCAGTATCACTCATGTGACACCCTTCACACGAGGAGTGATAAAATGACAATTTAATTATTAGATGTCACGTAGATTTGTGTGCCTAATCATATTTAATATGAAAGTGCAATAATTTTTTTTTATTTCTGATATATTTCCAATCGTGTAATTGCGTCGTAATAATCTCCGCCGGCCAAACGCAGAAATCTCCCTTTTTTTGCAGGCATAGATGGTAGTGCGTTTTAAACATGGATCACCAAGACCTGAAGAGCAGTCCGCCACAGCTCCAGCCAGCCTCCAGGCAAAGGCGGCGGGCGGAATCCTACCCGACAAAATTCCTGCCCACTTCACGTCTTGCCAGAGAGAGGAGGAGGAGGAGGAGACCCGTCTCACTGGAGAGAGATCGAGAGGGGTGGGGGTGGGGGAGATCACGGTGTGGTAGAGGGAAGCAAGAAGAACAATCGCAGGAGAGGGAAGAGAGAGGGAGACATGGGGTTGGAAGCAGCGAGGAACACATGTTTCAGGGGCTGCTGCTCCAGTGACACCATCCCACTCCACCTCCCTCCCTCGTCCTTCTCCCTCCTTGTCCCCATCGCCAAAGGTAGCACGCGACTGCGGCTTCTACCCCCTCTGGTTTTCTCTCTCTCCATCTCTATGTTCTCTTTCAAAGACAGCTCTTTCTCTAATTCAAGTTCTGCCTTTTGTTTTGATTCCCCCCCCCCCCCCCCCCCCCTCTTTCATCTCTCTGCTCGAAGGATCTGAGAGCACGGTTTATGAGGCGCGGGTCAACGGCCGGCGGGTGGCGGCGAAGAAGCCGGTGCTGTCCACCTCCGAGGACCTCGACAAGTACCACCGCGAGCTGCAGTTGCTGTGGTGATTCGCAGAGTCCTCTTCTTGTTGTCATTCTTATCTTCGCTTTTCTCGTTTGCCACGTATTTTCAGATGTTTGTTTCCATGTGGAGAGCAATTTGGTTATATGCCGACCTCATTGTACTTGTTGCAGCAATCTGGACCATCCTGGCCTGGTGAGGTTGGTTGCTGCCCACGCGAGGCCACCCAACTATCTGCTTTTCTTTGAATTCTATGACTCCCGGAACCTTGCTGAGAAGCTGCATATTGAGGAGTGGAGCCCAAGTATCCATGAAGTTCTCGTAATTGCCATTGAGACGGGTCCGCCCCTCTGCCTGGTTTCCTTCTGTCTCTTTATCTTACCTTACATGTTTGTGGTTGGACATCGGTGCTTGATTTAGGAATACCGTCAATGGAACTCTGAATAGGAAACTAGTTAATTCGATCCCTTTCTATCCTTTTATGATCTTTCCAATTTGTGTTATCCATTGTGACGGTGCATATGCTCAGAATTTCTGTTGGTTGCCTCCATCCTTCTTCACATTACCCTGTAGTACATCTAACTATCTGCATGATTGGTCACATATGCTTAATTTGGATTTACTGAATGTTGAAGAGTAGGATTAACCATTTCTCTGTGAAAACATTTAGATAAGTACATTTTGCCTGGTTTCTGAGATTTCTTAGAGATGATTCCATCAAAAAGATAGTCATGACTTCTTATACAACAAGTAAACAAAAGTCAGATGGAAGTCAAGTTCTTGGTGTGAATGATAGCTTTCCAGCTGCAATAGCTCTCATTCTGATGTAGAAAATATCTGCTGTACATGCAGTATTGAAGCAGAGTCAGGGGAGTACTTTCTCTTATGGCTTTATTTCCTAAACAAGGTGTTCATGCGTCTAAATTCAGCCGTTGAGGGGCCTTCATTTTTGATAGAAGATTTATTGGAACAGGCGAAGAGGTTTTGCCCATTTTGTGCCCCTAAGATGGTGTGTTGGATGATGCTGTCAGTATCACATGACATGGTGGATGATATGGAAAACAAGAGTAGTGCCTTTAAGAGGCTATTATATGTATCAGTATATCGGTGCAGCTGAAAGGGTATAAAAGGTCTAGGATGTAATTTATGTTGGAAAAAGTAATCTAGACTCATATTGGATATTAATGAGCCATTTTGTGCCTATATTAATATGGGTCTCTCCATCCACTTGTTTGAATATTGGCAGTTTCTGCATGTACCCTTTATTATATGGCTCCACTTGGTTCGTCATATTCGAGCTTTGTGTTTGCTCTTCAGTTGAATAACAATTTAGGTGCAGAGTATTCTATTATTTTGGGATTGAGTTTTGTGACTTAAGGGGCCAAGTCATTCATCTTTTCATATCCAGTCAAGAGGTGACCTTTTGAGATCTTTTTCTTTATTTATACTGACCCTATAGCTTTTGGCTTGTTCAGCTGCAACTTCAGCAATGTGTTAGAGGCTATACTTCCACTCCTTGCTTTTTCTCATGGGTGGGTGGTATTGACCACTCTCCACACAAAAAAGGTGGAAAATGGAGAAAGTAAGATGAACCATCAGATATGACTACCTATATTTTATTAATATGCATGTACTATTTGATGGTAAATTGCAATTGATTACACTAGTAGATATTGTTTCCTTTGTTCCTCGGCTAATATCTGCTCTGGAAAAGATTAGTTTAGAGGTGTGAGTCCATTTCCCTCGCAATAATGGACAAAAACAGGCATGCTCATTATAGGATATTTCACATACTTCATTAATGTAGTCTTATATTTTATTCTTCTCATTCATTTTAAGAAACTGTCTTTTTGATCAAGTTGTATGGAGTACGGATAAACAGTTATTTGGATAGTGTATTGATTGTTGATGTAGATTTCTTTGATTGCATGTTTATCTGTGGTGAGCACCTCTCCAGTCTACTCTTTCTGAAAATGAATTATCTTTCTTCTCTTGCAGCAAAATCCCTGCAATACCTTCATAACCTTGGGATTGTGCATAGGGACATAAAACCAGCAAATATTCTGGTACTTTTCCACCATGTGGTTTTAGAAACCGATTTCAGTTTCTTGAATAGATACTGCAGTTTCTGCATATTTCCTTTAATTATAGTTGATGTTAATATAGTTCAATACATTTCAGCTTGACAGCGATTTACATCCACATCTAGCAGATTTTGGCTTAGCCATATACAAGAAGGATCTGAAGAATGTGTCAGTTGAGAATTGGAGATCAGCCGGCAAGCCAACTGGTGGGTTTCACAAGAAGAACATGGTGGGGACACTTATTTACATGGCACCAGAAATACTGAGGAAGGATGTACATACTGAAAAGTCAGATGTTTATAGCTTTGGAATAATGATCAAGTAAGCCTGTTGTTATTATTGATGTGGCCTCTATCTATAAGTCTATCACTTCCATGTAATCAAAGATTTCACATGAAGTTTCTAAGAAGTGGAATCCTGATAAGGATTGCTCCAACTGCATTTCTGATGGATCTGTATCAGAAAATCTTTTGCAATCTTAGTCAGTACATGTAGGTGTCAGACAGTAACTGATAAGAAACACCAGAAATTGAATGTTTTAGAGAAAATATCTCTTTTTCATGAACTATCTATGTCTATATTAAAATCCAATGCTGTTTGAAGAGTCTTGCAGTGGCAGCTCTCAGTTATCTTCTTGTATGCATGCCTCTGCAGACCTGCAGACTAGACATTCTTGGTATGGCTTGTGCATGGCTCTTATGATGGCAGTTATGCCACTTGTTACTACTTACCACAGTCTAGGACCTTTACTTTTTCCGATCTTGGAA
Organism: Colocasia esculenta; assembly: GCA_014218235.1. Classification (NCBI taxonomy): domain Eukaryota; kingdom Viridiplantae; phylum Streptophyta; class Magnoliopsida; order Alismatales; family Araceae; genus Colocasia; species Colocasia esculenta. The sequence continues at coordinate 253,469 of JACBKR010001043.1, forward strand.
TGGAAGAATTTCCAAATTCCTTGATCTCAGTGGCTGAAGAGGATTTCTAGAACTTTTTTTAAAAGAAATCACAGCATCTGTGTTTGTAGATGGTTTTCCTACCACTCTATCAACATAAACATATACGGATTTCACATGGTTGGATGAAGTCCCCTTTCGTTATCAATTCCTCATCTTCAATACAAGTCATTTGTCTCTGTGTGATTGTCATAAGCATTGCAGAATACAGTTGCCTTATTTCAATTATCATGGATGAGGGGCTGCGATATTGAACAGCTTGTGTTCATCAGCTCTTTCAAATACACCAAAATACGAAAAACCAAGACCATAGAGCTGTATATTGGCTTCTGTATCTGCATTCCCAGTGTTAGGTCTCATATTCTTCAAAGTTTGGATGTTTATCATCACATCTCAGGTTCAGAAGCAGTCCGAGCCTAGTAACCCTTTCTAGATGATATGTGGAAAGAGGTGAATGAGGCTGTCTGCTGTCCTCATAGGTGGCACACCTGCTTTACAGCAGAGATGTAAGGTAACATCCATATATGAGTAGGAAAAGCATTGTACAAGCACCCGCTTAAAAGAATTGTACACCATGTATTGCATGATTTATTTTCCAGGTAGAGCTTTGGAAATTTGTTATCAATTTATATGCTGATTTTGTTATGAATAAGACGGCACATTTACTCCATTCTTGGCTCGAAGAAGATAGGACCAAAAGTAGAATTTTAAAATAGTTCACTGACTTTAAGGGACAAGAGGTTAGAGCGACCTATCTGTCTTAATGAAAAGTTGTTAAGATCATACACCAAACCTACTAGAGTCAAGGATCCCTAGAACCATGCATCAAGCTCCAATTAGGCTCCCATTTGTCAAGTAGCTATGCGTTGCGCTGTATGTCGTGTCTTCTGTTATTTGCATTTTTTCTTAAACCAGAATTCTAGGTCGATACAGAATGGTGAAATTTGCTCCCAGTTTCTCGTAAGTTTAGTATATCTTAAATACTTTTTATTGAAGGAAGAACCAGTTGATATCTCATGAATGGAATGCTCATTAGAAAACTCTGTGTAGTTAAGCTGGAAAGATGGAACTTTTCATTCCCTTGAGTTGATGACTCCTCTGGTATACAAGGCTTAGATGCATTTTTCATTAAGAAAATAATTTGTGCATCTGGGGACATCATGTGTTTTCCTTTATAGTTGAAATAATGCAGCTAATGTTCTATTATTATTTCATTACATGAATGAATCACATCAGCTTGCATTATATTTTAAAGAATGCTAGTTGAGATTGAACTAATTGCTATCGTATGTTAATAATTGCAATTTAATGGTCAGGGATAAATGGAGATAGGAGGGAAATTTCTGCTGCTTATGTTTCTCTTCATTTTGTCCATAGATCTTATAATAGTTCTATCATGTGTGGACATTTGCAGTGAGCTTCTTACTGGAGTTGTTCCTTATACTGATCTGCGAGCAGAGGCCCAGGTGTTGTCTATTTCTTCTTGTTCTTTCAGAATTTTATTTTCTAATTTGTGCTGTAAAACTCTGGAAGCATAACATGAGCTGATTCTTGTTGATTAGGATATCAATTTAAGTCAGGAAGAACTTTCATGGATTCCTCTACTTTTAGCTCAACGAAATGAAAATATTCTTGTATTTGTTATATAAATCTACTAGAATATTTATCATATGCATTTTCTATGAATGAACTTTACGAATGTCCTTATATTTTTTGCTACTTTGTTTTCTAATGAGAACTATCATCTTCATGAAAACACAATTTTTATGGAAATATCTAACTGTTGATACTTGGGATTCTTTGGAGAGTGGAAGATGTGATTTTAAGTATTTGTAAACTTTTTCTTACGGGCTCTTTCTGAAAATTATGTACAAATGACCAGCTATCTGTATGCATTAAGCATGAAGTTTATCTTTCTATTTAAATCACTGGATCACTGCTGAGACTGTGGTTCAAAAAACGGAAAGTATGGACTGGAATATCTGAATCTGGAATTGTTTCATTACGTCCAAATACCAAACTAGCATGCTCTAATCCCAACTGATCCTTACCAAAAGTGATTGAAAGCTACAATTAGCTGTTGGCAGGGTCATCCAAAACTGCATGTGCATAAATGGGCTATGCATGTAAGTGATACTGAAAGCATAATGTTGCTATTGGGTTCTAAACAAAGCTGAATATTCCATGTCTGTAGAATTCATTCCAAGGGCCTTGTTTATGTGTTCATTGAAGTTAAATGAATTTCTTTCCTGTAAATCCTCTAACGGTATGAATCACTACGCCTTTGTATAGGCGCACACTGTTTTAGAGATGAACTATACGGAACAACAGCTTACGGCAGCAATAGTATCTGAAGAACTGAGGCCTGCCCTTGCTGATTCATCATCTGGTGCGCCCTCAAACTTATTGATGCTCATTCAGAGATGTTGGGCTCCAAATCCTCTGGATAGACCCACTTTTGATGAGATAGTTGAGGAGTTTAAGTTGATGAAGGTGTATGACAAAAGAACTGAACAAATGGAGAAAGATTCTGGGTTAGCTCGCCCCACTGAACAAGTTCAGCATGGCATTAGTCAGATTGGTGGTTACCAGGAAAATTTAAACTGGTTTACTCGGGGAGAGCAATTGTCAAGAACAACACGTTCAGCTGATTCAAAATTCTCAATGTGGCACAACTTGCTAAGTCATCCTCCCGTTTACCAACCAACACTCTCTTGGGGATCATTTGCAACATGTGGAAGAAGGGAAACAATGGAAGACACACACTTCATGCTTCCGGAAATGTGTGATGAGAAGGATGTACATGTGTTCGGGATTTTTGATGGTCATCGAGGTTTGCCCATATAAATTTCTTTAGATATTGATAGTTCTGTCCCTTTTATTCCATTTATGCGCTGAATCGCTCTGAATTCTGTGGTGCAGGGGCTGCAGCTGCTGAGTTTTCTGCTCGAGCACTTCCAGGGTTTTTACAGACACTGGGCTCTAGTAGCAGGCATGGTTTTCTTTACCTTCCTTTTTATTGTTCTATGTCTTGTATTGATGCTAATTCATCTCATTCTTAATGTTCCTGCAGCCCATCAGATGCATTAATTGAAGGCTTCGTGAAGACTGATACCGCATTCAGGAGTGAGTTAATATTTCAACGTAATCTAAGGAGAGTCACTCTGAAAGATTGGCATCCTGGATGCACTGCAGTTGCTGCCTTAATCGTGAAGGACAGGCTTTTTGTTGCTAATGCTGGTGATTGTCGTACTATATTGTGCTGCAATGGTTGCCCAATTCCTCTTACTAAGGTAAGGAAGATGCTGTTACTTCTTGTTCCTCCACACCCCCCCTTTTATTTCCCCCCCTTTTTGTTGTTCAAGATATGTTCTAAACTGTTCCTTGAAATTTTGCTGAAACAAACAAATAGGATCATGTTGCTAGCTGTCCTGATGAAAGATCACGTGTTGCGGATCATGGCATAGAAGTGAAATGGCAAGTGGACACTTGGAGAATTGGTCCGGCAGCTCTTCAGGTGCTGTCCCAACATTCAGATGCTCCTTTTTTTTAAAATGTCTGGCCCCAGTTATTGTCAGGCATCTACTGGCTTGGATAGAAGGCACAATCTATCCATTCTTCCTTGTTAAATAGGTCTTGCTTATTTAATCCTAAATCCTTGGAAATCATCTTCCCTTTAATATGTTGAAATTTTCTCCATGTGTCTGTCATTGTGCATTGTCTTTCTTAACTTACAATGAGACACTATGGGACAGGCAGCCATGGCCAGGTAAAGTATATAGGTGCATAGCAATATATATTATTTTTGAAACATCTCATGCATCTGAGCCTTTCACATGGCACCATAGTGCGAGTAGTCAATTCCAGCAAGGAATGGCAAGAGCTTTCCTGTATCCCTAGAAAAGATCTTTTTAAGGAATGAAATCTTTAGAACTGAAAAGGTATTATTGAGGATGAAAGAAAAGATTTTTACTGATTAATTTTGTGAAATATTCAGGAGTAGTTTCTTGCTGTATCTACTTTCTATTTCTGCCAAGATGGGAGCATGTCAAATGTGGCAACATTACATATATATATGTATGTGTATGGATGGATGGGGATGGATCAAATGCAACCCTGGTGCATTTAACTTAAATGCGCTAACTCTCGTTTTGAACATTTTACCTCTAATGGACGCCCAAAAAAAGATGGTATGTGAATAGTCTTGTCGTACAAGAGTTATTTGTGACAATTCATGGTTGGTCACTCGGGGATGTATGCGTGGAGGGGTATTTGCCACAGTTCAAGTGGAGGTGTGAAGTGTGGACTGTGAAGAGTACTCATGCACATTGCTAAGTGGTTGTAGGAACGTAAACAGAAAATCAGTTAGAGTATAGTAGTAATCTAGAGAAAGTATTTGCCTGTTAACTAATATGGTCCCACGAATTTTTGTTAGCTATGGGTAAAATAATCATTTAGAAAGGGATGATGCATATATATATATATATACACATTCCAGAACTGCATGATTCAATGTACACTGCCAAACCTTGCTTAAAATCAAAATCTAACCATAAATAATTCATCACTCATAATACCTATATGAAAAATGCATATGATTTATATCATAAATCACAATGCCTAAAGCTATTCATTTCATTATACATCTAATGCATTATAAATAAGCATTAAAATATATGATTCAATAAGAAAAAGTTTCATTATCTGCCAATGCTGCCATTCTTTACCTACAACCTGTCATCCGTCGCTGCACTCCAGCTTGTAACAGATTGAAAGTTGAAAATAGTCATTTGCATAAGAAATTTTTTGCATATACTTTGATTTAATTTTAGATGTCTTATACTTTATCATTTATTGAAATATTACATTTTCTCTTTCTGGGGTGTGTTCCTGTAGATCAATTAAGTTGACTGACCCAAATCTTATCTAGACCCCCTGACCCTGTATGTTGATCCACTCTGCTTTCCTTGTCTTTGACACTTGAATGCTGATGTGGGTAAAATTTCTCACAGCTGAGGTAGCTCTAGAATCCAGAATTTACCCACTGGGTGGTGTCCATTAAATGGATTTCTCCACTTGAGTTATTTCTTGTACTTTTTGCCATGGGGGAGATTCCACATATTGCATCATCTACATTCCCTGTATGTAAGCTGAAATACGTTACTTATTTTTCATTGTTCGTGCAAATATCTTATCATAAGAAGTGGTATACATCTTTATCATGAAATCATGTTCCATCTTAGAGATGACTGCCTGTCAACTACCATTTCACACAGATGCCTTTGTTGAACAGGTCACTAGATCAATAGGTGATGATGACTTGAAGCCAGCCGTTACAGCAGAACCTGAAGTAACTGAGACTTTGTTATCCGTTGACGATGAATACTTGGTATGGTTTAATTTTCTGTCTTGATTAATGCCAATCTTCAGCAATTCATCGTTTGTTTTGAAAAATGCTATAAAAATTTCATTTAATTGTTAGATGTCCTTGCATAGCAAAGGAGCTGATGTAGTAATCAACTGTTTCTAGTATGTGAAGTTTGGATGTGCTTGTCATCGTGCTTTTACACTTGGGTGTTTTAACCAGGCCATGGGACTTATGCTTGCAAACAACTTGTTGTCATTTGCAAAATTCCCCGTCCTTTCAATTTTTCCTTGTGGCTACTCAGGTTATGGCGAGTGACGGGCTTTGGGATGTTATGAGCAACGAGGATGTGGTGTCCATCATCAGAGACACAGTGAAGGAGCCGGGAATGTGCTCCAAAAGGTTGGCCACTGAAGCTGCTGCTCGTGGCAGTACAGACAACATCACAGTGATTGTTGTCTTTCTTCGTCCAGTGTCCACTGCAGAACGAGTTTATTAGCGCCTCTTTGGAAGGTGAAAGAGTTTACTGGTGTTGTACCCCTTTTCCATGTACTGAACATAGATGGTTCCACCATTGCTTACAGTCGGAGGACAGAACAAAATCGGTAGCAGTTTTTACCTCACTGCCAGGCAATCCTGTGTCCAAAATGATCTCTTGCCACGCTGGTTATAGTGTGGCTCCCCCATTTATTTATTATTTCTTTGATGTGAGCCTTTACCGAAATATCATTTATGTTGTCCAGGTGAAACGAATCCACTTGCTCACTTCAGAATTGGTCTCAGATATTCCAGTCAGATTCTAGCTTATGAAGTTGGTATGCAAAAACTGCAATTTTATGATCTCTTTACATGTTATAAGTGCCATTTTATGATCTCTTTACAGGTTATACTTAGTTATATTGTAGAAAAGAAATAAATTAAAAATGGACGCAATTAAACCACGCCACCGTCACCACCACCACCTCCCGGCCATGGACGCAGCAGCAAGTAATACCTCTGCACTGCTGCAACAGCGGTGGACTTCACGGGAAGATGCCCATGCAGCCCCCACTGCAAGATTCCTCATTTAATCTGCCCCCCCTCCTTCCGCACTTGCCCACCCATCCCAGCTTCCTCCACCGGCAATGCCCCCCAAGTTCCCCCACCCACAGAAAGCTCCCCACGAACCCACCACCTCCCCCCATGCCCCAGCTCCACTAAAGATCCCGCCTTTGCCCTCCTCCCCCCAGCGGCAGCAGTCATGGAGACCCTCGCCACCGATCGCCACCAAGAGCACCTGTCCCTGCAGCTGCTGCTCGCGTTCCTCTTCGCCGTCGCCGTCGGCCTGTGCGCCTCCGCCGTCCTCAAGCGGAAGTGCGTCGACCGCGAGGGGCGTGCGGCCGAGGGGAGGCCGCCGGCGGGGTGCGCGTCGTTGAAGCAGGCCCTGCTGGGTACAGTGAGGTGGAGCAGCTCGAGGAAGCTGGGGGAGTGGGATAGCGGGAGATGGGAGGGTTTGGACCTCCCCGCGAGGGCCGAAGGTGGGTGGGACTCCCTGGTGGAGACCGCCGCCGCAGCGGCCGGGCCCTCGTCGTCTCTGTGGCAGCGGCGGATACTGATGGGGGAGAGGTGCGAGCTGCCGAGATTCAGCGGCCTCATCCTCTACGACGAGAGGGGCTTCCCGCTGCATGCCAACACCGCCAGGGCCGGCCAGCCCTCTGATCAGCAGGTGAGAGAACAGGACTTCGCAAGTACTCTAATAAATGGATCGTGCCAGTACTTGCCAAACGTTACAGTGTGTGTTCTCGTTAGTGCAGTAGAAAAATACAAGAAGTTTTCTCTTCGTTCTATATATAGGGTTGCTTTAGAACTTTCTTCTACATTTTGGTACCAAAACTATATATATATATATATATATATATATATATATATATATATATATATATAATGTTCAAAGTCTTTGATAAGACTTGAAGATAATAAATTTATCACTAAGTAATTAAATAAAACAAACTGGACTAATTATATAGAGATGTACATGTCATGAACGCACAAGAATGGAGTACTCTGTTTACGGTGAAAATATTCTTCTACATACACATTGCACCTCGGATGGTAGTACATGGGCCTCGGCCACCTTTGCAATGGGCCTCCATCCCGGTTTTTGTTGCACTTTTGTGCTAATATTTTAGTTTGAATTTTTCTTTTACGATTTTTAGCCCACATGGTCAAAATCTTTTAATTTCGACCAAAACTTAGAAATAGGAAAAATATGTAGACCAGACCACATTAGCTTCATTAGTCTTAAAGAAGAATCTCGAGAGGCAGACACCAGGAATAGCTTGGTTTGTACAAAAATGTTAAATCTGCGAGCAATAAATCATGCATAATTAAGAGATCAAACATTACCCCTGAATGGGGCATGATTATCATTGAATCAAACCAAGGATAGACCAATCTTTAAATGATATACATAAAAAAAATGCAACTATATATCTGATGCCCCTTTTGCTGTTGAATCTCATGTTGCTGCAGGACAAATCAGGCATGGTGGTGACCACTCTCAGGGACCTCCTCTAGCATCTCCATCATCCCTCGTTTCTATCAGCTGCAACTGAGAACCGGTGCATGGCGCTGTGAAGTGGTGAACACCTGACTGTTCATGCAATGGTCTCAAGGGGAGAAGAAAGGCCTTCCTGCTCGACTGTAAAACATTCCTCATAGCTCTTATAGTCAGATGTGAAAGTTAAGGTAAAAGAAGTTCGATGAACAAACATATGCATTGAAGGTCTTGAGTTGTCTTAAGAGCCTCTTCACCAATTAGGTGTTTCCAAAACATTAGGAATAGGTAAAAAGAAATATTCATTGCAAGAGTAATCTTATACTAATGATGGTGTGCATTGTAAAAAATGTAATCCTATTAGTCAAAACTGACTGGATGTTTCTCTCTGTTTTTCAACTAATAAAATTACTTGCAATTCAGAAATATATGTAAAATACTTGTAAGAAAATTTCCATATTCGGAATGCCCACTAAACGATCGAACATAAAGAGCCATCAACCTATTGTTAATTGTTAGGCAATGTCTATTATATGGTGGATATATAGATGTAAGGCCACTCTTGAAGAAGGGAAAAGGAAGAATTTTTTTTGTAGTGGGCAAGGTTTAAAAGGTTCTGTGGAGGAAGCTAGCTAGGCGACACCAAGTAATCTTCACTGAACCAATCATGACGTACGGGCCATTGACAGGAGTAGCTAACTATAGCTTGTTCATCTTAATGCTTGGTGGGTTAAGAGAAAGAGAAAAAATGATTTGTTGAGTAAGCCATCAATGCATGTATTCCAGCAAAATTTCCTATGTATTCATCGTACACACTCAGTGGCGTCTCGATAGGTATATTTAGTGAGTTTAAAATATGGTGACATAACCAAAAACATATGTTATTTATTATGAGATTATACTTGGACAGTATGAGGAAATTTAGAATTGTGGTAGTGGTACACGATTACCAGTTTCTTTAATCGCCCAAAAGACGTCATAAACATCGTATCTCTTCCTCATCACTTTTGTCATCCTTCTTTTTCTTTTTTTTTTTTGGTGAATTAGCCTTGAGGCTTCTGTCATGTTCTATAACAACATCAAATAAGATACAGAAAGTTTAAAGCGATCAACGAAAAGACAAGACAAATAAGAAATCACAATGGTCAAAATAACAGGGCCCAAAACAAAAAACAACCTGATATTGGTTGTAAAGAACCAGTATCGCAGGACCAATTCAAGGACCTATCAAAGGGGATCCCAAGTAGCTAGGCCTGGAGAGGGCATCCTAATAGCAGAACAAGTTCAATTCATGAGGTATATCTGTAGTCCAAGTGATGGAAAAGCCTGCAGTACTGCAGCCTTTTGTTGTCCAGTTGTGGAATGACATTTCTAATATTACCTCTTTTACATATTTTTAAACTATTTCAGGCTAACGTAAACCAGGCAGTGGGCCTAACCGGCCTTTGAAGCCCAACTAGAGAGTCGGACAAGTAATACTTGTTCCAACCCAATTGGTGCGCAGATCTGCAAACCAAGATTTGCAGCTACTCCAACATAAACCTCAGAGTAAGGCCGTGGGAAAGATAAGATGATAAAATTAATGACCCTGTTTGGTCCAATTATTCTGCTCTTATCCGTACTCTTGCCTTGATACATTTATTCTTATTTTTAATCACAATATACATATCTCCATACTTAACATTCTATCACTACGTACAGCGGTTTGTATATAAGCTAGCTAATTTCTAGTACAATAACTCGGACGCAACCTTAGAAGAAAAAAAAATCGTAAAGATCACCATAAATTAAGATTAAACATAAGATGTCACATCATTTCTTTGGAGGACATGTGATGCTGGCTTAACATTGATAGAGGAACCAATTCTCCCCTATACGTACATTTATTTTATATATATATGTCGACCTGGCTTCAACTCCACCTCTATCTTTCCGGCCACCGCGTTGTGCGCTGAAATGTTGTACCCATGTTGATGTCGTTTCCAAGGAAGAGAATGCAAAACCGAACTCTAGCTATAAGTCCCAAGCAAACTGGAATTTAAACCAAGGATAGATACATAGCATTTGTGGTGAAGTACGACGCATCGAATTGAAAGGCGTACACGTTGCAGAAGGTTGAGCAAGCAATTGGATGGAAGGTCATGCTTCCTCTCCAATCTTCTTTCTTCTCTTACTGTGTGCTGATAGAAACATCCGAAGGTGTTCACCAGTGGATGCATAGCCCCATATGTTTGGATCAAGGAACTTCGCCCACCGCATGCAGTTCCTCACCTTAGCTAATCCTGTTAGGCACCAGAAACCACGTCATCTTTCCCAGCTTCTAGCACGAGACTACGAGTCGAGGGCCACCAACAAGTGCAGCAGTGCCTGTGGGTCACTCTTGGCATGCATACACAAAGAAGAGAACAGGTCAAAAGATGGGTCAATGGAGAAAGCTAAGGGAGTACTAGAGGTTGGTATCCATATATAAAGGGAGAGGGGGTGGGGGAGAGAGAGAGAGATGTACATGTGATATGGAACTCGGGGAGTTAGTACAGCCACTCGAACAGATCACACTGGAGAGAGAGAGAGATGATGGACCTTGGAAGGAAATGATGGGTTCCGTCCACTGTTGCACCGCATGGCTGGGGAATCCACATGAACGAACACACACGACTTCTTTCTGAACGACCAGTCGTGGCCCCATGAAAGGGGTTGGTACCAATAGTCCCCTCTTCCAAAGAAGAACATAACCTGGCCTGGGCCCGTGCACCGCGCCAGGATTTACTCTTGGGTGCAACGCATCTGCCAAAGCGACCTACTACGTACAGTACCCCCATAGTTGTCCTCTTCCCAATCTCGTCAGCCATCTCTGTCTGTAATGGCCACACCAGGGAGAGAAGTGGGTGGCCTTCGGTCATGAACATATATATCGCCTCCACCATGCACCTCCGGTAGGCCTACTTCCTCCCCCCGCCAAAGGGCCAATATAGCAAATACCCAAACCGGAGGTCTGGCCAGGCCAGCATGGCGTAGCGGTACCACAAACAAGTGGGAGGTTATACAAGTCTATATATATAGAGTAATGCTAGACTCCTAGTGTCGGGAGCCCAGTTGAGCTGGAGGGGCCGCACCCCTCCACACGTACGTCACGTAGAGGGGGGCGGGGCCCCCAGCATTAAATATATATATATTTTTATAATTTGTGCACACAAATGATGTATTTGTGCACACAAATACATCATTTGTGTGCACAAATAATGCACAGAAAAAATAAAAATAAAAATCAGCATTTAATATTGGGGGGCCCGCCCCCTCCACGCGGTGTGCGTGCGGGGGGGGGGGGGGGGGCGCGGCCCCCCAACTCAACTTTGCTCCCGGCACTGTCGGGAGCAAAACATTTCATATATATATATATATATATATATATATCCCTTTCTTGGAGGGTACGTATACATTCAAGCAAAGACCTGCAAGTGCCTATGACTCATTGACGTCGTATATTGAAGTGCTCTCTGATCGCTTGTGTGGTTTATACGAATTTAATGATCCACATTAGAATTATTAATTAAAGATGGATTAATAGTCGTTCATTTATATATAGTATATATAATCGTCTCAAATTAGGTGAAAAATTCTCCCACTTAAGAAGGATACTCTAGAAATTACTCAGAAACTTCATATCCTGACAGAAGAGGAAGTATGATTGTGTAGTCCATAGTTCCTTCTTAGTTTACTCTTAATTTGATGTTGGGAAGTCAGAGATCCACATAAATCTTTGATGCAGTCTTCAGGAGGTAATTAAGGACATGAGACACATGCATAATAAGTGCAAGTCGTTTTGTGTTTGGCTTGCCTCGTCTTGATCGTTGTAGTCCGATCCTCTTAAATATTGGGCATATATTAATTAAGATATATATCTTTATAAATATCATTATTTATATGTATATTTTTTTTTATCTATGTCAATTATCTGAAATATTAGTAATCTACTATAATAGTTACAATTATACCTTTTTATAAAGATATATATATATATATATATATATAACTTAAAAAATTATTATATGTATATCTCTATAAAAGATATAACTACAACCATTACAGTAGATTAAAAATATTTCAGATAATTGATCTAGATCAGAAATATATCTATAAATAGCGATAATTGTAGAGATCATATATAAATAAAAATCACTATTAATTATCAAGTTAAATGAGACCACGTACCTAGACTGAAATCTTTTGCTTGACGTGTGTCACGCTAATAAGAACAAGCCAGAACTCCCTAATCGCAGACAAACTAAGCAAGTTGTGTACCCTTATGTCTGGACCACATGACATTAAGGATAAGAACACCCTTTTCCCCCCTTTTCTCGCTGCCAATACTCCAAATGATCATTGCACACCAATCTTGGTTATTGAAATAATTTGCGAAAGTGAGGTGTGGATGCAATTAAGACCCTCCTATCATTTCTGTTGTGACAGAGTATGAAGTTATTTCATTTTGTCCTTAATTCTAGAGTACTCACATGCCTTCCTTTGCTGATGATAGATGCACATTTGACTGTCTCCATGAGGTTTCAGTCTGCATGCATAATGCCAGTCAAGCATGTTAGAGAAGATCCATGCACTCCATACCAAAATTTGGGTTTTGGGGGTTGGGGTGGGGGTACTGTTCACTGGCTCATGCAGTCTGCGCCGTGTGAGTTTTGGCTGATCATAATTAAGTCGGCAATAGCCATGTGATCAAGTCAGCATCAACCCACACAACTGATAAAACATTATTAAATATTCCGAGAAGGGCCGCATAACACATCAATCAAAATGCACCACAACCTCCACATTTTTGAGGTGTTTTTTTTTTTGACTTTCTCCTGACAATTATTGATGTGGCATATTTTTAACGGTAATGTTATAATTTTAGTGTGTTACTAAATAATATTACAAGACCATTTTCTCGGCGTAATATGATTGTTTCTTAATCTGATGAGTGAGGACCCCCATGCATCATTGAACTAGAGATTGGTCGTTTGGTGGCATTTTCATGGTGAATTAGTTACCATCGGAATTGGGTTTCCACCTCAAAAATTAACGGCTAATTAATAGAGCTCAGTCTTAAGTTGGATGTGGAAGTTTTAGACAAAAGTGTTGATTAATTAGGAAAAACCATCGAATATGGTCATTTTTTTTGTAGTGAGAGTAAACTCATTTGTCGCAATTAAATTACAGAGTTTTGCTTAATAAGTGGATCATTTGCATATACAATCTTCGATTGCAACTAAGATCATATATTTGCAATTGAGTAATTGTATGAATGTCTCTCAAAGAGAGAAGTGTGTTTTTTTTTTTAATTTCTTCTTGAGCATACTTCAGTTCATTTCTGTTGAGGTGTGCCTCAAATTCAATGGGCATCTTAATTTATAGCAGCAACAGTGTGGTTCAGACAGATTCTATCGTGATACCTTTTATGTGTTATTTTAATTTCTCATATGTAAGAGTATGTTGGGGTTTTTGATCTCCTATAAAAAGATGTTAGGGCAATAGGGGGAACTTCAATATGCATTCGTATTGTTCCAGTTTTCACAGCGGAAGACGACGAAATAGGAGAAGGGCTCCTTGAATTTAGGTTTGATATATCATCACTCTGAATCACGTAAATCAATGTGTCTATTTCGTATTTTAGGTTTTTGGTCCCCTATAAAAAAATGTTAGGACAATAGGGATAACTCAAATATATATTTGTATTGTTCCAGCTTTTATAGTGGAAGACAGTGGAACAAGATAAGGGCTCCTTGAATGTAGGTTTGATATATCGTTATTCTGAACCACGTAAATTAATGTGTCTACTTCTTCTGTCTTTATCTTCTTTGTGTTTTTTTGTTCTCCTTACGTATATGTTCGATCACGGTGACGGAGGTGAGGTATTCGAGGGGTCTCAGCACAACAAGTTTTGTTTCAAGTGAAGTGGATCTAATTAGAGTCTATTCATTCAGCTTTTGATGGTGGCTGCTGCCAATTATACTTGCTTCAAAGTAATTAGAAATTGTTTCACTCTTATAATACAAGCTCGACAAGGTAACTCATTGAAGAAGACCTCACAAACACAAGCACAAGAAGGGAAGAGAAAAATAAAGATATTGAAACAGGGTCTCCTTTTAGTATATATTTTAAGAGAATTAATGTTTATTGTCCTTCACAGGACAATAAAATTGATGTGGATTGACCTTCTCTCTCTCTCTCTCACCTTCTCTTCCGATCAATAAAATTATTTGTCAAGTAACCCACATCAATTTTATTGCCGTCCACGGAAGACAATAAATATTTCTCGTATTTCAAATATGATTATAAGGCTCATGCCATTTGCTTAGTAACTGATTAAGCATCCTGCATATATAGTGGGAAAGATTCGTGGGCATAGTGACATTCGCCATGCAAGATCTTTGAGGTTCTTCACAAGTAACTAGAAGAAAGCGTACAATTTTTAGTCCCATAATTAGTAAAGCTCTGACCTCATCACGGAGAACTCCCCCTACATAGAGACCTAAGAGAGCCTCGCTAATGAGGGGTGCAAAAAATTGGGAGAAAGATGATGCATGCCTTCCACTCCATGTAGAAGCTGGAGCTCCACATGTTCGGGAAGTTGCGCATGCATCACACTGTGTACGTCTTCTATGTGCATGAGATGAAGTTGTCAGACTTGAAGGGTGTTTGACGTGTAGTAGGGAAAAGATACATAACAGATGGGATTGGCAAGTGCATATATGTACATATATAGTCATATAGAAGATGACAAAGGGATGGCAAGGACCGAAAGTTCAGAAGGGCATTGTTGGCTGCAAACTGGCGAAACCTTCATATCTCCCTCCAATCAGCCTGTCCACTCCCGAGCATTAAATCTTCATCACCAACCTGCAAAAGATTGCTCTCCATTATTCACCTTATAATCAACTCGTGTACATATCCTCTCAAGATTTTAGTAGAAATGAAATTGGATATATGCTGCATACTAGTGAAGGGAACTATTATGAACATATAAGTTAAGTAAATGAAAAGTCCGGTTTGCACGTATCAGATCAACTATTCATGTGTCCAAACTATATATATGTGCATGTTGGCATTGTTCAATTATTGTATTGATCTTGACCATTTGATCTGAAGATCCGACACCAGAGATCAGCGACCTTGGATGCCGCAAGGAGACGTGTGGAACGCCATTATGCTAGGGGTGTCGAATTGTAGTATTATTCTATTGTCTATGATACTTCATCCATCTGTCAAAACTCTATTTTCTCCTTTCCTATGTCCCGAATCATTTGGTGAGATATATTAGCATCACTTCTCAATGTGCTTCTTGTCAAATGAAAACATGTAAGGTGATCAGAAACAAAGATCTGCATGCTCGACAAATACAAAACTAATGGTTGTTCTTTTTATAATTCCGACTGGATAATCATCGTAGGAGGGAAAGCAACATTCCACCTAATACATGGATTCAAAGCAAGTATCAAATCCTATGATCCCTTCAAAAGAGCGCAACTAATTAGCTTCAAAAGTACGAGTCCGATTTAGAAAGAAAACCCTTCGACACCCGATTCAGCTCCATTCAGATCGGTTTTTTGCAGGAAGAAGGATGCAGACGCAGCTCTTTTCGTCAACTTATGCTTCGTACTGTACAGTGCTTTTCCTATGGGGATCTAAGCCTGACTCAGATTGTTGCTAGTTAATAATCCCTGCGGCTTGGACTGTTTAGTGTAATATTTTCTTTTACTGTTCGGTAGTAATATATATATAGGAAGATAAAGATAAAGAAAACTGAACCAGAGGCTTGATCTAGAGTGGACCTTTTCCTACTAAGAAAGAACACAACCCCATGAACAAATTAATAAAATCGGGAAGTAACAGCAAGGACTCACACTTGGCAGCAATGTCTGAGGCATCATAGCATCGTCCAGCTGGTCCAGGTTAAAATCGTACACAGCGCTTGCCACCGAAAGTTTCATGGAGAGGAACTGAAGGAGAAACGGGTAGCCCAACAATAAGCAAAAAAAAACGGGGCTGTAAGCTCCAAGTTCACTGAATCTGATTTGGGCACAAGTTTTGCTGCTGCACCAGTTCCACTCACCTCCACCTGATTCTGCAACGACCTTACGTACTTAATTATCTCATCGAGCGTCACCGCCATGCCCATTGTCTGCCCATCATGCACGACCGAAAGAGAACGTGAGAATATGGAGACAGTACTGGTTGGGGGGGTGAGGCATACACGAACACAAGTACACACACAGAGAGACACAGATGCACAGAGAGAGAGAGAGAGAGAGAGAGAGAGAGAACCTTGTAGCAGCCAGGGACAAGGCCCTGCAAACACCTCATCTTTTCGTTTATCTTCTCTCTTCTGACCTAAATACATTGCATGTAAAGGATACATCATAATTAGGAACTCTTGACACCTTTTGCAACGTTGTCTTGTAAGGTTTATGAGCCAAATAAGCATGCAGCTGATACGAGATTTTGCTTTGGAATGTATCATCGTATATGTTGTCTAACTGAGGGCAGATTAAAACTACTGATAAATTTATGTCCAATTGCCTACTGATTGTCGCGTATGTCGACCTTTAAGATGGATAGTTTCAGTTATTAACAGATACAAATTCTTGATCGAGAGATGTTGACGACAAGACTATCGTTCACACACCTAGCAGCAAAATTCGTATACATGCATGATAATTTCTCGTCTAAAAAAACAAGATCTAACGAACAGGAGAGACCGCAATGTTTTTCTAACTCTATAGAAGGAAATCCTTGCAGTCAATTTTCTCTTAGTACGTATGCATGGATGTGAGAATCTTACCCTCTCGGATACACTGTGCCTGTCAGTAGCTTGACCTCTCTTTGCCCGCAAATGAGCCATCTCATGTTCATGTTTGTTCTTCCGAATGCATTTCTCTCTCTTTCCTTCGTTTGAACCCTGGAAAAAAGAACACCCACAAAATCATAAGAAGCTAGAAAAAGTTCATAAACCAATTGTATTTATCATTAACAAACGGTCCAATGGGAAAGAAAGACAGAAAGCCTAATATAAACAAGAAAGGCAAGAGGAAAGGATATATATGCATATATATATGAGAGAGAGAGAGAGAGAGAGAGAGAGAGAGAGAGAGAGAGAGAGAGAGAGAGAGAGAGAGAGAGAGAGGCATTACGCTCTCCTTGCTCTTAGATTCTGCTATCATGGAGACACTGTCCTCCAGTGCAGGCACCTGACTTCTCTCGCTTGCCCAACCATCCCCTCTAACAGCAGTGATAGGAGGCTGCACCTCTGACACCAGAGGAGGAGAGCTCAAGGGCAGATACACCGGCGTTCCATCGACGTAAGGCACGGGGAGTTCTGGGTGCTGAAGCAAGAACCCATCGTTGAAGAAACACAACATGCCCAAGCTGGAATTCTCCATTACAGTGGCAGTGGGATTAAGCCCTGGGAAGTTGTTCATAAGCCCGAAGGCTGGCTCCATATCGGTCAGAGTAATAGGGGACCTGAAACTATCAAACCCCTCTACAAACCCATCCATGCTCCCAAGGTGCTCAAAGTTACATGGGAAAGGATGGGGAGTGGAGTGCTTAAATGGCCCAAGGTGCTCAAAGTCACATGGGAAAGGATCGGGAGTGGAGTGCTTAAATGGCTGAGAGGAGGATGAGATTTTCGAGTGATTCCATTCTTTCTCCTCTCCCTTCCTTGGTTCTTTTCGGGCGTGGGGTCTTGCTTGATTGGATCACTGCAAAAAGCAACCTGCTTTATGAGAGGGATGTCTTTAATTGTATCTTTGTGGCGGGAGTGGCCGGACAATAAGAGCGCATTTGGCCGTGGCACTTCAAGTTATTGGGATATCTTATAATGGGTGATTAGTCTCTGTCTTCTTAATATTTAGACTTTGAGGATAACTTTCAAATGATATGAGAATAGAACTTAATTTTATGATCCTCATCTCAAATTATTCTATTGAAATATGTAACATCTCTTCTTTCCTGGTCAGCCACCTTCTGATGAAGGTAGCGACGTATCGGACCGTCGCGTTCTGAAGACGACGGGATAGCTGTCGTGTTCTTTTTGAGAATGCGACTGGCATGTCATCGCGTTCACCTTCTGACCCCAGCATGTATTTTTATCGTCTTACTGTCGGGACAGTTGTGACACGTGTCGAGACACCTGTCAGATGAAGGCGACATGCCAGTCGTCACGTTCCGAATGTCAAACATGTATGGGTGTCATGCCCCGCCAATTTAGCAGCGGAATAAATCGGGGAGGCATGAACAACGAGTATGGTAATGTAAATTGCGCATGCCTTCGCAAATATCAGAGCAACTAATGAACAATAATTGCAATAAAACTCATCATTTTATTGATAATTCATCTAAACTATTACAACCACTAATTCAGAGCCAAGACATAGGGCTCAATGACATTATTACATTGGAAAAGAAATCTAAAGCAAATATCTAACTAGACTCTAAGGTACTAAGAACATTTCATCGCTATGACTTCAGGACGCTCATCACTCCAATCCAATCCCGTTGTTGTGTGTAAGGTCATCACTTGACTTACCTGAAAACACAATAACAAATAACGAAGGGTGAGCGATAACGCTCAGTAGGACTTAATATCTCGTGTAAACAAGTATTCTTTAAGTGATCAATGTCTTGTAACGCAGGTTAACTAGAGAGAACGATCATGTATAGTCAAGAGAGAAATAGTACATGATAAGAGATTGATGGCATACTAGAATGATAGCATGCGATAACATGTGAACGATAATACACTTCACAAGAATATTGCAAAACTAGAATGATAGAGAAAAGACCACATAACAAGATAGCGTGTATCAAAATGACATGTAATAGGATAGCTTGTATCAAGGTGGCGTGTAATGAGATAGCTTGTATATCAAGATAGCGTGTAACGAGATTGCATGTAAAGAGATAGCGTGTAAAGAGATAACAGGTATTGAGATAACGTGTATGGTTGCACCACGGTGCACTAGTCGAGTATGGCAATAGTCACTTTGGGACAATAGCCGTTTAACGATAGTACATTACGTCTGAACTCCTCAAACTAATGTTATAACAGTCAGTGCTAGCACAATAATAGCACCAAAATGGTACAGTACGTCTGAACTCCTCAGACTAATAGTATAACAGTTAGGTGTCTAGCCAATGTCGAGATAGTCAGAACCGGTGCAATGCAGAACACCGTCAATAGCCCCTGCAGGTAGTTTTGAGTGGCTCTCTACCCCCAACACTAGATTGGAGTCCCTCGGACACTCTCCGTGCCCTGCACAATTATGCATTCGAGTCAGTAGGGTCACTGGACCCATATTATGGCGCTAGACAGTCATGTATAGTACACGCAATGGGAGCTACAACAGCTCAAGAGTCTCAAGAGAGTACTAGATGAATATACAAGATAGTAGAGTGAACGTGAATAGATGAGAGTACAAGGATAGTAGATGAGATAGAGGTATAATCGTAAAACAACGATAAACCACGATAGTAACGGTTGCACAACACCAGGTCGGGTACCGGCAGTCTGGTAGAAGAAGTCACCACCGCCCACTAGCCGTGCTAAGAACACTGGCCAGGCGGTCCGGCGTGATCACAAGATAAGAGAGATCTTACTAAGGCCGTTTGGATCGTATTGATCTCTAAGAGTGTAACAGGATTTAAAGGTACAACCAGCTCGTCGGCAATGGACGTACGCCAAAGCCAAGAAGACTCACGGAGGCCTTGACAAGGAGTCCATGGTCCAGTCGAGAGTATTCTCGATGGAGAGGTGGCCCAAGTCAAGAGAAAGTGTGTAGAAAATGGGTCCGTCGTGCCTCGAGTGCTCGAAGCTGAGGGAAAACGATAACGGTATTTAAAATGTGCGAGTAAAAACGAAAACAATTGTATTTAATAAAATAGGGAATTTAATAATTTATTTCACTAAATTACCGAATATATTATTGCGTAATTCAATAAGGTCAAATGGCAATTAATAATGTTATGTGTGTGCAAGTGTAGAGAAATCTTGAGAATATGATAGATCGTGCAATTGACTTTTAAATAATATATTTCATGTGATTATTAACAAATATAAATAATAAATTGTTACTATTCAAAACAGTGCATGATTAGGGTTAAACTTGAGTCATATAGCTTAATTGACAAGGGCATGAGAGTAATTTCATGTTCTGGCCGAAATCTTCAAATCGCGGCGGACCTACCCGTCGCGATTCAAGTCGCGATGGGCAGCTCAGGCGCGATCCGCAGACCGGCCGGCCTGGCTCGGACCGGGAAGGGAACACAGTGGCGAGGCCCGCCGCGTTCAAGATGCGACCTGGCGGCTGACCGCGACCCTCCTGTTATCGCGGCGTATCGCGCCGTCGCGATATTAGGGACGGTCCGAGTTTTTCCCCTTTTTTCAGGGTTGATACTGGATGATACAGGGCTCTTCTAAATTCAATATAAAATCGTATAATGACCCAAAAATCACGAATCCAGTTTCAAATGAAAGTAGACACATATATCTATCAGCATACACGATTAATTTGAAATTAGACAAGATTTAACCATGCTTTGAACACGTTACATTTTGACGACCTAAACAGGCACAGTCAGTTCAATGAATTAATCAGAGACGAATACATAATGAAAAATTACAAAACTAGGGGCGTTCGAAATCTAACACGAAGTAGTATTTTAGAGAATTTTCTAATGGTATGGGATCAAGTATGCACGGATTTTATAGGTAAACTTGAAGAGTCGAGTACAAGAAATAGACAGGGATTCAAAGATTTAATTCTCCCTCATGGGAGATCGAAATCTACAAGACCAGGGGCGTTTGAAAGATAATAAGATGCAGTATATACGAGAATTTTATCATGGCATGAGAGCAAGTACATGTTGGGAATTAGAGAAAACATAAGATTTCGGTTCATGGTAATAGCAGAGCTTCACGAATTAAATTCGCGCAAATGGATGAGCAAAATACAACCAGACCAGAGGGCTTTTGAAGAGATACATGAAGGCTACTTAGGATAATTTTTACACAATTTTTGCTTGAGAGATTGCCTACCTTTTTCGTGGAGTAAGAAAGCCCTAGTTTGATGACGAAAATATGAAGAAGTCTGAATTCCAGCCCTTCTCCTCCAAGCTCCTCGTCCAAAAATCGCCTCCTCTTCGTCTCCCAATGCTCATCCACGTTCTATGGGTTGCTAGGGTCGAATGGGGGGTGTTTTGATGGCTTGTAGAGTTCTAAATCTTCTAAAACTCTTTCCTCCTCATTTAATTACGAATTTCCATAATTATCACCTATTTTTCTTGCTATATCTATCTAATTGGGTAAGGGAGAGGCCTAATTTCGTGGCCAATGGGGTTAGGATGGGTTATGGACTCTTATTTGAGATAAACATGACTTATTTAGTGTTTATCTTAGCCTTTTACTATTTACTAATTAATTAGATACGAATTTCACTTAATTACATCTCCTCCCAAGATGGGCTTCATCCTATTGGGCCCAATTTATTTGGTTTGGACCATTTATTTAACCCACTACTAATTTAGTTTAATGGGTTATTCATTAAATTTCTTTTATTTCATTCAATTTCTATTTATTCTCCCTTTATTCTAATTAAGTCTATTTATCACACTTATTCAAGTAAATTTCAAATTCTTAATTCAATTCAATATTATTTATGCCCGTATTTCTAATCTTCTTCATTTGGGCTCTTACTCTTGGCCCAATAACTCGTGTGAGCTAAATTGTACATCCCACGTTCTTACATTACTTATTAGATTTTTAATTATCCTTTTATTAGAGAATTTATTCATGGGCCAAGATTGTCCATTGGTCCAAATATTATAATGGGCTATCATCCCATATTATTTAAAGTATACCCACATGTTTATTTTTATTTATAATCCACTTTGGGTCATAAAATAATGGGTTCTTCGACTTATTCCTTAATTATGCTAATAAGTCGCATAAATTCTTAAACTAAGTCCAAACGATTTTTCTATGCTCAAATTTTATGATGGGTCATTAGAGGACATTATTTAAAGTATAACTACTATTTTTACGAAATTTTTATAGGGGTTTATACACATGCAATAATGATGCATACCATTTTAATTAATTGAATTTATTAATAGATAAAATTTCTATTTATCTATAATTTTTAATTAATGGATTTTCCGGGATACTACATCCTCTCCCACTTAAATAGAATTTGGTCCCCAAATTCATATGTTAAGATACGACTACTAATTTACTCGGAATATTTCATTCCATCATCTACACTAATCTCCTGTGAGCAATAACATTAATTTTTTTTTTTTTAGACTTTGGGTGCTTAAAGTATTGCCAAGTTGATACTTATATATATAGATAAATGTATTCAGATCTTAACCATAGTTCTACCCAATTCTCACATATGTATGGTGGTTGACATACACACGTGTCAGGGAAATTCACCTAGAACATCCTAGACTTAAAATATTCTAATAAGGACATCATAGGCTCTGATACCAACTGTCATGCCCCGCCAATTTAGCAGCAGAATAAATCGGGGAGGCATGAACAACGAGTATGGTAATGTAAATTGCGCATAACTTCGCAAATATCAGAGCAACTAATGAACAATAATTGCAATAAAACTCATCATTTTATTGATAATTCATCTAAACTATTACAACCACTAATTCAGAGCCAAAACATAGGGCTCAATGACATTATTACATTGGAAAAGAAATCTAAAGCAAATATCTAACTAGACTCTAAGGTACTAAGAACGTTCCATCACTATGACTTCAGGACGCTCATCACTCCAATCCAATCCCGTTGTTGTGTGTAAGGTCATCACTTGACTTACCTGAAAACACAATAACAAATAACGAAGGGTGAGCGATAACACTCAGTAGGACTTAATATCTCGTGTAAACAAGCATGCTTTAAGTGATTAATGTCTTGTAACACAGGTTAACTAGAGAGAACAATCATGTATAGTCAAGAGAGAAATAGTACATGATAAGAGATTGATGGCATACTAGAATGATAGCATGCGATAACATGTGAACGATAATACACTTCACAAGAATATTGCAAAACTAGAATGATAGAGAAAAGACCACATAACAAGATAGCGTGTATCAAAATGACATGTAATAGGATAGCTTGTATCAGGGTGGCGTGTAACAAGATAGCTTGTATATTAAGATAGTGTGTAACGAGATTGCATGTAAAGAGATAGCGTGTAAAGAGATAACATGTATTGAGATAACGTGTATGGTTGCACCACGGTGCACTAGTCAAGTATGACAATAGTTACTTTGGGACAGTAGCCGTTTAACGATAGTACATTACGTCTGAACTCCTCAGACTAATGTTATAACAGTCAGTGCTAGCACAATAATAGCACCGAAATGGTACAGTACGTCTGAACTCCTCAGACTAATAGTATAATAGTTAGGTGTCTAGCCAATGTCGAGATAGTCAGAACTGGTGCAATGCAGAACACCGTCAATAGCCCCTGCAAGTATTTTCAGGTGGCTCTCTGCCCCCAGGACTAGATTGGAGCCCCTCGGACACTCTCCGTGCCCTGCACAATTATGCATTCGAGTCAGTAGGGTCACTGGACCCATATTATGGCGCTAGACAGTCATGTATAGTACACTTAATGGGAGCCACAACAGCTCAAGAGTCTCAAGAGAGTACTAGATGAATATACAAGATAATAGAGTGAACGTGAATAGATGAGAGTACAAGGATAGTAGATGAGATAGGGGTATAATCGTAAAACAACGATAAACCACGATAGTAACGGTTGCACAACACCAGGTCGGGTACCGGCAGTCTGGTAGAAGAAGTCACCACCGCCCACTAG
This sequence comes from Colocasia esculenta, assembly GCA_014218235.1. Lineage (NCBI taxonomy): Eukaryota > Viridiplantae > Streptophyta > Magnoliopsida > Alismatales > Araceae > Colocasia > Colocasia esculenta. The sequence continues at coordinate 277,281 of JACBKR010001043.1, forward strand.
CCGTGCTAAGAACACTGGCCAGGTGGTTCGGCGTGATCACAAGATAAGAGAGATCTTACTAAGGCCATTTGGATCGTACTGATCCCTAAGAGTGTAACAGGATTTAAAGGTACAACCAGCTCGTCGGCAATGGACGTCCGCCGAAGCTAAGAAGACTCACGGAGGCTTTTACAAGGAGTCCTTGGTCCAGTCGAGAGTATTCCCGATGTAGAGGTGGTCCAAGTCAAGAGAAAGTGTGTAGAAAACGGGTCCGTCGTGCCTCGAGTGCTCGAAGCCGAGGGAAAACGATAACGGTATTTAAAATGCGTGAGTAAAAACGAAAACAATTGTATTTAATAAAATAGGGAATTTAGTAATTTATTTCACTAAATTACCGAATACATTATTGCGTAATTCAATAAGGTCAAATGACAATTAATAATGTTATGTGTGTGCAAGTGTAGAGAAATCTTGAGAATATGATAGATCGTGCAATTGACTTTTAAATAATATATTTCATGCGATTATTAACAAATATAAATAATAAATTGTTACTATTCAAAATAGTGCATGATTAGGGTTAAACTTGAGTCATATAGCTTAATTGACAAGGGCATGAGAGTAATTTCATGTTCTGGCCGAAATCATCAAATCGCGGCGGACCTACCCGTCGCGATTCATGTCGCGACGGGCGGCTCGGGCGCGATTCGCAGAACGGCCGGCCTGGTTCGGACCGGGAAGGGAACGCGGTGGCGAGGCCCGCCGCGTTCAAGACGCGACCTGGCGGCCGACTGCGACCCTCCTGTTATCGCGGCGTATCGCGCCGTCGCGATATCAGGGACGGTCCGGGTTTTTCCCCTTTTTTCAGGGTTGATACTGGATGATACAGGGCTCTTCTAAATTCAATATAAAATCGTATAATGACCCAAAAATCACGAATCTAGTTTCAAATGAAAGTAGACACATATATCTATCAGCATACACGATTAATTTGAAATTAGACAAGATTTAACCATGCTTTGAACACGTTACATTCTGACGACCTAAACAGGCATAGTTAGGGTTCAATAAATTAATCAGAGATGAATAGATAATGAAAAATTACGAAACTAGGGGCGTTCGAAAGCTAACATGAAGTAGTATTTTAGAGAATTTTCTAATGGTATGGGATTAAGTATGCACGGAGTTTATAGGTAAACTGGAAGAGTCGGGTACAAGAAATAGATAGGGATTCAAAGATTTAATTCTCCCTCATGGGAGATCGAAATCGAGCAAGACTAGGGGCGTTTGAAAGATAATAAGATGCAGTATATACGAGAATTTTATCATGGCATGAGAGCAAGTACATGTTGGGAATTAGATAAAACCTAAGATTTTGGTTCATGGTAACAGCAGAGTTTCACGAATTAAATTCGCACAAATGGATGAGCGAAATACAACCAGACCAGAGGGCTTTTGAAGAGGTACATGAATGCTACTTAGGATAAGTTTTACACGATTTTTTCTTGGGAGATTGCCTACCTTTTTCGTGGAATCAGAAAGCCCTAGTTTGATGACGAAAATATGAAGAAGTCCGAATTCCAGCCCTTCTCCTCCAAGCTCCTCGTCCAAAAATCGCCTCCTCTTCGTCTCCCAATGCTCAACCACGTTCTATGGGTTGCTAGGGTCGAATGGGAGGTATTTTGATGGCTTGTAGAGTTCTAAATCACCTAAAACTCTTTCCTCCTCATTTAATTACGAATCTCCATAATTATCACCTATTTTTCTTGCTATATCTATCTAATTGGGTAAGGGAGAGGCCTAATTTCGTGGCCAATGGGTTGAGATGGGTTAGAGACTCTTATTTGAGATAAACATGACTTATTTAGTGTTTATCTTAGCCTTTTACTATTTACTAATTAATTAGATACGAATTTCACTTAATTACATCTCCTCCCAAGATGGGCTTCATCCTATTGGGCCCAATTTATTTGGTTTGTACCATTTATTTAACCCACTACTAATTTAGCTTAATGGGTTACTCATTAAATTTCTTTTATTTCATTAAATTTCTATTTATTCTCCCTTTATTCTAATTAAGTCTATTTATCACACTTATTCAAGTAAATTTCAAATTCTTAATTCAATTCAATATTATTTATACCTGTATTTCTAATCTTCTTCATTTGGGCTCTTACTCTTGGCCCAATAACTCGTGTGAGCTAAATTGTACATCCTACGTTCTTACTTTACTTATTGGATTTTTAATTATCCTTTTATTAGAGAATTTATTCATGGGCCAAGATTGTCCATTGGTCCAAATATCATAATGGGCTATCATCCCATATTATTTAAAGTATACCCACATGTTTATTTTTATTTATAATCCACTTTGGGTCATAAAATAATGGGTTCTTCGACTTATTCCTTAATTATGCTAATAAGTCGCATAAATTCTTAAACTAAGTCCAAACGATTTTTCTATGCTCAAATTTCATGATGGGTCATTAGAGGACATTATTTAAAGTATAACTACTATTTTTACGAAATTTTTATAGGGGTTTATATGCATGCAATAATGATGCGTACCGTTTTAATTAATTGAATTTATTAATAGATAAAATTTCTATTTATCTATAATTTTTAATTAATGGATTTTTCGGGGTACTACAATGGGTGACGCGTGGCAGGTCCGTCTGTCAGGTTTGACCAGGACTTTGGGGTCGCAACAAGGTGACTGTCACGTTCATTAGTGAATGCCACCACTAAACTGTCGCGTTCTCAGATCCGTGGCCTATATATTCAAGGCCAGCAGATCTATTTTCCCCTTCCCTCCTTTCTCCTTCTTCTCCTCTCCATCTTCCCCCTTCTGTCTGAGCTTGACTGTGGAGGAACTCTTGGTGTGTGGAGTCTCTGTTTCACCCTTCCTTCTCCGACGTGGGCGTGACGACTTCCTCTTCATGGTGGTGACCTCTTCTCCGATGTGTAGGAGGCCGTACAATGCTCGTGGACGGCGTGAGCATGGAGCTTGGAGCGAGGAGGAGGTGGCTATGCACATAAAAAGACCCCAACGGGTTGGATCTTCTATTTGAGGTAGGGACCCCCAACTTTCTCCTAATTCTATCATGTTAGGATCTCCTTCCTTCTCACTAAACCTTGTAGAATCCATACTAGGTGTGTGTGGATACTTGGTTTAATCCTTTGAGCATGTTTGGGGGTTGGGGTTTGAGTGAATTTCATGGATGCATGTGAGGTTTCATGAGTGTAGAATCATCACCTTGGGATGCATGGGTGTGAATGAGGGTGGATTGTGTTGTTATCATGTGTTTAGATCATTCTCCATGCTTCTCTCCCTCTGTGTACATCGTATTTGTTGTTTAGGGACATTTTGGGATGTCTCAGGTTGGCACCTAGTCCTCTGTATGTTGTTGCGACCCAGAACGCGACGTGTCACCCCGTCACCTTCTGGTCTAGTAGCGATGCACACCCTGTCGTGTTCTGGTTGCGACAGGGTGGCCATCGCCTTCAGATCTGGTTTACTGTTGGGGCTGTTGGAGGTCTCGGGTGGGCACCCGGACTTCTGTCTGTGGTCGCGACAAGGTCCTTGTCGCGACCCAGAACATGACATTTTTTTTTTTCGCCTTTTGACCCAGATCACGATAGGCAAGTTGTCGCATTCAGGTTGCGACAGCCCCTGCGTTGCCTCCTCTGAGAAAGCGACAGTGACCCTATCACCTTCTCAGATAGAGAGTGACATGCGTCCTATTCGGAGTTCTTTCCGCTACGTCTTTAGTTTCTTGGCATCTGTGCTGCTCCTAGCACCGTCCTACACTAGTCGTTCGCCCGGTGCTTGGCACTTGAGGGCTTGTCCCATGAGAGGTTGTTACCATTACCTAGGACCCCCCGTCCCCACGCTCCGGTTGAGGGAGTTCTCCAAGCGATGAGTGTGCTTGAGTTACGGACTCTGGTAGCTGAGGGGAAAATGGTGGAGATAGCGGCGTAGAGTCATTTGCAGAGCTCTCTTGGTTGGTCTGATACGCCGAGGTGGTTTAGGCATTCTTCTGGCATAGATCATCTAGTCCTTCTCACTGCTTCACTCTACGTGGTTTCAGTACCATTTAGAGGGGCCAAGCGTGGGACCGTAGTCCGGCCAGACTACGACAATTGTGTGGTTACTTGTAGTTCTGCGTCTCACTCTAACGAGAGGTGGTAGACATGGATTGGTGGTCGAGGGTAAGATGTGTGGCGTTCCTGACCGGTTGACTAGTGGTAGTTATCTTCCGTGGCTAGTGTCCTTGTCCAGACAGTTGTTCTCTATTTGTGTTTGCAGCCTTGGTGTTCGTCCCAGTGCTGTAGTTTACAAGAATTTCCAGTCCCGACGTGTTTAGACCAATGGCTGTGTAATTTACTTTACAATTCCACACTTACTCTGTTAGTAGAATAGATTATCTTACTTAATTTTATTTAAACCATATATCTATTCTGCTTGTTAGAACCAGTGAGAGATTGATAGTCCCTACTGGGCTTCTTCGTGTCATTACCTCCTTTGTAGGTGAGACTTCACAGTAGCACCTTCTGCGGCAGGCAGAGGAGACCGAGCCATAGTATATACAACACCCTCTTTGAGTAGTGTTCCCCTGTACTTCTTGGTACTTCACCCTCGGGGTCTTCTCCTAAGGGATCTGTTATCCCCTTCTTTTAATACTTCTACTTTGTTATTTTGGACTGTACTAGACTCGTACTTTGTGTTGGATGTTTTCTTCACATGTTAGTACATTTTTAGTGCTTGTTGTTGTTACTTAATTTCTTTACATATCTTTTTAGATTGGTCCGTTAGCCCTTTCGGGTCTTCGGGACCGTGAGTAGCAGTACTGGTGGTCGGATTCTCAATGGGAGCCGAGGGTCCGGGCGCCGGGGCCATTACAAAATCTATGTGACCTAGCATCCATTATGATGGGTCTGAACTTCTCTCTCTAGATTTTTATAGAGAGAGAAGCTCTGGAAAAATGTTTTGCAGCTCGTCTGTTTCGTCGTCGTATTGTCCTTAGAGTGCCACAAGTTTTTACTCCCTCCGTCGCCAGAGGGCCCTGTTGCTGTTAGAGTAGTTCTCGTCATCATTCCGTCGCCAGTTCCAACGGATGCGTCAGCAATCTTGCCAGTGGGATCGTCATCGCCTTGCGCGGTGGTTTGTGGGGTGGGGAGAGTGTCATCTTAGGCACTCCCCCCTCTCCTCCCCCCCTCCTTCCTTCTTCCTCCTCTGCTTCCTTCTTCGTTGTTGTCTTCCTTTTCCCCCCTTTTACGAAACCTTCCTCTGTTGTTTCCTCCACCTTCGCCTCTATTCCCTCTCTGCTGCCCTTAGCCATCAGTTTTGCCCCCTCTCGACTCTGCTCTCGTTTTCCTGCCAGCACCGCCTCCCTCTTTGCCCAGGCCTTCAGATCCACCCCTATCAATAACCCTCATCTCCCCCTCACCTCGACCCCCCTCTCTGCCATCCTACCTGCTATCTCTGCCACCTCTCAGCACCTCTGGCCGCCTGCTCGGCCTTCACTCGTCGCCTAACATCATCCTCCACCATTAACACCTTTAGTCTTCTTTGCCCTTTCTCCTCTTATTTTTGGGACCTACTCTTTGGTGTGGTTGGCTTTGCCTCGGCATTTCCTAGTGTACTTTTGTTTCTTGTGGTCTTTGTCCAGATCGTTCATCATCGGTGGTGGGAGCTCAAATCTTCAGCTCTTCTGTTTCAAGTCTTTTGCCTCTGGAAGACCCTTCTTGGAGGTTTGGACTCGTTAGCGTAGCTTGAGTCCTGTGGTTCATCAGTACATCACCTATGTTTGTGCTTCTTCCAAGTTGTTTTCACCCTTGTTGCTGCAAAATGAAGTGCATTGTTATTTCTCCATCAAAGCAGGCTACATTTGGTTTGATGGATCTATCACTCATCCTCTGGGGTTGTGCAGCTGTCTATGCCTTTGTGTGTAACATTGCGACCATTTGAATCTGGTTTAACGAGTTGTGTGTGTGGTGCTCATGACCAACATGGAGTCATAGAGCCTTATTTGTGGCTTTTGTGCCTTGCGTGGGCATTGTGGGCCTTAGCTTTCAGCCCATTTAGCCCGCATGTTTTCTGGTGAAGAAGGAGACGGGGTGTGTCGTCGCGTTTTGAATGCGACGGCTTCCTACGTCGTGATTCACCAACCGCTTTTCCGTTGCGCGACGCGATGGTCTGGTCTGTCGCATTTAAGGTGTTTTAAACGTGACGTTTGCCTCCGTCGCGATTTTGACTGTTCATTAATTGCTCTGTTTCGGCTAGATAGAGTAGAGGAGCTCTATCCAGCGCTGGGGGAGGTTGTTGCGGGGTCCCTGGGCGATTCCGGCTTCCAGGTGGTCCGTGCAGTGCGGTTTCCATGCGAGGAGGGCGTCCGGACTGTGGACCGGCCGACGGTGCGATGTTTCTCACGTTTAGCGGGCTCTTCAAGTTGGTAGGGAGATTTCCCCTTTTCTTTTGTGTTATTCAATTGATTTGCAACTTTACAAGCATGGTATGATAGCAGGTGGTAGTGTCTAGCTCTCGTTTTATAAGCTTATGTTTGAATTGTAAGGTGTGTGGAACAGGTTTCTTGAGGAGGAAGAAGGGTTCAGTCGTCTGCCTGAGAAGGCGACGGACTGAACTGTCGCATTTTGGTTTGGAATGCGACGCCTTTGGCTATCGTGTTCATGTGTTCCAATTGGGTTGGACCGACTGGTTTGGACGCGACCACTCGACCCGTCGTGTTCTTGTTTAACGCGTCGGTGTGGTCCGTCGCGATTTTGTGTACGGTTTAGTGTGGTCTTTGTCGCGACGTATCGTCTCGTCGTGATTTGCACTTTGACTATCGGGTTTGACCGTTTGGCCTGAAGGCGACGTATCAGGCTGTCGCTATATGGTCGCGACACTGGGCCTTGTCGCGTTAGGCTTTGAATCGCGTCTGGGTAGGTCGTCGCGATTTGAAAGGCGACGTCTATGTTGTTGGGATCGGATAGATGGATAATGGCAAAGCTAGAAGGGGGGTTGAATAGATTTGCAGCGAAAACTAAAGCAATTTAAAAATTACTTCGAATTAAGATATCTATTCAAATAAAACCCCACTGAACAGATGCAATATGCGTGATTAGTGTGTGTGAGCAAATCAATTAGTAGTGTGAGTGAAATCCCTATGCATGCATCTAGCGCAATACAAAGTCAAACCACAATTCAAACCACTGCACAGAGGATTTTCAGGTGGTTCGGAAATCACCTCCAGTGACTCCTACGTCCACCCCTCACACAGTGAGGCCACACTACTCAAAACCTTGAGTATTACACACACTGGAGCACGACGACTCCAACACCCTTGAGCACGATGACTCAAGACACAACCAGAGTATGACGACTCCAAACCCTTTGAGTACGACGACTCAAAGACAACTCAGGAGATAGGCACAATGACCTACTCCATAAACCACTTGTGAGTACGACGACTCACAAGCACATAAGCACAACAGCTCCAGAGCACTAAGGCTCCAAACCAGAGCACTACGGCTCCAAACCTTTGGGCCACGAAGGATCCAAGTTCTGCTAGAACAAGCTCAGTTAGAGAATAGATCCTCTAGCCCGATCTATCTCAATACAATGATAGAAATAGAACAAACAGAATTAAGTGATCTGTGTAGAACACATACACAGATCACACAATGAAAAACTGGATGAACACTCCAAGAAAATAAATGAAATAGATGTGACTTGGATGTTCCTTGATGAAGAAGACTTGCAGAAGCTTGGATTGAAGACACTTGAAGAAATTCGATAGAGTTCTTCTTCAATCCACGATGCTCTGCTTCAGTGGCATCCAGATTTCCAGTTCTTCTTCTTCCTTTGTTGCTTTTCTGCTCCTCAATCTGATGGCACTGCTCTGCTCCCTTTCTAGATGCAGATACTTTATCCTCTCTTCTCTTCTCTTCTCTTCTTCTTCACGTTCTCCTTCCAAACAGCACTGCTCTGCTCCCTTTCTGGACGCAGGCTCCCTTTTTCCCTTTCTGTAGCCGCCACACCCTTTTTTGGAGATGTCTGGTCTCTCATCCCTCCTTTGGAGTACAAGAAACATGGGTATTTATAGCCCCATATGTCCATGTGGTGCCTTGGAGTGCGTGGGCACATAAATCTAGGTCAAATCCCTTGATTCCCAAGCAGTCACGTGTCCAGAAAAATTCACATTTTTGAGTTTCAGTCGAAGTGTGTCGACACCACAGGGCACTGTGTCGACACCATAGGCATTGTCTTCAAACTGAGCTTCTGGGACAGTGAACTAGTGTCGACACCACAGATAGACTGTGTCGACACACAGGCAGACTATGTCGACACCACTGGCTACTGCTTCGGAACTAGCTTCTGGGATAGTGAACTAGTGTCGACACACAGGTGGACTGTGTCGACACCACTGCGACAAATTTATGTAAACCTGAAAATATAAATTGTAAACTATTAATGTCAATAAAATGTGAGATATTAAACATCAAAAATATGTTGTTTAAGCATTGTTGTGATATGTATAAAATGTATACCATGTTCAATTAGTCATCATTTTAATATGTACAAAATGTACAAAATGTCATCATCAAAATCAAATTTTGAATGATGTTCATTGGTCATCATTAAAATACAACTTTAGAAAATTCCAAAACACACTCAACCCAACATATGTCTGTCACGATTTGGCTTCCGAGGTGTGTTTGTGATGGTTGTGCTATGATGGTCTGATGTTGACCTAGCCCTAGTTTTCTCGGATGCTGTTAAGGTGTTTAAGTTGTCTCTATAATTAGTAAAGCATGTTTAGGCTAATGGAATGGATTGTAATTAATTAGTAAGTTATGTTAATGTGGTTAATCATGTTAAACGTATTATAAAGGCTATGTGGTTTATATGTGTGATTTAGGTGCTTAGAAGTGTTGTTATAGAGGTCATGAGATGACCAATGACAGGCAAGGTTATTATGCATTTATGTGGTTCACGTGTGTTGAAGTGTAGGGTTGCTTGGAGGTCACAATGTGACCAGTGATAATTAAGCCAATTGTGGTACATGTATTGTGATATAAGTTTTATGGTTATGTTAAGTGATCGGTATAGTTTGTGTGTTTTCCGATTTTGGTGGTCCAATGCCTATTCTGGAATGCCTCTTCAATCGGGTACCCCAGGTTCACTGTGAGTCAGGCACGTTGTGCTTGGGGCGTGTCCTGGTACGGTGTGTACCATAAAGGTCTGTGTCATCTTCCTGGACACCCTCACTCTTGTGTTTGAGTTGTATGTCCGGTGGAGGGAAAGACGACAGTGGGCAGCGACTCGTGTTTGTGGGTGTGCGGTCACTTGTAGAGCGCTCGTAGTTGGGGTACGAACACCAGTAGACATACTGGGCCCCAGCTAGTCAAGTTTTCTAGTGCCTCACTTTAGGTGCTCGGGCCGGAGTCCCTAAAGGTGCCAGGCATGGGCCTGCAGTTGTGTGTGGTATGCAGGTGTGGTCTTTGTTGGTCTCCATTGTTCTTTGGCTTTATTGTATAGTTGTGGAGCAACAGTTGGACCTTTCTTCTTGGATTGTGAGACTGAGAGGTAGTTCTTGTGCTGTGTTGTCTGGGTTGGATACTGACGTCATGAACCAGTAGTCCGTTCCCGTGTGGTGGCGTCGTTTCTTTCCAACTTGTTCTTTGCTAGGGGTTGTGGCTTGTGAGTGGTGACACACCGGTTGTGGTTTGACTCGCTGTGATGTGCCTTGTTGGCGGTATAGTTGCGTTGAGGTTTTGTGGTTGTACCTCATGGTGGTAGGTACCTGTACCATTCGTGGGTAACCGTTTGTTGTGGTACGCTATGTACTAGCCTTTTTAGGTGTTGAGGTGGAGCTGTGCTCCATGGACGTCGTGTTGTAGGACATTTTACTTGTTGTGTTGTACCCTTTTGAGGGTAGCCTTCCAAAGTGTTGTGGTATTAGGGTATTGTGGACTAGCTCCTTGTTGGCAGTCCCGTTACCCTCGTGTTTGAGGTTTGCCTGTGAGGTTTGTGGCCTAGGCATTACTGTTGTTGTATGGGCTAATGTTTCTGTACTAGTCCTCCTGGTTTCTCTAGTTTTTACAGACTGTGTTAGATAGTGGGTTCTATGTGATTGCAGTTTAATTATGTTTAATGTGATTATGTTGTGGTTTGGCAATCAGTGTAGCCAGTGAGACCCTTTGGGGTCGATGTTTCTTCAGTTTTCGATTTTGTTTTTGGGAGGTCCCTGCTGATCAGCCTGTGACTAGTTGAGGCTCACTCCCTTACAGTTCTTTTCAGGTGTTAGCCGTGTGTTGGCTTACAGTGGTGTTGTGGCAGACCTGTACCACCAACAATTGAGTCGTAGTTGTGTTTAGTGTGAGCTTTGCTCCCTTGGGGCATGCCCCAGGTAGTTGTACTTTTCTCTTGGACATGTAGAAATGTGTTGGGACAGTGTAGTGTATTGTGAATGAATATGAGAACATGTACTTTCTTGTGTCATATATTCTTGTGGTTGTCTTTTATATTCTTATTGGACACTTGTGCGAGTTATCCTTGGTGAGACTTCGGACTGTTCGCGGGAGGCGGGTCTGGATATGAAGCCTTATTGAGCACAAATATCCAGGGTCGCTACACTGTGTGGATGCATTTTTGTGGCTGGTAGAATATTTGCTTATTGTTGCTCTATTTTTCCTTTCTTTAGTGTCATCCACCAGTATTTCTCTATTTGTGTTCTCTAGCTTCTCCATAGGAGTTATGCCATCCTATGCATCTTGTTCCTGTTATGAATGAAATCTAGTAATTACCTGTCAAAAAAGTGACCTTATATATATAGGACATGCATGTGTGATAGTGTGTTGAGATATATTTCATATCAAATTATTCTAAAATGACTAGTTCTTATATAATGTAGCCTCTATCTCCTCAATACTTAGGTTTTAGGGTTGACACACATATGGTATCAAAGCATGTCCTATTCTTTAGACTATGGGTCTCAATTCATCTTGTTAATTAAGATCCATGTGATCTTTGCTTATATGAGATTGTATGTGTCACATCCCGGTGCGGAATATCTAAACGTGAGACAGTTAATATAGTGCGAGTATAGAGCAGATAATAGACATCAATCCATTGGACAATTGAGCAATACTAAATCAAATGTATTTCATTAATCAAACCACTATGTCTATAACATTCACTAATGCAGAGCCATAACTATGGACCCAGAGAACTTCATCATACTTAAATAAAACAACTAACTATACTAAATTCTAAAACAATGGGACGACATCTGGGTCACTCTTGAACTTGCTCGTCCCCATCCTCATGAGTGTGGTAGTCCTCATCCAACTCAACTAAAACATATTAATAAACAACCCAGGGTGAGCGATAATATTCAGTAGGACTTAAATCTCATGAGACAAGCGCGCTTTAAATGATTAATGCAATAAAGAGCAGAGTAACTAATGATAGAAAGAGTTAAGTAAAGTCAAGAGAGTAATAGCACCTGTAGCATGGTTCAAATAGTACATAGCCAAGTAAAACGTCAATGTCAAGCAAGTAACAAGCAACATGTATATATAGCTAAGAGAGAAAGAAGTTGGCCATATAGAGAGTAAATACCCATTGGGGCAAATAGCACTTTGATTGATTTTCATCAATCGAGATAGTATAGTACTTTGGTTGTCACTAGACAACCGATATAGTATAGAACTTTGGTTGATTGTCATAGATTAATCTAGATAGTATAGCACTTGGATGTAATGCCAAACACCCTGATCATGAAACTCCTGCGGGTACCAACAATTTTGGGTGCACCTCCTAGGACCAGATCAAGCCATTTATATATTGCTAGACGTTGATTATATTTTGTTATCTTAGACAATCAATAGATGGCCAAATAGAGTACCAAGAATAGATGAGAGTAATTAAAGAATATATGAGAGTATAGAGAGAACGTGAATAGATGAGAAAGTATAAAATAGATGAGAACTATAGGTCAACGCGCATAAAACGACGTTAAACAGGCGACAATAGTAGTTGCACAACACGTGTGATTGTGTGCTGACAGTCTGGTAGAATCACTAACTGTCCGCTGGCAGTGCTATGAGCACAGTCCAGCGGTCTAGTGTGATCTCAAGGAGAGAGAGAGAAACTCTAAGGCCGTTTGGATCATGCCGATCCCCAAGGGTATATAGGTATTGATGGTACAACCCACTCGTCAGCCATGGATGTATGTCGTAGCCAAAGAGTCTTACGAAGACCTTGAATAAGGATTACCTAGTTCGAATAGGAGTCTTCCTAAACAGAGAGTCCATCCAAGTCAAGAAAAGTGTATAGAAAACATTGCTCGTCTTGCCTTGAGTGCTTAAAGGCAGAGGAGCATCGGTAGAGGTATCCAAAACGAACGATAGAAATATTAAACAAGTCCTTCAATTAAAAGGCATCAATTATGAAATAAATTCAACATTTTACCAGATATATTATGAAGTGATTTCTTGAGCATGGCATGGTAGAGGTTAGGGTTTTTGGTGTGTGCAAGTGAAGGAGAATCAAAGAGAGCAAATTTAGATCGTGTACATGTCTTTTAAAAGAGGATGATAACATGGTTAACATTAAATAACATGGGTGGCTTAATTTCAGTCATTACAGGGAGTTATCAATGAACAATAGGGTGAAATAAGCATGAAAAAGCAATTTTCTGGTTTTCTGGAAAAATACAGTCATGTCGCGACGTCGGCCAGGAGGGCGATCATGTCGCAGTGCACTGGGCCGATGCGACGACCTTGATCTTATTACGACGGGTTGGGGCGACGGGTTGGGGCGACGTGATCAGGTCACGACCGACAAGCCGATGTGATCAACAGGTCATGTCTGACAGACCGCCACGTCAGGATTGCAATCCGACAGGCTGACGTGATCAGGTCGAGTGTTGACAGCGCCGACGCGATCAACAGTGTAATGGCCCCGGCACCCGGACCCCCGGCTCCCACAGAGAATCCGACCGTCGGTGCTGCCGCCACGGGCCCGAAGACTCGGAAGGGCTAACAGACCAATCTAACAAGATATGTAAATGAAATAAATGACGACAACAAGCACTAAAAATGTACTAACAAGTGAAAGAAAGTGTCAACCACAAGTACGAGTCTAGTACAGCCCTAAGTAACAAAATACAAGTACTAAAACAAGGGATAATAGATCCTTTAGAGGCATACCCCGAGGGTGAAGAACTGAGAAGTGCAAGGGAACACTGCTCAAAGAGGGAGCTGTCTACTATGGCCCGGTCTCCTCTGCCCGCCACAAAAGGTGCTGTTGTGAAGTCTCACCTGAAAAGGAGGGAATGAGCTTCACAAAGAAGCCCAGTAGGGACTACCAATCTCCCACTGGTTCTAACAGCAGAATAGATATATGGTTTAAATAAATTTAAGTAAGATAATCTATTCTACTAATAGAGTAAGTGCGAAAGCGTAAAGTCAACTACACGACCATCACTCTTAACACGTCGGGACTGGAAACTCGTGTAAACCACGGCACTAGGACGAATCCCAAGGCTGCAACCATAGACAGAGAACAACTGTCTGGACAAAGACACTATCCATGGAAGACAACTACTACTTGTCAACCGGTCAGGAGCGTCACACCCTCGACCACCAGTCCGGGTCTGCCACCTCTCGTCGGAGTGAGACGCGGAACTACAAGTAACCACACAACTGCCGTAGTCTGGTCGGACTACGGTCCCACGCCTGGCCCCTCTAGATGGTACCAAAACCACGTAGAGTGAGGCAGTGAGAAGGACTACTGATCTGTGCCGAAAGAACACCTAAACCACCTCGATGTACCAGACCAACCAAGAGAGCTTTGCAAACGACTCTACGTCGCTGTCCCCACTGTTTTCCCCTTAGCTACTAGAGTCCGTAACTTGAGCACACCCACCACCTGGAGAACTCTCTCAACCGGCGCGTGGGGACGGGGGCTCCCAGGTAACGGTAACAACCTCTCACGGGACAAGCCCTCAAGTGCCAAGCACTGGGCAAACGACTAGTGTAGGACCGTGCTAGGAACAGCACAGGTGCCAAGAAACTAGAGACGCAACTAAAGAAACTCCGAACAGGACGCATGTCACTTTATGTCTGAGAAGGTGACAGGGTCATTGTCGCTTTCTCAGAGGAGGCGACGTAGGGGCTATCGCAACCTGAATGCGACACCAAGCATATCGCGACCCGAGTCCGAAGACGACGAGGGAAGAGTCGCATTTTGGGTCGTGACAAGGACCACAGACAGAGGTCTGGGTGGCCACTCGAGACCTCCCACTACCCCAACAACAAATCAGGTCAGAAGGCGATGACCACCCTAACACAACCAGATCGAGATAGGGTGTGCATCGCTACCAGACCAGAAAGTGACGGGGCGACACGTCTCATTCTGGGTCGCAACAATAACCTTATCGCGACCACAGACAGAGGCTTGGGTCCCAACTCGAGACCTCAAAAATGCCCCTAAATGAAATATTCGGTGTACACAAAGGGAGGGGAGCATGGAGAACCATCAAAACACAAGCTAGGAACACAATCCACCCTCATTCACACCCATGCATGCCAAGGAGATGAATCTACACTCAAAAAACCTCACATGCACATCATGGAACCACTCAAACCCCAACTCACATTCAAGCTCAAGGGAAACCAACAAGCATCCATACACACCTAGCATGGATTCTACGAGGCTTGGAGAAGGGGAGGGAGGCCCTAGCATGATAGAACTAGGGGAAAAGTTGAGAGTCCCTATCTCAAATAGAAGAGCCAACCAGTTGGGGTCTTCTCGTGTGCATGGCCACCTCCTCCTCACTCCAAGCCCCACGCTCACGCCGTCCACGAGCAATGTCTGACCTCCTACACATTGGAGAAGAAGTCACATGTTGAAGAGGAAGCCACCATGTCCACGTCGAAGGAGGAAGTACGAACCAGAGGCAACACACCTCCAAGAACTCTCCACAGTCGAGCTCGGACAGAAGGGAGGGGAAGGAGAGGAGGGGAAGAAGAAATGGGGAAATAGGAGGAGAGATTTGCTGGCCTTGCATGTATAGGCCACAGATCTAAAAATGAGACAACCACATCGTTGCGTTCACTAATGAACGCGACGGGCTTCTTGTCGCGATCCCAAAGTCCTGATCAGACATGACAATCGAGCCTGCCACGCGTCACCCTCGCATGTCTGACACCCTGAACACGACGACACCTTCAGCTGACAGGTGCCTCAACACGTGCCCTAACTGTCCCGACAACAAGACAACAAAATTACATGCTGAGGTCAGAAGGTGAACGCGACGACTTGACTGTCACGTTCTCAACTAGAACGTGACAGCCATTCCGTCGCCTTCAGAAGGCAACAGTCTGATATGTCGCTACCTTCAATAGAAGGTGGCTGACCAAAGAGGGAAGGGATGTTACAAATAGGTCGCGATGGGTCAGGCTGATGCGTTCAAGACGCGCTCGACAGGGCCGACATGATTTGAAGATCACGTCACGTCGCATCGCGGGGACGCGACCTAGTCGCGCCGCATGGGAGTGGTGCGTTCTCAGGCCGAGAATGCACTGATGACAGATCCGAGGTAAAATGCTCATATCTCGATGTATACAACATGAAAATCCATGAAATCAATTTTAAAATGTTGCTAACAGGATTCTAAACATGATAGAAACAAGAATCAAGTATATAGACGTAGATTTCATGGGGTTTGTGATCAAACAAGAGGGCTTGAGTACATGTCAATAGCCGAACGTTGAGCATGAAATACTCATAAATGGTATGATAGAAATTGCGGAAAACATAGGACTTTTGTTGCTGGGATCATGGACTATCTATGGTCAAGAGTAATTAGGTTTTACTTGAGAGATTGCCAACCTTTGGACGAGTTGAAATCTTTAGGCTTAGAACATAAATAACACTTGAAGCTCTCCTTCCAAGCCTTCTTCTCTACGAATTCCTCCTTCTTTGGCTTCCTTCCCACGTCCAAGAGATCTCAGATGAACATTAGGGTCGGCCATGGACGAGATTGAGATGTTTTTGTAGGTCTAGGGTTGAAGAGTCCTTCTAAAACTCTAACTCTTCCTCCAACTCCAAATTTTCCATGTTTATCTAGCTTTCCTAGCATAAATCCTTCTATTTGGGTTAGGATGAGACTCCAATTTCATGGCTAGCAAGTTAGGGTAGGGTTAAGAGTCCATTTTGGATATATATGAGTCATATTAGTGATTTACTTGACCCTTTTTAATTTATCAATAATTTAGTTACAAATTTTAATCTATTTATCTCTAATCCATCAATTGGACTCTTACTTTTGGCCAAATAACTCATGTATGAACTATTAATGTAAGCCCATCACTTGTTTTTGCTTAATAGGTTATATTAAATTAACATTCCTTTGTATTTTAAATTAGCGGGTTGCTACAGTAGGTCCCATGCCATCTCATTAACATCCATGTGACTACTTAATTTGTATGGGGTCGACAAGTGCAAGAACATGTTGAAATATATCATATATCAGATGTATTGTTGGGCTCGAACTCTAACTCAAAACTGGAGTGCTGAGTTGAGGGAATCCCTCACATATATACCAGACAAATCTCACAGGAAATCTGATATGGGACTAATCACAACACCCTCACCTCGCCCTGACTCGGACGTACACACATGGAAGCATCCCCTCGCCTCGATTTGGGATACACATGTGGGGGCACACATAATCCAGCTCTGGTACCATGTTGATTGTAACACCCCGAATATTTTTATTTGTTGAAAAATATGAATAATAAATTTATTAGACTTAAGCATTAGTCTTAAATTGTAATAATTGATATTTGTGAATGATTAGTATTAACTAACGTTACCCCAGTGTCGTATTCGGACGTGCGCGCTTCCACATGGCGACACTGAAAAACGGTAACGAAAATAAAATTCGAGAACACCATAATTCACAGAAAAATGTGGAGATATCAGAAATGTAATTATCCGAATTTTTCGACATGCAGATTTTAAGATTAAGTCGATGCAACTATTTTTCGGGTGATTTTTCACCTACTGTAAAATAAATTCTAAAAATTAAACTAAAATCACCATAATTTGCAAAACTATCATATTAGTCTATGGTTGAAATTTTAGTGCAAACGTACATTGTTTGGATATGTTTACATCAAAATTAAGGGGCTAGCTGAATTATGGAGTATTTACGTAACCAATTTTTCGGTGATTTATGGGGGCTTACGTGTAAGACTCTTAAAGAGCCACTACACTAGGGGTTGGGCCATCATTAAGGTTACTTGCGTGTAACCAAGATGAAAGTTGCATGAGCTACGTGTTAATGTAAGAATCAAAGGATTCTTACCATGACACATGGGCAACCGACGTGCCTTCTGCATGTGAGGGTGATGAGGTCTATAAAAACCACTTCCCTTCCCTCATACGTACCCTTTCCACACACTTTGTTCTTGCCTTGTTCTTGCATTTCTTGCTCCTTGCTGCTAGAGGTGATGTTAGAGGAGCTACTGGAAGTGCTGCTGGGAGCTGTTGCCGTTGCACCTGCAACTACTTCCATTTCTGCTCATGTTTCTACTGTAGCTGCTATACTTGAGGTGAGCATTGCAGACATCATCCACGTTGAGGAGGAGAAACACTTCTCTTGTTGGGTGTAGGATCTTTATCAAGGATACTTGGAAGTTTATCATTTGGCAAGGTAGGATTCATCTCCCTCTAATTATGTTCTATCTTTCGTTCATGGCAAGGAGGTCTTGATAAAGGAACAAGTTGTATACCAGTAACTCCCCTGTTCCTACCTCAGTTGTGATAAACACCTTCATATTAGAAAGGAGAAGATCCTTGTCCCACTGGGAGATCAAGATTTTTCTTCCACCTTTGATACTTGTTCATGTTATGGAGTTGTAGAAGTCTTAATATCTTTAGAACTATGTAGGGACTTCTGTTTAGTTTTTAGATACTTCCAGTCTTGATTTAGAACTATGAAAAACAATGTAATTTAGTGTTCATATTGTAGGATTTTCCAGTAAAGCATCGTTATTAAGACTATGCTTTCATCACTACACTATGTTAGTTTCTAGCTAGCCAAGTTTGAAATATAAGTCTCTTGTTTCATCTCGATTGTTTAGCTTATAAACCACTGTGAGAACTCCAATTAGACTCTTACATTTGATATAAACCATGCCTTGGTTTATAAGTTCTATAATTAGGGTGTTTAATATGGATTTAAATATCATTTATGGAAGTTCTACTGCTACCTGTCGACAGCCAGCCCAAAGCTGTCGACAGGCGCATGTCTTCTAGAACTCCAAATTTCTGGACTGTGTGTATCTGTCGACAGCCCTCTTGTTGCTGTCGACAGATACCCATAGAGCCAGCAAACTTGAGCTCTGTCTGTTGCCATCTGTCGACAGCCCCTTCCTGGCTGTCGACAGCACCTGTCCTGCCTTGTATTTCAGCAACTTTTCATGATAGAACTCTTGCTTAAACTTCATCCTAATAGCCTACCAAGTTACCCCCTTAATTAGTTTGGTATCTATTGTCATTCTACTATAAAGATTACCCACTTAGTGTACCTTACTCACCATTGAATTATCCTTGAAGTTGTCAACTACGAATGGTACTCCGTTGAGTCCATTCTCCTGTATTCGGTAACTAAGTTCATATTATCTGATATCTTGAGAGTTCAAATGCTTGAACACCTTGTGAGATATGACTAGTTGATGATGATGACATTTATTGGGTCCTTGGACCCCACCTGACTGAAATGCTTGTGCAAATAGGGCTGGTCCAGTCCTGGGAGGAGCACCTGAATTCTTTTACTGGTCGTACGGATTGATAAAGGGCAACTGGATGTTTGGCATTACATCACTTACTGTTGATTACTGTCATCATAATTACTGTACTGTCTTACTGTTACTTGAGTAAAATGTGAAATTTATACACCTGAACATGCCTGTGTTTTACTATCTTCACTGTGTTAAGTCTATTGTCCTGATATTTGATCATGTCTTCGATATCTATTCTATTCTTGACTTAACCATTATATATGTCATCCTTGGAATTATGGATTTGAATTCTACTGGGCTAGTTAGCTCATTATTTCCTACCATTTTCAGGAAATACAGATGGGGATGACGTTTAAGGGTTTGAGTGCTGAGTGGACTGACCGTGACAAGCGAAGCCAACTAGTTTCTATTTCTGTTTAGTAGTGAGAAATGAGAAATGTAAATTAAGTTTGTTTTAATCTACTCATCTCTTAGTTGCTTTGAGGAGTATCTATGTAATAAAACTTCCGCTTATGACGTTATGAATGGATAAATAATTATTACCTTTTGTGCCTGCTTTTCTGTCACTTTCGATAAATAGCCTTTTATTAGAACGTGACATTGATGAACCCGAACTCTAATCTAAAACTCAAGTGCTTAGTTGAGACAATCCCTCATATATATACAAGGCAAATCTGACAGAAAATCCGATATGAGACTAATCACAACAAAATGATTTTAAAATAGATTAGTCTTTAAATAATATAGGTGTTTCCTCAATACATTGATTTAGAGGGTGAAGTTTCCATTGGGGAATATGTCCAAGACTCTTGGATATTTGCTGAAATAAATTTTGGCTGCTGGAGTTTGATTTAGAGGGTATGAATTTGGACTACATGTAAAGTTGTTATGCTCATGAAAAGCAATGAAAGGGACATCATCATCTTTCTTAAGCAGAGGCGAGAGAATTTCCCATAATAGGGATTACGTGATTGTTCCTGTTCCTTTCCAGGTTAGGGACATGGATGAGGAACTGTTAACGATAGAAAGGGCATGTATGAGCATTATAGTGTCCTGCTGATATTTATAGATAGAGTAGTGTGGAAATGGATTTGTGATCCATCACAATTATTTTAAAATTTTATATTTCTTTTTATCATGTTCTCATGTTCTCATGGCTGCATGTTGCAGATTCAAGTCTCATCGGAGGCTAATCAAGCCATAGAGACGAAAGATGAACTTGCAACCACAGAGCGTTGGTGTGCCAGTCACGTGAGTGACAACAAGTGTCCTGCCTCCGAGAGTTGGAGGGCTTTGGGTCTCTTTTGCGCACCGTTTGACTTCGTCAAATGAAGATGGGTATCGAGTCTGGACCAATATCCCGCTGTTGCCTAAGCGCAACGACATTAATTACATCTCTCTAAGAGAGAAAACTCTTGATTAATCGCCAGAGTAGAAAGTCTTGTGGCCTAAAGCGGAGACATTCGATGAAAGTACGAAATGCATCTTAAATTTAGGTGTAGACGCGGGATTTTCCGCTCCCTTTTTAGGGGGGTTGGAAAACATGGGTCCCACAAAGTAGATGTATATATAAAAAAGGGCATTAAATGACAAAAAATAAAGAAACCGTGATCGCCAGGTACGCGAGGGTACCGAATGTAACGGGTGAGAAAAGGGGTTACCTTTCACCCGTAGAAAGCGCGGGATGTGTGCGTGGGTTCACCCTCCTCCTTCCACCGGCCGGCCGGCAAAGGAGAATCAGCTCGGGGTACCTGTCACAAGAAGACAACAAAAAGAGACAACGGGATTAGCCCGGAATGTGCAGTATATAAATCCTAAAATAAATGAAATGACATAAATGAAAGGGGAAGAACACACCTTTTGTGGTGGCTTTTAAAACCACTAAAATAGGTATGTGTGTGCATGCATATGTGTGTGTATGAAGCAAAAAGGGCCACGTAGGGGCCGGGTGATATGAAATGTAAAGGACCACGTGGGGTCCGGAGGAGGGAAAAATCAAATAGAAAAGGGGGTGCTTCCCCGAATGTCGGACGGCGTGACGGCGTTGCCGGTTGGGCGACGGAAGATGGAGAGGATGACGAGGAGGATGACGAGGAGGATGACGGCGCTCCGCTCCGATATACGCATGATGGAGAGGAAGATGATGGCGTTGAGCTCCAAGGGACGAGGATGACGAGGAAGTAGATAGCGTCGAGCAGGGCTCCGCCGGAAGAACTCCCCTCCCTCTCTCTCTAAAATCTCTCTCTTTCTCTCTCTAAAAACCCTCTCTCTCTCTCTCTCTAAAAACCTCTCCCTCAACCCGAATGAAACCCCTTTTTTCAATCAGAAGGCCGCTGGTTGAGATTTAAGTTCTGGGACAAAATCGCGTCCAGGACAGCAGCCGCAATTAAGAAGGCTAAATAGTGTCGGGTCTGCATGCCACGATTAAGAAGGTCGGTTCGATGGCGCGGGAATCGCTGCACCGCCTCTCTGAATCGCGTCGGGTCATGCCGCCGCAATTTGAATCACGGCGGGTCGCCCGAACGCGATTAAGACTTGCATGGTTCGAGGCAACCGACTCCCGAATGCGTTGTCTGCTGATGGGACGTCCGGACTTGACCTCTCTGAATCGCGTCGTCTGACAAGGACGCGATTCAGGGATTTAATCATGATTACGGGCCTACGCGCGAAGACTTTTCGGGCCGCTGTCAGACTCTGAATCGCGGCGGGGATGACAGACGCGATTTGACAGGCGGTTATGAATCACGGCGGGAATGCTGGACGCGAATTTAAACGGCGGTTTATGAATCGCGGCGGGAATGCTGGACGCGAATTAAATTTAGCTTCCGGGGGCGTTGCCCCCGGAGACCCCCGCCGGGACGCTGCCCCCGGACCCCCGCGACCGGACCCCCTGGGAAGCACCAAGAAAGAAGTGGGCGAGATCCAGAAATATTGGGAAAACACTCTTTTAAAGCAAAAGAAGGGTCACTTATGGCGTTACGCCGCAACTTGAAAATTTGCCCACGGTGGGAAAATTCGCGTGTCTACATTAGGCCGAAGTGATAATGAGCAAGATGTTTATTCAATATTGTTCGATCTTTTATTCATTAATTATTGGATCTCTTTGTCTATTTATTCACTTGTTTCTTTTTATTGTGAAATAGTGCCAATATGCTATTTTGTTCCATTTGAGACATGTAAGTTATGGTTCTGCTCGCGAGTCGGCACTGCTTGGTCTTTGTATGGCCAGTCGGCAGCGTAGATGCAGTCCAATCGGCAAGACATGCACATGCAAGGAATGAATCGGCAAGGCAAAACTGAATAGGCAAGATGTAACCGAATCGGCAAACAGGACTGAATCGGCACCTTGTTAAAATACTGTTGAATCACTCAAACAGTGAGGATTTTTAAAGTCTTTTGCCAGTTCGACGTGCACGGGAAAAATCTGGCAGCATCTCCCCTTATCATGGTTGATGGGGGGGGGGGGGGGGGGGGGAGAGCGCGATACACGTCTACCACAATAGAGACGGCACCAAAGGTAAGGTGTATGTCGAAAAATGACATCACCCCGATGGCACACGATGCCAATCCCCAAGGCATGCTCACGAGGAGACCGGTTAATGTCGTGACCATAAAAGAACCCGAGCGGCAAATGAATGATTTTTGAGTCCATGTATCCGGGCATAGACCCCATATTATCTAACTGATAGCTCACGAATGCGTCGTTACAAACGTGACTAACAATCTCAAAATTATCGGCCTACACTAATTATTTTGACAATAGTTAAGTGGTGAGAGCCGAGTCGAATCCACGGAGAACTAGATTTTAGAGTTGAAAACCTTGAGTTTTTATTTAAGAAAATAACGTGGTGATATTTAAACTAAGTTGAATTAAATAAATCTAAGCTAAGTAAATAAATAAAGAGAGAGATAGAGAGGGAATGAGAGAACACAAGATACAACTAAAAACTATAATCTATTAAACAATAACAAAATGATTAACGCAAAGAGTGTATTCTAATCCAAAGCCATTAACAAGTACATTGAAATATAGAGAATAAGAGAGAGAATAAGAGAGATTGAAGGAGAGAGAAAAGAGAGAAGAAAGAAAAGAGAAAGAAGAGAGAGAGAGAGGGATAGAAGAGAGAGAGGAGAGAGAAGAGAGAGACGAGAAATAGGAGAGAGAAGGGAGAAAAGAGATAGAGTGGAGAGAGAAGAGAGAGGCGGCGAGAGGAGAGAGAGAAGAGAGAGACGAGAGAGAGGAGAGAGGCGCGTGAGAGAGAGGAGAGAGAGCGCGTGAGGGAGAGAGAGGAGAGAGAGGGAGGCGGCTACGTGCATGCAACCGCATGCACGTAGGCGCCGGCGCGGGGGCGACGCAGGGCGCGGCAGGTGGGCGCGCACGCGGGGGCAGGCAGGCGCGGCAGGGGCAGGCGCGGCAGGCGCGGGGCGCGAGGGCGCCCAAGCGGGCATGCGCGCGGGCGGTGCTTGGCGGGGCAGGCGCGCGGGCACTGTAGGCGCGCACAGGCAGGGCCTTTGCTGCTGCTGCTTCTCCTGAGAAGAAGAGAGACCGAGGGAGAGGAAGAAGAAGGGAAGAAGAAAAGGAGAAAGAAGAAGAGAAATAGAAAGAGGAGGAAAGAGATCGAAGGAGAGAGGGAGAGAGAGAAGGTGAGAAAGAGAATAATGGCATGAGAGAGAGAAAGGGAGAGTTTTTATAAAGTATTAGAGAGGAAGGGGGGAGAGTTTAAAGGAAAGACATATTTTTGGAAAATAGGGGAGATATTTTAAAAATGAGAAAGTATTTTTGAAAAGAAAGAGAGAGATGAAATATTTTAAAAAATAGAGTCTCTCATTATTCTCTCTTGGTCTAATCAAATTTATTGGCCCATTTGACACTTCATTTCTTGGCCCATTAATCCTGCAAATACAACATAATAGAGATTTAATCAATTTCCGCACTTGTAATGAAATGATAACAGAACTTATGAAATTATCAATTATTTGTCAATCAAATGGCACGATTATTCATAACAATTATGCAATTATCACTAACCCGGAGTTAAATAGATTTCTTATATGTCTGTTACCTCTCTTCTTTTAGCTGAAACGAGGTTGAGCACGATTCTGCGCACGTGATTCAGCCATGGTCATGTTCCTGTCCGATCGAATCAGTAGGTCAGCCTCCTGACTGAATGGGTCTGTAGAACTGTCTCCTGTTCATCTGAATTGGCAGCAGACCTTCATACTTATGGATAGAAAACCAGAGCCATTCCATTTTGGGCAGACACAAGTACAGAAAGGAGTAGAAAATGGGCTGAAATGGGCTTAAAGGCTGTTGGGCATGACTGCTAAGCTTTGGGCATGAGTATTAATTACTCAACCCATTGTTCACAAAGGGGGCATGCTCCTCAAAACCGAAATGTGCATAAGGGGCTGCTGTTTTAAATAGGAAAAACAACATTCATGGCAAAGATAGCAGAAGAAATATGTCCCCAGAATTTGATGTAAACAAGGCCCAAAAGGCACAAAGCATAAAGAGATGCTAAATAACTAATAGGAGGAGGGTGAAGCCCCACGGTTCCCAAGCCTCATTATTGAGGTGTGGGGGCTTGTGTACTCCCATGCAAGGAGTTGGGATGAGAGAACCATCTCTCCATGTGGAGGGATCCTCCATCCCGTAGCTCTCCCAAGCAAATAAAAAAACAAACCTTAAGCAAGGCACATCTATTCATGCACAATAAAGAACCAAGAAACCTTAAAAAGGGGAAAGTACTTGGAATCAAACAAAGTGCATCTTAAATGCAAAGAAGACTTTTACATGATAGAAGAAAGGTAGAATATACATGGATGAGACCTCTCTTGGAAAGGGTAAGTGGGGAGTACAAGAAATTTAAAGAAAGAAAAAAAGCTCCATCTCCATCTCGTCACCCACTCACCCTCTCTTTTTAAGACCCCAAGACAAGACAAGACAAGACAAGAGATCAAGGTGGCTCTCTTCTCTCATTCTTTTCTTCTCTTTTTCAGCAGCAAATGGCCTTCCTAGGAGGAAGAAACGCATTAGCAGCAGCCAGGGAGCTTTCTTATGCTCCAAGCTTCTTCCCTCTTTTCTTTTCTCCCAAAAGGCCTCTCCAAAAAGCTCTCTCTTAAGGTCCTCTCTATTGCAGACACCTTTTTAAGGTGGGATGAGGGTGGTGACAAGTCCCTTAAAGTCACCCCCAGCATGGGACATCTTGGGCCTTCTCCTTTCTCAAGTGAGAGGTCATTTGGGTATGTTAATGGGCCCTTTAATGGGTTGGCCTGGCTGTGGCAAAGCCCAGTAGTGATTAAAAAATTTGGGCTGTCTAGAAGCAGTGTCAAAGAATTAAGCATGATGCATGCATTGTTGTCTCTGGAAAACATATATATATATATATATATATATATATATATATATATATATATATATATATATATATATATATATATATGTAGGTTTGTACTGTCGTGGCTGAAACTATGTAAAAGCCGTCTCCTATAGCAGACAGAGATGGACATGTATGTAAAAACTCGGGAATATGATCGCAGCAGAGTATAAATTTTAATTAGGAATTGAATCATGAAGTCTGTAGCAGAGTAACTTATTTGATAGAAAGAAAATAATCCTTCAAAGATGTGACCATTCATAATAATGACTAATGTTTGTGAAAGTTGAAAGTTCAATGTCATGGATCACACCCAAGAGGGGGGTGAATTGGGTGTCAACACCGTTTCACTATTCCGTGACAGATGCAAACAAATATGTAGAGTGAAAAGAGATAGAAGAAAAGGACCACGTCACAGAGGAGGCATGATATTTTTATAGAGATTCGGACACATCAATAGTGATCCTACGTTCTCTCCCCAAATGAAATTTGAGGCCACCTACTAACTCGATCTTAAAAGATCAAACACACACGTGCTCAATGCACCATACAACTCAACACACATACTTCTGAAGATCTGTGAGGTGTGATCCACACACATACAAAATCCCCTAGTCCAGGCCCAAGAGATGGACACTCACACAATCGTTCAATCAACAAAAATATTTCAACAATGAAACACAAAGGTGAAAGAAGAAGAGATCAAATCTGAAAGCTATCCATCTCCTCCTACAGATATGAGTCCTTCCAAGTCGGTGTAGCACATCTTCTTCAAGTTCGGAGAAAGATCATGATGATTCGATGTAGTCACAAGAGAGTAGAAGCCTCCTCCACGAAGTCTTTTTATCTCTCTCTCTTGAGTCCCTCAAGCCTTGTTCCTCTATCCTACAATGATGGATCATCTCAATCTTAATCTAATCTCGCAGCCTTGTTATGTGGGGTGGCAAGAATCCTGCAAAACAAAGAAATAAACCAAAACCTGAAAATCTGCCAGCAGAGGGATAGAGTAGAGAGGTAGACACTATCTCTCTAGAATTAGAAACTTGTGCATTTGCAACTTTGTTAACTGTTCAACCACACATCCTTTGTTTGCAAGATTTCACATACTAAAAAGACTAAAATAAAGGCCACAAAAAAACTACAAGAAAAAGCGCTTATAGAGACCGATTTAGAGACCGAAAATTTCGGTCCCAAAATAAATTTTTTAGAGACCGATTCAAAATCGGTCACTATTCGGTCCCTAAATAGGGACCGAATAGGGACCGAATTCAATCGGTCCCAAAATATAGAGACCGAATATCTTAGTCCCTATTCGGTCCCTAAATAGTGACCGAATAGGGACTGAATTTTATCGGTCCCAAAATATAGAGACCGAAATATTTCAGTCCCTATTCGGTCCCTGAATAGGGACCGAATAGGGACCGAATTTAATCAGTCCCTAAATAGGGACCGAATAGGGACCGAATTTAATCGGTCCCAAAATATAGAGACCGAAATATTTCGGTCCCTATTCGGTCCCTATTTTGTGACCGATTAGGGACCGAAACATTTCAGTCTCTATATTTTGGGACCGATTAAATTCGGTCCCTATTTAGGGACTGAATAGGGACCGAAATATTTCGGTCTCTATATTTTGGGACCGATTAAATTCGGTCCCTATTCTGTCCCTATTTTGTGACTGAAATAAATGAGTCTCTATTTTAGGGACAGAATGATGACTGATTTTATTTCAGTCACAAATTCTCAATGATGAGAGAAAATTTTGTGACCGATTTTGTGACGTCTCAAATTAATATCAAATATGAAGCTATAAGCCTATCATACTTGCACAAGAAAATTATTTAAAGATTTGCATTGTTTCATGTCGGTACCATTTCTGGACGTATGTACACCGACAAGGTGTCACTGGATTTTGGTAACGATATTTAATTTGAAATTACCATAATTATCAGAAAAATATGTTCATACAAAAAATGTGGATTTTGAGAATTTTTGATGCACAATTAATGAGGTAAATATGATTTATCTAGTTTTAGGACAATTTGTACTTGATAAATATTTATTCAGGAAAATTTAAAATAAAATTTACCATAAACTTACCATGTTGTAATTAGATAGTGGTTGAAATTTTATTTTATTTGGATGTCATTTACATATTAAATTAAGGTTCCAAAGAGACCTAAATGAATAGTAATCTAGTTATGTAAGTTGTTTACGTAAGATTTAACCTGCATCTAAATGTGAAGATGTGTAGGTAGTGGTAGGTATGTGTGAAAGTGTATATATTTATTAGTATATATATATATATTAAAAGAAATGATAAAATAATGTCAAAGAAAGGGATAAACTTCCTGCATGCACATATATACGTGTAAGTGTGTGCTTGTTAGTGTCACATGGAATGTGTGAGGTGTTAGAAGGAAGTGGAGGTAATGATGAGATAGTTACGTGGGAGAGTGTGGAAGTGCTTATATGCATGTGCAAACATATATATATATATATATATATATATATATATATATATATATATATATATATATATATAGAGTACATAGAAAGGGGTTGGCGGTGGAAGTATTGGGAGAGGAAGAAACGCCAGGAAGGGAGAAGTTTTTGCAGAAGGAAAAAGGGCTAACTTGGTTTTCTGGAAATAAAGAAGAAGGAAATAAGGTATAAGGTAGGTACCTTCACATTACCTTTAAGATAATACTTTTTTTTCTTGATCTTTAATCATAAGTCAAGAACTTCAGTTAATATAAATCAAAAACAAATGTTCCATCTGAAGTTTCATTTTTAAAGGCTACTATATGATTTCTGGAATTGTGTGATCATCATGTAGGATTTCTGTATCTCCTTTCCTTTATGTCTCCATCTTTAGTTATGATCTTGAATATGAGTATCTATCATATTTACCCTTTGATTTGCGTGCCATAAAGATCATTAGGTATACTTTTTGGTCTCTTGTGTACGTGTTTTAGCTAATACTCATGTCTTAGGCAAGTGTTCTTGTGAAGGATTATTCTTCTTCTTCTTTTCTTCTGATTGTGTTCTGAAAATAGTGGTAGTGTCAACACTATCTGTCCAGTAGTGTCAACACTATGTGTCCAGTAGTGTTGACCTATCTATCTAGTAGTGTCAACACTATCTATCAAGTAGTATTGACCTATCTGTCCAGTAGTGTCAACACTATCTGTCTAGTAGTGTCAACACTATCTATCCAGTAGTGTTGACCTATTTATCCCTTATAGTGTCGACCTATCCCTTCATAGTATCGACCTATACCTTGCTGAGAGTTGACACTATCCTTCAGAGTGTCAACACTCTCTTCTATTCAGGTTGACACACCCTGTATTCAAGTCAACCTAACTCCTGTTTCCAGTGACTTAGGTCGACACACTCATGTTCCAGGTCAACACACCCTGTTAATTAGAATTCTTTCTTGAAATAACTTTTACATGAACTATGATATACTAATTAATTCCAGATTTACTTGAAATAATTATTAAGCTACTCATTCTTCTAAAAAGTGATTTATAATGTATTCATGTATCAGTTCTTACTCGATTTGCTTGTCTCATGTTCTTGAAATTTCACTTGTAATGTCTATAACTTGGGATCTCTAGATCTCTCATGAATTTACAATGCTAGAATGAGCTAATAAAAGGGCACTGACCTGGTCCTGAGAGGAGCACCCAAAAGTACTTGTGCCCATATGGGAGTGTGAATGGTCTGGTGTGGCATATTTACTTGACAATGCATGTCTAACATCCTCACAGTGACATATTTGCTACACATGGTTCAAGATGTTCTATTTTTTGGCGATAAGAACCGACGAAGCGGCCTAGCTCTCCACTTGTGGTAGGAAGTTTTCATTTTATGCGCACTGCGACGTCACCACTTTTCATGCAGTTTGATTATCTATCCAATCTAGATACACCTCTGCTTCCTATCTCCAAAAGTTTATCTTCGATGTTGTCAGATGTTGGTAATATCATGATACCAAATCAATATTATCGGCACATGTACTTGCATGTGGCATATTTTTTATTTACTTTTAAACATGTTTATATTTCAATTAATAATAATTAAAATACTATAGAAATAAAAAAAATATTTATATTAGTATGTAATTTAAACTTAAAATATGCTCAATATATATTTCATCCATCTAAAAGATATTATCAAAAATTAATAATTATTTATTGATATTTAAAAATATATACTTAAATATGATATGCATTTTATCTAACTTAGGTCAACAACTATCATAAATACTTAATACACGTATGCACAACACCATCTCCGTCGTATATTTAAATGTAACTTTTATACTAACAAATATATAAATATATATTCTAATATATGTCATCGGCCCATTTGGGCGTTGACATATGCCCAATCCTACCCCCCTCGCCCTCAACACATAGAACCCTCCACACACAGACCTCGTCGTCGTGGACGACAGAAGCCATCGCCGCCGATGCCTCAATCCGCAGACCTCCCCCTCACCGGCTCGCCAGTCGCCGTCGCGACACCGACCTGACCTGGCCTCTACTACTGCTCGGCAGAGACAGAGGCGTAGTCGCCCAACCCTCGCCGCAGATGCCCTCGCCAGTCGCCTCCCTTCTCACTCCTCCCAAAACGAGGTGAAGTGTGAAGATCCCATTCCCATCGCAGTATCGCACCCTCCTCCCCTTTGATAGCTCTGCCTACTAATAATAGAAAATTAACATTTAACTAATGATAGATCTTAATATTGTAAATGTTAATAATAGAAATATTTTGTTCTTTTTATTTGTTTTGAATTTTTGTTGATTTTAATTTATTCTTTTTATTTGTTTTCTATGTAGGTATATATCTATATGTATATATGTATATATCTATGGCATATATCTATATGTAACTATTTATATCTACACCCAAATTACTGGTTCCCCCTCCGTCGCGCCAAACCCCCAAAATATTCCCCACTTCCCCGGCGTCCAATCCCCTAAATCCCCCTGGTTCCCGCCTTCCCCCTATATCCACTCCTTCTCGCGCACCCTCCTCCACCTCGTCCGCACCTTCCTCCTCATCGCCTGCCGTCGGGACGAGCGCTCCCTCTCCCTCCTTGCCGGGGCCATCGTCTAGGAGGGCTGCGAAGGACCTGGGCGGCGGGGCGGAGGCCCAATGGAGGGATGTAAAGGCCATGGGCGGCGGGGTGGACGATGGGGACGCGATGCTCTGCCACCGACGCCACCGACAGTCGCAGCCCCGCCTCCGCCGATGCTGCGCCTCACCGTCACCACCGACGCCGCACCGCCACCGCCAACGCTGCACCACAGGTTCTTTCTCTCACGCACCCCCATCTCGGTCCCTTCCCTCCGTGCGCCAACACCCCCACCCCCACCCGACCCCCTCCCTCCCTACACAACCCCACCTTGTCCACCTCCCTCCCTCCCTGCGCACCTCCCCACTCCGCCAACACCCCCACCCGACCTCCTCCCTCCACCACTTTGGGAGTGGCGACATCGGCAATGTCTACCTCGCTAAGATCAAGTGCTCCTCCTCCCTCCCAGCCGTCGATCAAGTGCTGCTCCTCCCACCCATGAGTAGGCTGATGGTTGGGGGGTGGTCTGGGTGTTGCGCAGGGGAGGGGGAAGGGTTCAGCATCAGGGGTTCACGGGGGGCGCCGGTTTGCGGAGTTAGGGTGGGGAGAGTTCTGGCTCCCTGTGTATCTGTATGTGGGTTCGTGTGTGTGTGTGGGGGGGGGGGGGGGAGGCTGGCTCCCTGTGTATCTGTATGTGGGTTCATGTGTGTGTGTGAGGGGGGGGGAGGCTGGATTTGCTGGGTTGCGAAAGAGGGCGAGGGAAGAAGAAGAGGAAGGATGGGTATAGCAAGGTTGTGGTGGTTAAAGAAAAAGAAAAGTGGCTTTTACTGTCTGCTACACATGCTTGAATGATGACGAACTAGGAACGTAGTTCTTTGCTCAATTTTTTATTTTTTTTCTATTAAACTATGGATCATACACTACAAGAAAAAGCGAGATTACCGACGGACATTTCCGATGGATTATTGTCCGTCGGTAATTCCGACGGATATTCCGACGGCAATATGTCAGTCGGAATATCCGTCGGCTGTTCCGACGGCAATATTTCCGTCAGACATATCCGTCGGTAATGAAAGCATACCGACGGATATTCCGACAGACATATTGCCGTCGGAATATCCGTCGGTAAAGCTCCTATACCTTGTCCCGCGAACCCCTCTCTCTCTCTCTCTCTCTCTCTCTCTCTCTCTCCTCTCTCGCCGCCGGTCGCCGGTCGCCGCTGCGCCTTCGCCGCCGCCCCTGCGCCGCTCGCCGCCGCTTGCCGCCGGCGCCCCTCTCCCCGGTGAGTCCCACCCGGCTCCCCTCCCCCCTGCGCGATGCCCCCCTCCCTCCTGCACCCGGCCCCCCTCCCCTTCCCACCTGGCCCCCCTCCCCTCCCACCCGGCCCTGCCTGCACACACCCCCCTCCCCTTCCCACCCGGCCCCCCTCCCCCCTGCGCGATGCCCCCCTCCCCCCTGCACCCGGCCCCCCTCCCTCCTGCACCCGGCCCCCCTCCCCTTCCCACCTGGCCCCCTCCCCCCTGCGGGATGCCCCCCCCCCCCACCCGGCCCCCTCCCCCCCCACCCGGCCCCCCTCCCCTGCACACCCCCCCCTCCCCTTCCCACCGGGGGAATACAGAAATAGAGTGATGGAGAAATAGTTTTTCTCTTATTCCAAATATTTACATTTCATAGAAATGAAATAGAGTGATGGAAAATTACTTTTTCTCTTATTCCAAAGATTTACATTTCATAGAAATAGAGTGATGGAGAAGTAGTTTTTCTGTTATTCCAATGTATAAGATTGGGAAATACATGGGAGGACTATAGAAATTATAGTTGTGCCTAAAAGCCAACTAACTTTCATAATCACATGCATGAACTTGAAGTTAACCTCACAAGTGATTAACTGAATTATATCATCTTAAAGTGCTTTTTGATGTTAACCTCCCAACAGATTTACTGAAATTATTTCATTTTCTTCAACCTAACAAGCTTACCTTTTCCCAACAACTCCTTTCTGGATCATCTACTCCATGTCTCCAACCAGTGAAAATTTGATAAAGAAAGAAAGAAATTGAACCTAATTGAACAAGTGATGAATTAACTAATCTACTGGTAATGGTGGAAAATGGGAGGGTACATATCATCACAGAAGCAAAAAAAAAAAGGGTCTGCACAGTGCAAGAACCATTAGTGCACCCTCCCATTTTATCCCTATTCTAAGTTGGTGCATTTCATTTTAATGTAGATATGTTTGCACATTGGAAATTGTTCCCATTATTAAAATTGATCATATAAAATGATAGCCAAACTTACCACATTGTATGGAGCAGAGTGCTGGGCTACTAAGAAAAGTCATCTTGACGTAAAAAAAGAAGCAGCTGAAATGATAAAGCTATATGTGCAGGAACACAGGAATATGTTGTACCTCCAGTGACCTCCAGATTGATCATCTCCTCAAACAGTTATTTTCTTGGAGTCATCTATTTTTGGTCACCCTAATTCCTTCATAGGATTGACTTTCTAGGATGTCATCTTCTTTACTCATTTATTTTTCAACATATGCCTTATCAGTTTAACAGAAAATTATATTTTTACAGGTTAAGTGTGTGTGCTTTAAAGCAAGAAACATTTCTGTTTAGTTTATATAACTTAATATAAGTTAATTGTATACATTCCTCTTTCTCTTCATTTTTTTTAACTTAAATTTTTATTATTTTAATCCCCCCATATCTGCCTTTGCAATATCAATATCTATTTCATGTTTTGAATTGTTTTCTGTCATATATCCACACAACCTTCAATACCTAATGATAAGATTAGCATTGCATATGACATGGCCGGTCCTCATAAAAAGGTACAAAAAAAAGGTATTGCATTCAGACACCACGTTTAGGATCAAAATGTTCAAGCCCAAGATCCTCATCCCAAAGAAAAATGTAACTATATTCAGCAACTATATCTGGATGCAGAAAATGTTTGGCAAACCACATGTCATGATAAATAAAAATTAGTTAGACCACTGGATCAATATGTTTCACCAAACAAAATTATATACCATTTTGTCTGATTGATTACAGAGACATGCAGTACACTCTCACACCATTGAAAGTGTGCCCACTCATCCACAATTCCATTTATGATCATTGTCTTAATTGATGCTCTTGGGGGGACCACTATCTAAACTGCTATATTATAAGTTGTGTTCTCTTCTATATACCTGGTACTATCCATATTTGATGTTTGTGCTTATATTAAACTCACATGAACTATAGTTCTATCCATATTCCATAGCATCTCATCATCAACACTCAAGATTCTCAATAAATAACCACATATTTCCCTCTCCAGTTTAACAATTGGTATTCCCCCATTTATATCACTTAAGATATCACCATTACAAGTGGTGAACAATACCCTGTTACCCACCACAAGAAAAAGGACAGTGTTCCACTGGGTAGTGACAAAAAAAAAAAATCGATGATGAGAAGTGTAGGCAAGGACAGTGGGGTAGAATCTTAGGAGATTTTAAACTTTTCCTGACAAACAATTGAATTCTGGAGGGATGAGTTTAGAAAGGATTGGATAGATATGACAAATATGTGATATTGTGATATCTGGGAAGACTTCGCTGTTAGCGTAACCATGTCATCAACTATTTAGAAATCATTACAGATGTTGATAGTTGCTGTTGCCTCTGCTGGTGGTGGTGGTGTCCTTGGCTGATGAGGCTGCCAGTCCCGCTTCTGCACCCCGTGTTACAGAACAACAGAGTCCGAAAATTTAAACTAAAAAACTTCCAGACAAAAGTAAGGTAAGAAGGTTAGTTATATCTGTGTACTGATTGCGTGGGTAGTGACTGATAGCCTGCTACACAGAACTTGCTCTGATGGTTCTTTTTTGATAACATGACTGCCCACGCAATCAGAAGTGTTTTAAAATATGAAAATTCGTCGAGTGCAATTCGTCGAGTACAAATGCCCCCCCTCCCCCTCCCCGTCCCAGCACCCCCTTCCCATCCTGTCGCCCCCCTTCCCCTACAAGTTCCTTCTCCTAATTGCTTATATTCAAAGCTTTTGGTAAATTAAGTTATTTTTTATTTATCTTGCTCGCTGTTATTTTTTTACGCTTGACATGAAAATAAACAATGCAATGACTTTCTTTGTTAAACATATTGTTTACTTTCACAAATTTCACACTGCAAGTTAATCATTCAACATTCGTATGTTTATTTGTAGCCATTTGAGAGATTTTTTCATATTTACCATATTATGATTTAATTTTATATTTTAAATTACTCATGAATAAAATGTTATAATTTTTTTTTTCTAATTAGTGATGAGAGTTCGCGATTGGAAATTAGACTCAAAGAAGAACAAATGTCCAACGTATCAAAGTACTTGTTTGTTTGAACGTAAAATATTTCCGCTCGATATTCGAAGATTGCATGATGGTTTACTTTTGGTGAAAGAGAAGATGACGAAAATCATAAAGATTATTCGGAAAGAAGAAAGACAAAGTTTAGAAAATAAAAGTGGATTATCTGTTATTGTTCAAGATGAAAAAGGAGTGCGATATTCTGTAATCTTACGACGCAGTTGGTGTGGTAGTATGTACATGTTTATTGGAAAAGACTGGTGTAAATTTGTGAAAAATAATTGTGTCAAAGAACTTGACATTCTCAAAGTTATGTCTTCCCATTATGTACGAAGAGATGTATTTGGCAAACTATATTTAGGGATATCAGTGGTTAGTTCACTCCCTACGAAATCTACTGAGAAGCTGGTGAATAAAGAGCCGATCAAGTGGTGGTGGCCTAATATGAAGACATCACGGTTTGTGTTGTTTTAATGTTCAATACCATTAAGTATTTATATAGTGCTCAAATTTATTTGATATTCATGTATGTTTACTCTTCATTTATCTTTACGTCAACGCTTTATTTCACCCATTAGCTCTGGGACTCTCCATATAACGTATGTATCATATGTATGTACTTGAATGATGTGAGGGTGTGTTGGATTTTAACTCGGGACATGACATTTAATCTGTAGGAAAAATGTCTTATGAGAATCGGTCATGGATGTACCGTGGAATAGTGAATGGAGTTGTGACCGAGGAGTTTAAAGACGGAGTTGACAGTTTTATTGAGTTTGCATTGAGTAATTCATCAGTAGCAGTTGATCCGATGGGTAACATCCGATGTCCGTGTTCGGCTTGTAAGAACAGAAAGTGGATATCGACATGGGATGTGCAGCATCATCTGTATACGAGAGGATTTGTTGGCCATTATGAGTTATGGTCGTGTCATGGTGAGTTGAATATTCAGTCGTCTGCACCAGCTAATTACTTTGCCTCCACAAGTACGTACGTAGACATGGTTGTCGATGCTGCTGGTCCGGAGTTCAATATTCATGAAGATCAAACAAATGAAGAAGTGCCGAATGATACAGCTCAGAGATTTTATCAGTTACTTCGAGATGCTGATGAGCCATTATGGGATGGTTGTGAGAAGCATACACGGTTGTCTGCAGTGTCGCAGCTATTGAATTTGAAATCTGAATTTCATATCAGCGAGAGTTGTTTTGACCGGCTTCTCTTACTGGTCAAGAGCATGCTTCCTCAATCAGAGAGGTTACCTGCTGACTTTTACCGTGCGAAGAAGATGGTGAATGATTTGGGGCTTGGTTTTATGAAAATTGATGCATGTCCGAATCACTGTATGCTGTACTACAAAGAGGATGCAGATAAGACATCATGCTGTATTTGTAAGCATGATAGGTTCAAGCCCAAGAGAGGGGACAAGTCAAAGCAGAAGGATGTTCCGTATAAGTCATTGCGGTACTTTCCTATCACACCCAGATTGCAGCGATTGTTCATGTCCTCGAGGACAGCTGGACATATGACATGGCATGCGGAAAGAGTCCGTCGCGACGAAGGTGAAATGAGTCATCCTGCCGATGGTGAAGCTTGGGCTCATTTTAGCCGTACTCATCCTTACTTCTCAAGGGATCCACGCAACGTACGGCTTGGTTTATGCACAGATGGTTTCAATCCTTTCGGAGGCTCGGTGGCATCTTACTCATGTTGGCCAGTATTCCTAACACCGTATAACCTTCCGCCAGGCATGTGCATGAAGCGTGAGAATCTGTTCCTTTCATTGCTGATTCCGGGTCCAAAAAGTCCAGGAAAGAATATAGACATATATCTCAGACCGTTGATTGATGAGATGAAATTGTTATGGTCAGATGGTGTGCAGTCTTATGATGCATCCAGAAAACAGAATTTCAATCTGAAGGCTGCATTAATGTGGACAATAAGTGACTTTCCAGCCTACGGCATGTTATCTGGCTGGAGCACACATGGGAGGTTGGCATGTCCTTATTGCATGGAGGATTCTAAATCATTTGTGTTGAAATCTGGGGGAAAATCTTGTTGGTTCGATTGTCATCGGCGGTTTCTACCCAGTGACCATCCTTTCCGAAAGCAAAAGGATTCTTTTATGAAAAATACAACTGTGATGGAGGAGGTAGATATGGAACGGGTGTCTGGTGGAAACATGGCGAGGCGGGTCCAGAACTTACCGACTGTAACACAACTGGCTGGTAGTACCCGACAAATCCCTGGCTTTGGGAAGGATCACAATTGGGTGAAGCAAAGCATTTTTTGGGAATTGCCTTATTGGTCAACACTTTTGATACGTCATAACCTAGACGTCATGCATATAGAGAAGAATGTTTTTGATAATGTGTTCAACACAGTTATGGACGTCAAAGGTAAAACGAAGGATAACGTCAAGGCACGTTTCGATTTGAAAGTACTTTGCAAACGTCCAGAACTAGAGCTACAGCATGTTCAAGGAAAAGTGGTGCAACCTAAAGCTGCATATGTGCTTGGGGCCAGACAGATTAAGGAAGTGTTGCAATGGTTAAAGCAATTGAGATTTCTGGATGGATATGTCTCGAATATTGCGCGTTGTGTAAATGTCAACGAGGGAAAAATATACGGAATGAAGAGTCATGACTGCCATGTTTTCATGCAAAGACTGATGCCTCTTGCTTTTCGTGAGTTGTTGCCGAAACAAATATGGGGAGCAATGACTGAGCTGAGTCAATTCTTCAGGATTTTATCTGCATCAGAACTCAAAATTCATGACTTGCAAAATATAGAGCAAAATATAATTCAGACAGTCTGCAAATTAGAGAAGATATTTCCTCCAGCATTCTTTGATTCAATGGAGCACCTGATCATCCATTTACCATATGAGGCAAGGGTCGGAGGACCAGTACAATTTCGATGGATGTATCCGTTTGAGAGGTATATTTCTACATCTCAATTTATTGCCATTACGACGATCTTTTATATTACTTATGTATGCATTTGAATTATTGTCGTAGGTGCATGCACGATCTTAAGATGAAAGTCCGCAACAAAGCACAAGTTGAGGGCTCCATTACTCAGGCGTACCTCATTGAGGAGATATCGAACTTCTGTTCGATGTACTTTGACACGAAATACGAACCCGACGCACTCAACCTCCACGTAATGATGATGGTGGAGATTCCGAGGTGTCAGACCGACTCTCTGTATTCAAGTGTCCGGACGGGCGTTCGGATCTTCATCTACTCGCGCACTCCAAGACAGAGAGTTGGTAGCTGCGGAGATCTACGTGTTCATGAATTGCGAAGAACTAGAACCCTACATTCAGTAAGCTCTCCACGCTTATTCGTCATCATTTGCGTGCATTGCTGCAGAACCTAACGGTTGTGTGACATTTACATTGCAGAGAGTTTGAATCGGTCATATTGCGACGGAATCCACGTCTAACTGACGTGCAGGTTGAAAAGGAACGGGAGAAGTCTTTTCCTACTTGGTTAAGATCTCGAGTATGTGTCTAATTATTTTGAAACATAAGTGTTATGTTTTTATGCAGACTGAGTTGAAGTCATTTATTCAATGTTTGTCTATTTATCTCATAATAGGTTGAACAAGGCTTCATTCCCGATTCAAGAGTACAACAGATCAGTTTTGGCCCCTCGAAGATTGTACGTGTCTATCCAGGCTACATTGTGAATGGATACAGATTTCACACGAGAGATTATGGACGGAATAAGTCTACGATGAACAGCGGCGTATGTGTGAAGGGAAGTGCCTACAATGAAAATGAAATTGACTATTATGGCATTCTCGAAGAAGTCATTGAACTGCAATTTTTGGGACAAGACAACAATGTATTTCTGTTCAAGTGTCATTGGTTTGACCCGACATCTATTCGTCATGACACAACATATGGATTAATCGATGTGAAGCATAAGTCCAAATTGAGTACATATGAGCCATTCATCTGGCGGCACAAGCCCAACAAGTTTATTATTCAAATTATACATCCCTCAAATTAAGAGATTGGTGGGCTGCATGTAGAGTGAAATCAAGACTATTCCCTGAGTATGAGCTTCTCCCGACTGATGATGAGCTCGAAGGTGTTAATGACAACTTTTTCCAATCAGATCGAAGTGACGCACGAGAGTTGGCAGCTTCTACGCAGTACAATGTTCATGATATAAATGAAACAATTTGCTTACATAAGGATAACGAACAAGAAGAAGTTGACCCAAATGTCGCTGAGCGGGAGGTGGAGTCTGATGTGGAGGAAGACTCCCAAGATGATGAGGATGAATTCCAGGATGATGATGAAGATGATGCTGAATTAAACATGTCTTCAGCATCTGATGATGAATATAGATAATATACTGCATATTTTGTAAGAAATTGGTGTTGTTGTTAATTACATGTTCATAATAAATTGCTACTTCAAATTGAGTGCTGATGACTTGCTATATCTTTATTTGTATCAATAGAGATATGGTACGTGGAGGACGCAGTCGGACGGTTGCCACGTCGTTGGCAGAGGGACTGCCTCCCCGTCCACGTCTGTCTCCAGGTCCGCGACAGGTATATGCATATGTACACAAAAAACCATATGGGTATTATTGTTTATATTGATTTCACGAGAACTAACGTACATACAATTTTACAGGGACTGCCTCCCCGTCCACGCCCGTCTTCCCAGCGACAGGTAAATTTCTATATTGTTGTTTATTTGAAATTCATAATTTCTAATGTGTATGAAATTTTGCAGGGACTGCCTCCCCGTCCACGCCCGTCGTCCCAGCGACAGGTAATTTTCTACATTGTTGTTTATTTGAAATTCATAATTTCTAATGTGTATGAAATTTTGCAGGGACTGCCTCTCCGTCCACGCCCGTCGTCCCAGCGACAGGTAAATTTCTATATTCTTGTTCATTTGAAATTCAAATTTTCTAATGTGTATGAAATTTTGCAGGGACTACCTCCCCGTCCATGCCCGTCGTCCCAGCGACAGGTAAATTTCTATATTGTTGTTTATTTGAAATTCATATTTTCTAATGTGTATGAAATTTTGCCTCCTTGTCGACCATCCGAGCAGTGCCACCTTCGTCTTCTTCCTCACCACAAGGTAAACATATGTTTCAATAGATTAGTATGTTTGGTCTCTTGCAATTTATACAATAAAAGTGTACTAAATTATTTTCAACAGAGGTGGAGAGCCAGCATCCAGCAGCTGAGGAGGGGCCTCAGCTACCAGGACGACAACCATGCTGGATCTCAGGGTAAAGTTCATCATCTCAGTGTTACTGTATTTGTTATTTAGGATATACATTTCATGTAGAAAATTAATGTGGAATTGCAGGGGGAAGATAGATCCCAGTCCTGCTTCCCGCTATATTACGACGCTGGTCCACGCACATATTCCAGGACCAGTGGATGCATGGAGAGACTTTCCGGTGCCAGTCCGAGATTTATTATTTGACATGTTTACGGTATTTTTATTTTTTAGAAGAGTTGAAGTCATTTATTCAATTATTATTAATTTGGGTTTATTGCAGAACGTTGATTAATTTTATTTCTTTACAGCGGAGGTTCGCGTTCACGAGACCCGAGGATCTCCCTCGGGCTCGAGCCTTCTGGGAGATTACGGCCCAGACTAATTTAAGAAAGTCGATGTGGGAGGTACGGGACAAGGCAATGAAGACCACAGGCAACCGGGATCCTATGGCTTGGGTGGATTACGGCCCTGTTTGGCTGCGGAGGGACTATTGGGAGTCCCTTTGCGCGCGTTGGGCTGCTGGACCATGGCAGCAGCGGTCACAGGCGGCAATACGCAACAGAGCAACTCAACCGGAGAAGAATGTGCATACTAGTGGATCCGTATCTTATGCGACCCACAGTCAAAAATTGGTAAGTATTTTATTGTTCGATTCATATATACATATGGATTATTATTGTGAAACTAACTAATTTTGTTGAATTTTAAGCATCACGACCTGGAGCGTGCCCCTACTTTCCGCGAGTTATTTGACCGGACTCATAAGCGGAAGGGGACGGATGACTATGTTACCGACAGTGCCCGCACGATTGCTGTAAGTCAAGCTTTAAATTATGAATTCAATTATGATATTAAAGTAATTTGTTTTCAATAATTTAATTTTAAATTATTTTACAGGAGACGTACGACAGGACGATGGCGGAGCGCTACACAGAGGGCACTCCCCAGCCAGATTTGGATGCGGACGCTTGGGTCGAGGCAGCGGGAGTGCCGAGGAAGGGTCGAGTGTACGGCTTTGGGGACAGCCTGGATACTCATCGAGTGTTGTCCTCATATGCCAGTTCGATCGCTCCTCCGGCACACGCGAGTTCATCTTCTGCGCCGCCCGTTAGTGGTGTAGAGGACATTAGAGGCATCATTCGGGAGGAGCTACGTACAGAGCTACAGACGCAGCGGGAAGAGCTACAGACGCAGCGGGTAGAGCTACAGGCGCAGCGGGTAGAGATAGAGACACAGCGGGGACAGCTACATTCGCAGTTCAGCGATATGGTTCAGCAGTTCATCTCAATAATGCAGGGAGTACGCCCCACACAGCCAGCAGCTCAGGTCAGTATTAGTATTAATTTCATATACTTAGGATTGGGTCGGGCGTTCAATTGACGGATCTAAAAAACACCCAAGTATATATAAAGCGTCAAAACACACAACTCGGGGGGTCTAAAATCCCAAATAGGGATCGGATCGGCGTGCCGTTTTCTCCGACACGACTGGGTGGGTTAAAGTGACGTGTGGGAACTGACGGAATCCAATTTGGATCTCCGGATTGAGTTGGGCATTCAAAGGACGGATCTAAAAGCACGGTCAAACAGATATAAATGGTTAAAACACACAACTCGGGGGTCTAAAATCCCAAATAGGGATCCAATCGACGTGCCGTTTTCTCCGACACGACTGGGTGGGTTAAAGTGACGTGTAGAAACTGACGGAATCCAATTTGGATCCCCGGATTGGGTTGGGCATTCAAAGGACGGATCTAAAAACACGGTCAACCATATATAAATGGTTAAAACACACAACCCGGGGGTCCAAAATCCCAAATAGAGATCCGATCGACGTGCCGTTTTCTCCGACACGACCGGGTGGGTTAAAGTGACGTGTAGAAACTGACGGAATCCAATTTGGATCCCCGATTGGATTGGACATTCAAAGGACGGATCTAAAAACACGGTCAACCATATATAAATGGTTAAAACACGCAACCCGGGGGTCCAAAATCCCAAATAGGGATCCAATCGACGTGCCGTTTTCTCCGACACGACCGGGTGGGTTAAAGTGACGTGTAGAAAATGACGGAATCCAATTTGGATCCTCGGATTGGGTTGGGCATTCAAAGGACAGATCTAAAAACACGGTCAACCATATATAAATGGTTAAAACACACAACCCGGGGGTCCAAAATCCCAAATAGAGATCCGATCGACGTGCCGTTTTCTCCGACATGACCGGGTGGGTTAAAGTGACGTGTAGAAACTGACGGAATCCAATTTGGATCCCCGGATTGGGTTGGACATTCAAAGGACGGATCTAAAAACACGGTCAACCATATATAAATGGTTAAAACACGCAACCCGGGGGTCCAAAATCCCAAATAGGGATCCAATCGACGTGGCGTTTTCTCCGACACGACTGGGTGGGTTAAAGTGACGTGTAGAAACTGACAGAATCCAATTTGGATCCCCGGATTGGGTTGGGCATTCAAAGGACGGATCTAAAAACACGGTCAACCATATATAAATGGTTAGAACACGCAACCCGGGGGTCCAAAATCCCAAATAGGGATCGGATCGGTGTGCCATTTTCTCCGACACGACCAGGTGGGTTAAAGTGACGTGTGGGAACTGACGGAATCCAATTTGGATCTCCGAATTGGGTCAGGCGTTCAATTGACGGATCTAAAAAACACCCAAGTATATATATAAAGGGTCAAAACACACAACCCGGGGGTCCAAAATCCCAAATAGGGATCGGATCGGCGTGTCGTTTTCTCCGACACGACCGGGTGGGTTAAAGTGACGTGTGGGAACTGACGGAATCCAATTTGGATCTCCGGATTGGGTTGGGCATTCAAATGACGGATCTAAAAAACACCCAAGTATATATAAAGGGTCAAAACACACAACCCGGGGGGTCTAAAATCCCAAATAGGGATCCGATCGACGTGCCGTTTTCTCCGACACGACCGGGTGGGTTAAAGTGACGTGTAGAAACTGACGGAATCCAATTTGGATCCCCGGATTGGGTTGGACATTCAAAGGACGGATCTAAAAACACTGTCAACCATATATAAATGGTTAAAACACGCAACCCGGGGGTCCAAAATCCCAAATAGGGATCCAATAGACGTGCCGTTTTCTCCGACACGACTGGGTGGGTTAAAGTGACGTGTACAATCTGACAGAATCCAATTTGGATCTCCGGATTGGGTTGGGCATTCAAATGACGGATGTAAAAACGGGCAATTATATATAAAAGGTTAAAACACACAACCCGGGGGTCCAAAATCCCAAATAGGGATCCGATCGACGTGCCGTTTTCTCCGACACGACCGGGTGGGTTAAAGTGACGTGTAGAAACTGACGGAATCCAATTTGGATCCCCAGATTGGGTTGGGCATTCAAAGGATGGATCTAAAAACACGACCAAGCATATATAAATGGTTAAAAGACGCAACCCGGGGGTCTAAAATCCCAAATAGGGATCCAATCGACGTGTCGTTTTCTCCGACACGACCGGGTGGGTTAAAGTGACGTGTGGGAACTGACGGAATCCAATTTGGATCTCCGGATTGGGTTGGGCATTCAAAGGACGGATCTAAAAACACCCAAGAAAATGATGGATCTAAAAATAGTATTGTATTAAGCTTGAGAAATAATCACATGTTTTAAATTTCATTTTTGAAAATACTGTATGTCTTTTATTTATTATTATCGTTTCTCATTTTAATTTGTTTTAATATAGGATCCAGCTCCAGACGATGACGAGGCAGGGACAGCAGACGATCCAGCAGATCTATGTTGATTTTTGTATTCATTATTCTATATGATTTTATATTTATTGTATTTAATGATTTTACGTTGATTGTTAGTATTTGTTAAATTTATGAATATTGTAGCAGGTTTGACATTGTAGCAATGTTGACAAATCATTTTTATTTGCCTATTTTAAAAAAATATATATATGTGTATTTTCCGACGGATAAGTATCCGTCGGAACTTATAAATTACCGACGAAAAAAGACCGTCGGTACTCCCGTCGGAAAATACTGACGGATTGGCCGACGGATAAGTATCCGTCGGAACTGATAAATTACCGACGGCTAAACACCGTCGGCAATTCCGTCGGAAAATACTGACGGCTTTATCGACGGATTATATCTGTCGGAGGTTTCGACCGAATTCCGACGGAATTGTCATCCGTCGGAAATTTCTGACCAATTATTTCCGACGGAAGGTTTCCGACGAGCTTTGGACGGAAAGCGGTCGGAAGGCGCCTTTTCCGACGGAATACCGACGGATTTCCGACGGATTCAGTCCGTCGGAAATAGCGCATTTTCTTGTAGTGATAAACTTTCTGAATTAAGCCAGTAAGTTGTCTTGTTGCCTTCTATGTTAATATGTGAGATTTTCACTTCCTCCCAAATCTTTAGATCCTCATGAGCTACCATAAGACAGGCTGATGGCTTTCTTGGTGATAATATCATATTTTTCTGGGTCATACATCTTCTTTGAGATATGCAAAAAAATGTCTGAAGTATTCTTTTACATCTTGGAATAACCTTCATGAAATTTGATGATGGCATTCAGTAATAATTTATTAGGAACTCAAAGATTACCTGGTGCAAAATGGAGACCCTGGACCAGCAAGCAGTGAAGTTTCTCAAGTTGATTTCCCGGTTGATGATGTTACTTGGCAGACGACTCAAGGAGCAGCAGTACAGGAGGTCATCCATCAATAAGGTAACTAATGGTTAAATGGTCTAGTTGGGACTTTTTCTGGTTGTCCTTCTTAGAAATGCTCAAAACGAGGTCATCCATCAACAAGTTAATTTAGTTTAGAAATGGAAAACTTAGGTTTGAGGGTCCAAAATTAGAAATACTCATCCGATTAGCCTCCGGTTTGTTCCAGCACGGTCGGGACGATGAGTGTGACTTGTGGAAACTAACGGAGTTCAATTCGAACTCCCGATTTATGTGACAAAAATATATAGTGCGATCAAATTATTGACCGAAAGTGAGTGAATAAAAATTTATGAAATTAAATAATTTATTGCTTATAATAGTATTTAATTTATGCTTCTAAAATAA
Organism: Colocasia esculenta; assembly: GCA_014218235.1. Taxonomy (NCBI): domain Eukaryota; kingdom Viridiplantae; phylum Streptophyta; class Magnoliopsida; order Alismatales; family Araceae; genus Colocasia; species Colocasia esculenta. The sequence goes on from JACBKR010001043.1 coordinate 322,263, forward strand.
GTTATTATTTATAATAGTATTTAATTTTAACTTATTATTGATATATATGTATTGTAGGTTCCTTCTTCGGGTGGAGTGGGAGGAGACGAGCACGAGGACGAGGATTCATGATTTTCATTTCATTATTATTATTGTTGTAGACATTTTTATTATTGTTGTTGGCATTTTATTATTTTGATGTTGTGGATATTTGTATTCTTATTGTGGACATTTTATTATTTTGAAGTTGTGGACATTTTATTATTGTTGTGTTGTGGATATTTTTATTATTGTTGTGTTGTAGATATTTTTATTATTGTTGATGTTGTGGACATTTTATTATTATTTTGTTGTGGATATTTTTATTGTGGACAATTATTATTGTTGTGGATATTATTTATTTTACGCAGGTTATTTTCCTAAAAATGTATATATTGTAAAAAAAATATTTAAAAAATAGAGACCGATTAGTGACCGATTATATTCGGTCCCTATTTTAGGGACCAAATATTCGGCCCCTATTTAGGGACCGAACTGAGTTGGTCCCAATTCAGTCCCTAACAATAGGGACTGAATCAAGTCGGTCCCTATTTAGGGACCGAACTTATTCGGTCCCAGTTCGGTCCCTAAAATAAGGACCGAATAGGGACCGAATTATTTCGGTCCCTAATAGTGACCGAAACGGTTCGGTCCCTATTTTTAGGGACTGAATTGGGATCAACTCAGTTCGGTCCCTAAATAGGGACCGAATATTCGGTCCCTATTCGGTCTCTAAAATAGGGACCGAATAGTGACCAGCTCAGTTCAGTCCCTAAATAGGGACCGAACTTATTCGGTCCCTATTCGATCTCTATTTTAGGGACCGAATTGGGACCGAATAAGTTCGGTCCCTAAATAGGGATCGACCTGATTCGGTCCCTATTTAGTGACCGAATAGGGACCGAATTTAGTCGGTCACAGATTTGTGACCAGAAGTTCTTGACCGAAAAATTCGGTCACTATTCGGTCACTATTCAGTCTCTGATATGTTTAGGGACTGAATAGAGACCGAATATTTCGGTCTCTATTTCCGATTTTTCTTGTAGTGAAACCTTCACACATCACTATTTAAATATTATTAATAAGCTTTCAAATATTACTAAAAAAACAAGATTTCATCATACTACACACAGTCCACATGTAAGGATTCATCTCAAACTCTCAGTCCACATGTAATAAAGATTGGCCCGATAAGAATAGGATTTGTTATCATCAAAACTATGGAGGGATCACAACACATGTTTAATGGAAAACAACTACTTACTCCGCTAGTGCTTCTTATTTGTGTCGTATGTAAGAGATGATGACATTTGACTTGTATAGTCTCTTTCTCCGTTCCCTTTGATCGAGCAGATAATGGGATGAAATCCGGTAGCTGGGTTTCTGAATTTAAATGAATCTGTCGCTTATCTCAAGCTTTTCTTATTTGAGTTCCCGATTAGTTTAAGCAACACCACGGATCATGGAGATCCTCAAAACCATGGAGTGATAAATGCAGATTCTTACCAAAAATGAGTTGATACTAAAAGGAAAGTGGAAAGAGAAAGAAACTGTTTATTGTATGATTTAGGGGTGTCAACTGGATCGAGCCGGCCCAAAAATCCGATGACCTTATTATATTTTACACGAATTTGGGTCGGATATTTTAACCTCTTTTGAATTTTAAATCTGGCTCGACTTGGGCGGCTCCGTAATTAAAAAAAAACAAACAACAAGGCATTAATTCTAATATTCTAAAATTTTAGATTAAAAATTGTGTTGTGGAGTTATGCTTAATGACTTAATATCTATTTTATGTTTGTAACAACTAGAAATAAATTTATCTAGATTAATCTAATATTTATTTTATGTTGTTTTGATTCAATAAACATTAATTTTGTTGTAAAAATAAAAAAATAATAAAAATATTTTTATAAAGGCAAAATTGAGTAGGACCGGATCTTACTTAATCATCTTAAGATCCGAAATTTTAAAAATCGGGTCTCGCTTTGAACTAAGTCTGACCGACCAATCGATTAGAGATCGAACTGAATTCGAACAAGTCCAAACCCAAGCTGATCCATTCGCACCCCTAATGGTCTTTGTCTTGTTTCTATAATGACGTTCATCAGTCATCACCATCTCGATCAACTAAACTTCGAAGCCATCTCAGGGGCGCTGGTTTTGTTGGCCAATGGATCGTCGACATGCTTTCTTTAATTTTTGTTGTTTTTTCTTGCCATTATGTAGAACTTTTACCGTGTATATTGATTTAAAATGAAAACTTAAGGTTTTTTTTTTTTTTTTAACACTGAGCATGCTCAATTCTCATGCTTGTATCGAACGGGATCTCTGGTTAGATCAGGACGCTAATTAACTATGCTATGTGTTTTCTTTTCGAGAACTGCATCACAGATTTTCCACGAAGACTGTCATTCTTTTAATAAAAGTCGAACTTTTTTTTAGAGAAAAGGTGTAATATACTGCTAAGCTTGTCATAAGAGAAGTTGGACTTAAGTTGAGAGTATTTTCTAAACAAAAATGTTTAGTGCATTTCAAAAATTATACTTTTTTTTATGCATTTTGACTTTTCGAGTATTACCCATTATATTAGAAGTACTTTGTGTCTATCTAATGAAAAATAAAAAGTATATGAAAAAATATAATTTTTAAGTGCAATAAATGTGTCTCTTTCCTCATCAAACAATAAAAATAAACCGTATTCTAATTCTATTTCATATGTAAGGGAAGCAATATTCCTTTTTATTTTCATCATTAAATAATCTGATTTTTTTCTTGAGCACATCTAGAGCAAAGGATCGTGTTTGTTTCTAGAGATTTTATTTGATTTATTAATCGATCCATTGCTGAAGGTGTGTTGTTTTTCGTTCATTAGTATAAACCCAGGGATTATCACTGTGGAATAGTTCTTTCGATTGTGTGCAGAGATATCTTTTGTTCTATTGTTTTCTGAAAAGGTTGATAAACTTGGCCGATATGTAAAAGATATTCTTTATTTTCCATCAAGCAGATATTATAAAAAAAATATTGTGACATTTTCACTTCGTACAACATTTTCAAGTTGAACATTTTTTATATACCAAGATGGATGATTCTATCTTTTTTAGTCGAAAAAGAAAAGTGAAAAACAGTTTTTGAAACCAAAAAGACTTTTATCTTCTTTACTGTCTAACTCCAAAAGTTTTTGTTCTTGATACCTTGTAAGATAAGAATCTTCGTAAAATGGGATAGCCTAATTAATTAACAGCACGTCTCTTTATAGTTAAAGTAGAATTCATCCTTCGTTTTTTGTTTTTTCTTTTCCACTCGTGAGATTTAGTTCATTTCATTTATTTTGTAAAGAATTGCATTATCTTTTTTTTTTTTTGATGAGTAAATTGGTTGGTTGAAGCTTTGATGCTATATATGTATACACATTTAAAATGAAAGCGTGTGGTTGTCATGTAGGATGTCTTAATGGATGCTATAATGTGAAGAACAATTTTCTCGTTCTGGCCCATGTAGGTGTTGAGTTATGGGGGGTGATAAACTGGATTTGGGTCAGATCTTGACGAGTCCTAACGAGTGCGGCAGGGCCCATCTGCAGAAGTAAGCTCAGACCTGTGGATTTGGGCCGTATTATGACAACTGACAAGACCAAACCATGCACAGAAGTAAGCTCATATGGCCTGTTATGGGCCCAGTTTCGTCGGCCCATGTGGCTGGTTTAGCACCACCACAGCCCAAATCCGATCGATCCATGCCTTTCCGGTTTGGGCCACCAATTAGTTTTGTATCCTTAGAGGAGAGGCCCACTGTCTCAAACATCAGCTACGTACCGACTTCAAAGCTAACGTTGCCCCTCTCGGTAGTGGCCTTTGGTCGAATGTGGCGTCCACTCTAATATGTGTGTGGCCAAATAGATATAATCAAACTAAAAAATATCAAAAACATGAAGAAGCTTTTGGGCCTTTGGTAGATATGTGGTTCTAACTTGTTGACGTGCTGGGCTCACAAGCTCATCTCGTTAGCACACCTGATCAAGTACTGGAATTTATTGAATGCTATATCTCAAACTACCAAAAAAAAAAGGGTACTGAAATTTATTTGGCCATCAAGTTCGATCAGATGACCGAATACTATTAATGTGCATGGGAAGAGAGAGTTTCGGAATGAGAAAAATAGCCGGTGCGTCTGCAAATTAGTTCACAAAGTGGGCGGAGCGGAACCCACACGTACGTACACATGTATATACTAGCACACGTACGCAAGTATGTGCGTCCGCTAAAATATATATTTGGGCCTATACAGATGGCTGATTCTTAGCCGTCTGATCAGATGGGCCTTATTGCATGTTCCAATCAATTGGCCGCCCCGCTCCTCCATCAAGGGAGCAAATCTATGAAAGCAGGCGGGTCGACATCGATCCGTGATTAATTTCCCGGTCATGCATTTTTACCAAAGACTAGTACTAGTGCTGATCATAAGGAGACAAATTCGTTGTTGATCATCATGTCAACCTCACAACCGTGTCGACAAGAAGCCATCCAACCATGAGTAGACACCCCAGATTCCAAGACAAGGAAGGAAATTAAATGGTGCACTAGCTAGCTAGTTAAGACGCCTACATCGATCGACGAAACTAGCTACTAATCTGCTAATTAATAAAATACCACAAGACATGTATTATTTATTTTGTAAGTAATAAAATTGACGTGAATTGTAACAAAAGCAATTGTATTGGCTGAAGAGAGAGAGAGAGAGAGAGAGAGTCAGTCTTGTTAGATTTTCTCATTTAAATAGAATTATTTTCTTGCAAATCCACGTCAACTTGTAATCTTGCAATAAATATTTCTACCATAATATGGTTACTCATTCATTTTTTTATCATCACAGATTTAAGCTATTTATTGAAAAAGGACTTGGGCAAAGGGACTATATATATAATATAAGAGAAAAATTTATTACACTTGTACATTGTATTAGGTAACAAATTCATGTGACATTTAACAATTAGATTGTCATTTTATCACTCTTCGAAGTGCCACATAAATTATTATCTAATCACATTATATTTAAAATACAATATACAAATACAATAAACGGTTCTCATAATATAAGAAGCCTTCGAAAAAGGGAACAATGCGGATGATATTGTTGAAGTAGTACTATACATGGAAGAAGCATATTATATATACATTTCCTATGCTGTACAGCCATCTAAGCTGTGATCCCAATGTAATGGGAGGTGGGAAAAGTTCCTTTTCCAAACAGCATGTTCATGTGCTCTTCTTACATCTGTCTAATCAATTGAATCCAAACAGAGAGAGAGATGCAGAAACCCACACCATAGGGAGTCCAATCACATAGACTTTTGCGAAGCCCTAAACTGTGATTTGTGTGGTCCGGAAGAATTGAAGATCCCTCACCCCCGCTTTGGGGTCTTTTTTTTTTCTTTTCTTTTTTTCTTGTGATCCTTTTCCTTAATCATGACCTTGGGAGACAAATGGCCTGGCTAACGCAAACGTGGGGGTTCATCAGTGGACCCATATTCTTTTTTTTTGCTAACGAGGAAACCCCGCCCCGTGTGATTTTGTGGACTAAAGAATTGGTGTTCGTGAACTCCAAGGTCAGGACTTGGCAGCTCCTACTTTTCGTATACCCGTATTGTCCTTACCCCACTTGACCAGGAAAACCCCGGACCTACACACCTCGAGGATTATATGTAGATCAGGTAAGCCCCCCCCAGGAATCGAACTCGGGACCTCTTGCTTTTTAAACAAGAGTTCTTACCGATCGACCCAGCTGGGGTCCTCAGTGGACCCATATTCATCTCTCCGCTGTGGTTCACCTTCCATAATTGGGGAGATTTAATATACATAAACATAGGGTAACCTTGAACTCAACTCACTAGGGGCTACACTCATCATTTGCTTTTGACTTCCTTTACTGTCTGATAATATTCTAAATCCTTCTGGAAGTTTGCCACTTTCAAAACTTACCGTCAATTGCTTCATTGTCTGTTGGGGGGTTGAGATTAGATACCATCTCTGATGAGGTATCAGGTGTATACAGCTATATTATAAACATTAAAAATGCACATATCTGAGAAACATGTTAGGACCTGCAGGATAAGAAACGTCCCAAGATTTGTTTTTTTTTTTTAAATCACATATGTCCGCACTTTGCCGTGTTGTGCATACCGTTCTGGAGAGTCGACATGATCTTTGACACGGTTGGGTCGAGTGGGAGACTCAAAGGAGAGGAGGACGACCGAATAGGGGGGACGGGGAAACTCGGAGTGGCAAGGAGGGCAGTGCAGGGGAGGATCGGAGGGGGTGCTGTGCAAAAGGAAGAGGGGCGATCTAGAAGGGGGGGTGCACGGATTCTAGAGGAGTGTTGTGCAGAGGGGGAGCGGCGTGCTACATAGAGAAAGGGGAGGGGGACTTGGTGGGGGAGAAGGGGCAACTGGGACTGGAGGTTGTAGGCTACACAGAGAAGGGGAGGGATTTGGAGGGGGAGGGGGCTGCTAGAGTAGAGAAAGAGAGAGAGGGAGGGCGTGCATGGATGGGGGTGGAGGGTGATCAGCAGTGTGTGAAGGAGATCCGTTGCGATGTGTCATATCGTATTGGGCTAAAAAAATTTCAACTCAGTTCAATCCTTCGACATGACCAACCCTGTCCATGAATATAGATCAGGCAACTAAGAAATTATATATTTAATTTTTTAAAAAATAAAAATTAAATGAGAAAAAAATTGTATATATTGGTCGAGAGTATGAATTTTCGTCGTACGCGTGCAACTAAGTGGGTTGTGTCAAGTGCCCTCCCAGTTGTCTTGTCAACGGGCCGGGGAATTCTCTACTTACAGCACAATGAAGTCATAAACAAAAGGGATGTGCCCTATACCTAAGGTAGGAAGTAGGATCCCATCAAAATAGCATCAGTGTTGAAATTATATATCCAAGACGGATTAACATATAGTTGCTACTCGATCTGTTTGAATTTAATATTTCAGTCAAATCACCATGCATTTGGCTCCAAATGAAGCAAGGTTGGCAGCTAGGATAGTCTTCAATGGTGGTTAATTAAGCAACTGGTTTTTGTATTTATGCAGAGGCCGGTGACAGATGCAATGTATCTTCTAACGTTTTTAGAGTTCTTCAAGAGGATACCTCATACCAGTGCAACTTCTTTACCTTATCGACGAGTACAAAGGATCTACCAGCACCTTCTCCGTTAAGACAAGACAAATATATATATATATATATATATATATATATATATATGTTTATTAGATATTTAGTGCATTGTTATACCAATGTACCAACCGATAAAATAATATTAATGCCAACGAGTTCTCAGCGCTCTTCAGCTACAAAATGATTTAAAGAATATGTCATAAACCTGGCTAGAAGGTCATCAACAAGTGCCATCCCTCCTTGCCCCCTGGAATCACAGAATACCAGCACTTCTCTCTCTCTCTCTCTCTCTCTCCATCTTCCTAGTATAGACTGTAAATAAACTTCAGATTTTTGTTTAAGCACATCAAACTGGTGCAAAGTCTACTCTGTTTTGTGTTTTATATATATGCTTGGGCAGTGGAAAGCTTTTGCACCAAACTTTGGTATGTACAAATTAAGCTTAGGTACAACTTTAGTGAACTAATAATTGCATAACCTTTCTCTCATTGGTTTATATTTTCACTTGATTTTTAGATGGTTGACATGACGTGTGAGAGAAGTAAAAGATGCTTCCTCCATGGATTTTGTCTTTTACATATGGCATTTTTCTAAATATATATTTGCAACTGGATGCCATTTGCTGCCATAACAGCAAATATTCCTCATATTTATATGAGGTAAGAAAAAGCCATAGCAAAATGATGAGCTCTTGCATCCCCACATGCAAATATCCTGGCCGCTTCTGAGTTCGAGCGGGAGGGGCGATGTTATCAGATGGGTACGAAGGAAGTGGGCTTTGCGAGAGTTCAGTCTCTTCACGGGTCTACCTGAAAGGGACGGGATATGATGTGATTGAAGGGGGTGTTCCAGATGATGCCATATATCCTCTCCAACCCTCACATGGCGATAACTTCTACCCCCTTCAAACTTTGTTCTCCAAAGAAGCACAACAAAGGAATCAAGGAGGACCCCCTTCCACATATGTGACGAGGACTACAAGCAAAGGGAAAAGAGCGAATACCCTTAATATGCTGTACAGCTTTTTAAGGTTTCTCCAAAATTTTCCCACCGTTTTCTCCGTCCATCTCTACTGTTATCTATGTGGGCACCCATGAGCAGGTGCCCCTGAATGGGAAGCGCTCACCTGGCTGTTCACACATCAAATCCACATACACATGAACAGTTGATTGATTGGGGCTGTCAAATCAATTGGACAACACTGGGCTTGCAAGTGGACAAATGGAAATGGAAATGGAAAGCGAGAAGGGAGATCTCTCTTGTGGGCGTCCAGTAGGTCATCCTTTCTCTTGGGCAGTCAAGTGTGATCCAAGGGAGGCTAATCAAATGAACAGCTGGGAGGGTTTTCAGATTGACGTGGCTCCTGGTGTAGGAAGAAGTAGGACTAGGAAGTAGATCATTGATTGGTGGCGGTTCAAAAGGAAAATAGTGTACTCAGCTTCTTCTGGAAAGATTCTAATTAACTTTATAAGTTTTTTGGAATGCCAAGGGTAAAGGAATTGTGATTTTAGTCTTTTTTTTTTTTTTTCTTTTCATCTTTTTTCTAAAAAAAACATCGTTTTGACATCGATTCTATTCCTTTGAAACAATTTATGGATCAAAAAATTGACTTAGCATCCAACCACATTGACGTAGTTTAGTCTCATGTTGAAAACTCTTGATAGTTTCATCTCTTACATATATGAAAAATATTTATTATTCAAACGTTTGGGTATCATGATATCTAAGCACTGGATACATAGCGAGTGACCGTCCGGCCCCACCACCTTAATCAAGCGTCTGTCACAAGTGCAGGTGGTGGGGCCTGCACAAGTGGTGGGATCTCACTCGAACTATGTCTAACATTTGAGTATCATGATATTTAGGCGTCTAAATATATAATTAACATCTCCCTATAGATATAGAGGACTTTAATTTAATGCCTAATTAGGTTTGAGTTAAAGTTCAGACCTTAAATATATATGCTTTCATGTGATATTAAATTGGGTTTATCCATTAAATTTTTTTACATTGTTTTTACATATATCATGCGTCCCAGATTGGTTGATTATTCGGCACAAAGGACGAGGTAGTACCATATTAGAAATCTGTTGAAGTTTTACCTCTTAGAAATATTCCTTCAATTCAACGTCTATGTTTTTAATTAGAATTCGATCTGGCTTAGTATCATCAAGGATATAGGTGCCATCAATAAGCTCAGAATGGATTAGGCCTATGCGACGAAGGTGAAGTACCCTAATCACTACAAGGCTGCTAGCTATATATATACGTGCAATTATATGTTATAATGTAGTTTCATATATAGCCATATAAAAGCCGTCGCGGCAGTACTTTAATGTATTGTGACTTAGTAGCACATTTGACTTTTTTCCCTATCCAAACATTTTAAGTGAAGAAAAGTTAATTATATATTTGTTATCCCAATTAATTCTTACTTCATTCCTCACATGGCAGCACGTAGCTAAAAAGTCATACTGCGCGGCTCCTCGTGCAGTACGATATATCTTCTTCTTCTGGAGCACAGATACGACAACTGCCTCTCGCTTTAAGTTCATCTTATTAGATTAGATGTTTGTCTTCCGGTCTAATCGTCCGAGCAGAAGAATCCAGCCCCGATCAAGCACACATATAGATGGCCACCTCGATAACTTAGACTTCTTCCAACCCAATTAGTACAGCCAATGTCGTTCCCAGCTCTCTTCGTTTTTCCTTCGAATAGACTTGCACCCAATTCCGATGAGATAAACATATATAGTTTCTGAGCCTGGTCAAATGCTTTTATGTCTTCAAACAACAGCCACGTTGGTCGTCTCTCCTGGCCATCTTTTTCCAACTTAGTTATTCCAAAACTTATCTTTCAAGGAAGGGGGTCTTCCCCTTCCACCCCGTTTTTTGTCAAAAAGGTGTGGTTGTCCATCATTAGAGATAGACTACTGTGAGCACAGATATGGATCACAACACTGATGGCCTCCCCTCCGTGGGGTGCTCTTCCTTCCGCATGGATCTAACTGTAATCAGAAGTACGTGTACCATGATTACTTGCACCTCATGTAGGCAGGGGTACATCAATCTAGTCCTACGAGCATGCAGCCATATATTATTGATTGGGAGACAAGTTTAGTCATATTGCTTCTTTAACAATATTCGCAACACGTACGTAGTCAAGATGATAATAGAGCAACCTCACGGTGTTATCCTATACATAGTTGTGTGTTACGTTTCCTTTCTTTTTTTTTTTTTGACACAATGTTACTTTTCCTTTCTACTGTTTGAAACAAATTAAGAGTTGAAGTTGTGTTGGATATACTCTCATTTTTAAGGTTGACATTTCTCATATATATACACATTTCTCATATATATACACGAGCTAGTTCGTTGGATTCCGCCTGTAGATGGATTATGTTTGAATGTTGATGGCGCTGCCAATGATAATCCTGGGACATGTGGTGGGGGTGGTTGTATCAAGGACAAGCAGAGTAAGATTCTGGTTGGCTTCGCTCACATATATGGGGAGGGTAACAGCTTTATTGCAGAAACTCGCGCCTTTTATGATGACATTCGTCTGGCTCATACCATGGGAATCAGATTATCAATTATTTATTCAGACTCCTTATCTTTGGTTACATCGCTCCATTTAGGTTCCTGCATTGCTTGGAAAGCTCATGTTTGGTGGAGGGCGGTTGAGAACTGGTTGCAAGAAGATATGCAAATCCTCTCTTATGTTTACCGTGAGGCTAACCAAGTGGCTGATCAGCTAGCAAAACATGCTATTTCTTCTATGAGTAATGAGATTTTTTGGGGTTTTCATAGTCTTTCAAACTCTTGTAAGGGGCCTTTGATTATTGACAGATTTGGTCTTCCTAATATTAGGCTGGTCTGACGGGACTTTGTCCTCTTTTATACATTTTTTCGTCATTTATATAGTTTCGGCCCATATCACTTCACTGGTGGAGTGGTTTCATTCGTCTCCTTTGAGAAAGGGTGCACTCTCCTGGTTAATTTTCTGATGACCAAGTTTTAAAATAAATAAAAAAAACAGCTAGGTACGCGCGCGCGACTGAGTTAATTAGAGGGGCCGATACAACTGATGATGATAAGTTTTAGAGAAAAAGGCACCACCATACCACTATCATTCGAGTTAATTACATATTCAAGTATGTCTGGCTTATGTCATGTTTGCAGTAAAGAGAGAATGTGGAATGTTAATTTTGACTGGAACTATGAAAATGTCAATCCAAAGAAAATGTGTTAGCAAATCATTCTCCTTGTGAGTGGTAGAAGAGATTCAAGAACGCTGTTAAAGTTTGTGATTCTCTCATGCATCATGCACAAAACAGAGAGGCAACAACGCATGGGATCACTTGGAGGCACCATTATCCTCCTCATCTCATACGAGTGGCCGGCGTATATATATATGCAGTCTAGCTTCTAGGCAGTCTGGGGGTGTTCTTAAAAACTACTAGCGTAGCTGCTCGCATGTGATATATGCGAGTATAGATCAGATATTCGACCATCTTTACCTTTTTCAGGATAAAAAACTACCTGATAGTGCATAGCAACTAATTTGGATGCAGATTATAAGATGCTAAACATTGTGTGCATAGGCAGCCCTGCACTCTCGATCGATAGCTTTCCCGACAGGATGGATTAATGTTGTGATCTCACTTTACAAATTAACGGCCTGATCAGCAATGCTACATTCTTTATCGAAAAACATGCATCTATATATAGGAATCGGTATTCTCCATTTCATGCACAGTCTCGTCCACTTATTAATTGTTCCTTGTTCCATATATATATATATATATATGAGGTCTTGGAGTATGCAAAGTGTGCCCTTAATTGTACACCATCGACCTTGACTCTTCATAGTATTTTGCCACTTTCATATGTTTCTTTCTGCCTCCCATCCCATCCCATCAGATAAGTTGGATTGATCTTATGGCACAGAGTGGTACTGATGCCTAGCTTTCGAAAAGGTACTTCTCCCCTTTCATTTCATTCTTTCCCATCTCACTTATCGTTTTTCTTTTCTTTTCTCCTTTCTTTCTTCTAGTTATAATTAATGACCCCTACAGAAATCAGAAGAATATTAGTATTATAACCATATTAGACATATCAAAAGAAGACTGGTGTGACTGTTTCATTCAAGGTGCAAAACACATGCAATAGACAAACATCTTATCTTATCTTAAAGGTCCACACAGCTGCTTGCTCACATCAAATCACTTACAAAAGCTCTAGCTACTCTGTGCCATATGTTACAAAATGGGGGGGGGGGGGGGGGGGGGGCGGGGAGGGGCGGGTAATAAGGAAATCTTAGATTCCCCAGTTCTCTAGCTTCCTAGCCTGCCACAGCTCATCCATGCTCCATAAGCTATCCAACGTGTTGTCAGCACCACAGTTAGCCAACGCGGAGTAATCATAGACCAAGCTGCCAACGGCGGCGCTGCACGATGCCGGAGTGGGGGCTACCACGCCAGGGCCCGCCTGGCCACAGGAACTGTTGCTCTGGTGGCCAGTGAGCAACGCGTCGTATTGTTGGAGCAGCAGGTTGCCCACAGCATCAGAAGGTGTTTGTGAAAATTCCTGAGCGATATCAGCGGGCTGAACGACTCCCATCGTCGTCTCCGATGAGATGCAAGGGCTGCAGTTCTCTAAGCCAGAGAGCTCGTAACAAGGCCTGGAGTTAACAAATGTGGCCTGCAAGTCTGTGGAGAAGAGGGCAGTATGAGGAAAGAGGCCTTCTTGGGGGGTATGGCCGAGTAGGTCGGCATAATTAGGGTTTAGATTTTCTGCGGAAGGAGGGGAGGACGCCATCTTCTCCAGCAGCCTCGGCATCCAGAAGCAGCGGACTGCGTCCCTGAACACCGCGCTGTTGGCGTCGATTTTGAGTTGCCTCGCCTGCTTCTGCACCCTCGTCCTCCAGTAGTTCTTGATCTCATTGTCTGTTCTTCCTGGTAGATGCTGCGCGATCCTAGACCACCTATCCACACACACAAACAAATGAACATGAGGACATGTAGATAGAAAAACAAAGATATATATATGACAGGAAAAATACTAAACGAAGGAGCTGAGAGATCATTCCTTCTTCCATGATCATGTACTTAATATGTATTCATTCATTTAGTAAAGCAATAGACACAGGAGATCTCGAAATAGGCTTTTGGTGGGGAACCTAGCTACTACAAACGATGCCTCATGGGATGAAGGACCTAAATGCTCGATTTCTTACCTCATATCCCTCATACCATGAAAGGCATATATATATGTAAAGACTATTGGGTACCTGTTTCCCCACTTGGAGTGCAGCTCCAGGATCAAGATCTGTTCTTCTGGGGTAAGATTTCCTCTCTTCACATCGGGTTTCAGATAATTGAGCCATCTCAGCCTGCAACTCTTGCCCGTCCTCTTCAAACCTGACCGAAACCCGTTGACAAAAGATGAGATAGAGAGAGAGCCATAGTGTTGGAGCCATAAGATACAACAAAACTTAACAGAAGCATGCAATTAATACTTGGAAGAGATCTATCGTTTTCTCTTCACACAAGTGACCACCACAGATTTGTCTGGAAGATTGATCAGTCGGGGAAAGTGCCCCAGCTTGACATGATTAATACCTGAGCACCTGGCCAGTTGATTCCAGCGGCCCTCGCCATGGCAAGCAATGTAATGGATGAGAAGGGTGTCCTCCTCAAGGGTCCATGGCCCTCTCCTCAACTCCATGTCGTCTTCATACTTGGACCCATTCTTGGTGGACATCCCTGCTCCCCGGCCTCCCACAAACCCCAGCGAAAGATTCTGAGGGGGAAGCACTGAAGCCCAAGCTTTATAGCCAAGTCCTACGTACGTCTACGTGCCCAAAAAGGGTAACGGAACAGGTATGGTCTTAAAAAGTGTGGCATCCCCAAGTAACGGAGTAGACGGTCACCGCAACTCCAATTAATTATATATCCTTATTCTACCGTGGATCGATATAATAACAAGGATACGGACATAAAGTTTCTGAAGCACGATTTAGATTCAGACAGCACTATAATTGCTCATAGATTAATATTCTTCATTTAATACAAGGAAAGAGATGGAATAGCTAGTACCCCACAAGTTGGACAGTCAAAGAAACTTCGCAGCATATTATTTATAGATAAATCTTGAATGATGCCATATCTCTAAAAGGTTTTGAAAAAACAATATTATCTGATAGTTACATATGAAATATTTAATTATGTTTTAAGCCTAAAATACCGAGCAATTGAGTGTACATTCTCTCTCCCTATAGGGCTTGCCTTCTTTCTATCCCTCAGCATGATCTCTCTTTTCACTCTTGTCAGGTCGGTATAAATACGACCAATTTTTTTTCCTTTGTGCATGTTGGGGATTTTTTTTTAAACAAAATTATACATATATGTGTGCCGAAACTCTTGTCTCATGGTGAATCTCATTTATCTTAACCATTATGCATGCCCCATATTTAATCCGTGCTAGCATTAATTAAGTGTTCGTTGAGATCAAGTGTTTGGTGGATATGGAAGAAAAGATGCACATAAATTTTTGAAATCTAGAAAACAAGTTAGATTCAGCTGCTTCATCGCATTTTGGCAGACATTAGACATTGCGTACAAGGAAAGCATTTACAAGATAATAACTTAAGAAGATCGAAAAGAATTCTTAGCAACTTTTCTCTTTCTCTCTAGAATTAATATTTGTTCTTCACATATATATTTTCTTTCTATTGGGTTCATGCCTCCTACATTAGGAGCCATGAATTACAAGTTGTAGCTCAATTTCATTAATTTAATCCAGTATTGCTTACCAAAAGACTAAAGCTATAAAGGATTTCCGATGGATCTTCTGCGAAGATATATGTACATTTATCCGTGAACACTCGGTCTTGTATTCTAAAGAATTTCTAAAGTTACAGTTAGGGCTATATATATATAAGAATATTGCACTAAGGGAGAATCCAAGATATTGTTCCTCATATATAAAGGATAAAGTAGAAGGTGTGGAACCACCATTCAGCACGATACGTTTGTTTTCTGCTGCTTCTAACCTAAAAGCAAAGCAAGCCCAAGTTGATTCACGCGCGAGTTTTCTTATGCTTTCTTCATTTGATTATATGAATGTCTAGACAACTCCGAAAGAAATCTTAGCATCTCTCTGTCTCTCTCTAGATCTTGTGTCTCTGGTGTGAGACGACGTACACACACGCGTTTATATATATGTAAAGATATGGGCCGGGGATCGATGGAGAGATGAAAAGAGAAATGCTAATTAGGGAACCGCGTTTCATGGGGAATGCGTCATATCAAGCACTTGGGACTTTCTTAGATTCCCCTTCCCCCCTTTTTTTCTCTGAAACGTGCTTGACTGAACAAAATATCACATATTAAACTAACAATATTAGGCGTTAGAGGAACGTGTGGCTATTCTCTGTCTCTCTCTTGAGTACTACTCCCAACCCCCAACTATTCCATCTGGTTTGCGTAATCAGACGGCATTTCAGCTGCTGGAATTTCAACAACAGCCTTTTGCGTGGATCTCCACGTTTCAAAGAGGATGTCTGCCGGCCATTTCCCCATCATGTAGTCTCATGTTTCTCCGCAGCCATCAATGAAGTTAGCAGCAGAACTTGGAGTTCTACGCTGAAATAACTTGAGCAATACGCATGTTTCCTTTTGCCCCCCTCTGGAGAACACCTCTTTACTATATAGTTTAATCGGCCGGTTCACAACATAAACACTGCGAAATCCACCGTGCAACAAAGTTTTTCCATGCATACATCGCTGAATCCATTAGTTTGATTGGTCTCAGAATTACTGTACCCATACGTGCCTGACAGGCAAAAATGCATGTTTTGAATAAATACTGCCATAGTATTATCTTCTTCCCGAGGGGACTCAAGGTGAAGGTCAGGTAATCACATGCAAGTTGCAGACTTGGATAGCCTTAGGATTCACTGTTTGGCGAGGAGCTCAAGAGTTTCATGTGAAGGAACGATATTTAATTGGTTGTATGGTACTTACAAATTAATCTTCAATAAATGTTATTATTAAGCCATGTGAACAACATTCTTAGCAATCTTGAAGCATTATATTAATCTTGCCAAGGACAAGACTTCAGTGCCAGGGTTTTGATATGTATATCTTGGCCTGTGTCCGACCACAACCCCCCACCCTCCCCCCCAAGCAGGATCTGATCCAATGTGTACGCACGAAGAGGACAGGAAGTACAAAAGGAGGATTCCAACAAAAAATTAAAAAAAACTACAAAAGAAGGGAATATATCTCGTTAAAAGAAAATTTTTACACTTATTTACTTCTGGTGAAGAAAGATATATCGTCCGTTACTTCAAAGTAGTAGCTCCCTATTTTCCATGGCAAAAGGATTCTGCCACTGCAGCTAAATTTGACTCAGGGTGACAGGAATACTGCTCTTCTCAGTGACTGTTTGTCAACAGTTCTCTGAAAAAAAAGACTTTAATTAATGTCTTGGTGATGTCTCTTCACGCAGTTACTCTCATCCAAAGTTGGAAGCAACCTCTGAGTCTGAAGAGGAGATGAGCTAACAGAAAGAAGAAAAGAAAATTTCTGGGCAAAATGGCTGGTGGGTGGGGAAGAGGATGAAGATAATTGGTGGGCAGTATTGCTGCATGAGGACTTTGACATGCAATTATTGATGGCCCTGCACCAGTGTTCTTTGTGTTATCTGATAAAGGGGAAGCAAAAGAACTGGGAGAATACTATTTTTGGATTCCTCATCTCTTTTCCTTTTTATAGCTCCACCCCTCAGTCCCTCTTGCCACCAACGAAGAGTGGGTGTCAAATCTCCAAACCTTCTTAGTTCACACACACAACTTTGATGTGCCATGAGGATTACAACTCATGCTGAAATGACCACCATTCCACCATCCATCCCCAGTCCAAGGCAATAGCAGCTACTCCTGTTCATCAGCGTCTCAGATGACGTCATGTTGATTAATGCCTGCCCACTACACCTACGAAGTGGTGGCCACATCTCAGCCATCGGATGAACTACACAGGTTCCGATCCCACCACCTACCATCTCACAAATGGTGACCATGGTGGCTGTCAACGCCTGTTTGGCTGCAGGGCCTTGGGTTTTCCAAGCCTACATCAAATAGGTTAGATGAATCCTACAACGAGTTCAACTTCAGATAATATGAACGATGATGATAATGGTGACGACAGTGACGATCAAGGTGATGACGGGAGATGAATCTGCTTGTCTGCAACTGAAACAACAGGCCTCCCAAGACGTCTCCCTGAGAGACGAGTGCACCAGCCAGCACAAACTCTGGCATTTCACATGGGCAAAATGATGAGATTCCAAGGAGCTAAAACAAGAGCCAGTAGGAAAAGGAGCGTTGCCTTTTACGATGCCCTTAGTCTTCCACAGCTGCAAGCAAGCATCAGGATTTGCTATTGCACGCTGGTGGTAGCTAAAGCCAATTCTATTCCATTTGGTGGATCAACATTAAGTTTTGGACTGTGATTTAGACTAGAGCACTAGCTAATACCCATCATTATCATAAACACTCACTTAAGCCTAATTAGCTGCGGTTATTACCCTAGCATTAGGCATTCAGGCCTATATATCATATTCTAGATCAGCTTTTCTAGAGGGATCGAGTTTGGTTCTATGCAATTTGTTTAAGTGATCTTAACAGTGGGTTAGTCTACAAAGCCACCGTCAAGGGAGTAATAAATATATGTAGAAGATATGTAAAGACAAAACTTGCCCTGCTGAAGAGGATTCTATTAGCGTTAACAGGCTAAGTCCTTTGGTCTGAGGCATGTGTAGGGCAGTCAAAGAGTTGGTGATCCACGGCGTTGTTCATGCATGTTTGTTATGATTCCACCATGGTTACATTGACTAGAAACTTCCTTCTTCTTCTTTGTTCTTCTTGTGTTCTTCCTATATTCTATATCAACATATGTATATGCTGGTCTTGTCAGCATAACTAATTAATCATTGCGTCTATGTATGGAGAAGAACACGGTTTCAGAGAAGCCGCATATGTAGAGAAGCGTCTTAATTAGCAGCATACCCTAAACCCTGTGTTACAGCTGTGGTCAAACTGAGCCGAACTTGATGCCATTCTGGTCCCGTAAGACTAGGCTTTGATTGCAGGAAAGATTTGTATAGCTTTATAAACAAACATGCGATGTGGGTTATAAAAGTGTCGTCTTCTTAATTAACACAGTTAACAGACATCACAGTATTGTAATGTTAACTTGTTGGAAGAATCAAAAAGGTGGGTAGGTGTAGCAATAGAGATATATCTAGTGTCAGGATAAATAATCTTCCCTCCCTCCTCTGAACTTTTACGCAAGGAAATTAGACACCCAGTTGCATAGATCTCCTGATTCTTTTCCCCATATATATTGTCTTCACTAGATAAATCATTTATAAAGTTCCTAATAAAATAATATTGAAAAGTTGAGAGGCTTAGGCTAGTTTTTCGTTTTAACTTTGCTGTGACTGTTTCTCCAAGGAATGATGTCGGACTCTCTCTCTCTCTCTCTCTCTCTCTCTCTCTCTCTCTCTCTCTCTCTCTCTCTCTCATGCATGTGGTGGCATTGCATTTTATCTACGTACATCCACGCCTTACTTATTTGAACTCCTTGCCTCCACATGCAACTACATCAAATTGGTATGTTCACGGACAGACGTGGGAGTCCTAGTCCACACGGCGTTGCAGAATGGACAACGCCGCCCAATTGTGGAGTAGCTGGGAAAACGAGCAAAGGCCGCCAGTTTCCTTAAAGCAAGTGGAGCATTTCCGTGGCCGAGCAGCCTTCTTGTCTTCCTTTCCCTCCGATCTAGTCGGATGGTACAATGACCAAGTATTTATGGTTTTGTTTCGACAAAGACCACCCTAGCTAACTTGAACACTTAAAATCACACTACTAAGAACTTACCTATATAAAAGGCAGAAATTAAATCTAGTATAGGGCTTTATGCTGCAATAATAATTTTACCTTTGGAGCCAGTAGTAATCTACGTATTTTAGGTTTGGAGCTTCCAGTACTGCAAGTCCTAACAAGTCAACTATTTGACCCTCATGCTAGTGTCCGCAGTCAGTATAAGTAGGGCAACAGTGGCCGTATCAGAGTGAGTACGTACGTACAGAGTGGACAAAGATGAAAGATCTAGCCATCCTAAACAAATATATGGGTGTCACATGCAATTCGAGAATCTTAATGTGTGAATATGATTTATGGTGGTGGGTTGCAACGTACAACTATTCTCCGTATCTTGGTTTTTGCTAGCTTTTCTTGGATTCTGCTGTGATCACCTTCATAAACCTGGAGAAATCAAATTATACAGCCTGGGAGCTTGGAGCCGGAGTTCATTAACTAGCTACATGCACTCCAATAAAGAAGACTATATATATACACTCCGATCACAAGACTGAATTTTCTTCACGTACAATATGGGGGTTTTTATTGTCCCTGATCTCTCCACACAGGCCAGTAGAAGTAAGTACTGTTTATGATCTGCAGGCTTACGTCGATACCATGTCTTGTAGGTGACAGTAGGATCCTACGTATGTACGCTGTCGAATAGGCATCACGATCCCGACATAATGTATAAAATTCTTTAATGGCTTAGGTAGCATCGTTCTTTAAAATAACTGAAGCCTCTCTGTAGAAGGATTGACCATCACCACAAGTGTCTTAAGATTGGTCGCATCCGAACGATATGCAAATCGGAAGAAGGGGTTCCTTGTACGTACGTCCTTCTAAGTCATCTAATGCGCTCTCCAAAGATCTGCACTATCTACGCATGATAAGACATCAGTTAGCACCTCTCTTTAAACACTCCTTCGAGGAGACTATTCTGCTGAAACTTGGCATCGTATTACGTACGTTGAAAATATTAATGCCCAGGAACTGTCATCTCTAGCCTACGTTAACATTGGCATGGTGTTACATGTGATGGTACTTCTTGTGGCATAGATCTGGTTGTTGTAGAATACAGATGAATATTTCATTCAACTCCAGCACGTGCATGATACTACATACATTCATCGTATATGCAATTTAGATGCATAATGGCACCTGTTCAGTAAAAGTGAGTAACTTGGTCCAAGTGATCAAGGTTATAATTTCCTACGTTATGCACCATGAATTGAGCTCGGAAAAGCACTCCTAATCCTGTAGTCTTTTTCTTTCGCCATTTCTCCGCTTCCTGCCCTATTCATGAGCATTTCTTCCATTGGTATATAGGTCGTTCATGTCCCTTCAATTCAGCTGCGCATGCAATTATCCATTAGTATGGTTTGATCTATACCTAATCCCAAAGTTGAACAAATTGGATATCGTTCCTATGGTTTATGTCCAATCTTGAGACAAGATAGGGTCACAAGACCGTAATCACATTGTTGTCCTGTGTTCACTATATATCTTCACACGTCCTGCATGCACAATACAGTGTGCCAGAAGAAGGTGGCCAGTACGAACTTCGCAAGGGATATTGCCCAGAAAGCTTTGAGATCTAATGCCTTCCATGTATCCTCTTAGTTTGAATCTTTTAATATATAGTAAGTAAGAGTTGGAGCATGTAATTTAGCTCTACTCCATTTCGAATGTGGGAAAATTTTTGATGTACTTAAAAGTTTTCGGGCTCTAATTGATGAATGGAGAACCTTGAACCAGGCCCAACTAAGGCTTCGGCTGGGCTTTTTCACGACTACGTTTTGGACATGTGTAATACTTGCTGGATCAGGGGATTGTGAATGATGGGTGTCACTTCGTTGGCAATCTATATTCTCATTGATCTACACGGGAGAGAATAGAAGGAAAAGATGTAGGGTGTCCATACTTTTGCCATAAGCCTCATGCATGTCTTCTTTTGCTTTTTTCTTCTGAAGTGACTTTCGGAAACAATGGAAGAAGAGACTCTAAATCATGACATGGTTCCATCTACAATCCCTGCCAGTGTGTTATTTTCTTGGACATATCTTGCAAATGGTTTGGTTGAGTCCCTTTGGGATAGTCCAATCCACTGATAGCCCTAGTTGCAATTCTCTTGGAGGCGTCAAATGGTGAAAGATTGGGTTTCATTGAGCTGAGTTGGCCTAGTAGTCTAGGTTCAAAAACCTTACACACATCTAGCTTACACCTAGCTTGCGTGATTTTCTCTACTCTTAACCTCTAAGCTCGATTAAAGCAAATGACAAAGATTAACCCTCGGAAGTGGACCTTGTGCAGGTAAGAACAAACGGAAGTTGGATTGCAACAGATATTGCTCTTTGACCCATATAGTTTGAAAATACGTTAATAGTTGTGTTACGCCTCAACTCCCTTTG
Source organism: Colocasia esculenta (assembly GCA_014218235.1). Classification (NCBI taxonomy): domain Eukaryota; kingdom Viridiplantae; phylum Streptophyta; class Magnoliopsida; order Alismatales; family Araceae; genus Colocasia; species Colocasia esculenta. Next base: position 343,802 of record JACBKR010001043.1, read on the forward strand.
AATCAGTCCAACCCATTAACAGCCCTACTTGCCATTCTCTAAGAGGTCATCGGGTCAAACTTGAGTTGCGAAGAGCTATCCAGGTTATGCGGGAGAATCTTGGGTCTTCTTAATTTGTGCATTTGGGTCCATGTTATTTTTTAGATTTTGGGTGTCTTTTGGGCCAGATCTGTACCAAAGCTTTATTTGGGCCATTGGTAGCTAGGTATAAAGAGTCTTTTATACTTTTTCTTATGCATCTTCTATTTGGATCTTAGTTAAGTGAGTCTTAAGTCAACATATGGCCCATGCGTTAAAGTGGTTTGGGGCCAATGTGGTGGCCTTTAGGGTGCCCCCTCTATAAAGAGGTTGCAATAGTGAAGAGGATGGATGAATGATGACTTATGTATTTTTGGAACAAATTTCCCCTTGGGCGCCACCCTCTCTCCTCTCTTTCCCCATAGAGTCTCCCTGCGATGAGGAGCCCAGTCCAAGTAGAGTTGAGAGATTGATGTGGGGCTCCCAACCCTACTAGACACCACCACACGTTCGTTCTGATCTCCCTGCGATAGGGAGGCTAGTCAACCACCGTCGTCCTTCCCCTGCCATTCCTGCTCCTCTTCCCTCTTAGTCGTGTACAACACATTGGCTCATCTGGCCCATCTTCTTCACTAAGACACCATGGAGCCACCCCGTAGGAGGCTACTCGCCACCCGCTCACTTCCACTATCGCCCCCCTCTATGTCTTTGTTTCTCCTTCGATCATTGCAGTGACACCCTCTCTCCCTCTCCCTCTTTTCGCGTCCATTATACTGCCACCTTGGCCATCCGTAGGCTTCACATTATGTATCTAATAGCTTTGCCCTACCCGCAAGTGTGATCAACAGTGCCGCTACATCCAAATCTCTTCAGTTGGATGTTTGACACTTTGTCCTACACAGTTGATAGTAGGGGTGTAAACGAGCAAAGTGTGGAAATGGATTTTTTTAAAGATTAAAATCTTTTAGTTCTTTTTATCATGTTTTCTCATGTTCTCATGGATGCATCTTGCAAATCCAAATCCCGTCGAATGTTACTCGAGCAACAATGACGTGAGATGAATCGGCAATCGCATAGCGCAGGCGTGTCAGTCACTAAAGTGACAATCAAGTGTTCTGCCTCCGAGAGTCGGAGGGCTTTAGGTCTATTGTGCGCGCTGTTTGACTTCGTCAAACGATTGTGAAGATCGGGTCGGGACCAAGATCCCGCCGTTGCCTGAACGCAACGACGTTAATTACATCTCTTAGAAAGAGAAAACCCTTGATTAATCGCCAGAATGAAAAGTCTTATGACCTAAAACAGGACATCCGATAAAAGGCACAAAATCAAACCACAAGATGTAGTTAAGAATGCAAGAGAGTTGAATGTGTGTGTGCTCTTCATCTTTTGCATGCTCATTTATTTGCCCTTTTATTTGTTACACAATTTCTATATTTTGGGTAATGTAAGAAATTTGACATGCTTTGATTGTCATTGTTCTTTTCATGGTTCAATCTCATTTGACTCTTATATGCCCAAACATCGTCATGCACAATCCATTTGATTCGGCAAACAAGGCGATTCGGCAACCAAAACCATTCTGCGAAAGCGATTCAGCAAGGGCGAATCAGCAGGGGCGAATCGGCAACCAGACCCATTCTGCAAGGGTGAATCAGCAGGAGCGAATCGGCAGCCAGGCCCATTCTGCAGAGGCGATTCGGCAGGGGCGAATCGGCAGCACTGTTCACAGACCAAAAATGATTCGGCAGCCCTTGCAACGCACAAAACGCGTGGGAAACGGAGGATTCGAAGACCGGGTCAGGAGGGAATGACACCCAAACCATGAAAGGGCTCTGTTCAATTCCGGACGGGGCGTGGGAATCAGGTTATCCGGCCCTTTTGTCCAAAATATCAAATCGCAGTGATTCTGCGGCCCTATTTGTGCACGGTTCTTGAAATCCGTGAGGAACCAGAACTGACAGACGGGATGGCAACACCCACAATATGTATGGACACTATCTATGAGCTCGGATCGGGCACGGGGACGGACTATCCGACCCTTCATGTTCAAAGCTAGCTGAAAAAAGCGATTCGGCAGCACTTCAGAGACACAGTTCTCAAAATCCGGAGATGAACTGAGTGTCCGGTCGGGCTGACGAGCTATTCAACATATGGAGAATCCATCCATGAGCCTGAACCGGGCATGGGTACTGCATACCGAACCCTTTATGTTCAAAACCACCCGGAAAAGTGATTCGGCAGCACTTCGGGGACACGGTTCTCAAAATTCAGAGATGACCTGAGTGCCCGGTCTGGCTGACAGGCTATTCAACATATGGAGAATCCATCCATGGGCCTGAACCAGGCATGGGTACTGTATACTGAACCCCTCATGTTCAAAGTCACCCGGAAAAGTGATTCGGCAGCACTTCGGAGGCACGGTTCTCAAAATCTGGAGATGATCTGAGCGTCCAGTCGGGCTGACGGGCTATTCAACATATGGAGAATCCATCCATGGGCCTGAACCAGGCATGGGTACTGTATACCGAACCCTTCATGTTCAAAACCACCCGGAAAAGCGATTCGACAGCACTTCGGAGGCACGGTTCTCAAAATCTAGAGATGACCTGAGTGTCCGGTCGGGCTGACGGGCTATTCAACATATGGAGAATCCATCCATGGGCCTGAACCGGGCATGGGTATTATATACCGAACCCTTCATGTTCAAAGCCACCCGAAAAAGCGATTCGGCAGCACTTCGGGGACACGGTTCTCAAAATTCAGAGATGACCTGAGCGTCCGGTCGGGCTGACGGACTATTTATCATATGAAGAATCCATATATAGGTTTGAACCGGGCATGGGTATTGTTTACCTAACCCTTCATGTTCAAAACCGCAAGAGACAGCGAATCGGCAGCACTTCGGGGCCCGGTTCTCAAAATCCAGAAATGATCTCAGCGTCCGGTCAGGCTGACGGGCTATTCAACATATGAGAAATCCATCTATAGGCTTGAACCGGGCATGGGTATTGTTTACCCAACCCTTCATGTTCAAAACCGCAAGAGACAGCGAATCGGCAGCACTTCGAGGGCCCGGTTCTCAAAATCCAGAGATGATCTGAGTGTCTGGTCGGGCTGACGGGCTATTTAACATATGGAGAATCCATCCATGGGCCTAAACCGGGCATGGGTATTATATACCGAACCCTTCATGTTCAAAGCTACCCGAAAAAGCGATTCGGCAGGATTTGAGACAGTGAAACATGGCAGCAACAAGGGGTATTTGCACAGTGCTTTGTCTGCTCTTTGACCCATCAGAGGAGGCACATACATGGCCCTATATGACCCCCTTTGATTGGGCCTTCCAAATTCCACAGTTAAAGCTCAAACTCAAAAGAAGGGAACATTAAAAAATTATAAACATGACAATGAGTAACTCCTCATGGAATGCTCCTAATGAGCTGAGGAGCACCCGGTTGCCTTTTCCACTACCATCAACGGAATGGTACAATGGAGCTCATGTCAGGAAAGAGGGCAAGGAATGTATATGTTATAAAAGGGAAACAAAGCTTCATCCAAGCACATCGGTTTCATGCTACCCATAAACAAGCATAAAAAAAATAAAAAAAAAATGAACAACAAAGAACACAGGAAGCATCTGCGCCATTTTCTGCTTAGTTAAAAGCTTCACATAGCTGATGCCATGCAAGAAAGGGTGATAAGGAAAAGCTCTTTCACTGTTAGGGAAAAAAGTTTTACATAGAAAGGGAAAGAGAGAAGAAAGCAAACAAAAGAAGACACAAAAAATGGGGACTGCCGTAGCAGTCCCCTTGGCTGCCTTCTCTTCCTCTGCCCAACCTCTTCTCTCTAGCTTCTTTCCCCTCTCTTTCTCTTGGACAAAAGCAGGTGCAAACGAGCTGGGGAGGGCTTCCTTGCTGCTGCAACTATTACCTTGTCTGGTCTCTCTCAAACTCCTCAAGCAACACAGCCACACAAGCCTTGTTCCTTTTGCTTTTTCTCTTCTTGTATGCAAGGACCCGCAGCCCCTTCCTTCCCTGCTAGCAGGTAGCACTAGGCGAGAGGAAGGAGGAGGTCCTTTGCACTGCTTCTTCAAGCCTCTTCCGTGGGCAGCCCAGAAGCAGGTTTCCTGGCCGCCGCTCCTCCCTTCTCTGATGAGGAAGAGAACCGATGAAGACCCCCGGAGAGCTCCTCACCTCTGCCCCTTTCGCCAGGAAGATGAGCCCGGGAGAGAACTCTTTTTTTCTGCCTTTTTCACCACCCAACCCCTTTTTTTTTTTTGAACTCAAGCTTCCAGCCCCCTTCTGCCTTCCTTTTAAAAGAACCAGCAGGAGACCTCCTTCTCCCACTCCCCTCCGCAACCCAGTCTCTTGGAGAGGAAACTGCCAGCCACACTCCTACTGCTGCTACAGCAGCCTTTTGTCTGGGTAGTGGGGGGTGCTAAGTTTGCTTAGGCTCACCTCCTTACCTAGGGTATATGGGCCACTAGGTAATGGACTTTTAGATGGGCCTTTTAAGAGGTCTCTTAGTGGGTTTTGATGGGTCTTTCTTTGCTTGGAGAAACCAGGCCAGCATATGCAAAGCCCGTTGCATGTTTTTTTTTAGGTGTCCACAAATGTCCCCCACTCGCAGGTGGTGCGAGAGGAGGCGAGCAGCGCCTGCGGGTGCAGCTTGATGGATTTTTGACGTTGTAGCTGAATACAGACTAGCTTCATCAATGCGAGCAATGCCTGACTTGTCGTCGTCTTGGTGATCTCATCATTTGAAGAGTTTGCCAGTTAGCAGGCGGACAGTGCAAGCGAGAGACGAGTGGTGCAGTGTTCGCAGGTGAACTTTTGTATCTTTTAACAGCCCCATCGACGTGCTGGTGATCTCTAATTTTCTTTTAGTTGACATTGTGGTCTCAGGGTCGGCGGTCAGCGAGAACCATTGTGACCACATCTCGCTAAGTTGGTGAGTTCACTAAATCAACAGCCTCTGAGTCGGTGAAGATTGTTAGGCTGGAGGCTTTTTAACTCTTGTAAGTGTTGAACTACTGGCAATCTTGAGCTGGTGGAGGCACTGCACTAATAGCCTTCTTGATTCGGTGGAAGCCCTGTACTGGTAGCTCCTTCAAAATGCTGAAATTCTTGACCTGGTGGGATGTTTTGAAGACAAGAGTTTGAATCGGAAGCCTCCTTGAATTGGCGGTTTCCTTAAATCAACGGGAGCCCTAAATCAATGGCCTTTTTCAATTGGCAAGGCCATGTGAGCTGGTGGCCTTCATGGGTCAGCCAACCATTGTGTCAATTGGATTGTCTTGGCCTATTGTATGAGCCGATGGGGCATGCTGGCTTGATTTATGGGCTAGTAGCTCCTTTTGGATTTCGTAAATGACTATATTGCTTCCTTTCTTCTGAGTTGTCTTGTTGATCGCTTGCCTCAAAAATGCAATAAGTTGGTCCCGAAATAGTGCTGAGGCCTTGACATGAGGGTATAGACTGCTTCCACGCCATTGTCACTGACTGTGGTGACCAAATCGTCGTCTTGGGGGTCCTGTAACCCTTCTCAGTGCCGCCTCTCTTGCAGTTGGATTAATGAGCCATTGTCATCCTTTTCTACTTTTGTTTTCCATTGGTGTCGACCGATTTAGTCATTCGTCGACACTTATTTCATTGGGTGTCAACAGATTCAGCCAGAGTGTGTCATGTGTCAATCCCTGCAATTTAGTCATTTGTCGACACCATCGTGTACTGACACCTACTTCTATGGGTATCGACCAACTTTAGGTTGGTATGGAGATGAGCTTCAACTGGCACTGGCATGAAGATAAGCTTTGACTGTGTCTGAAGATGAGCTTCAGCTGGCACTGGCATGAAAGCGAGCTTCGGCCGGCACTGACATGTAGATGAGTGTTGATTGTCATGAAGATAAACTTCAACTAGCATGAAGGCGAGCTTTGATTGTCATGAAGATAAACTTCGACTTGTATGAAGGTGAGCTTCAACTGGCACTGGCTTGAAAATAAGCTTTGATTGTGCATGACGATGAGCTTTGATTGCCATTGAGATAAACTTCGGTTGGCTAATAGATAAGCTCCCACTGACACGAAGACAAGCTTCGACTAGCAAGCACAATTTCTGTCAGGATTTTCTTTCTAGAGACTTGAGGTCTACTTGTTTTTGGTAGCTATCTTTAGATCCCTTTTTTTTAACATTATCGAATTGAGCGCCCTTTCGGGTTTTCACCCAATCCGACCCCCTCTTGCTTTTGCCTACGCGCCCTTTCGGGTTTTCACATAGCGGGGTACCCAATTTTGCTCATGGTGCCCTTTCAGGTTTTCGCCATGACCGGGTTCTAGCTCTTTTTACCCTTATCCAGGGGAAACCTAGACAAGTCCAGCGAGGCACCTCTATTTTAAGCCTCCTTTTTTGTTTTCTTTTTTTATACATATATATATATATATTATAAAGAGAGATTCATGAGTGAAATGACTCGACCACTAATCATACCATGATGTTGGTAGATAGTGTGAGGTTATTTAGGTTGATTGCAAAATGGTAACCTGGAAAACCTATGTGCTAGCTTCAACAACGGTTCTAAAGGTAAATATCTAATGGTTAGCCGAGGCAAGAAGTCAAGGCCAAGCTTTATTTGAAATTTTGAAAAGGCAGAGGCTATCTAAACCTAGGGTCCTACTTGGCGAGAGCAAGTATATATAAGGGTAAGGCATAGATGGCAAGAGACAGCTTGTCTAAGTTTTGAGGTTTCATTTTGACCAGAGAGCGCATAACTGGATTCCGAGAACGTCTAGCAAAAAAAAGGAGATTTCTTGAAAGAGCAGAGATGGAACTCCCCCCTCTTGCCATTTTGACATTTTGAATTCATTCATTTTCATTTTTTTTATCACATTACTGACCCAAGCGCCCTTTCGGGTTTTCACCGGAGTCAGCCCCTTCTTGCTTTTGCCTACGCGCCCTTTCGGGTTTTCACGTAGCAGGGTTCCCAATTTTGCCCACGACGCCCTTTCGGGTTTTCATCGTGACCGAGTTTTTCTTGTCCTTTTTACCCCTACTCGGTAGTGGAATCCGAGTAGGTCCGACGGGCATCTCTATTTTTAGCCCTTTTGTTCATCTTTGTTTTTACAGAAATGTCACAGGATATGCACTGTGAGCATACATTCAATAGTGTACCCTCAGAGTTCTTGAACATGACAGACTAGAGGGTGTATGTCGTCGAGGCAATGTCGAATTTAGCTCCATGAGTTGTTAGATCCTCCTGACGTTGAAGCATAATGACGCCATCTCGAACCATCGACCATTGTGAAGGTGGCTCCACCATATTGACTTGGGGGATCTTGGGCGTGGAATGTCAAAACTCAATGTTAAATCCCCCGGACCGCCGCAAAAAGGATGAGATAATATACGATTCCTGCAAAATGATCTGGTTATATAAACATCAGACCTGGCAACCCAATTTTAACTCTTAAACCCTCGGAGATCTCACGGGGCAATTGTCCCACAGGCTGAGATCGAACTACAATGCTTATCTTGTAGTTGTAGCTCCTTGGAGAATAGTTTGTCTTATATCCCTAGAGATCCCAGATGTGGGAGATATTCCACAAACTGAGAATGGACTACGGAACTTATTCCGCAGTTGTAGCTCCTTTGAGATGGATTGTTATATCCTCGGAGACCTCAGACGCGGAACTAATCCCACGAACTGAGGCTGGACTACGGTATTTATCCCGTAGTTGCAGCTCCTTAAAGATGGATTCTTTTTATATCTTTGGAGACCCCAAACCGGACAACATTTCACGATCTGAGGCTGGACTATGGTATTTATCCCGCAGTTGCAGCTCCTGGTGGATTGATTAAGAGTTTGAGTACGGGAGCCCGGCACGTGGGCAGATAGACCAGACTTCTTAAATCAAATGTTCTATTTTCTTTTGGTGCATTTCTTTTGTTCTGTTCATTTTCATGATTAATTTTCTCTTTTCTTTTCTTCTTCTTTTTTATTTCTTCTATTTTTTCTATTTTTCCTTTTCTTTTCTTCTTCTTTTTTTTATTTTCTTTTATCTCTTTTTTTGAACGAAATTTCATTCCATCCTATCTTTTTAATCATTTTATTTTTTTATTGGTCATTTTATTAGTTTCTATTTATTTTGTCTCTTTCTTTTTCTTTTCTTTTTTAAATGTATGTCTTTTTGAGACCTCAAATGTGGTAAACATTCCACAAAAGGAGGCTGGATTACGGCACTTGTCCCGCAGTGTCTGTTTATAGGAGGTCAATTTTGATTTATATCTTTGGAGACCCCAGATGTGGGAAATATCCCACAGCTGAGAATGGACTGCGATATTTGTCTCGCAGTTGCTGCTCCTTTGAGGTCAATTTGTCTTTTATCCCTAGAGACCTCAGATGTGGAAAATGTTCCACAAATTGAGGATGGACTATGGCACTTATCCCATAGTTGCTGCTCCTTTGAGGTTAATTTAATTTTGAATCTTTGGAGATCCCAGATGTGGGAAATGTTCCACAAACTGAGAATAGACTACGAAACTTATCCGGCAGTTGCAGCTCCTGGTGGATTGATTAGATTTTGAATCCCTGGAGACCCCAGATGTGGGAAATGTTCCACAAACTGAGAATGGACTACGGAACTCATCCCGCAGTTGCAGCTCCTTTGAGATTAATTTGATTTTAAAGTTCTTTTGATTTAAATATTTTTTTAGTCAGTTTTGGAAACATTGGGCACATAGACCCGATTTTGAAATCATGAGGGCGTGGAAGCCCGATTTTGAAATTTATGAGGGCATAAAGGCCTAGATCTTTTATTAAACACGTGGGCGCTAAGGTCCCAATTTGAAAACATGAGGGCGAAGAAGCTCGCTTTTGAAATTATGAGGACGTGAAAGTCTGATCTTTTTATTAAATATGTGGGCGCTAAGGTCCCGGTTTGAAAAACATGATTTTGAATTTTGAAACATGAATTTTCAGATATGATTGACACATCGTTATTTCGAAAACGTCAATTTTGTAATTTGACTGGCAAATTGTCACTTTGAAATATGGCGTTTGAAACATGATTGGCAAATTGCCAATTTTGAAATATGTCTTTTGAAATATGATTGGCAAATTGCCAGTTTTGAAATATGTCTTTTGAAATATGATTGGCAAATTGCCAAATTTGAAATATGTCTTTTAAAATATGATTGGCAAATTGCCAGTTTTGAAATATGTCTTTTAAAATATGATTGGCAAATTGCCAGTTTTGAAATATGTCTTTTAAAATATGATTGGCAAATTGCCAATTTTTAAATATGTATTTTGAAATCATGAATGGCAAACTTGCCAATTTTAAAATATGACTTTTGAAATATGATTGGCAAATTGCCATTTTTTTTAAGTTGAATAAGGATAAATCCTTCGTCCATTTTATTAGGGATCCGAAAAAAGAATATGCACTCGAAATCCGGTAAGAAAACCCATGTATGCATATGCACATAAGCGGTGAAAGCCCGATGCGATATGATCATGCGGGCTCATATCATCGCCCTGCAGAAAATACGTAATTTTGTTGAGATATTATTTGTCTCAGAACCATGGTCCGGCTGACGGTATGGTTGGCCTTTTTATTTTTTTTGCTGCTCATCATCGACGATAATACCTCAGGTGGCCCTAAAAGAGCCGATCGAGACCACCTCGATGATCAGGTCTCATGCTGGGTGGTCGGTGTGACTACCTCAGCAAGATACTTTTTTTTTTGCTCTCTTTTTTTGTCATCATTTTTTTTGAATGAGTATTTACATGAATGGACATTACACGCCCGACTGGCATCTGCCCCAGAATAACTCACTTTCGGCGAGTTGACCTTTGTTTGCTTGCTTGTGATGGGCAGAAAATCTTAAAGTTCCCCCAGGGTACATGGATTTCCTCCGTGCGCTAAACATCTTGAGTTGCATATGCTCTTCGGGCTTGAATATCATAGGTTACGTCTGCCCCCATGTTGGCCGGCCCGTTTGTCGTATGCTCTTGTTTTCTATTGCATTGAAGCCCCGTGAGGGCGCGACGGGTCCACCTTATACTCTCCCACTTGTAGCTCCTTTTTTTCTTATTAATGCTTCAATTTTGTCCTTGAGGACATAGCAATCCTCTGTAACATGCCCCGGCAGCTGATGATATAAGCAGAATCGGGGATCGTCTTTCTTCTTGACGTCCTCTGTCCTTCTAGGCTCGGGTGGGATGATTTTGTTATGTTGACGTGCCCATTAAGAGGGTCTGCGTCTTATCTCTTGGAAAGGAGTATGGCTTTTTCATCTTCTCTTGCAACGAACCCCTTTTATTTCGCTTCATTTGTTTAACGAAAGGAGAGCCATCTTCACTCTTTTGTCATGTGAAGGCTTTGAAGTTCACAATATGAACAGCTGCAGGTACTGGCCTTTTCCCAAGCAATCTGTTTTCCTGACTTGACGCATAGACAGGAGGATAGTTGGAAAGGAATTGTTCGATCTCGGCCACAACTTTATTTAGTTGGCCGAAGGATTTGATCTCAATGCCGATCATCTTTCCTAGAACATGCATGCTCAGGTTTTGCTTGCAAATTTGAACGGCATCCTCTGGATGTAGTGGTCGTCTGCATCTCATGCTGAGATCTCTCCACCTTTTGATGTAATCCATAGCTGACTCATTATCTTGTTGCCTAGTCGCATATAACTCGACCAGTGTGATTTCTCTTTCAGCAACATAGAATCTTTCTATGAACTTCCTTTGCATATCTAGCCAATCTATAATGGACCCGATTGGTAAATTTGAATACCATTCGAAAGCCAGTCCAGTCAGGGAAGACTCGAAGAATCGGAGTAAATATGACTCATCTGCGGCCAAATCCCCCATGGCGTTGACATAGTGTGCAATGTGTTCTTTTGGCGATCCTTGCTCATTGAACTTTTCAAATTTGGGTGGTTTGTTGATGCCAGGAGGTAACCTCTTTGCAGCATGGCACACAGGGTATGGTACCCGGTACATTTCAAAAGGGGCTTGATCAGACTTGTCCCTTCCAGATAGCTTTGTTTCTATAATCTGTTCCAACATTTGTCTATTCATAATTAGCGTCCGGACCATGTCTGGATGAGGAGGAGCCGACTGCATTTGAGCCATGGTGGCGGGCCCTTGATGTGCTGCTTGGCAGGCTATGGGCTGCTCTCGAGCTGTTGGGCTTGAGGTGCCCCCAGTAAGGCCTGATACCGACTGGGGCATTGTCGGTTGTAATAGGGTGTGGGGCAGGTTGGTGTCAACTTGTGGTGCCCACACTATGCCCCCTACTTCTCTTGGTGCAAGAGTATGTGCGTCCCTTTCTTCAATTTGTCTTTTCAACCTTTCAATCTCATGTTGGTATCTTTGAATCAATGCTGCTACAGCATCATCATATGTATGAGTGCTAGGGACATCAGATATCACTTCAATTGGAGCTCCTCCCATAGGGGTAGGTGGCAGATTGCTGATATTATCAGCTGCTATTTCATCTGCAGCCTCTTCTTGGGCCACTGAGACTATTGGGGATTTGCCCTTGGCTTCTTCCCTCCTGACAGGAGGATTCGGTCCTTCATTGAGCCTTGTCAATTCATCTTGTTCAGGGGGCGTATCCCCATGTTGACTGACCACACCAGTCATACAACTGAAGGATCGATAAAAGATGTGGACAAGATCTAGAAGGGGGGGTTGAATAGATCTATGCCAACTAATGCGGAAGCTAAAAACAATTTTAAAAGACCTTTGAATCAGAGTTAGATTGAAAGCAAATTTCACAGATCTGAAATGATATTAAGTGAGTTAAGCAATTGGAGTGAGTAAACAGGTTGCTTATATGGATTCAAATGATCCTATGCATTCATCTAACGAAGAGAAAATTCAAACCACAAACAGACCAATGCACAAAGATTTTTATGTGGTTCGGAAATCACACCATGTGACTCCTACATCCACCCCTCACACACAGTGAGGATCCACTAACAACATGGGTAACACAACCCACACTGGAGCCTGACAACTCCACAAATGAGTTAGACAACTCACACACTACCTAGAGCAAGACTACTCTAGACTCTGAGCAAGACTGCTCAACCACACAACTTGAGTACGACGACTCAAAAACCTGAGCACACAGGCTCACAACCACTTGCTAGAACAGAAACAACAAGATCCAGATCCTCTAGCAATGATCTGATTTATTAAGGCCAATTCAAGAAAATTGATGCAATAGATTATGCACAATTTCTAGAATAGCCAAGAAGAAACAAGAAAGACTCAAGACACGAAGTTGACAGTTCTTGTTCTTCAAGAAAACTCCCTTGTAGAGGCAGAATTGGAAGAATCTTGATCACTTGAAGTCCCTGGGCCGATGCTCTACAACTTTGATATTGGGATCTTCCTTAAGTGCTTCACAATTGCTGACTTCTACTTGATCTGCTCCTTTTGAAGTTGATCCTAATGCTTCATGTTGATCAATCTTCGATTCTTGTGCTTGGAGAAGGGTGAATTGAGGTGTGGAAGCACAAGAGGGAGCAAAACAGGGAGGAGAGACTCTCTAGCCGCCACAACCTGTTTCTGGAGGCTCTTAGAAGGGTCTCTAGTGTCGACCTGAGATGAGGTAGTGTGCCCTTTAGGAGGGTATTTATACCCTAAATATCTGAAAGATACCCTTGGGGTACGTGGGCACAAGATCCAAGGTTGATCCACCATCTCCCTAGGGTGCCACGTGTCCAGGAGGAATCTTGAGTCACAAAGATTACGGAGTGTGTCGACCTGCCCAAGAGGTGTGTCGACACACTGTCCCAGACTTGGAAAATAGTTCCATGGAAGAGGTCTCTAGTGTCGACCTGAGATGAGGTAGTGTCGACCTGCTGTCCCAGACAGCAAAACAGGCCTTCTGGGAAGGCTATCTAGTGTCGACACTATCTGATTTGGTGTCGACCTGAGATGGAAATTTGTTCATTTGTTTCTCTGGAACCTGTCTCTGGTGTCGACCTGCTCTGGACTCGTGTCGACCTGAGATGGACTTTTCTTCACATTTCTGCCTTTGTTCTGAACCATTGTGTCGACACCAAGGATGGTTGTGTCGACACTACCTTTGCAGAAAATGTTGTTCCTGAGAAAATAAACACATAAATCATTAGTTAAGTATATTATCATGAATATCAATGATAAATGTGCTTGGAAACATGTTTTTTGAATATTGTAATTTCAGGTGATGTATTTTACATGTTCCAATGATTATGCATTAAAATCACAGCTTGTCATCATCAAAATATGAGGGGAAATGATTTGTATTCACACTCAACCCAACAATCTCCCCCTTTTTGATGATGGCAACTTTAAGTTCATTTGGAATTGGAAGGTTTCAATGAGATGTGATTTCAAGCATTTTCATTTTCTTTATATTTATACTTGTCAAGGACCTTTGAACATTTTTTAGTGACATTGAGATTTATACACATTTGAAATACACAGGTCAAGCAGCTTGACAAGCATTCATCACATTCAAATTCATTCAAAAGATTTGCAATCACATTCAAGGCACATAGAGGCACAGAAATTTCTATTCATTTCATTTCATTTCATTCATGATGTGAACATTACAATCTTTCAAACAAACTTCTCCCCCTTTGACATTATCAAAAGAATTACATTATTGGGGAGGAGGAGGAGGAATGGGTTACAAAATAGTCTCAATATCTATTAGCCTCTTTTCCATTGAAGTTAAACTAAACTTCATCTGAGCTTGGATAGTTGAGAGTCTTGTGTGCAGAAGATGCTCCATTCTCTCTGAGTTTTCTGACATGGCAACTTGAATTGCAGTGAATTCATTTGACATTGGCTGTGATGAAGATGAAGATCCAGCTGACCAACCAGGCCTATTCAATACTTTGAATTCTTTCTTGAGTGCAGACATCTCTCCATCTATGTGAGCAGAGAGATTCTTCATGCTCTCCAGGTCATCTACCAAATGTGCAAATGATAGTCTTGTTTTGCTTATCTGAGATAGTGTCTCCTTGGTGTTGAAGACATCTGCTTGGGAATTTGCCAAAATTCCCTGAAGAACTATTTCCAACTCTTTTTGATGCTCTTTCAGTTCTATAGAGGCATCTCCCAATGTGCCAATCAACCTGTTGAACCTTTGGGCAGCATGGTCTGAGGCTGCCTTTTGCTCAATGAACTTAGCAGATACTGTGTTCTCCAATCACTGAATCCTCAACTCAAAATTCGCTGACATGGTCTGAATAGAGGTGTTCAAAGTATCAAATTTGTCATTTAAGAAAGTGAACAACTCTGATGGAACAGAAGGTCCACCAAAGGATGAGGATGCATGAACTGGATGTTGTGGAGAAAATGTTGGGATTTCAGGTTCAAGGTTCATGGAGGAGGAGGGCTGAGGTTGAGGAGAGTGAGGGGCAATGAAAGGTTCCTCAACTTCATCTGCCACATGAGGCTGATCCTCATGTAGAGGAGGCTGGTCCTCATGAACTTGAGGCTGATCCTCTGGAGCTGGAGGCTGTTCCTCTTGAGCTGGAGGCTGATCCTCCTGAGCCACATAGGCCTCTACTGCAGCTGTCCCTCTCCTTACTTGATCACCAACAATCCTAAAGCCCATGAATTTTTGAACATGCTTAAAGCAATAGATGTTGGACTTAGGAATCTTCTCAGATTTTTCATTCTCTAAAGACACACCAAAGTGTTTGAAAACTTGAGTGAGATGGGCTGCATATGGGAGGAATCTATGCAAGTCTTCCCTAGTGGTCTCAGAGATAATCTGGTACATGATGACATGGAGATTTATCTTGATGTCCTTGCTCATACAATACAGCACAAACCTTTGAATATCAGTGAGCCTATCTCTCCCACCACCTTGGGGTGTGATGATGGTAGTGAGCATGTGATGAGTAAGCCTCAACACAGGGGGAAAGGTGTTGGTATTAAATTTTGTAACATGGGTTTGCTTAGGATCAGACTCATCTGCAGGCAAACCAGTCATGATGGAATAGGCTTCATGAAGGTTGAATTCAAAATGGTGGTAGTCTTCTCCTTCATCTGGAATCTTGAAAATAGAGGCTGCTATGTCTGTTGGCATGTCTATGGCAATTCCCTTAACCTTTGACTTGTACCCTTCATCTGTACATTCCAAATTCTGATAGAATTCTTGGATAAGTCTAGGGTATATGATACGAAATTCTGATATAAAAGACTGCCAAGACTGGAATTTGAAGAAATTCAAGACTTCAGGAAATGCAGCAATGAGTTCACTGCCATCCAAATCCACTGCCCTGGGTTTTAGGATGGTCTTCCCGGCACTTAGGGGTTTGGAAGGAGGTCTCCTAGAGGGCTGGGAGGACTCTGATGATGAGGATGAGGATGAGGATGTGGACTTCTCAGAAACTTCAGGAGAAGAGTCCAGGGTTTTCCTCCTAGGGTACATAGACCCTCGACCTTGACCAGAAGAGGATGCCCTACCTCTCTTAGCAGATGAGGATCCTGGCTACTCTGCAGGATCATGGCGACGCTTTGTTCTCCTCTCAGTGGGAGGAACATCATCTGCCGGATTGGGCCTTGCCGAAGCCCTTGATTTTGCTCCACGGCGAGGGAGCTGCTTGGGTGCCATTGAAGCAAAGTGGAATCGGGGATGTTGGAGAGAGAGGAATGAGAGAAGATGGATAGAGATGAGATGGAGGAGAGAAGAGATGGAAGGGGTTCAAATCACCTACCGGAAACCAGGAGAATGGCGACCGTCGGGTCGACCTGGAGAAGAAAAGGGGGGTTTTGGATAACCTACCCCGCAGGAACAACACGCGCTTAACCGGCGCCCACGGTTTAATTGAGTCTGGCAGGGGAGTCAGTGTCGACACTAGAGGAGGTGAGTGTCGACCTGAGTCAAAGTGTGTCGACACTAGATGGAGTAGTGTCGACCTGGCCTGATGAATTTCTTTGGATTTGAGTATGGAAAAATTATGAGATTTTTGGGACATCTTTATAATGATAAGCAATGAGAGGAATAACCATTTCAAGGATATTTAAGAGACTAAAAAATTCATTTGTTAAATTTTGCAAAAATTCAACACAATTCAAGTTTTACACAATATCCAACAGGATATGAGCATTCAGTGACTTGAGTCATTAAAATGATGATTTGAGGGATATAATACATTTGATAAATCAACTTCACACTACCATATTCTTCAAGTCCAAAGAAATAAAAAAAATCCTTTTAGACAGAAATCAAGTGTGTTGAAAGTAAACAATTTTTTAAGAACAACTTGATGATGGACAAGAGTGATTCTTTTAAAACAATTCTCCAAAGATATACACATTTTGTTTTTGAAAACAAACTTTCAAATGAGATGCATCTTGTTCACTCAAGAACTAATGCTTTTCACACACTATAGTCCTTGGATACTAAAGATTTATCCATTATCAAGTCTCAAATGGGTAAATGATGACTTTTTGACATGAAAATATACGTTTTTTAGACGCCAATATTTCCAGTTACTCAGTCATCATCAAAAAGGGTATATTTATTTTGTTTTGTATTTATTTTTTATTTTTAATCCCCTTTGAACAGAGATGGCATTAGTGCCTCATGACATACATGGCACTTCATTCATTGTGAAGGTGTGCAGTTTCTCAACACATGTGCCATTGCTCTGTTGAATTGATAAATTTTGGAGAGTTTTGACAAAAAAGATATCATCTATATCCAACATCAATTGCAAACAAAAGCATGTTTAAAATCAAGACACACATTATCCTTCAGTCTTAGAAAGAAATCTGAATTTCTATAGTTTTGAAGAATATAGGTGAGAGTTGACAAATGAATGTTGTAGATCACTCAAAGGATCATTTTGAGACTCTAGATACCTGAATGAGGACATCATGCAAGGAAATTGATGTAATGCAAGAAGAGTTTTTGAATTTTTCAAAAGATATGACTTGTGAATTTTCTAGCTCCCCCTGAGATGAGGATTTCAACCACTTTTTATCAGAATAGAGATATGCAAGTTTTTGAAATCAGAATTAATTCTCTTTGAGCAACAAAAGCTCCCCCTCAACAATTGCATATTCATTTCTTGGTACTTGGCGGAGACATATACTCTCGCATAGTGAAAGTGTCCAGACAAGCAGAACTTGTCCTTCTTCAAATCACCATTTGATATACCAAGAAGTTCAACACAATGTGAGTTGAAGAGTTCATTGTCAAAAAGAAATAGAAGTGAAATAGAGAGAGATATGATCATTATGAATTAAGGAAGCAAGTGAATATGATGATGCAAAGAACTCCCCCTCAGAATATGCCTAACACTCAACCCAATCCTAATGGACATTTACAAAGACCAAGTTCTCTCCTTAAAGATGAGAATCTACTATCAGGAAGGGGTTTTGTGAAAATGTCAGCAATTTGTTTTTCAGTTTCTATGAAGTGGAGTTCAAATGATTTCTTTGCTACCTCATCTCTCAAGAAATGATGCCTAATTTCAATATGCTTGGTTCTGGAATGTTGAATGGGATTTTTAGACAGATTTATTACACTTGTGTTATCACATAGAATGGGAACACAACCTAAGTCTTGGTTATAATCAAGAAGTTGATGTTTCACCCAAAGAATTTGGGTTCCACATCTACCAGCAGCAACATACTCAGCCTCTGCAGTTGACAGAGCAACTGAATGTTGCTTCTTAGAAGCCCAAGAAATTAGGCACCCACCTAAGTATAAACACAAGCCACTTGTACTTTTTCTATCTAATTTACAACCAGCATAATCAGCATCACAATAGGCAATCAAATCTAACTTGCAATTAGCAGGATACCAAATTTCTAAATCACATGTTTCAACAAGATATTTGAAAATTCTCTTAACAGCTAACATGTGACTTTCTTTAGGATTTGATTGAAATCTAGCACACAAACACACACTAAACTGAATATCAGGTCTAGAAGTTGTAAGATAAGTAGAGAACCAATCATACCTCTGTAGGTCTTTTGTCTACTGACTTACCATTTGAGTCTTCTTCTAGCTTAGCATTAATAGCAATTGGTGTGTTTGAATGCTTGAGGTTCTGAAAGTCAAACCTTTTCAGAAGTTCTTTGACATACTTGGTTTGACTGATGAAGATCCCCTCATGAGTTTGGTTAACCTGCAATCCCAAGAAAAATTTTAGATCTCCCATTAAACTCATTTCAAATTCATTTTTCATTTGAGTGGAGAATTCATTACACAGGCCTTTATTGGTTGATCCAAATATTATGTCATCAACATAAATTTGGACAACAATTATTTGATTATTGACTGTTTTTGTGAACAATGTTTGATCAACAGTTCCTCTAGAATATCCTTTTTCAAGTAAAAAGGAACTCAAACGGTCATACCAAGCTCTTGGAGCTTGTTTAAGACCATAGAGAGCCTTATGAAGCTTGAAAACATGGTTAGAATATTTTTCATTTTCAAAACCAGGAGGTTGTTCAACAAAAATATTTTCTTTGATATATCCATTTAAAAATGCACTTTTAACATCCATTTGATAAACTTTGAATTTCATGGAGGATGCAAAAGCAAGGAAAATTCTAACTGCTTCTAGTCTAGCTACAGGGGTATATGATTCTTCAAAATCAATTCCAAACTCTTGATTGTACCCCTTTGCAACTAGCCTAGCTTTATTTCTAATGACATGACCAGATTCATTCAGTTTATTTCTGAAGACCCATCTAGTGCCAATGACTGTTTGGTCACTAGGTCTTGGTACTAATTCTCATACTTGGTTTCTTTCAAATTGATGAAGTTCATCATGCATGGCATTAATCCAATCAGAACTTGATAAAGCTTCATCAATTGATTTTGGTTCAATTTGGGAAATTAGAGCTAGTGGGTCTTCTTTAATGGCATGCTGGAATGAAGATCTAGTCCTAACTCTATCATGCAAATTGCCAACTACATTATCTAAAAGGTGATCTTTCAAGATACGATGTTCAGTAGTTACCTGTTGAGGGGTATTCAAATTTGGAGCAATGTTACCTGTTCCACTTGAAGATGGTGAATTGTTGTTCAAATTTTCACCACAGTCTTCAAGCTCCTCAACAGTTGGTGAAGAGTCCACAATGAAGTCATCCTCTTCACTGTCTTGTTTATCCCTGCAAGATTTAGAAGTGTTAGTTGAAAAGGAATTTTCACCAAATATAATATGAGGAGACTCTTCAACAGTTTTGTTTTTGAGAATGTACACTCTGAAAGCTCTTGACACTTCTGAATAACCAAGGAAGATGGCTTCCTGACTCTTAGCATCAAACTTGTCAAGATTTTCTGTATTATTGTTGTGTACATAACATTTGCACCCAAAGATTTTGAAATAAGAAACAGTTGGCTTTTTATTTTTCAATAATTCATAGGGGGTTTTCTTGATTTTTGGTCTGACCAATGCTCTATTGAAAATGTGATTTGTTGTGTTTACAGCTTCAGCCCAGAAGGATTTGGGCAAATTACTCTCAAGGAGCATGGATCTAGCCATTTCCACAAGAGTTCTGTTCTTTCTTTCCACAACTCCATTTTGTTCTGGAGTTCTTGGTGAAGAAAACTTGTGGAAAATTTGAAGTTCAGCACATAAATCAGAAAAGGATTGGTTTTCAAATTCTCCCCCATAATCAGTCAAAATATTTTTGATTTTATATGTAAAGTTTGTTAGGGCAGTGGTACATAATTTCCTGAACTCAAGGCAAGTATCACTTTTGTGGGACAAGAAGATAACTCAAGTAAATCTTGTAAAATCATCAATGATTACAAACCCATATCTCTTGCCACTTCGACTTAGAACTCTTGTTGGGCCAAAAAGGTCCATGTGAAGTAGTTCTAGTGGCCTAGATGTGAGTACCTCATTGAAGGTCTTAAAAGATTTTCTTGTTTGTTTTCCTTGGGCACAGATCCCACAAACTTGATTTTCAACATTTGAAAAAGATTCAGGAAGACCCTTAACCAGATTCAGCCTTAACAATTTATTTAAAGTTCTGAAACTTGCATGGCCAAGTCTTTTGTGCCAAGTCCATGCAATTTCATCTTTATTAGCAACAAAGCAAAGATTTTCAGAAAATTTTTATTAAGGTCGATCATGTAGACATTGTTTTCCCTTTTTCCACAAAATTTTATTTTATCAGTTGATGAATCAATGATTTTACAGAAATTGGATTCAAACACAACTTTGTGACCTTTGTCACATAGTTGGCTAATGCTTAGCAGATTGTAATCAAGACCATCAACTAATAAAACACTATCAACAGAGTTTGAGGAAGTTTGACCAACCTTTCCAGATCCAATGATCTTTCCTTTATTTTTACCTCCAAAAGTTACTGAACCTCCCTCCTTCTCTAGCAGGAAAGAAAATTTAGCTCTATCTCCAGTCATATGTCGTGAACACCCACTGTCAAGGAACCACACATTTGAATTGGGTGCACGACCTTCCTGCAAAAACAATTAGTGGAGAGAAGATTTTGGTACCCAAACAGAGTTGGGACCATCAGAAAGTTTGGACAACATTATCAAATCTTTTCTCACCCAAATTTGACTTGTTTTTTATTTTTGTTTTATTACAGTGGTGTTCTCTGTCTTTTTCACTTTCTTCTTTCCTTTTGGGATGAAAACACCAGTGTTTTTATTTTTGGTAGGAGGGGAGATTTTCATTTGAACATTAGAGTTTAGATGAGGAGGTTGTATCCAAGGATTTTGTTGGTACATCAGAAAGTTTGGATAGAAGAATTGGGGATGATACCAACTTGGGTTATGATACCATTGGCTCCAAGAATTGGTCCAATCAGCTTGATATGCTATCTTGGAGATCCAAGGTTCTTCATTAATGACTTCCCTTGACTTTTTCTCATTTTTCAGATTTTTATTTGAATTTTTTATTTTGTGGTTTGTCTTGGTTGATGTTGAGCAGGTTGACCTCACTTTGTCTGGTGTCGACACAACAACCACAAAATCCTTCTTCTTGTGGATTGGTGTCGACCTGTCAGGTGACTGTGTCGACCTGGTTAGCTTGCTTTGTTTCTGAGTTTTTGGAATTTTTGGAGTTTTGCTTGATGTTTGTTTTATTTCTGTGTTCTCAAGATTAGGACCTTTGACAAATTCAATTAATGGTGTTTTATCCTTCTTCTCACCAGATTTACCTTTCTTAGGTTTCTGTTTGTTAAATCCTAGTCCATGAGAAAGTGAACTCATTTTTGTTCCCAGCAAGGCCTCCAGATTATCCTTTCCATTTGTGAATGTTTCAATGATTTCATCCTTTTCTCTTAGCTGTTTATCAAGATATTGATTTCTTCAATCTTTTGTTGTTTATCTTGATTTTTCTTTTCCAGCTTTTCAGATAATTCTTTGAATTCATTGGTGGCCTTTTGAGAGGCTAGCTTGAGTTCAACAATCAGGTTCAGAAAATTTTATTTTTCTTCATTCAGTTCTGTTACTTCATTTTCTAGTTCACAAATTCTTTTGTTGGAGCTTTGATTGTGCAAGATGTTTTCAACTTTCTTTTTGATGTGTTTATTTTCTTTTCTCATTTCAGAATATTTTTCTACTAATTCAGCATATGCATCCTGCCAATCTTCAACTGAAAAGTCTTCGAAAGATGTGCTTACCTTTCCATCCGAACTGTTTGCCATGAAGCATATCTCCTCACTTTCAGAGCTTGACGACTTTTCTTCTTCTTCTTCTTCACTTGAATCTTCATCAGACCAAGTGGCTACCATGGCCTTCGGCTTCTTGAATTTGTGAGTCTTTTTTTGCTTCTCCTTCTTGTTTTCAGGACATTCTCCCTTCATATGTCCTGGCTTGTTGCACCTGTAACAAATGACATTAACATCAGATTTCTGATTTCTATTAGAGTTAACGTTAGAAGAGGAAATATTTCTTTTACTTGATGGGAATTTCTTTTTCTCTGAGAATTTTCCTTTTTTGTATTTTAGGAATTTCCTGAATTGCCTGGTCATGAGGGCAAGCTCATCCTCATTGGACTCAGACTCATCAGAACTAGTTTTCTCTTGATTTTTGTCTTTGTTACTAGATGAGGCCTTTAATGCTACTGGCTTGGTTTTGATTATGTGTTCTTCATTTCTTTTCAAGTTGATTTCATATGTCATTAAAGATCCTATTAATTCATCCAAAGAGATTTTGGACAGATCTTTAGAATCTTCAATAATAGTGGCTTTTGTGTGCCAAATTGAAGAGAGTGAGGGTAGAATCTTTCTTACCAAGTCAGCATCAGTATAGTCCTTACCTAAGGCCTTCAGTCCATTGACTATGATCATGAACCTGGCAAACATTTCAGAGATTGTCTCATTAGACTTCATCATGAACAATTCATATTCTGAGACAAGTATGTTAGCCTTGGTTTCTTTAACCTGAGATGTTCCCTTATAGAGTACCTCAAGTTTATCCCACATCTCTTTGGCAGATTTGCACATTGAGATTCTTGAGTACTCTTTGGGGTGAACAGCACATTGAATCATGTTCATGGCACTATAATTCAATGTAGCTCTTCTTATCTGTTCCCTAGTCCAGGTTTCTTCCTCTTTCTGGTTTTCATAGGGTCCTACCTCCACTACTTTCCAGATTTCATAATTTTGGGCTCTTAGAAAAACTTGCATTCTATTTTTCCAATAAGAATAGTCTGTTCCATTAAAGAATGGTGGCCTATTTATGGAATGACTCTCAGCTATGAATCCTCTGGAATCCATTTGATTAAACAGATGGTGCAAAGAAGGAAACACTCAGCAAGCAAACAATCAAGCAAACAAATCACACAAAGTACTCAGAAATCACTCAGATCAAATCAGATCAGGTGTAAACCCGCTCTGATACCAATTGAAGGATCGATAAAAGATGTGGACAAGATCTAGAAGGGGGGGTTGAATAGATCTATGCCAACTAATGCGGAAGCTAAAAACAATTTTAAAAGACCTTTGAATCAGAGTTAGATTAAAAGCAAATTTCACAGATCTGAAATGATATTAAGTGAGTTAAGCAATTGGAGTGAGTAAACAGGTTGATTATATGGATTCAAACGATCCTATGCATTCATCTAACGAAGAGAAAATTCAAACCACAAACAGACCAATGCACAGAGATTTTTAGGTGGTTCGGAAATCACACCATGTGACTTCTACATCCACCCCTCACACACAGTGAGGATCCACTAACAACCTGGGTAACACAACCCACACTGGAGCCTGACAACTCCACAAATGAGTTAGACAACTCACACACTACCTAGAGCAAGACTACTCTAGACTCTGAGCAAGACTGCTCAACCACACAACTTGAGTACGACGACTCAAAAACCTGAGCACACAGGCTCACAACCACTTGCTAGAACAGAAACAACAAGATCCAGATCCTCTAGCAATAATCTGATCTATTAAGGTCAATTCAAGAAAATTGATGCAATAGATTATGCACAATTTCTAGAATAGCCAAGAAGAAACAAGAAAGACTCAAGACACGAAGTTGACAGTTCTTGTTCTTCAAGAAAACTCCCTTGTAGAGGCAGAATTGGAAGAATCTTGATCACTTGAAGTCCCTTGGCCGATGCTCTGCAACTTTGATATTGGGATCTTCCTTGAGTGCTTCACAATTGCTGGCTTCTACTTGATCTGCTCCTTTTGAAGTTGATCATAATGCTTCATGTTGATCAATCTTCGATCCTTGTGCTTGGAGAAGGGTGAATTGAGGTGTGGAAGCACAAGAGGGAGAAAAACAGGGAGGAGAGACTCTCAAGCCGCCACAACCTGTTTCTGGAGGCTCTTAGAAGGGTCTCTTCTGGAAGGGTGCCCTTTAGGAGGGTATTTATACCCTAAATATCTGAAAGATACCCTTGGGATACGTGGGCACAAGATCCAAGGTTGATCCACCATCTCCCTAGGGTGCCACGTGTCCAGGAGGAATCTTGAGTCACAGAGATTCTGGAGTGTCGACCTGCCCAAGAGGTGTGTCGACACACTGTCCCAGACTTGCAAAACAGTTCCCTGGAAGAGGTCTCTAGTGTCGACCTGAGATGAGGTAGTGTCGACCTGCTATCCCAGATAGCAAAACAGGCCTTCTGGGAAGGCTATCTAGTGTCGACACTATCTGATTTGGTGTCGACCTGAGATGGAAATCTGTTCATTTGTTTCTCTGGAACCTGTCTCTGGTGTCGACCAGCTCTGGACTCGTGTCGACCTGAGATGGACTTTTCTTCACATTTCTGCCTTTGTTCTGAACCATTGTGTCGACACCAAGGATGGTTGTGTCGACACTACCTTTGCAGAAAATGTTGTTCCTAAGAAAATAAACACATAAATCATTAGTTAAGTATATTATCATGAATATCAATGATAAATGTGCTTGGAAACATGTTTTTTTAATATTGTAATTTCAGGTGATGTATTTTACATATTCCAATGATTATGCATTAAAATCACAGCTTGTCATCATCAAAATATGAGGGGAAATGATTTGTATTCACACTCAACCCAACAACAACATGTGTATGTCTGCAGAGCTTTGTCTGTTCTTTTGGCTTCTTTGCATTCTACCTCATTCCTGGGTGTCTGCATCCTTTCAGACCTACCATTTGGCCTCTCTTGGGGTAGCTGCTGATATAGAGAGACTACATTTACAGCCTTTTGCCGAGCTTCCTGTCGGGCTTGGGCTTCATGTGGGCGTGGCGGATCCACCTTGTACTCGCCCATTTGCAATTCCCCCTTTATGATCAAAGACTCCATGATGTCTTTGAAAATATAGCAGTCTTCCAAAGGATGCCCCAAGATCTGGTGGTATAGAAAATATCGGGGATCATCCTTCTTTCCTGCTTGCTCAGGTCTTTTGGGCACCGGTAGTGCAATTTTGTTGTATTCAATTGTCCATTCAAACAGTACCTTTGTCTTTTCCTTGGGGAATGAATATGGCTTTTTAACTTTATCCTGGAAAGGAATGATACGCCTCGAACCTTTGGTCGTGGTACTAGAGGATCCAGTCATAGATTTATTTGCATTTCTCATTAGCTCGAAGGCCTTAAGATCTTCAGTGTGTACCTCCTTTCGGGCAGGCTTCTTATCAATTGATTTCCCTCTTTGTTCCACAAATGAACTATTGGAAGATCTTGCCAGAAATGCCTCAATTTCTGCCATAATATTATTTGTCATGTCACATTTTGGCTTCCTCTGTTTGTCTAGCTGGTCTGCCATAGATGCTGACAGGAGATTTGAATGTGAATGTCTGCTTGACAATGATGCACGAGGCGTCATCTGACAAGGCGCATCTAGAGTCAAACACCCCACTGCATCAATAGAGTCCATATCATGACATATGGGGTATGGAGCTTGGTGAGTATTAATTGTAGTAACAGTGCTATCACACATTTCTGTTAACTTCACCAAGCTGCTCATCAGTGCTGGATCTGTTAAACTCAAGCGATTGTGGGTTGATTGTAGCGTTAACCCTTTAGATTGTGGAAGCTCTTGCCTTGTTGACTGTTTCGAAGTCTCTTGATTCAGAGGTGAAATGCCCCCAGTGTGGCTTGACATCGATTGTGTCATCATTGGTAGGATTTGGAGTGAGCTGATGCTGTCTTGCAATGCTTTGACTGTGCTTCCTTTGCCCTTTAATGCCATGATATATTCATCTCTTTCTTGAATTTGCTTTCTCAACATTTCCATTTCCAGCTTGCATTTTTGTAACAAGATGATCGCAGTAGGATCATGCACAGACATGGTAGGGATGTTAGTTGTTGTCCTAACCGAAGTCTCTCTTAAGGAGACAGGTGGCAACTTGCTATCTTCCTCAAACATCATTGCTGTTGCAGAGGTTCTTCTGACCATTGAGGTGTTACTGATAGCCACCGGTGGCAACGGTGGTGGCATCTGTTTCTCCACCTGATGCTTGAAAGCCTGAGCAGGTATTGACTGTTGCTGTTGCATGGAATGGCTTTGTTGCAGCTTATATTTTTGATGTTGTTGTTGTTGAAAGAACTGTGGTTGCAGCGGTCGATATTGGGTCTGTTGGTGCTGTTGTTGAGTCGAGGCAACAGGCGACTGTTGAAGCTGCTCATTTGCCGGTTGCGCGACAGTGTGCTGGGTCGGAGTCCCCGTTGACCCTGAGGTCCCTTGAGGGATTTCTCCTGAACCCTCAGCTTCTCGGATTGCATGCCCTTCAGTCTCTTTGTCTCTTATTTGGCACTTGAGTGCTTTGATTTCGGCCTGATACCGCTATAGCAACTCCAAGGCAGCTGAATCCAAGGGTGCAGTGAGAGGGATCTCTTGCACCATGCCCCCTGGGGTCATTTCTGGCGGCGGCAGCGGGAGAATTTCACTATTGCCCCCACTGCCTTGGGTGGTAATCACATTGGCAGTAATTGTCGTCATTTGGGTTGGGGAGGTGCTAACTCCTCTGTATGCTGCTGTTAGAGCTGCCGCAGCTGCTTTTCTTCTCGTAACGGCACCGGGCCTCTCAGCCAGTTCCGCCAGCTCTTCATCATCGGTCGGCAAGGCTCCATAACGGCTTCCTATGCCAGCCATGTGACATGCAAAGATTTTAATGTTCCCGTTTCGGTCTCTTTCGACCCTTCGGGAAGTTTGAGGACGAAAGGATAACCTTTCAAAAATTGATACCCGGGGTTTAGCTCTCCCGGTCTGTTCATGATCGTGTTCGCATGGAACATTGTTCTCATCAGTACTGCTCTCAGCTTCCGCTTGAGGAGCTCCTTCATCTCTTTGCATTCTCGCTTGCCGCAGCGGGGCATTTGCGAGATGAGGAATGCGATCGTACATGACCTGTGTTGCCCCCTGCCGATCATATGTGGCTGAGAGCGCCGGCACGGGAGACCTTTCCCGAATAGGTGGAATATAGGCAAACTTTCGAAGCTCTGCCTTCTTGTTATGGAAGCGGGCATAAGCACAAGCCCCTCCCTGTCGAACTTTGGCCCAGAATCCACGAGGTGGTCTCCGATAGTTGGGGACTTCCACAACAGTTGTTTCTTTTGGCATCTCTTCTCTTAGTATAGCCTCTTCCATCTTGTTCTTTTGTATCTTCTTAGGCCTCCAAACTTGTTTGAATTTGACTAGCCTAGGGGGCAACTTGTCCTTGAAGGTGTTGTACATCTTCTTCTTGCCTGCTAAGGCTTGGAAGGGGTTCTTTACGGGTACTGTGATGGTAACCCGTTCTGGTATAGCCTCAGCTCTTTTGGCTTGCAAATAAATTCTCATGTCACCGATCCGCACACTCTTCCCTGAATCGGAGACTTGCGCATGGCGAGTGACAATGTTCTCATGCTCTTTTGCCTGTTGGAAATGTTTGTTGGTTCTTTTTCCATGGCACTTGTTTTGGTTGCCATGCCCCACATGATGGACGTGGCAACTCAGCTTCTCAATGATCTTTTTGGCTTCAGCTCCATGTGCAGCTTCAGCTTCGGCTTCCTTTTTGGCTTCTGGGTGTAGTATGTTGACGAATGCAACCCCCAAGAAGTTGGGGAACTCCACGACTTGTGGAAAGCTTCCGAAGCTGGCACGGTGAGATAGCCGTACCTTGCATGATCCTGGACGACCAGGGGTCCGAAGCGTACTCCTGTCATTGGTCCGTCAGTACCTGCCAGTTAAGAAAAATGACAGTTAGTATTGAGTAGTAAGGCCACAAGACTTTCTATTCTGGCAAAGAGATGAAGGGAAGTTTGGTCCCACCGGGCGTGCCACGCTGTGGAAATGGATTTTTTTAAAGATTAAAATCTTTAAGTTCTTTTTATCATGTTTTCTCATGTTCTCATGGATGCATCTCGCAAATCCAAATCCCGTCGAATGTTACTCGAGCAACGATGACGTGAGATGAATTGGCAATCGCATAGCGCAGGCGTGCCAGTCACTAAAGTGACAATCAAGTGTTCTGCCTCCGAGAGTCGGAGGGCTTTAGGTCTATTGTGCGCGCTGTTTGACTTCGTCAAACGATTGTGAAGATCGGGTCGGGACCAAGATCTCGCCGTTGCCTGAACGCAACGACGTTAATTACATCTCTTAGAAAGAGAAAACCCTTGATTAATCGCCAGAATGAAAAGTCTTATGGCCTAAAACGGGACATCCGATAAAAGGCACAAAATCAAACCACAAGATGTAGTTAAGATTGCAAGAGAGTTGAATGTGTGTGTGCTCTTCATCTTTTGCATGCTCATTTATTTGCCCTTTTATTTGTTACACAATTTCTATATTTTGGGTAATGTAAGAAATTTGACATGCTTTGATTGTCATTGTTCTTTTCATGGTTCAATCTCATTTGACTCTTATATGCCCAAACATCGTCATGCACAATCCATTTGATTCGGCAAACAAGGCGATTCGGCAACCAAAACCATTCTGCGAAAGCGATTCAGCAAGGGCGAATCAGCATGGGAGAATCGGCAACCAGACCCATTCTGCAAGGGTGAATCAGCAGGAGCGAATCGGCAGCCAGGCCCATTCTGCAGAGGCGATTCGGCAGGGGTGAATCGACAGCACTGTTCACAGACCAAAAATGATTCGACAGCCCTTGCAACACACAAAACGCGTGGGAAACGGAGGATCCGAAGACCAGGTCAGGAGGGAATGACACCCAAACCATGAAAGGGCTCTGTTCAATTCCGGACGGGGCGTGGGAATCAGGTTATCCGGCCCTTTTGTCCAAAATATCAAATCGCAGTGATTCTGCGGCCCTATTTGTGCACGGTTCTTGAAATCCGTGAGGAACCAGAACTGACAGACGGGATGGCAGCACCCACAATATGTATGGACACCATCTATGAGCGATTCGGCAGCACTTCAGAGACACGGTTCTCAAAATCTGGAGATGATTTGAGTGTCCGGTCGGGCTGACGGGCTATTCAACATATGGAGAATCTATGCATGGGCCTGAACCGGGCATGGGTACTGCATACCGAACCCTTTATGTTCAAAACCACCCGGAAAAGCGATTCGGCAGCACTTCGGGGACACGGTTCTCAAAATTCAGAGATGACCTGAGTGCCCGGTCTGGCTGACAGGCTATTCAACATATGGAGAATCCATCCATGGGCCTGAACCAGGCATGGGTACTGTATACTGAACCCCTCATGTTCAAAGTCACCCGGAAAAGTGATTCGGCAGCACTTCGGAGGCACGGTTCTCAAAATCTGGAGATGATCTGAGCGTCCAGTCGGGCTGACGGGCTATTCAACATATGGAGAATCCATCCATGGGCCTGAACCGGGCATGGGTACTGTATACCGAACCCTTCATGTTCAAAACCGCCCGGAAAAGCGATTCGGCAGCACTTCGGAGGCACGGTTCTCAAAATCCAGAGATGACCTGAGTGTCCGGTCGGGCTGACGGGCTATTCAACATATGGAGAATCCATCCATGGGCCTGAACCGGGCATGGGTATTATATACTGAACCCTTCATGTTCAAAGCCACCCAGAAAAGCGATTCGGCAGCACTTCGGGGACACGGTTCTCAAAATTCAGAGATGACCTGAGCGTCCGGTCGGGCTGACGGACTATTTATCATATGAAGAATCCATATATAGGTTTGAACCGGGCATGGGTATTGTTTACCCAACCCTTCATGTTCAAAACCGCAAGAGACAGCGAATCGGCAGCACTTCGGGGGCCCGGTTCTCAAAATCCAGAAATGATCTCAGCGTCCGGTCAGGCTGACGGGCTATTCAACATATGAGGAATCCATCTATAGGCTTGAACCGGGCATGGATATTGTTTACCCAACCCTTCATGTTCAAAACCGCAAGAGACAGCGAATCGGCAGCACTTCGGGGGCCCGGTTCTCAAAATCCAGAGATGATCTGAGTGTCCGGTCGGGCTGACGGGCTATTTAACATATGGAGAATCCATCTATGGGTCTGAACCGGGCATGAGTATTATATACCGAACCCTTCATGTTCAAAGCTACCCGAAAAAGCGATTCGGCAGGATTTGAGACAGTGAAACATGGCAGCAACAAGGGGTATTTGCACAGTGCTTTGTCTGCTCTTTGACCCATCAGAGGAGGCACATACATGGCCCTATATGACCCCCTTTGATTGGGCCTTCCAAATGCCACAGTTAAAGCTCAAACTCAAAAGAAGGGAACATTAAAAAATTATAAACATGACAATGAGTAACTCCTCATGGAATGCTCCTAATGAGCTGAGGAGCACCCGGTTGCCTTTTCCACTACCATCAACGGAATGGTACAGTGGAGCTCATGTCAGGAAAGAGGGCAAGGAATGCATATGTTATAAAAGGGAAACAAAGCTTCATCCAAGCACATCGGTTTCATGCTACCCATAAACAAGCATAAAAAAAAAAAAATGAACAACAAAGAACACAGGAAGCATCTGCGCCATTTTCTGCTTAGCTAAAAGCTTCACATAGCTGATGCCATGCAAGAAAGGGTGATAAGGAAAAGCTCTTTTACTGTTAGGGAAAAACGTTTTACATAGAAAGGGAAAGAGAGAAGAAAACAAACAAAAGAAGACACAAAAAAATGGGGACTTCCGTAGCAGTCCCCTTGGCTGCCTTCTCTTCCTCTGCCCAACCTCTTCTCTCTAGCTTCTTTCCCCTCTCTTTCTCTTGGACAAAATCAGGTGCAAACGAGCTGGGGAGGGCTTCCTTGCTGCTGCAACTATTACCTTGTCTGGTCTCTCTCAAACTCCTCAAGCAACACAGCCACACAAGCCTTGTCCCTTTTGCTTTTTCTCTTCTTGTATGCAAGGACCCGCATCCCCTTCCTTCCCTGCTAGCAGGTAGCACTAGGAGAGAGGAAGGAGGAGGTCCTTTGCACTCCTTCTTCAAGCCTCTTCCGTGGGCAGCCCAGAAGTAGGTTTCCTGGCCGCCGCTCCTCCCTTCTCTGCTGAGGAAGAGAACCGATGAAGACCCCCGGAGAGCTCCTCACCTCTACCCCTTTCGCTAGGAAGATGAACTCGGGAGAGAACTCTTTTTTTTTCTGCCTTTTTCACCACCCAGCCCCTTTTTTTTTTTTGAACTCAAGCTTCCAGCCCCCTTCTGCCTTCCTTTTAAAAGAACCAGCAGGAGACCTCCTTCTCCCACTCCCCTCTGCAACCCAGTCGCTTGGAGAGGAAACTGCCAGCCACACTCCTACTGCTGCTACAGCAGCCTTTTGTCTGGGTAGTGGGGGGTGCTAAGTTTGCTTAGGCTCACCTCCTTACCTAGGGTATATGGGCCACTAGGTAATGGACTTTTAGATGGGCCTTTTAAGAGGTCTCTTAGTGGGTTTTGATGGGTCTTTCTTTGCTTGGAGAAACCAGGCCAGCATATGCAAAGCCCGTTACATGTTTTTTTTTAAGTGTCCACACCGAGTCGAGCCGAGTAGTATGCCGCTCAAACTCTGTTCGTTAATTTTTAATCGAGTTTGAGCCGAGCTCGAGTATTGAAAATGTATGTTCAAACTCGGCTCGTTTAAATACTCTCGAGCTCGAGCCCTTAACGAGTATCTTAACGAGCTTAATTGAATTTACGTATTCGTATATATAAGTAAATCCAATCTAATCTACAAGTAAAAATTTAATCGTTCATAAGACCTAAATTTATCATATTTCAAGCTCATATCTCAATAGTTTTGATAAGTTGCTTAATTTAACTATTTTAATATAATGTTTGAAATATATTCATAATTTATCACAAGCAATATGAGATTAATAGATAGACACTGCAAGAGATGGGGTTGGTGCGCGACAAGGTAGAGGCGGTGCTGCAACTCCCATTCGCACACTGCCCTGAACCCCCTTTCTACATCGTCGGTGACTGTACTGAGGTCGTCGAGAGCACCGTCTGCCACTGACGGATGGTCCTGTGGACACCCAAAAATTCTTAATGGGCCCTCCTACATGGCTGGCCCAACCTCTAAACACCCTTCTAAATTGACAGAAATACACCAAAAAATGGCCCACATATGAGGCCCCAAAAAGGCCCACTAAGCAAAAGCCCATCTCACCCCATGCAGGGAGGTGAGCTTAGGAGAATGCAACACCTCCCAAAAGGCCCTTCCAAAAATGGCAAAAAGTGCCCATGCACAAGAGGTGAGACAGGGGCTGGCTGGGCCCTTTTGGGGGGTAAAAAGGCTTCTAGAAGTTTTTCTAAAAGAAAAAAGGGGGTCTCTTGTGTGGGAATAAGGAGAGAGGGGCTTAAAAAAAGAGGGGGATGGTCTTCTTCTCCAGGAGGGAAGGAAGGGGGCTGCTGCGGTTCTCATCTCCAGAAGCTCCCGTGAGCAACCTGCAAGAAAAAGCGAGAGGAAAAGCCAAGGAGAATAGAAGAAGAAAAGGTGAAGAGAGGAAGAGAGAAGAGAGAATAGAGAGAGATGGCATTCCTTTTTTTTCTTGGTCTTGTCTTGTCAAAAGGAGGGAGAAGAGAGGGTGTGACGTTGGGTTCTTCTCCCTCCCCTTTCTTTGAATTTTGTATTCTTCTCTTTTCCCTTTCATAGGAGTACACTATTCGCATATTCTTCTCTCTCCCTTTCATGTGAATGTTTTGTCTTTGTGCATTTATTACTTCCCTTCCTTTCATCATGCCTTCTTTAGTTTAAGCTTTTCTTGCCCTCTTCAAAAGGCAAGAGGGGTTACGGGAAGGGAGCTTCTCTTTGTGGAGAAGTCCTCATTTTCTCTCACATACCCCATATGAGATATCCTAGGCTCCCCACACCTCAATAAATGAGGCTTGGGAGTATGGAAGCTCCTCTCTCCTTGTGCCCCTTTCAGCGCCTCAAGCATTGAAGCTTAATGGGCCCAATGCGAGCTCCCCTCAAACATGTGTTCATCCACTGTTTAGCCCCATTTTGATGAGCATCTTGCACTGCTCAAAAAGAAATCTGCATGTGTATTGCGGTTTTTGGGGCATGCCCCTTTGCTAGCCATGGGGGTTGAACAACCAATGTTCATGCCCCACGCTTAGCACCCCCATACCAACAGTCCAATCAAGCCCATTTCAAGCCCATAGTCGCCCCATTGCCATAGGCATGACCAGATTAAGCAGTTCTGGTTCATGGCCCATGAAGAGGGAGGTTCTTCCGTCGATTGGAGTGATCTGGAACCGGTTCTGGCGATTCGGCCAGACCAGGGAGCAATCCGCCGATTCGGCTGGCAGTGCACACCCTTAGCTGAATCATATGAGCAAAGCCATGCTCAATGCGGTTCGGACCAAGAAAAGAGATAGTAGATCGATAAAAGACCCATCCAAACCCCCGGGTTGGACAATGCAATGTCTATGTCCAGATGTATGGGTTCACATGTCATTCATTCGCCCCCTCGAATTTTTGTGGTCATGACATTATCCGGTCTCCTCAGAGGCGTGCCTTGGGAGTCGGCGTCGTGTGCCATTGGGGTTATGTCGTCCTTCGGCATATACTCCCTTTTTGGTGCCATCTCCATTCATGGTGGATGTATACCGTGCTCTCCCCTATCAACCATGATAAGAGGAGATGCTGTCGAATTTTCCCCGCGAAGGTAGAATCGGCATGGGACTTTGAAAAGAAACCCTTAAGATTTAATTGTCTCAATGGTATTTCAGCTGAGCACCGATTCAACTTGGGCCGCCGATTCGGTCATACCGTCGATTCAACTTCATCCCGCCGATTCGGTTCCGCCTCGCCGATTCGCTGTTTGTCCTGTTCTTCGCATGCCTCGTCGAATCGAGGGTATCCCGCCGAATGGAGTGCACCTGTGCTGCCGATTGGCCACCCGATGACTAAGCAGCGCCAAATCGCGAACAGAGCCACGGCTTGCATATCTTAAAAGAATAAAAGAGCAAATTGAAAATTTTTCATGATAAAAACAAAAAATGAGCGAATAGATCAACTCATGTTTTTACATGCTTCAAATGAAACAAAAGAACAAGTTGAAATTATTTCTCAATAAAAAGGACAAAAGAGCAAATAACTTATTTCTGCGACTTGCATGCTTAAAAAAAAACAGAAAGAACAAATTGAAATTGTTTCTTGATAAAAGCAATAAATGAACAAATAGATCACCCTATGCTTTGCAAAGAACAAAAGATCAAATTGAAATTGTTTTCAACAAATGACCAAATAGACCATTTCCTAACTGGTGTTTTTTTTTTTTTTAAATAGAACCAAAGAAGTAAATTGAAACAATTTCATGATAAAAAAAAACAAATGGGTGAATAGGCGAAAAGAACTAACCACTAACAAGTAAAAAATCTCATGACGTCGAATAGATATCGTACTCTTTATCACTCCGGTCTAAGCTCAAGTTGCTTTTCGCACCTCTATCGGATGTCTTCGCTTTAGGTCATAAGGCTTTCTTAATCTGGCGATTAATCAAGGGTTTTTCCTCTCAGAGGGATGTAATTAACGCCGTTGCGCTTAGGCAACGACGGGATATTGGTCCAGGACCCGACACTCACTTTCGCTTGACAAAGTCAAACGGTGCGCACAATAGACCAAAAGCCCTTCGGCTCTCGGAGGCAGACCATTTGTTGTCACCTTGGTGACTGGCACGCCCGCGCTAAGCAAATTGCAGATTCATCTCTCGTCACTATCGCTCGTGTAGCATTCGACGAGACTTGGATTTGCAATACGCATCCATCCATGAGAACATGAGAAAATATGATAAAAAGAACATTAAAATTTTAAATTGATAAATTTTCCATTTCCACATATCCTCAGTGGTCGTCGGAGATGTCAGTGGCCGACAACGCGCCCCTCGGCCCCACCGGAGAGTTCACCTACTGCGTAGGTCGGTCTCGAGAGGAAGACGATGCTTGATATGCTGGGGGACCTTGCAACACTAAATTTTGTGGTCATATCCCTATTTACATGATTTGTGTATATACACTCATTTTCATAATTTGTGTATATACACTGTGGATTTAGTCTATGACATTTAAGCCTTCATAAATATTTATATTATAATAATTATTATATAAAAACAAATAAATATTTTTTATATCAATATATACTTATTCTATTTAAAGAAATATTTAAACGAAGTGTTAGCGAGTACTTAGACAAGCTCTTAACGAGTATTTAATCGAGCTGTTCACGAGTATAATCGAGTCGAGCTCATATGTGTTCAGACTCGGCTCGTTTATGAATCGAACTTTTTTTTTGTTCAAGCTTGTTTCATTAATTAAATAAACGAGTTAGACCGGATTTTTATCGAGTTGAGATTCGAACTACTCATCAAACGTATCGGCTCGTTTACACCCCTAGTTGAGAGCTTCCATTTGGACCTGCCCGAGCAACCTTGTAATCTGACCTCAATTGCCACTATCCCTGCTTGCTTTAGCACACCAGTAGATTAGTTCAGCTCTTCGTACGCTAGTGCACACTTGTCGGCCGCCCCCACATCACTACAAACCTGCTTTGTCTAGTGGTGTCACTGACTTGATGTGTGCGGCTAGTGCTAACACCACCCATTAGCTACCAGCTGGTGCAAACAATGAAACCGACATGTCAATGTTGATTAGCGACAATCCAAGCTTTAGGCCCGCGTGCCAGCATTGCCTATCACATAAGTTCATAAGCATTTTTTTCTTGATTTGTCAGCTACGTTTCTAGTGTTTGGTGATTTGCCTAGCCCGAGGACACTAGATGGTTTACATGGAAGGTGCTCGATGTATTGTCTTGCATCACTGAGCCTAGCCCAAGTATATGACAAGTCATATATATGTAGCTTAAACCTGGCTCGCATATTTTATCCAAAGTTCATTTATGTATGGCCTGACCTATTCGAAAATACTCTAATAAAGCAAACAACAAATATTACCTACTAAAGAAATGTTAGGCTCCCATTTGAATAGGAGCTATCTCAAATACAAGATCCGAAGAGCCCGCAACCCTAGGGGTGCAAATCCTCAGAGTCTTGTGTCTGGGAATGACGAAACCAACAAGACTTCACCGTCCATCTGATCGGGAGATACACATTTCTTTATCCACTATAGTTGAATTCATGACCCAATCTATAACCCATTCCGTCAAACAAAAAAAAAGTGTGTACGATCCATGAACTTGTTTTATCATATATCTGGACTATTAAGGCTGAAATAGCCGAAATAATATGCCAAATCCACTCCAACTACGTGATGGGCTCATGGGCCTAGAACTTTAGGGCCAATTCCCGAAAAGGGCCGGTCCGTCTCGGTTCATTGAAATTGTTCTCTGTGTCGGTTCGACCCGGTCCGCACTCCAAGCGGGCCGAGCCCTCTAACCGTGCCGGGGAGGAAAGGGCGCCCTTCCTTCGAGCGGGGTTTTTCTTTGGGTTCTTCCATGGCGGAGGCCAGCGTAGGCAGGGCACTCAGGGATGGCTCCCTGGAGGGCGAGCACGCCGCCGCTCTCTCCCTCAAGGATTCACTCGCCTGCCCCTTCGGTGCCCCACTCTTCTCTCACTTTCTCCGTGGCCTCGCCACCAACGTCTCCGCCGGCAGGTCCCCTGCCCGGTGAGTGTTCTCCTTGCTGCTCTTGCCCTCCTGTGCTCCCCATTTTTTTCTCCGAGCTCATATGGAATATCCTTTTTCCGTGTTTTGTTTCCGCAGTGGCCTTGTTCTCGTTGCGTTTGACTGTAGCCCGTCGTTCTATGTCGATTTCCTGAAGGGTGGGGGATCGAGTTGTGTTGATTCCACCGCTAAATGGTGAGAAAGACTTTTTTTTTTTATGTTTCTTCGCCTTCCGGAGGATGTTAAGGATTAACCCAGTTGAGGTTTCCCTTTTTATGTGTGGACGGGATCATGCAGGTTCCGGGTTCTAGACTGCTACTCGGACCCACTCGGCTGGAAGAAGCACCCCTCCTCTAGTTTCCTGCAAGGGGGTGGGAACGGTTCTCTGGAGGAACTTCGGACTGTCTTTAGAGACGTGAAAGATCTTGACAAACTGTGTTCATTAGTTCTCGATCTTGGTAGAGGTACAAAAATTAAATTTTGCCTTCAAGGTTGTAGCAAGGATGATTGATTTCGATTGCACATTGACTGAAATGAGCTGTGCATATAGGGCTGGTCGGAGAGGGGAAGGGTCGCTTCGCAATTGCCATTGATTCGGTATTCCTCTATCTTATCTCCATAATGGTTATTTTTCTGTCAGTAAGAACTTTATTGTTCAATTTACTCAGTTAAAAATGAGGCTTAGAAAGGAGATAGAGTAGGCTATGACAACTTAGTGAAGGCTACATAGTTGTTCTACTCATTTAGCGAGTTTTTTTAGCTCTATAACACATACTGTAGACATTCATACCGCTATTAACTAAATTCTGTAATTAGACAGGAAAGGAACCAAACTGGCAAATTCCATGGAATATTTTATCAAAATTTTAGTTTGTCAAGGTTTGTAGTCTGTGGATTTAGGGCAACAGCTAGATAAATCTCATGAGAATAGACATTCATATACAGTTATTCTATGGAATCAGGATATGTTACACTGGAATATTAGTTAGCAAATTGGCATGGTGAGAATACCTCTCGTTTAAGCAAATGCAATACTAATAATGGAAGGGCATGCTGGTTATCAGTTTTTTTGCATTTTTCCTGAGGATAAGTAGTCATCCGTTTGATACTTCATGGTAGAGTTTCAGAACAATATTTTACTAAACATGATGCTTTAAATTAAACTTGTTGAGCTTTTAGTGAAGATTGTATTATTTCCTAACTACAGGGTATCACATTCATATCCTCTGCAATGTATGGCATACATCTCCAAGGCACTGGTCATTAGGTTAGGTGGCCTGATGAAAATGTTAAGTCCTAACTAAAGCACTATTCTAAAAAGTTTTTCCTTCTTAGTTTTCTTGTTAGTGAATGAAAGTAAGCTATGGATGATGTGATATTTCTGGTTCTCTCTTTGGCTAACTAAAATATGAAAATAGCCTAGTTTTCAAACTTTTGGAGCTTCAATTAAATTATATGTAATGCATTACCTAGAGATGCTCATGTACCAGATTTAGAAGCCTAGTGATCAGATGTCTTGGAAAAAAATTGAAGAAAAATTAGGGAATGGAGATGGAGTTCATATTCTTAACCCATCTGCATCATTTTGTATGAACTTTCTCATTGTTCTACAAAATGGAAAATAATGGTCATTGTGGGAGAATGGCACCTCACCTCATGTGCATTTTTAGGGAATTTACTTTTGCTTACATGTGAATCAAAATCAAGATATAGTACTCTTCATAATTTTTTTTGATGAATTTTGAATATGTACAGTTTCAGATAAGAATTAAGGAGTAAATACACGACAGAATATGGTCCAGGCGAACTAATAACTCTCACATGCATATGCATGCACTTGCATACACACACAAATGGCTCTTTGACTGCAAAATACACCAATACTAGTTCTTTGCCCGTGCGATGCACGGGAAATTTTTAGATTTATAAATTTTAATAAAAAATAATATTTAAGAAAGTTAACATGATTAGTTGTTTTTCTATATAGATTTTTTTTATCTTAAATTTAGATTCATATATATATATTTTCTCTATATAAATAAATGAATGAACATATTTCATATAATTCAGTTTGCTTATATATTACAATAAAATTTGTATGAACAAAAAAGATCAATCAACATAACAAAAAGACACTTTTTCATGACATGGTTTAACAAAAGGAAAGTGAAATAGTGTCAGTCAGTGTGTAGGTAGATGAACAAACAGAGCAAATGGAATTAATTGTTGTCTTTGTTCAGAAGCTATAATGTGGTATCCTGATTGTTTAATTGTGTAGTGAATATGGCATCCTTTAGAACCATATTATTACCTACAGATTTTTTTTTTCCATTTTTTCTCGCTGGTGTTGTATCTTGATGAGAAGTTCATCGATCTAAAGAGTGTTACATAATTCTATCTAACATTTATTTTTCACATTCTCGACAGTCAACAAATTACTTTTGATGTTTGTACAAAGATTACTTTAAAATGCACAAATATGGTTCTGAAGTTGTGAATTCTTAAATCTATGTGTACACTGCACAACATTAGTCTAATAGAAAAGAAAGATTTTAAAGGTGCACCTCCTCACTGGCCACCCTTATATGATAGGTCTTCCAAAAAATATTGTTAAAAACTCAAATGGTTAAGAACGTGGCTTCTCCCCTTATATTTGCTTTAAGAATGTGGTTAGTATGGTAAAAATAGAGATACTTGCACATAACAAATTGAAGAACATAAATTTTAAGATATGTGCATCCAAATACAAATTTAACATACCCATAGAATAATTGTGTTGGACTAAGAACAGTTTTGCTACTGGGATGGAAATTGCTGAACAAAATTAGTTGATGATAATGACGAATATTTAAATAAAACTAATTAAAAATAAAGCTAATTTAAATAGGAATGCTTACTGGAATGGTTTCATAAAAAAAAGGAGATGGTTAACATCTAAAAGATACATCTCCGTAGAATAAAAAAGAGCAGACTAACATGAATCCATGGGAGATGATATGGAATTGACTACTAATTAAAAACCAAATGTTACCATGAAAGTAGCCAATTGAGAACTATTGCATCAAAAGCCAGAGGAAGCCCAATGCCCGCCTTCCTATTCCTTCTTCTGTCAGGCAACCTTTTGTGTTCAACCCATATTAGTATACATAATTTTTTAATGATATTTTTATATTTTTTAAAAAACTATAAATTGAAAAATATCATCTTACAAAATCTAATTTTTAAATAGAAATTTAAAACTAAGAAGAAAAAAATAATAAATCAGTATTTACTATTGGGCAACAATATTTACTGTTGCAACAGTAGTTTCTCTGTCTTCTTCGCTTCACTCTGTGTTGCGCCGGGAGCTGCAGCTGACGACGGAGATGCTGGTCACTGCATGGGTTGAACACAAATGGTTGCCTGACAGAAGAAGGAAAAGGAAGGCGGGCACTGGGCTTCCTCTGTATTTTCCGGCACCAGGGGTTTTCCTTCACAGAAATCGAATAGAGAGAGAGAGAGAGAGAGAGAGAGAGAGAGAGTTTGCAGCAGGGGGCTAGGAGGTCAGGAGTAGTGGGTGTCCTTTTTTTTCCCAGCAAACCATGATATTATCCATCAATAAAGATAACATTTGGTGTCAATAAGAGTGCATAACGCAAACTGAGAGAGTGCTATCATAGCAAGACCTACAGACGAAGACCGAAAACATCCAGCAATGGCATTGGTAAAAAGAAGAAAAAGGTGATCACATATGCACCCGCATATTTCCAGACAAGAAAACCTGCCAGCCAAATCCACATCATCCATAACACCATGAAATGCACAGGTCTCAATATGCAGCGGAAGCAGCAAAATATTCCGGCTATGGGAAGTAAACAGCCCAGTTGTAGTAGTAAGATTCCCGTGCAGGCTTATCCATGTATTTGTTCCACTTGAAGTCATAACGCTGCTTCTTCTGCATTGCTTTCTTCCAGTGGTAATGCTCAAACATCATTGCCTTATCATGCCAATTGAACTGGTTGGAGAGCTGCCAGAGGTAGGGGTTGAACCAGGTGATGGCGGAGAAGGCGAAGGACCCGATCCAGATGTTGACGAAGCTCTCGGGCTCGGTCTGGGGGACGCCCGGGTCGCCCCTGTACGGGTTGCCGAAGTACTTCTCCATCCCTCCTAGATCTGCAGCTCTCCTCCCTCTCTTTCTGCACTCCCTAGTGGGCGTCCTCCTGGGACATGGCCTGCGTCTCCGTGGCTCTTGGGATAGAGAGGACAGGATTTGAGAGAGAGAGAGAGAGGACCACTATAGTTACCACTACCAGAAGACGGAGGGAGGCAACTGTTGGTGGTGTCCTCGTGAAGGAGGGGCCAGGTGCAAGATAGAGAACCCGTGTGGGGCGAACACCAGCAAACCAAAAAAAATGCAGAGGAAGCTCGAAAAGTTTGTTTCCATCTTCTAGACGAAGTCGTCAACCTTGTCCTCCCGGGTCTTACTCATCAGCCACACGGAGACCTT
The DNA here is from genome assembly GCA_014218235.1 of Colocasia esculenta. Taxonomy (NCBI): domain Eukaryota; kingdom Viridiplantae; phylum Streptophyta; class Magnoliopsida; order Alismatales; family Araceae; genus Colocasia; species Colocasia esculenta. The sequence continues at coordinate 384,736 of JACBKR010001043.1, forward strand.
GCTCAGCAGGTTCCTCTTGGGTTGCAGTTGTTCGGCCTCGATGGCATCCTCCGGTGCCGCTGCTTCGGAATCGGGGTTGGCCTGGGCAGGGGCGGGGGTGGGGACGGCAGCGTCGGGGTGGCGGGTGCGACAGCGCCTCCCCCCACTTGGCGTGGAGGAGAATGGACTCGGCGACGTAGGACTCCACCATGTCCTTGCGCACGTCGACGGCGACGTAGGCGGGACCGCGGAAGAAGTCGCCGGTGGTGCTATCGACGCAGGCGGCAGTGAGGCCAGGGGGGAGAAGCTGGGAGGAAAAGCGACGGAGGCGGGGCCGCGGAAGAGGAGTGTAAAATATGCAAGAAGAGAGAGAGAGTGCGCGGTGTAGAGAGAGAGAGAGATCGGGGAAGTAGGGCGGCCAACGTGTAGGTGAGAGTGGGGCACCGATGGAGGGGGAGAAGAGGTGCAAGAGATAGAGAGAGAGAAAGAGGAGTGGCTTTTGAGCAGTTACCCGGGAGGAGGCATGAAAGTGCCAACCATTTAAAATTTGAAATTCAAATGGTCTACGAAAAATCTTTAGAAAAAAGACAATTTTTGGGGTTGCCACAGCTCCAGTCCTGGTGCTCTCCGATTGTTAATAGGTGGTATAAAATTGCAAGTTTTTTAAAAATACATGTGCAATATTTAGCAAGATTTAGTATGCCGATTTAATAAGATTTCTTCACAGTTTTAGGTAGGAGACTTACCTTCTTAATAGCTATGTTAAAGAAGGAGATATGTATTTGTGAGTTTTGAAAAAAATATGAATATTCTGGTGTTGCCATGTGGCAGCACTAAAATTGAGAAATATAATATTATTATAGATATTATAGATAGATAGATGGGTAGGCATGAGAAAGAGAGTATAGATGGAGAATACAACATACATCAGTTTTGGCGGGAATTTGAAAGAATCTGACGCTGCCATGTGTACTTTTAAGACTGAGTTTTATTATAATAGTATAGATAAGATCAATTCATCCAGAAGATCAAGTATTCTAACATGCATATTGTACCTAGATAAACACCAAGCAGTATGCACTTTATAACTTGATGTTGTGGGTTACAGGGAAAAAATTTGTAATTTGAATGTGAGCAAGCATACGAGACAAATGGAAAATGAAAGGGCAACTTCAGAAAACTAGTGGCAGATGAACTAGATGATAAGAACCCTCAAGGTTTCTCTTGGATTCGTCGAGAATACTCATTAGATAATGAAATAAATTTGATTTTCAAAGTTGTCTTAGTTCTTGATGCATACCATATTTTTTGTTTCAACACATGTATTATGCAAATCATCTTTGCAACATACAATCACCCCATCACAATTTAGTGCATATTGATAACATCTCAATGATTGAAATTTGCAAGCAACTATGTTAGTTTCAAAAAGAATTGTGAGGTGACAGTGTATCAGTATCGACTCTCTCTATGGACATACACACAGGATGGGTACTAAACCAGGGTTCACGTGGGTTTCGACCTCATGGACACACTGGGCTGAGAGAGGGACCTACTGGCCAGGAGGTGTCTGTCCTCCCCCATGGCTCAGACTATCGGATTCGAGCTTGATCAGTTGATCATGGATGGTGTGGGTTTGCTCTTGGTCTTCATAAGAAAAAAAACTGCATTACCATTTACCATGTTTCTTAAAGAATATTATTTGTTTGTTGTTTCTATTTTTTCAGATTAGTACACTTCTAAGGCATGCCTCATTACCGTCAGTTGCAAGCCTTATCAGTAATCTTCGTGCCCACAGTATGTCTCTGTTGCCAATACCATCTTTGTTATCATCAAGATCTACATTGTTAGCCATGTGTTTCATCACGAAAGTTTATTAGACGTTCTTGAAAAGATTGTTTATTCTTCCAATTGTGTTCAATGTTGAGCATACTTTTAAGGCATTGATTTCTTTTTGCTCTTCTGGCTTGCAGGTCAGGTTTCCACCATCTTTTGGTTGATTCACTCTGACCTTCATGAGTCTAGGGTCTGTGCAGCTTTAGATTATCTTTCCACAATGGTTGCTATCTTGGAGCAAAGAATAGAAAATTCTAGGGGAGAAAAAGGTGTTTTAAGCATTCAACATAACTTTTATGGGGGAAGGTTCCATCTGCGGTTGAAGCGTCGGAATGGGAGAGTGAAAATTCTTGTAAGCTCCTTACTTATGAATCTATGTAATTTCAACTTTCATTTGTTGACATGCAGTTAATGATTTTCATTTGTCTCTCTTTTCTGATTTCTTTAAATGATTGCCCAGTATGAGGATTTTCATGTAGAGCAAGGAGGAATAAAGTTTTCAGAGCTTTCATCTGAAAATAAATTGGTCAATCAAACACTATTGCCAAAGGTTAGTTTGTCAAAGTATACTTAAAACCTTTCCCCCTTTCTCCATCCGTTCAAATGAAAAAGGGAGTATAAAATAATAAAATATAGAGGCATATGGTGTACTCTCAACCTACGGCAAAATGTAATTGCAATAAATTGATGAAGATTTTTATTTCCCCACACAGTTTGATTATCGCAGTTACGTTCTTGTGCAGGTGCAGTTTAATCTCCAGTTGTCAGAAAAGGAACGGATTGATAGGGCAAATGTTGTGCTCCCATTTGAGCACCAAGGCAAGCTTTTCCTAACTCAACTGGGGATTATTTAAAGATCACTTAATTTGACATATTCCGTTAAAAAGTTACTTCTTGGACTTTATTTGCTGTAATCGAACCAAAACATCATAATATCACTGTAATTCTTGACCAAATAGTCTTCATGTGATAATGCATGTAGGGTATGCATTCATGCAACAATATTATATGTTGGCAAATGTTTATGTCATTCTCATTCATAATGTGTGTATAATTTCCAGCAGTCTGGGAGCATGATGGTGCCAAATTAATTCACTTGACTGCTCTATACTATTGGAAAGTATTTTCAAATAAAACATGCCTCGAAGCATTGATTTCATTTTCCTCCTGAGACTCTTCAGGAAAAAAGAATGTTTTGCTGTCAGATTTGCTTGAGTTATTCTTCTGTGTGTTATTGCTTTCTTTAGTTTTCTTCCCATTGGAAGGTGACAAAATGGTGAACTGTTAATAACACGTTTGGATAACTTCAGAAAACCTTTTTTGATATCTAGGTTAGGACAGCAGGCTCGTCACCTGGGTCCCCTGTTTGATATGCTAGTTATTCTCTCTTGGGTTACTGTTACTTTTCATGCAAACTATGTTGTACGTTCTTGTGTCATTGTGTGTAAGGTTTATGTGAAGTTTGACTGCTAACATGTGGATTGTTTCAGGAAATGGTGAGACAATACACATTTATGATGGCCGCCGATCCCACCAGGAGGCACAAAAGGATCCCCACCCGACAACATTGCCTGCTCCAGGCATATCCGAGATCAGCAAAAACATGGGTGGCGGGAAGGGCGAGATCCATTACCTACGAGATTCCGACGATGAGATGCCCGACTCTGATGAGGACCCAGATGACGACCTCGATATATAGTAAGAACGTTATCGGTCGGAGGAAGATGTAACAAGATATGCCACAGATGAAACTTTCCGACATTCCATTATCTTGCTTGGCATCGAGAATTTTCTTGGATTTCTCAACGAGAACGACAGAATTGTCGGTGCTGTTATTGTTGATCAACGAGAAGTGATCTTGCATTATAGGGGCAATTTGATTTCAATTTCACAAAAAAATGTGATGTAAGATAGCATGTTTTTATGTGTTACATAATTTCGATATTTTTGGTGTTTTGTAGCATTTTGTATCAAACCAAACAGCCGTTCTGTCAAAATAGCACTGAACTTTAGAACATAAAACATATATGACGGTTTAACATGGTAGGCACTAAGCATATGTTGGACGCCTCCTGCAATGCGTTGTGTTAGTGGATTTTTAATCTGTCTATCATGATATTTATTTGTAAGGCCCCATAATTTTCGGTTATTTGGAACTTCTCAGGAAACTATATGATTATCATGAACAGCTCTTGTCACATCACAGCAGAACCACTATCTCAAACAATTTTGGTCAAATAATCGCATTGATCTCTCACAATAAAGAATGATTCTATGACCATAAGATCTGAGATCATGTTCACATGCTCTTTGAATAATTATACAACAAAGCAAAGCGAGCCTCGTCAAATGGGTATAAAAGAATGGTTCTCTGAAACAAAGTAAAAAGATGACCACCCTGCTGTTAAGCCCCTCCACGACTATATGACAGAGATTCCCCTACATATTCACATCTCAAGGTCTGGAGACCACGTTCAGGTTCCATGCAAGATTTCCCCAACCCCTCCATTCAAGAACAGAAACATGGAGATTTTTTGTGGAGCCATTTAACTAATTGAGTTGGAAAGACGGACTGATGTAAGATACAGCTCATCTCAGGAAAGGATCACCAGGCCAAGGTACATTGATCCACATAGAAATATGAACGATATAAAGCCCCTGCAAAGAAATTTAACTGTGGTCAGGAAGTGGAAATTGACAAATACACAAAATTCAGAAAAGCCGAAATGTCATAGGAAAGCATAAGTTCCAGCCTGAATGATCTCACCAGATTACTCCCCATGCAACACCATTGCAAGGACAGGGACAAATCTCGGCAAACTTCTCAGCATCACTTGAATGGACCCTTCGAGATATTAAATCATCGTAGATGTCTGCATGTATCAAAAACCATGTGAGGAATGACCTGACGAATTCGTAGATAAACCACAAAATGAACACGAAAATATTTCGCTACTTAATCTGAAATCATACCATAAACTGAAAATAAGCTGTTCATTACACCTGCACATTTCATAGAGTGACATCTTTAGTTGGATTATTAGATGCCAGGGATTAGGAAATGGAAGCAAAAAGGTTAAGTCTTACCCATGAACAGAATGATGAAACGAAGAATACGGACCTTCGTATATTCTTGCATAATCCAAATAACGGCTAAGAAAATTATGAATCCTGAGCATCGTTTAGATGTTATTAGCTTGCGTGCATACGCTGATATGCATAAAGCAAAATGCCAATTCTCTACAACTTACCAATACAGAGTCCTCTGAGTAACCACTGCAAATCAATACAACCAAAAATCAATGGTTTAATAACAGCAGGTAAGATCACATGCGAGTTCTTGCTTTAAATAGTAAAATTGAAAGCATAGAGTAGATGATGATAAGATCAGGGCTTACATTTTTAGCAACAAAGAGAACTATGAGTAATGCAACAGCAAAACAGCCAGCAGCTATTCTTGCAGTCACAAGATTTGTGGAAGCAAGTATAAAAACCATTCCCCAAAATGATGAGCCAAGGTCTATCATTGCAAACAAAAAGATCTATTTGATGACCATTGAAAAGGTTATATATAAATAGACATCAGCTCACAGAAACAATCTATTTGATGATCCATTGAAAAGGTTATATATAAATAGATATCAGTTCATTGCAACAATCTCTGGATGAACGTAGAGAGGGAGAATTTTGAACACACAAAGATGGGCTTACATCCGGCAGGTAAGATCACCCAATAGATACCACCACGTGTCTCTGTAACACCACCTTCATCTGCCTGAACACGTATACCCTCAACCTAGAAAATAAGCCCAATATTTCAGTGAATCCCGTAAGAACAGAAAGAGGATAAGGTGGGCATGAAAATTAAGTGATAGATACTAAAAAAGCACATTCGGCAAAAGATAATTGATCAAAGAATATAAGAAAAATCAAGCATTAGAGACTGACAGTTGTTATTTCAGAGTGCAACTGTAATCAGAAATTACTCCATTCATTTATTTAGCATGTTTCCTTCTTATTAAACTATGTACTGTAGGCTAAAGCATAAGAAGAAATCAAGCCTTCTGAAGTAACGTAGGAAATTTTGTTTGAGACTACGTATCCATTGTTGAAATGGGGATGCTTCAAACTGCAAAAAAAAACCAAAAATAAAAATTTCCATTTTCTTCATATAACTAGTACTATAATCGAGACTATTGGAAAGAAAAACAACTACACAATTACCTCTCCTCAATGCAATGGCAAAGTTGCCCCATTGTGAGTTAGATGTTGTGGATTCAAAGGTGGGAAAGTCTCTTTGCAACACGCATGGAGGCGTACACCAAACCCTCCACTAGAACTTATTGATGGGAGCCTCATGGGTAGTATGCTCCAACATTTTTTTTACACAACTGCTACATAACTAAACTCATTTGCTTGGGAGCCATGCATGGCAACATGTGCAGCTACGTCTCCACCGCTGTCTATGGCTCCTTAAGGCAATCACGCTTAGTTAATCTTGAACCCCTATCCAAAGGTAAAACAGGCTGAAATGTCCTTACAAAGATTGGCTGAGTGATGGGGAGCGAGAAGCCCAAGCGATGGTTCAAGCCCAGTTGGAGTCCAAAGGAGATTTTTTATTTTTTCTGTAATTTTGGGTGCAATTTTCGCACTATTTTTAAATCCAAGAATAAAATAGTCCAAAAGAGTCATATTAGAGTCCAATTAGCTTTTATTGTGTAATTTTTATTTCTATGTTTGAGTCAAGTCTAATTTGGGTAAGAATCTGTATTTTTTCTTTCTTTAGGTGTTTATTATGTTAAGTCTTGTTAGGGATAGAATCTGTCTTTAATTAGAAGTCCATTGGGATTGGGATTAGCCCAAACCCCTTTAAATACATGTAACATCCGATTTGGAGAAAAGAGAACAGAATATTGAGAAAATTTGCTAGCTGCACTCTGCTCTGTTCTTCCTCCGCGACGGAGAGAAACCCGCGAAGGGTTGGCACGAAGCCTTGCCGTGAAGGCCAGCCGAGAAGGCTTCATCCCCCACGTTCTACCTCCTCTCCGGTGAGACTCCGGCCATATCTCTCCCTTTTCCCTCACTGTTCCGCATCAAATTGGTATCAGAGCTAGATTTCGGTTTTCTTCCACGGAGCCGAGGTCCAGCGGCCTTCGTCCTCCAAGCCCCAAACCGCAAAAGGCCACATCGCCGGGAAGCCCCCTCCATCTGTCCGCACTGCTGTACGCCCTCGTCCGCCGTCCACCCCGGCCTTGACCGCCTCCACCGCACGCCCTGCCTCTCTCTCTCTTCAGCCACACCAGCGCCGCACCCTGCTGCGTGCGCCCCGCCCCGTCGACCCGCCTCGGCCGCGCCCGCGCTGCCTCCCCTGCACCCGAGCGCCGCACCACCGCCCTGCGCCCACGTCACCCCCCTGACGCCCCTGTGACCGCCGTTTCCGCCGGCAGTGCCCGCCCCTAGCGCCTGCACCGCCCCACCCCCTGCGCCGCACGCCAACGCACCAGCTCGCCCGCCGCCTTCCCCCTGCTTGTGACGCCACCCCAGGGCCACGCCGGCCCCCAAAAACCCCTTCGCGCACCCCCCCTGCTAGCGTCTCCCTCTCACGGCTTCGACAGAAAGAAGAAGGGAAGAGAAGAGGAGACGCCGACGCCAGCTCGGCCGGCAGCCGCCATCGCCCGCGACCGCCGTCGCCTGCGTCCCACCCGTGGCCGCCCCTTCGCCATGCCGCTGCCCGTGTCTCCCTCTCTCTGGCTTCTCCCGTGCGTGGTTAGAGGAAAGAGGGAGGAGAGAAGAAGCCGCCCCTACTTTAAAGTGAACCGGTCAACTCTGTTTGACCCGGTTTGGGCCAGACTGCTACAGTGCCGGCCTGCTACAGTACCCCCGGGCGGTGCACCAGCACTGTTATTGTACCGCCAACACAAAAGCATCATTTGTGCTCCGATTCACGTACCGTTTGCGTCGTAGTGATTGTCTCGACGAATTCTAGTCACTCAGCGGCCCACGCCCCACAGTCGTCCATCTAATGTCACATCAATTTGGGTAATCTCTTACATGTGCCACATGAATTTTAGTTTTCTCGTCCTTCTACCAAATGAGAAGCCAACAAAAATTATACTCGATGAAGAGAATCAGAACAACTATATTTCTCAGGCTATTGTTGACATTTTGTTGCAAACTGGTGAGATCATTGTTGATGGTGATCAAGCTTTTGTAGAGTTTTACCTAAAATTTTTAGGTAGAACTCTAAAGAGACCAGTTAATTATTTTGACGGAGCTTGGTGCACTATTGATCCCTCGAGATCTTACATTACTTTGGGAAAAGAGTGGTTGGAAGAGCGACATGTTACTTTCGACTCAAACCAGTGCTTTATCCAGCCACCGCATTTAAGAGCTAAATTTTGTTTTCTCAAGTATATTTCTCCTGCGGCCAAGCCAGCGCTTCCAGAGAAGACTGCGATTGATGAAAAGCCATTGGAGTTGGTAACTACTACTGAGCGTGTATGTGTGAAGACTACTTTTGTTGAAGTTTGGGATCAAGACCTGTTCGTCGAGTCTGGACTTCATTTGATATGTGATGATGTATTTGAGATAAGTCCATCATTGACTGCTACCAGTAAACCGCCAGATGTTACCAAAGATCAGTACAACTATGATATGATATGGTCAGATCTTGATACACACATTCTATGCAGACTGCAATTTTTCAGAAGGCTTCTTGGTTTGGATATCTCTATGGCGACTTTATTAGTGCATGACTTCATCATTCTCCTGCCACTTATATGGATATTGCGACACTTCAAAACTCGAGGACGAGTTTTCTCGAACCAGGGGAGAATGATGGGGAGCGAGAAGCCCAAGCGATGGTTCAAGCCCAGTTGGAGCCCAAAGGAGATTTTTTATTTTTTCTGTAATTTTTGGTGCAATTTTTGCACTATTTTTAAGTCCAAGAATAAAATAGTCCAAAAGAGTCATATTAGAGTCCAATTAGCTTTTATTGTGTAATTTTTATTTCTATGTTTGAGTCAAGTCCAATTTGGGTAAGAATCTGTATTTTTTCTTTCTTTAGGTGTTTATTATGTTAAGTCTTGTTAGGGATAGAATCTGTCTTTAATTAGAAGTCCATTGGGATTGGGATTAGCCCAAACCCCTTTAAATACATGTAACATCCGATTTGGAGAAAAGAGAACAGAATATTGAGAAAATTTGCTAGCTGCGCTCTGCTCTGTTCTTCCTCCGCGACGGAGAGAAACCTGCGAAGGGTTGGAGCGAAGCCTTGCCGCGAAGGCCAGCCGAGAAGGCTTCATCCCCCACGTTCTACCTCCTCTCCGGTGAGACTCCGGCCATATCTCTCCCTTTTCCCTCGCTGTTCCGCATCACTGAGAGCTTCACCTTCTAGACTTTTGAGGGGCAGTCTGGTCGGTAAAAGTTGCCATTGGTTGAAGACAACATTCTAGGCATGTTCTAGTGGGGGCAGCACAGAAGCCAAGGAGCATGTGCACATATAATCACTAAACAGATACACTTCTCAAAACAAAAAGTGTGCAGTTCTTTTAAGAAGGCATGCATGGAAAATACCAGAAATAATAAAACCCAAGTTCGCACGAAAAAATGAAGAGAAACAGGTTGACAGGTGAGTTAGTGCTCCTTTATTTCCACTGTGCATGTCCTCTTTTGAGAAAGCAATGGAGTACACCATATTATTAGAGGAGCTTGTGAAAAAGGACTATAGCTGAAGGCGCCGTCCAATCAGAATTGGAATGGCATTGGAGGATTATGTCATGCAGCATTTACGACAATTTCTTTATGGTTAAATTCTGATGCACAATAGCCATAAGTTTCTAAACTGTATTGCTGTCTCTCTGTGGTGAATGAAACTCTGCTATAAGCATGGGATGGAACAAGTTTCAGCTAGAACAAGAAGACGATGGGAAACACAAGAAGAATGGAAGAAGGATAAGGAGGAAACAATGAAAATAAAGGAAGGAGAAAGCAGGAAATGGAGAGAAGAAAAGGGAAAAGAAAAAAAATAAAGGAAAAGGACCATGACAGATGAGGGGCCAAGCATTAGCAACAATCAGCAACATTGAACATGAAGAACAAAGAACACAAGAAGCAAACCTTGTCACCCAAACAAGACATGATGAAAAAGTCTAGTGGATGGCATCAATCGTTTCACCAGGAATTCTCTCCTCCTCCAGTATTCATTTTTCTTTCCTCTTATTTTCATCTCAAAATGTACATAAATCACTAAAAGTTATGATGCAAATATTAACAAAACTCAGTATTTCAGTTAGACTACAGGTGAGGCAAAAATGAAAATTGAGAGTTTCAAGTAGGACGAAGTATAAAGAGAAATTATAACCTGTATATTTTCTTCTTTTTATTTGTCCCTCCTAAAGCTAAATAAAACTGGAAAATTTTGCCCAAAAAAATCAAATTAAATGTTTTTCTCTAATTGGCTGATTTGATCTGAATTCATTTCCCCTTTTAAGATGACTCTGGAGGACCAAATTCCACAAAGTTTGATCAAAATTTTCTAACTGGTGAGAAACGCTAGTTGGCAAGCATGAATGAATGACCATTTGAGGAGCTAGAAATTCCTAGTTGGAACTTGGAAGTAATTGGCGATTAGTGATGCTTACTCCCAAGATTATAAACATACATGCAAAATGGCAGTCAACTATAAATAAATAAAAGCATAACTGAGGAAGATAGTAAAACAAAATGATAATGGAAGCCTGAAGTGCTAGTATTTAAGGTTAAACAAGCACCATTTGTCGAGTTCTTTCTTTCTTTTTCTTTAAATAGTAAGAGTAAACCCACTCCAACCAAGATCAAATTTAATCACCAGTAGTTCGAGTGGGAGGCTAAACAACTTGTTGAACCTCTTTTAATGACATGCAAATTGTAAACATAAAGGGGACTGAGGTGCAGTCATGCACAGTGTTTAAATCCCTTAGAAAGGGAAGAAAATCCACCTAGATGCCTACACCCCCTGTCTACAAACAGCCCCACCAAATCCCCTTGTAACATGCCGATCTTCCCTCCCTGAAGCTACCAGTGAGCCCCTTTCTCCTTGATGGTTGCTGCACCAAAGGGGCCCTGGGTGCTATGCTAAAGAGTGGTGGATAAGAAGAGAAGAGGAGGGGGGCTGCTTTTATAGAGAGGAGCAGAAAAAGGAAGAAGGAAAAAGGGAGAAAGTGAGGGAGCAGCAGGGAGGGAGGCCTTCCATGCACTGGGAGAGTCCAAAATCCAGGAAGGTCTTTTCATTCTATAAATCCTCCTGGTAAACTGCACCGGGAGGATTCAAAACCTAGCAACACTGGTCGCCCACTTTAAATTTGTTCATTTTTTTAACTCCCACAGGTAAACAAGCACCATGAGTTGAGTATCCCTGTCAATAGATCGAATCAGAATTCAGAAGACTCAGATCCAAATTTAAGGCACATTTCAGATTCAGATTCGGATCATGGTTTGGATATGGATCAAGATCCGATTTGATTGTTTTGGTGTTCTGGGCCCAGATCTACTCGTATTGCCTGTTGATTCAATTATGTTTCAATAAGTTTCACCTTCAGAAATTTTCTAAGTCCACAAGCACCTATCAAGAATCAATTAAGTCTGGACTATAGTTTGTCTCTAAGTTCACATAAAGTAGACAATTAATTGATTAAGTCCACAGAGGTAAATGAATTGATTACATGGTGGTATCAAGAAATTTCTAAGTCCACAGATATACAGTTGACAATCGATTAAGTTGTGGGCACAAAAATTCTACGCACATTGTCGACAATTGATTAAGTAGTGTCAAAGCAATGTTTTTCCATAGTGTGAGTTAATCGATTATGTTTCACTCTATACTTCCGATAATCGACTAAATGTTCCGCAATAACGGCCACATAGTGCACACTAATCTATTATGTTTCAATTCGTGTGGTCGATAATCAATTATGTATTCGACTAAAGTCCACACAGGGAGACCGATAATCGATTATATTGCTCTTGAGAATCCGTCCAAGTCTACACAATAAACAAACTAATCAATTAAGTCTTTAACAGTGGAAAAGTTTCAAATCTGCATGCAGTACACTTAATGGATTATGTTTCAATCCATGTGATCGATAATCAATTATATCTTCAACTAAATTCCACACAAGAAGACCAATAATCGATTATGTTGCTCTCAGGAATCCGCCCAAGTCCACACAGTAAACAAACTAATTGATCAAGTCTTCAGCAGTGGAAAAGTTTCAAGTCCACATTTAGGGCACATTAACCGATTATGTTTTAATCCCTGTGGTCACTGGTCGATAATCGATTATATCTTCAACAGAAGGATTCTAAGTCCACACAGGAAGACCTATAATCGATTATGTTGCTCTCAAGAATCCGTCCAAGTCCACACAGTGAACAAACTAATCGATTAAGTCTTCAATAGTGGAAAATTTTTCAGTCCACACAGGAAGACCTATGATCGATTATATCTTCAACAGAAGGATTCTAAGTCCACACAGGAAGACCTATAATCAATTATGTTGCTCTCAAGAATCCGTCCAAGTCCACACAGTGAACAAACTAATCGATTAAATCTTCAATAGTGGAAAAATTTTCAGTCCACACCTGTTAACCTGATAATCAATTATCGAGTATGCATACTGATACTTAATCGATTATCAAGCCTCTGTGGGCACTCGCGCAGGGGGACCTGCAGAGGAAGGGGTTCCATCGGATCGGATTGAGTTTTCAGATGTGAAAGGCTTGGCCTAAATCCGGAGAAAAGATTCATTTCAGGTCAAAAGAATGTGTGATCCAAATCCAGTTTGATTTTCAGATCTGGATCAGGTTTTGGGATCCCGTGGATCCATTGACACCCCTATAAGTGCTCAAAGGTCTGGAAACCCCCCCCCCCCCTCTTTTTAAACCTTTCAATGTTTTAAATCCCTTCGGTAAAATGCACCAGGAGAATTCAAAATAAGAAAAGTTTGGCCGTTTTAAGTCCTCCCAGTACATTTCACCAGGAGGGTTCAAAACAAGAAAGGTCAAGGGAACAAAAGGGGAAGTCAAGTCTCCCGGTACATTTCACCGGGAGAAAACAAAGAAAGTCAAAGGAGCAAGAAGGGGAAGCCAAGTCCTCGCAGTACATTTCACTAGGAGGATTTAAAACAGCCACCTCTTCCTTGCCCCTTGCTGCCCCTCTCCCTCTATAAAAGAAGAGGGGGGGGGGGGGGTAGCCCTCCCTGGGGAGGCAGAGAAAAAACAAGGTGAAAAGACCCAAGGCAAAGAAGGAGAAGAGCTTGGGAAAGGAAGAAGGAAGAGGCAGCCTAGCATAGGGCTCTTTTTGCACCAAGAAAGGCTAAGGAAAAATGAGAAGAGTGAAGAAAAAAACTCAGGTCTATCCTTGAACTCTGAATTTTGAAGAAAAGATGGAGAGAATTCTCACCACCAGTGAGGTCAAGAAAAAAAAAAGGGAAAGAAGGTGAGGAGTGGAAGAGGATGAATCCTCACCAGTAAATTTCACCGGGGGAATTCAAAATAGGTAAGCAAGGTAGCTCCCTTGATGCCCCACTCCACCTCTATATAAAGAGTCTCTTTCTCCTTGAAAAGAGAGAGAAGAAGGGATTAGAAGAAGGAACCATCAAACAAGGGCAAGATCCTACTGCAAAGAGGGACTGGTCAGCCCCAAGAAGAAGGAGAGAGGGTAAAGAGGCAAAGGAAAAAGTCCCTAAAATGCTGTCCCTATGCACTAAGGGCAGGGACTGAGAATTTGCAGAAAATAAATCCTTGTGAAATAAATTGATTCATCAAGATTCTTTTAAAGTTGTGCAAATTTTCCCAAAGTCTTGATTTAACACGTTTGATCCATCAAGTATATTGGGAAAAGATTAAGCCCTTTTAAGTCATGCTTTTGTGCATGTTACATGTCAAAAGGGGGGATTTTAATCCTATTAATTCATGTTCACAGCAGTACCTTGATTTTCATGTTAATTGCAATGGCACCTGATCTTCAGGATAATTGTAATAATATCGAAATTTCTGGTTACTGACAATTATATCTTGATTTCGGGATAATTATTTGTTAAGCCTTTGATTGAATGTGCATTTGTGAAAATTGTGCTCCCCTCCCCCCCCCCCCCTTGCATTAAAATTATGCTCCCCCCCACCGGGAATAATTTGCACACTATAAATGGGATAAGTGCATAAATAAACAACAATATGACGAAGACTAAATCAGTGCAGCTTATTGTTAAAAAAAAATCAGGATGATGAAAGCAATCATGCATATGATGACAAACTAAAAAAAAAAAAAAGACAAGATACTAGCATCATGTTGTTTGTTTTAGAAACTTTCCCTTCTAAACTTTCGTAATTAGTTGGCTTATGGGGCAACATTGTAGTGGTTAATCAGGGGTCATCAATTGTGTAATCAATGTATTTAACATCAACTTATATTGATGGGGGAAAGGCAAAGGACACGAGCCTACATCAATAGGCCTGGTCCAAAGAAAGAAACAAATTGTAGGAAAATTTCATAAAAACTTTTCTAAGTGTATTCTTCTCACGAAAACACAACTCTAGGACATTGAGCCTTGAGTTAGTACCCACCCTACATTTATGTCCATGGTGAGAGTAGATGCTGCAACATCATAGTTCTCTGTAAAGTGCCTTTCAAACTCTATGATCCCAAGGGACCACTATTCCTAAGCCTTTGGGGTAATAACCATTAACCAGATAACTAGTGAACTACAACACATAAGCTATAAACCAACAAGTTTTGGTGCAACAAATGGATGCAATTGGATTGGCCTGTTGAAATCTTAATATTTGATTTACAACACAATTTTCTAATCGGAAGAAAGTCTCTAAAAGGCTGATGAATGAAGTTAAATAAGTATAACTCCATAGAATGCTCTAAGTCCCATTCCACATTTGAAATATCCATTCTCCTTTTCCAAAAAGAAAAGAACAAAAAAACTCAACTCTCCTGCTTCCCGTTCTTTTTCTTCTCGGTACCATATGCTATGCCCCAAGCAGACCCAATCCATTTTCAGACGAAATTCTGATCACATTTGATGCATCTACATCAGCTTAATATGGAAATTCCCTTTCATATGGATTTTATTCTATAGCAGTCTAGCGGAGTATCTTTCCCGCTTCTTCCCATTATAAAATAGCCAACAGTCCAGTTGATGTCGTAATGTCTTTTATACCCCACCTTTCTCCAAATGGAAGCATAAAATTTCATTAAAAGTTTTCTTTACAATGTGGTTTAAATAAGATCAATATTTTCAGTCATTGTACTGAATCATTGGAGACCCGTAACCAACTTTTCAGCAGTGACAGAAGATACACATAAATTAGACCATAATTTTTCAATTTCAAAGGTCTATTTGTTCTTTGTATGTGATACAGTGATAGTCAATTTAAAAACAAAACAAATGGTGACCCAAGAAAAACATGGTAGGTTGGTGACAAATGATAATTCTGATATCTACCGGTGAGATGGGAAGGTTTGTTTGGTGAATGCTGGTACCTCCATCATCACATTGCAACATATGAATAAATCTTCAAGTTTATCATAAATCTCAATTTCATATTTTTTTTTCACTTTTCCTAAAATAGGGAGGATAAACCCGCCAGCCCAAGATCAAGTTCAAATCATTAATTGCCAAGTCATGAGCAGATCAAACCTCCTTTGAGTAGTGCCCCACCTGACCTGACAAAACCTTTTCAGTTCAACACTCACGTGAAACCCAGGCTGTTACATGCCTAGCCTTTATGTCCACAATGAAAGTTTATATCGTGACCTCAAAGGGGTCTGTGAAGCACTTATCCAACTCTCTCATTCCTAAGAGACATCTTTACATTCCTTGAGCATCTGAGAATGTAGTTCAACAAAAGCATACATAGTCAGATTCATGAACTGCTGATGTGTAAGAATCTGTTTGCATATTCCATCTATGTGAAAACCTGCCTGACATCTGATGGCAATGCTCACTAATCTTTGTCAAGATCATCATTATCATACATTGAAACTTCGAAGCTACTTTTTTGGTGGGTACCATATTATTTGATGATATTTAGCATTCCAAAATTGGTCCTAGATGCAATTTTTATTTACTTCAATTCCATTAGACCACCATTTTTGGTAAAACCAAACACACGGCGCACAGTTGCCCATGAACAATAAGGAACAGATGAAAGTGGACCAAGATATGAATGATAAGGACAATGAGGTTAATTTTACAAAAAGAGAAGGTCAAGATGGGATGTCAATAATCATCCCAAGAATCAACTCAGAGGTTACCTTCCCTTGATTGACGATCTTATCAAGATAAAGATTTAATCTCAACAAGAGAGCTGGAGCATTGACGGACTTGGCAGCTAAATGTATTTTAACTTAGAAGAGTAGCATTTCTTAGTAGCACAATGGTAAGATTTTCCAAGGAACTACAATTTTATCACTCCAGTGTTTGGTTTCTAGAGTCGACAACAAGTAAAAATAGCACAAACATTAGGCAAGAGCTTCTGATGTACACTGGAGAAAAATAACTAATGGACTATTATCCTGCCATTAGCATCGGGAAAAAAAAATCAGTGGGCATTTGAACATGTGAAAGAATGAGGAGCAGAACTGGATTGTACGGGAAATACAAGGACGCAAGTTGATAATGAAATCGTAAAGAAACGAGGTGCCTATAAATATGTAAACTGAGAATCCCCTCAAGACAAAAAGGAATAGAGTCGCAAAAGCAGATCCAGAGCTCCGTACCTGGCCACAGGTCAGTTTGCAAGCGAGAGCATGACTCGTCTCATGAAGAAACACAGTAATGAGCTTAAAGGGCGTCAACAGAAAGGTCCTCCACAGCTGCAAAGAATCTAGATTTAGCCCCGCCATATAAAAAGGAGAAGGAAAAAGCCCAATTAACAAACATGATAAGCGAAGGAAAACCGGCACAAAGTCATCCAGAAGAGACAAAAAGGAACGAACAATTGGATAACCGCAGTAATGACACCAAAAGAAAGACCCAATTTTCCAGAGCCAAAGCATCTTATTTGCACTAGGAAAAGGAAAATCACACAAGAAACATAAACCCAGTAAACATCTACACCGACATTACCCAGATGAAAACTATTCTATACCAGCGCACAAGAGGATTCCGGAGCAACGACAAACCAAAATGATGCAGAAAAGGATCGAAATTCTGAGCACAGGAAAGGAGCCAAGGGAGATAGAGAGGCATACGGCGAGGATTGCGACGGTGAAGACGCCGATGGTGGCGAGGAAGACGACCTGGTCATGCTTACAGCAGCCCTTCAGCTCCCAGTTCACCATGTCTTCCCCTTTCCCTCTTCCTTTCCCCTGCCCGGCCACCCCCAATTCCACCAAGCCTCTTCCTCGCCTGTTGCGCGCAGATACACAAGCCAAAACGCGGTAAAAACCAAAACTTATCGACAAGAAGACGCAGGAAGCAAGAGAAAGATGGATGGAGAGAGAGAGAGAGAGAGAGAGAGATCTGGACAAGCAAACCAGAGAGGGAGGGGAGGTAGTTGGCCAGTTGGGTAGGTTTAACAGGGGTGGAAGAGGAAGCAAGAGGGAGGACGAGGCCAACCAACGCCTTCCGTGGTTTGAAATCCTCCGGTGGCTTCCCAATTCAAAACGCGCAGGAGAGAGAGAGAGAGAGAGAGAGAGAGAGAGAGACTTTACAGGATAACCTTAGACAAAACCTTGCCTGTTATTTACCAGTTCATGAAGTCTATGTTTCATAAATCGAAGTAGTCGGCACAGTTTTAGTTTGTCCAACTCTTCACACATTCAGGAAGATGAGTAGGGTCAGGAGTAGGAAAAGGTTCGTGTTGTAGAGCACGGTGAAATTTTGGCCACATATGGTGAGTGGTTGAATATTTCTTTTTTATTTTTTTTATTTTCGACAACGATGTCAATTTAGTTAATTTTAATAAATTATTTCCATGATTGGAATGACGATTTACTTTCATCAAGAAATAGATTATCTTAAACAATTGATAGTATCCACTCATGTTTCGAGTTGGTTTATGCGTTAATGTTAGAATGTCATATAATTTGATCTCTTCAACTTGATCTGAATATTCTGAGAGTTTTATATTATAGAAAAAAGTAATTATAATATTGGTGACGCGGTGTGAAACCCCGCACTACCATTGGTGGAACAGGAATCTTCTTCCCCTCGGCTCCGCCCGCCTCTGTTTGACCAATGGGAAGGGAGAACAGGTCCCGCTGTGTCGTATCTGTCAACGAAGGGCATTGGCTGATGTAGAAGGCCAGCGGAGTCCTCTACGATTCCACGTGGAGGAATGCTAATGGCTGAGGGCATCCATCTTCGGCAGTTCCGTTGTCAGGATCGGAGAATTTGTGCCAGGATAGTTTTCAAATCGGGAAAAAGAAAATTGAATTTTGTTTTTGGAAAAGTTGTACTAATTGGTATTAATTTTAAATTAATCAATGTCTACATATCTGTTGGTAAAGGCCATCTGTCTAACAAAGATTCTTTTTCTTCTAATAACATGTTGCATATCTTAGTATTTATGATAATATCCATTATATTATTTAGGGAAAATTGAGTAGGGTTCTTAGTAGTGAGGGCGTCTTAACTATGGGTCCATGTTAGAAATATCTACGCAAAGAAATTTAGATATTTTTGCAAGTGTTAATTTCTTTTTCAAAATTCACACTAGATGATCCTCAAGTGAAGTTTTTCATTTTCAAACCGTGCGTAACTTTTTAAATTTTCGGTTATACCTTTCATCTGTGAGACTTTCCACACTTCTTTTTATGACTTCCCTCCTCCTCATTGAAGCACAAGTTATTTACTTTTAAAGTCTGACCACTATATCAATTAAAGTGTTACATATTTGCAGTTGAAGTAAGACAATATGTAAATTAAAGTAAACACGTAGTTGTTTGAAATAAGATAGGACGTGAGTTAAAATAGACACGTAGTTATTTTAAAGTAAGATAGTATGTAAGTTAACTTAAATATGCACTGAGTTAAAGTAAACGATAGTTGTTTTGAAACCTTAACTCTAGTTAACATAAAGATGTAGTCACTTTAGAATGTATATATGCTATAATGTAATAACAGAGAAGTACATCGTCAACAAATGTATGAAGTTTGTTCATTCATCATATTGCATAGGGTTATTACAAGATCTTTTATTGTAACATGTCTCTTTGTATTTAGGACAAATATACACATGCTCTACTCCTTCCCTTGAACATATTCGCTTCTTTCTAGGTATGCTTGTCAACTTTTTTGTTAACGGTGACTTGATTTGCACATCTCCTAGTTGAGGTGGATCTGACATGTCAAATGTTAGGATTGGTTATTATGTATATACAATCTTATACATCTCCTTGCTATAAAATGACGATGCATATCAAGATACAGGCTCTATTTTGCAAGATATTATAGCACATACATGTTTGTAAAGAATCTTTACAAGTTGCCATTCGCCAAAGGAGCATGATTGATGATATAGGTCAACAACATATGCCTTGACATTTTCAATGACTTCATATATGTTTCTGTCTGATTCCCATCTTGTCAAGCTTCTTTTGTCATTGAGGTTCTGAGCAATTCACTTTTTGTACTTTTGGACAAAATAGATGGTCCCATGACTCATGAAAATCTTTCCTCTTGGTAGCCATTTCTATGATTTGGACTATGATTTTGTCGACTATTTGAAGAATGGATAGTGTAACGTTCCGACCGTTCGGATCGTCATTGTGTGGTTGTGGAGGCCAGTGTGTGGCCGATGGCGTGTGTGTGGCAGGTGGTTTCCGCAGATTATGAGATTTTGCCCAAAGCACTCATTGTTTCTCGGTTCTTAACGTGACAGTGAGGGGCGTCGCGTTTTGATCGCGACAGCCCATGGCGCCGCGTTCATGACACCACCGGTTTAAGTGAACGTGTGCATGTCTGCCACGTGTCGCATGCTGGGCGCAAGGACTGACGTCAGCAGGCTTAAGGCGACAGCCTAAGGCGTTGCGTTCAGGTCGCGACTTAGTCGGGAGTCGCGTTCTTAACTTCACTGCATTTTTAAGAAACCCTGGCAGAACAGAGCTCAGAGAAGATCTGCTCGGCCAGGGGATTTTGCTGTGGAATTTTTGGGCGATTCGGCTTGTTAGAGCTTGGCTTGACGAGTTTCCACTGCGAGGACGCTACGTGGAGTGGAGGAAACGTCGTACAAGCTTCGTTCTTCGCGTTCTTCGCAAAGGTAGGGAGATTTCCCGTGGTTTGATTCGTGAAACCGTGTGATGTGGATAATGTGTTTCCTGCTTTCTAAACCTTAGGTAGCATGTGTAGGAACACATTAAAGCATGAAAATGGAATGAAAACCGTAGATTCTAAAGAGTTTGGGGTGATCCAAATGAAGGATTCCGGTTTAGGGTTCGCACCTGTTAAGGCGTCGACCCATGGCGTCGCGACCATGTCGCGACACAGTGATGCGTCACGTTCAGAAGGTGACACATTGTGACGTCGCGTTATGAAGGCGACGCAGTACCCTGTCGCGATAACAGCCGAATGTAGTTATTCATAAATGCGTATAAGTGTTTGATTATCCGTCTAGTATGGTTTGTGGTATGTGATGATAGTAAAGGTGCATTGGCACTCTTTCAGCGCTTAGGGAGCGTGTGGTGTGTGGTTTACGTGGTGTTTCACATGGATTGTGCGTTGTGCACATGGTTTCTGTGTACGTGGTGTGTAGTTTGACACCTTCCGTGGATACATCTTCAGTTGGGAGCCCCAGGTTTTGTGTGAGCCAGGCACGTGAGTGCTCGGGGCTTGTCCCGATACTGGGTACCGATGAGGTCTTGTCGTCTTCCTGGACACCCTCACTCTTGTGTTGAGTAGTACGTCCGGCTGAGGGAAAGACGACAGTGGGACAGCGACTAGAGAGAGTTTGTTGTGTTGTCGCTTGTAGCGCGCTCGTAGTTAGGGGAGACAGACACCAGTAGACGTACTGGACCCCAGCTAGTCCTGTTTTCCAGTGCCTCACTTTAGATTCTCTGTCTATGAACGCGACAGAGAAGGGCGTCGCGTTCTGAACGCGACGGTCTTGAGTGTCGCATTCATGGAACCGTTGTTTTGGGTCGTCGTCTGCATACGCGCCGCATGTCCTGTGTGGGGAGGACATGCTGACGTCGACAGTGTGAAGGCAACGGGCAGCTACGTCGCGTTCAAGTCGCGACGGTAGCTTGCGTCGCATTCTTAACCGAACTGTGTTTTTAAGTAGGTCTTGGCCGAACAGAGTTTTTGCAAGCTATGCTCGGAGAGGGAAGGGGATTTTTTACCGTGGAGAAGGGCGATCCGCGTTTTGGAGGTTTCCTTGGTGTGTTCTCGCTGCGAGGACGCTTTGTGGAGCGGGGGAAACGCCGAGTGGATCTCGTTCTTCGCGTTCTTGGTAAAGGTAGGGAGATTCCACCATGTTTTGACGCGTGGATTGTGTGTGTGGCGTGTTTAACATATTTACAGATTTATAAACAGTAGATGGCATATTAGGGTGTCACAAAGATCATGAAAAATGGATTTAAACATTGTTTTGCAGGGATTATGGGGGTGTTCTGGCGAAGGGTACCCGGTTAGGGTTTTCGCCTGTGAAGGCGACGGTCTACCTGGTCACGTTTAGAACGCGACAGGCCGACCCGTCGCGTTCATGTTGTGAAGGCAACATATCGGGGTGTCGCGTTCTGATAGAGACATGGGCCCCTATCGCGTTCATAGGTTCCGAGGGCTATTTGCATATATGAGTTGACGTGATTATCCAATTGTGTTATCCGGTGTGCGTGGCAATGGTAAGTGGTGCATTGGCACCTGTTATGCTCCTCGGGAGTGTGGTTCACGTGGTGAGCAGGTAGCTCACGTGGTTGAGGGAGTGTGTGGTTTACGTGACTTGTGTGTGTTCACGTGGTTTGTGCGGTGTGCACGTGGTTTTGTGTGCGTGGCGAGTAGTGTTACACCTCCCGTGGTTACCTCTTCAGTTGGGAGCCCCAGGTTCTGTGTGAGCTAGGCACATAGGAGTGCTCGGGGCTTGTCCCAGTACGGTGGTACCGTCGTGGTCTTGTCATCTTCCTGGACACCCTTGCTCTCGTGGAGAGTTGCCATCCGGTTGAGGGAAAGACGGCGGTGGGACATCGACTAGAGAGTTTGTGTTTGTCGTTTGTAGCGCACTCGTGGCTGGGGGGTTACGGACACCATTAGACGTACTGGGCCCCGGCTAGTCCTAGTTTCCAGTGCCTCACTTTAGAGGGCTCGGGCCAGAGTCTCTAAAGGTGCCAGGCATGGTCTTGAGGCGGTGTGGTCCGCAGGTGTGGTGGTTTAGTTGGTCTCCATAGTTCTTTGAGTTGGTTTGGTGGAGCGGCAGTTGGACCCTACGTCCATGTCTGCAAGACTGAGAGGTAGACCTGTGTGTTTGTTCGAGTCGGTTGCTGGTGTCGCGAGCTAGGCTACACGGCCCGAGTGTGGCATTTTCCTACTTTAGCTCGTACACTTGTTTGGGTTTTGCCGTTTATTTATTAAAGATGGTTTTGAGGTCAGCAAACGGTAAGTAGGTTTACAGCTTTAATAACCTGTTTGGATAGTTTTATAAATTGCTAGCGTAGCTTCCTGTGTTAGTTACTTCTGTTGTGGGTTTGCTCGGTTTCTGGGGGAGTTTCCCTACTGAGCTAGTGACTTGCGAGGCTTACCCCTCTACTCCTTTCAGGTGAGGGAGAGCGGGAGGCTTCTCGTCCGTCTTCTAGTTCCGAGCTGCACCGTAGTAAAGCAGGGTCTGCTCCACCACCAGCAGTGTAATTCCCTTTCTTTGCACACCTCGGGGTATGCCCCAGGTTTTTGTTGTACTGGTTTATGGTTACAGCTGAGAAACTGGCTATGTAAAATCATGTAAATATTTGTGAGATGAAATCTTATATATATTTCAGTTGTTTCCTTTATATTTTTACGGACATGTGTGAATGATATCCCTTGCGAAGCTTCGGCTCGATCGCGGGAGGCGAAGTCGTGTCGGACTCGTTATTAGGTTAACGGGTTTGAGCGATGTGGTCCGTCACAACATTGGACCGTTTGAGATATTGAAAAGAGTTGGAGAAATGACATACCAGCTGGCACTTCCACCTCAGTTATCCAATATACATGACATTTTTCATGTGTCAATGTTGATGAAATATGTTTACGATCTAGAGCATATTATTGAATATCAAGGTTTGGAGGAACAAGAAAACTTGGCATATGAAAAAAGACCTGTACAAATCCTTGACCGAAAGATCAAGCAACTCCAGAACAAGGAAGTTCCATTATTAATTCAGTGGAATAAGCGAGGACAAGACAAAGTAACGTGGGAACTGGAAGATGCCATTAAAACCAAGTATCCAGAGTTATTTACAGGTTAGTAGTTACACTCTTATTTTATTAAATTTGGAGGACCAAATTTCTTTGTGGGGGAGAGTTGTCACACTCCGAAAATTTTATTTACTAGAAAATATGAATAGCTTGATGATTAAACATAATTGTTATCATGGAATGTAATTAATCTTAATTTAGGATTTATTGGTGACAATAAACGTTATTTCAAGTGTCGTACTCAGGGGTGCACGTTCAGACAGGGCGACACCGGAATTATATAATAAAAATGAAATCCGAGAATACCATAATTTCTAGAAAAATGTGCTCATATCAGAAATATAAATATTCAGAATTATGGACGTGCGGATTTCGAGATTAAGCCGACGCAACTATTTTTCGAGCAATTTTTGCTGGATGAAAAATAAATTTTAAAAATTTAACTAAAATCACCATAATTTTTAAAATCTTTTCATTAGCATATGGTTGAAATTTCAACATGATTGAACACCATTAGGACACATAAACATGAGGTTTATTGTGCTAGTTGGATTATTGCCCAATTACGGTAGTTATTTTCTTAGATTAACAGGTGCTTATGTGTAGGGTGTTGGGTAAGCCACTACATAGGGGGTAGAAGCTTACACGTTTGAGGCTTGCATGGTAAACGTGTAAGCTATAAAAACCAAAGGGTTTTTACAACAACACATGGGGGGGGCAGCGTGTCAACCTGCATGGGATGCATGGAGGGTTATAAAAAACTCCCCAATAACCATTGTACGAACCTTTCCAACGTTTGCATCTACTGCGTCTTGTTCCTGTTCTTACTGCTCCTACTGTTGCTGTGCTTACACCTTTGTGTGGGTGAGTTGCTGCTGGAGATATCGAGGTTGCTGGTAGAGCTGCTGCTTCTACTGTTCTTACTAGAGGTGCTACAAGTTGTAGCTGTCGGTGGACTACTTCGGTTGCAACCTTAACATCCTTTTTCTCCTGCTAGTTGTGGGCTCTTCAAAGTGAAGGTTCTTATCCTTTCAAGTCAGGTAGAATTCCTTCTTACCACCCTCTTTCTTCTTGTTTTCCATGTATAAGCATTGGATCATGATTATACTTGCCACTGGTTATGGAAATATCATTAGAATGGTGTTTCCATCCTTTATCATCATGTTTTAATTAGTGTTCATGTTACCCCAAGTATGTTGATGGAAATCTTCTTATTAGTTGCATGATAATATGCTTCAGAAGAGTTACGTTCCGGCTATCATCTTGTTGAAAGTGTATATGACTCAGTTTATCTCTGTTGTTCTACTTGATTCCTTCATATAGAGTAGTGTGTGGAGATATATTTAAGACCCTCTTTGATGTATTAATCATGTATAGATTCATAGGAACATATAGAAGAGTCTTTAGAAGTGTGTATCACCATTCCCAGAAGCTAGACTTGCGGCTGTCAACAGATGGAATGTATCTGTCGACATGCCTCAAGTTCCCAGAACCCAGAGCTTCTGGAAAACCAGTAGCTGTCGACAGATGGCTCTCATCTGTCGACAAATGGGTCTGTCCTGTCGACAGCTCAACCAGGCCTGTCGACAGGTACTATCCAGGCTCCAGGAATCTAGTTCTGGAAGCCTGCACCTGTCGACAACCACTTCCTAACTGTCGACACATGCTATTTTGCCCAGTTTTCCAGCACCTTTCCTTGCTCAATATCTTGTTGATACATCATGCTATTAGCCTAGCAAGCTACCACCTTCATTCTCTTCGGTTTTTACCAACATATCACTAAAGAAAGCATCCAATTGTTTTCCCCTTCCTACTTTGGATTATCCTTGAAGTCCCCAAGTACAGGTAGATTCTAGTTGGTTACATCTTCCTGTGTTCAGTAACCTTAATCCATATTCTTTGATTACATGAGAGTTTGAGTACTTGAGTACCCAGTTGTTTATGAATGACTGGTGATGACAATTATTGGGTCCCTGGACTCACACGATATATATGCATGTGCAAATAGGGCTGGTCCAGTCCTGGGAGGAGCACCCGAATTCGTTTATAGGTCGTACAGAACGATAAAGGATCCATGGATGTTTGGAATTGCATCAATACAAGCTTGATTAGTCATCTTGTTATTTTTTCTTCATGCGTGAATATGTACTTGATTCAGAACCCGAATGTTATCATGAATTCTTGATCATGTATTTGTAGTGCAATACTCATGTTCTATATTTATTGTCTAGTTGCCACACTTGTTCAATCATCCTTGGCATTTAGTGTTAACAACATGTGTGTTCCTTACCTTGATCTTTGGACATCTTGATTCTTTGAATTATAAGAATTGAATCCTACTGGGCTAGTTAGCTCACATATTCCTACCCTTTCAGGTGACCAAGATGGGGGTGATACTTAAGGGGAAAGTGTGTGCTGAGTGGCTCGTCCGACAACCAGAAGCCAACCATTTTGCTTTTCTTTAGTATTGTGAATATAGAATGTAATAGAAAAAGGTTCTCTCTTTTCTGCTCCTCATATAGACTGTAATGAGGAGAGTTATGTAAAAACGCTTCCGCAATATTAATATGGAATGAATAAACACTAGTTCTATTTCTTCTGCCCGATTTCTGTCACTTTTCGATAAATAGACTTTTATTAGGACGTGACATCCTCCATAATGTATGCCTCAGTAATAGAACCCTCCACTTTTGCTTTATTTCGGACTTTCATTTTGAGGTCATGCATACACCTACATCAATAATGTACAAGACAAATGGGAAACATATTATACATAAGGTGCAATTCTAAGAAGAAAAAAGTTAATATTCACATATACCTCTCAAATGGGTACATCCATCTATATTGTACTGGCCCTCCGACTTTAGCTTCATATGGTAGATGTAAGAGTAAATGCTCCATCGAATCGAAGAATGCAGGCGGAAATATCTTCCCCAACTTGCATACGATGGTGACCACATTCTGTTCGTTAGTTTGCACATTCTCAAGCCTGAGTTCTGATGCACACATAATCATGAAAAATTGACTCAGCTCAGACAATGCTCCCCATAGAGGCTTCAGAAACATGTCACGAAATACAATAGGTAGCAATCTTTGTATGAACACATGGCAGTCATGACTCTTCATTTCATATATTTTTCCCTCACTGACGTTGATAAAATGAGCAATATTAGATACATAATCGTCAGGAAATCTAAACTGTTTCAGCCACTGACACACTTCCTTTACTTGTCCTCCTCCAAGCACATACACTACTTTTGATTTAATTTATTTCCCATTTACTTCAACAAGTTCTAACTCTAGACGTTTACAAAGCATGGACAAGTCCAAACGTGCATTCTCATTGTCCTTTGTTTTACCTTTTATGTCTATAACGGTGTTGAACACATTATTAAAGACATTTTTCTCGATATGCATCACGTCTAGATTGTGCCGCACAAGAAGAGTTGACCAATAAGGTAGCTCCCAGAAAATGTTTCTCTTCACCCAGTTGTGCTCCTTCCCAAAATCTAAAAGGTGTCAGATACTGCCCATCAGTTGTGTGATATCTGGCAAATTTTCTACACGTGCTGCCATATGATGACCGGATAACCTCTCGAATATAACTTCATCTCGTTCCATTCTGTTATTTAGGAATGCATCTTTTTGTCTTCTGAAAGGGTGATCAGCTGCTAAAAACTGTCGATGGCAATCAAACCATCATGACTTCCCACCATGTTCAAGTACAAATGATTAGGTATTATCCATACAATAAGGACATGCTAGCCTCTGATGTGTGCTCCAACCAGATAGCATTTCATATGCAGGAAAATCACTTATCATCCACATCAATGCTGCCCTCATGGTGAAATTTTACTTTCGAGATGCATCATAAGTATTGACCCCCTCAATCCATAATAATTTCAATTCATCAATCAATGGTCTGAGATAGATGTCTATATTTTTTTTAGGACTTTTAAGACAAGGAATCAATAAAGACAGGAACAAATTCTCTCGCTTCATGCACATGCTCAGAGGAAGGTTGTATGGTGTTACGAACACTGGCCAACTGGAGTAGGAAGCCACTGAACCTCCAAATGGATTGAATCCGTCAGTGCACAAACCAAGCCTCACATTACGCGACTCCCTTGAGAAGATAGGATAAGCATGGTTGAAATGAGTCCAAGCTTCGCCATCTGCAGGATGACTCATAATATCATCGTCCTGACGTACTCTTTCTGCGTGCCACCTCATATGTCGAGCTGTCTTTGAAGACATATACATCCGCTGTAGTCTGGGTGTAAGGGGGAAATATCCCAATGACGCATAAGGTATATCCTTTCTCCTAGAATTGGCCCCTCTTTTAGGTTTAAACCTATCATGATGGCAAATAGAATATGATAACTTATTTGCATCCTCTTTGTTATACAACATACAATGATTAGGACATGAATCTATTTTCACATATGCAAGTCCTAAATCATTGACCATCTTCTTGGCATGATAAAAATTTGGAGGCAGCTTCTCATCTCGAGGTAACATGCTCTTGATGATGAGGAGGAGACGATCAAAACAACTCTTACTTATATGAAATTCAGATTTCAAGTTCAGCAACTGTGACACCACTAACAACCGAGTGTGTTTTTGACAACCATCCCACAATGGCTCATCAGCATCCTTAAGTAACTGATAGAATCTTTCGGCTCCCTTGTTCGGCACGTCTTCAGCGTATACAGGATCCTCATGTACATTGAATCGGGGACCAGCAGCATCTACAACCATAAGCACGTACGTACTTGTGCCTTCCACATTACTAGGCTTGTGCGACCAAAGCTCCTCATCATGACATATCCAATTCATATAACCTTCAACAAACCCTTTGTTGTATAAATGGCGTTGAACCTCCCATGGTGAATTCTACTTCAAATTTTTACAAATCATACAAGGACATTGGATGCAACCTTCGCTGTCTACTGCTGCATTTGGATTCCCCAATGCAAACTGAATGAAAGTCTCAACTCCGACCCTAAACTCCACAGACACCACATGATCAACTATTCTACAATACTTCCATGAACGGTCTGAAGCCATTTTTTTCCTGTGCCCAACCAATATTAACAGACAAATAACTTTAAAATTCAAACTTAGAAAAAAAACTAAATCTTACCATTTTCACACATCATTCGACGCAACTGAAATGAATAGGAAGGATATATTATTTAGATTATCACTTTTTACCCATCTGTGAATATTTGATCGCACTCAGATGACCATTTACTATGTGTTTGTATAATTTGCTAAAATTTCGGCAGCATCTCCCCACACCTCTTCGATATACTAAAAATATTTATTGATTAAGATATTTTCTTAAACACTTACTAATAAGTGGTTAAGAAAATATTTTAAATCAATAAAAGTATATCAGAGAGGAGTGAGTAGACGTACCCAAAATTTTCAACAGATAATACAAACACCTAGTAAATGACCACCTAACTGCGATCAAACATTCACAGACTGTCCAATATGTGACAATTCAAGACTTTGAGTTAGATATACACATTTTCATCATTGAAAATAAGACTCGTGCACATCAATCCCAAAGTCTTGAACGGGAAGGTTCATTGACACGGGCTTAACACGCTCTCGTGAGGTGTGTGTATTGTTAAATTGCTATGCATGCATAGATCAAATTTAAATACCACATAAATATGAAAAGAAAATGAAAACAAAATCATACATATAAACAAGTGCACTAATAAACCAAATTCACACATACATGTAAATGAATTGTATTAAAGTAAGAAGTGCAATACTAATCACTAAACTGAAAGTAAGCAATTAAAATCAATCCATAAAATTGCCATATGTACCAAAAGTAATGGTGGCCACTACGTTAGACATGGATTGGAGGTTAAAAAATGATATAATTTTTCCTGGAGCAATGTTACCTACCCAGTTAGCTGGGTAAATCATTTATCCAATCAAGCATAGGATTGGTCGGCTGTTTGCTTTTGGGG
Organism: Colocasia esculenta; assembly: GCA_014218235.1. NCBI lineage: Eukaryota > Viridiplantae > Streptophyta > Magnoliopsida > Alismatales > Araceae > Colocasia > Colocasia esculenta. The sequence goes on from JACBKR010001043.1 coordinate 413,924, forward strand.
TGTGGGACTCAGACAATCGACCAATCCCACGCTTATTTACCCAGACAACCGGGTAGGTAGCCTTTCATTTTTTTTAATATCTGACGTAAAACAAAATTTTTGTCTACAAGGGATTGCATTACTAACATGCTTCAATTTATTATGGCTAACAAGAGTATTGGTCCAACGTGACCTATATGCAGGACAGATCTTAATAGGAAATGTGCACATTAAGTTGGCAAACATCACGGAAGAAATTGGGTAAGGGAGGATTCACAAGTGGGAACATTATAAACCATTTAACTTAATATTTTTAATTTAAAAAAAAGATATTTCAAGTCTTTATTAGGACCTGATGCATAGGGCTGGTTGACCATCCATGGTTTGTGCCATGATAGGTAGCAGCTGTGTGGGGGTGGGTGAGTTGGTGGTTGTAGGGGTGAGGTGTGGTGGGGGGGCACCATCACACAGCCCATGGTCACCAAAAATCATATCCGACATTGTAATCACAGTTTCCATGGGTGATTGTGAAAAGTGGCCTCCTGTCTGTTATGGGTGACAATTCACATGGGTGATCTACCCTATAAGTTTGGAAAACAACCTATTTTTTCCACAATAGATTTTTTTGGGCATACGCATGCTATACTTGCATGTCCTCACTCAAAGTTTTTTATTATTATTATCAATGACTTGTTATATCATCCTCTTTTAAGAGGAAAGTACAAGAAAGAGCATTAGAAGTTACCAATTCCATCATAAACCCAATAAATATATTGCTAAAATGAGCTAACAAAATATACATCATTTTTACAACATGGGGATATTCAATTGAAGGACAGAACTGCCAGGAGGCCCATGACTAATTAGTCAATGCAGCTATAATTCCAGTTCACCACATTCATATAGCCATACATAAACATCCATTGCCCAGAATTTATAAAAGATAATTGCAGTGAGTAACTAGTCATGCAATGTTTTATAATTTTAATCAGGATTAATTCTTGCCTTCAATTTTGCACCGTTGTGCCATTGTTCCACCAAGTATCATTGCACCTGATCATTGTAAGTGCCATTTTACCCATCAAATGAATCATATTTTTAATTTTCTTGCCTTGCTAATGATGCCAATCTCCCTAGCTTGGTTACAGGCTTAATCAATTAGTTAACTATTAAATGACAATTGTGCCCTAAAAATGAGAAGTAAAAATGAAAGCAGAGGAGAAAAAGCGTCTATAAAAATAGTAATTAGGTATTATATGTAATCCACTGTCTTTTGTGAATCCACCCCCACCCCACTGCTAATTAAAATTTGGAAAATATCTGTCTGGTATAACTCCCATTTAAAACAATGAAGAGGTACCCATCTTCTCCAACAGAAAGAAGACTTGATGGGTCTTGAGACACAAGAGCCATGGAGCTTCTTGTTGCAATGGGGAGGAAACATGACCACAAAGTTCTAATAATTAAGGGGAGGAGTCCACATCAAACATCACTGGCCACTGGTTTCAATGATTCAAAATTCAAAGAGAATGAGAAAGATCACACCTTGAATGAAATGAGTCCCTTTAGATAAGGTCCTAATTCAGTAATTTAATGCTGCAAGATGGTTCTTCTTCTTTTCCTTGTTCCTTTTTTTCAATAACCAACAAATGTAAAACCAGTGGGATATGGTGGGGGGAAGTGAGCCCAACACATATGGTATGAAATTAATGATGACTATTGTACTTTGTTAGAAGGGATTGGAATCCTCCAACCTTATTTTGAGAAGTCCTTCCATGATCTGATTACTGATTAGAGTATATATGGTTCAATTAAAAAAGAAAGGAATATTCTACCTACCCACACAATTGAGATTTTGATGATCTTGCTCTTTATAAGTAGCTGGGCTTGTAAATAATTTATTTGTACCATAATGTAATATTGAAGGGCAAAATAATAATTAACATAAGCAGACAAAATAGTCATTTGTGTGAGTGGGAACTATAGGATTGGTCAACAAATATCTTCCATAAATAGGCAAAAAAAATGAAAATGAGAAATCTTTAGAAGTGGTCCAGACATGCCTATAATTCCATGGCACAAATTATCCCATTTAGACTTTTGATATCATCACATCCATATATATATAATGGATAGATAGATAGATAGATATTTGTATACATATAAAGATGTCACACCACATTCATGATGGTGACCATCTCTCGATGCTCATGGGGAGGCTCACTTTTGTTAGCTCAGCTTTTCATATGGTAGTTGAAAAAAGAACATAAAATTTGGGGGAAACATGTATAAAGTGGGGTGGGCTCACTGCATATGATCAGGAAATCATACCAAGATGGATAGATGATGTTGACCTATCTCTTAGAGCCCATACTTATACATATTGTATAATGGTTTTATAATTTTTCTTTAAACCTATTCTCAGTGAGATTTGAACTTGCAACTTAATTATTTTAGTATATGCAGATAGTTAACAACTAAGCCACTACGTACTCCTTGTGATAAATATTTGTTGTCTGGGTTTAGTTGAATCACTTGATCGTTTATCTCATTAAATTATGTCATGTTTATGCTAATGCACAAACCCCCACCCACTGCCCCGTAAACCCCCACCCCACTGCCCCCCACCCCACTGCCCTCCACACACTGTCCCCTAAACACCCACCCTACTGCCCCCCACCACACTGCCCCCTAAACTGCCACCCACTGCCCCCCAGATACTGCCCCCTAAAGCCCCGCCCCACTTCCCCCCACCTCCCTCCCCCCTCCTATAGCCGGCTACCCTCATCCCACCCATACACATAGAGAAAGTTGGAGCACCGGCCCCTGCCGCACACACACACACAGACACACTCACACACATACACATACATACAGACACAGAGATAAAGAGAAAAGGGGGAGCACCCCCTCTGCCATCTCATGCATACACACACACACACACACACAAACAGAGACAGAGAGATATAGGCCACAGAGACAGAGAGAGAGAAAGAGAACTTATCGACGACGACGGCGGCGACATGGTCTGATGACGACGGCGGCGATTGGACTGCAGCGGAGGCGACTGCGGGGATCCTGGGCGCAACGGGGGCGACAGAGGGGACTAGGCGCAGTGGGGGCGACGACGGCGCTGTCCAGTGACGGGGGCCATGGTGGCAAACTCTGGTTGGGACGAACAAGAGAGAGGGAGAAAAATGGAGAGGCGAGGGAGCGGCGGCGACGGTGGGGACCTCCGGTGGCCTGAGATCGACTTCGGAGAGAGAAGACAGGAGAGGCACCAACGATAGTGGAGGTAAAAGGGTTGTAGCGACCGAAATATTCCGGTCGCTAAACCCGCATAAAATTTTATGACCGAATGACTTTCGGTCACAATTCAGTCTCAGATCTGAGACTGAATTTGTGACCGAAATATTCAGTCACAAAATTTTACTTCCAAGCCTGCCAGGAGATAGTGTTAGTGACCAAATTTTCTTCAGTCACTATTCGGTCTCAGATCTGAGACCGAATAGTGATCGAAATTTTTTCGGTCACTAAATCTAAAAGTTAGTGACTGATATCTTTTAGTCACTATTTGGTCTCAGATCTGAGACTGAATAGTGACTGAATAATTTAGTCTCAGATTCGGTCTCTATTGCCGCAATTTATTGTAGTGCCATGACTCATGCATATTTAACAAAATATATGCTCTCATTTTGATAAAACAATATTCATGGTACAAACCTATTGTATTGTACTAACGTTTTTTTTTTGACAAGGTAACAACATAATTTCATTGCTTAACCAGTAAAAAGTACAAAGACATGATAACAAGAATTGCAAACATGCAATGGGATGGAGGAAGGAGACCATTCCCCATCTAAATTTCTAGCAAAAGCAAACTTAGCTAAAAGATGAGCTGCCTTAGTAAACTTCCTAGGGGCATATTTGATTTTGACCAAAGGAGATTGTTTCAATAAGCCCCTACAGTACTGCATTGCCATATGAAGGTTGACGTGTCATTTATAGCATTTATGATATTGAGAGCATCACTAAAGATGATAACTGGGTAGTTGCTGGTGCTAACCCTTCTGATAGTGTGGAAAATGGCCAATGCTTCAGCTTCAACCGGACTAAAGGTTGAATAAATATGAGTGCTGCCTGAGAGAAGATGTAAGTTAGTATTGAGATGAATGACAGCACTACAAGCTTTCCCTCCCTTAAAAGTTGCATCCACTAGAAGCAATTACTATCGCAAAGTCCAATTTTTTCGACAGTAAATAAAGGCATTAATATCAGCACATATGCAAACGAGTACAAAAGATGCAGAGAACACTGCCCTCCGTTGGGAGGAGACAGCGAGGAACGTAAGACACGCCACCCAAGGATCATAGGTCCAAATATAGATGGGAAAATCCCAACCCAACTGGAGATCGATTGGAGTACAACAAGACTAAATGCGGTCGGACAATGCCGACAGCTAGCCATCTAGAAATCGACCGACCGGGGAGGGGGGAACACCAGGGCGTAGGCGATGGCGCCACTAAATTAAGGAGTCACATAGCAGGTGCCGGAAGACACACTGGGCTGCTAGAACATCTCACTGCATGAATGTCGGCGACGAGATGACAGGATGAGGGAAGCCCGCAGCACCCAATCGAAGCGGGGGAGCTCGTCTTGACTGGACTGAGAGGAAGCATGGACCACAACTGCGGACCATGAAAGGGGGGGGGGGGGGGGGGGGGAGTACTAGCATGTCAGGGACAACGCCGATTCAAGGGGGCGGACCGGAAGCGACGAACGCCATCACCGATCAAGGCAGAACGAAAGCGACGGAAACCTCAACCAACAAACAACAAACCTACATCCACGTACAACATTAATAGAATAGCGGAACGCCATCAAGATATTAGTCGTAGCTTGGATGACTTTGAAATTGGAGGACTCCCTCGTCGGAGATGACGATGGAGGCACCGCGAACGTGAGGGGAAGATAAAAACCTCCTACACTGAGAGAACCGAGACAAAATGCGAAGAGGACCTCCAAAGCAAAGTTGGAGATGGAGGCAGGGGGAGGGGGGCTTCACGGGAGTAGCGACAGAGGATCTATATATATCACCGGGACGGAGGCGAGAGGCTTCACCTGAAGGGAACTCTTCGCACAAAAGATTTTACTTGCAGTTGCCGTTAACTCAAAGTCTTTAATCCGAGTAATTTATCTATATGAAATCTATACTATAATACTAAAACAGAGTTCCCTGTTTCCTGCCTAAACTAGATGCAGGACACGTGGCAACAGTAGAGTCTATCCATTCAATTTTTTTTTCTTCTCTCTCTTACTCCCTCTTTGCGATGCCTCTGCCCCTTCACTTCCGGTGAAAAATTCCCTGCCGATTCGTCTTCCAATGCCTGTCATTTCCTGATGAAGAGGATGTGAGAAGCCGTCCTCCTTCCCCCTCGCCCTCGCACCTTCCCCTTCCCCCTCGCACCGTCCTCCTCGCCGCGTCGCCCTCCAGTGTCTACCTTCTCCACTGTGCCACCGCGTCTTTGGAGATGACCGACTGGGTGGCCGGGCTCTTCACTTCCTGTTTTCCCAACACCTGAACACTCCCCAGCACCTCCTCTCCCTCTCCACTGGTCGTTCCCCCTTTTCTCCTTCTCACAGCGTGCTGCCCGCTTTCTCCCTCCACCATCCGCTATGGCATCGCGTCAGTAGAAAGCGTCGCCCAACTGCATCAGGTAATCTTTCAAAATAGTTGTCTAATCTTTATCATGATTTTGAAGTTTCTCTCTGTATCCCTCTCCACCGAGTCTGCCCACTCACTATCTCTGTACTCACCATCTCTATCTATCCCTCTCAACCTTGGCCACAGAGAGCAGATAGACAGGCACCTCAGATCGTCCGGTCGGCCCCATGGCGAGGACAGTCCGCAGGGTCTCCACGCTCTGGTCCAGGCCGACAGCGACAACGATGACCTCGGAGGCGGCGCCGGACTACTATTCGCGCCTACTCGCCAGAGCGCCGAACCCCCGTCGCCGTTCGTCCCTGCCCCGTTGGCTTCCGCTGCAGCGCACCGCTTGCATCGCCGAGTTGCTCGCCAGTGCACTGCCGCCCTGTCGCCGTTCACCTCGGTCGCGTCCGCCACTGTTGCAGCCATCCACCGCGTGAGCCTCAACAGCCGTTCGCGCCACCTCTGCCGCTGGCCGTCGCCGTGTTGCTTGCCAACCCACCCCATCGCCAGCGCCACCCGACCCCGTCGCCACGCCGCAACCCCTCACCGCTCGCCGAGCACTAGCGCCCCTGCCCTCCTGCAGCTTCCCTGTTCCGTGAAAGAGGTAAGTGGTCAAACCTCTTTTTTGATTTGAGAGGAGAACAAGTCCCAAGGCACAAACCCTCCCATCGTGCATTTAGCAAAGTCACATATTTTGATAATTTTATTGTCTTTATACCCTAATTTAGACCATATTTTAAAAGATAAATTTGTATATATATTATATTGTCTTAAAACAGAAACTTTATAAATTATTGTATATGTATGCCGTCTGAAATATCATATGTAACCCTATTATTTAAAGAAACAACATATTAGGCACAAAATTGTACTTACACTCCTGCCTTCTTGCTGAAAATTAAAGATTGCATTATTGTTAAATGTAATTGCTCATTTGAGATATATATATTATATATATCCTATTCTTGCTCATTTGATCATTTTATCATGCATATTAGACATGTTTAGTTTATGCTTTAAAGTTTTAATATGCATAGTAACAGTACATTATAACACAACATTGTACTTACACTCCTGCCTTCTTGCTAAAAATTAAGATTGCATTATAGTTAAATGTAATTGCTCATTATATATATATATATATATATATATATATCTCTCCTGTTCTTGCTCATTTGATCATGCATATTAGACATGTTTAGTGTAAGCTTTAATGTAAGCTTTAAATATATATATCCTGTTCTTGCTCATTTGATCATGCATATTAGACATGTTTATATCCTGTTCTTGCTCATTTGATCATGCATATTAGACATGTTTAGTGTATGCTTTAAAGCTTTAATATGCATAGTAACAGTACATTATATCTTTTAGTTGATCTTAGATGTTAGTTGAAATGCAACAATATGACTACTTCCTTTATTTTTTAATTATATATATGTGTATACATATTAGGTGATACATAACTGTATTCTTGATACAAGTTTTTTTAATTAATTTGTAAACGCGCAACTAAAATGTCTACGGTGTACATTACATTGGAGCACCAGAGAGTGAGGTCTTACATTTTTTAAAACAAAATACTCTTTTCATTGTTTATATATTTGTTAGAAGATGTTACATTGATCATATAAGTTATATATTCACCTTCCCAGAAATATATATATATATTAAAGTGGCTAGAAAAAATATGGAAATAGCAGATACGAGTGTCTTCTATATTAAACAAGGGAAATCATCTAAATCATCCTCCCACCATTGCCTGACACCTGCTTATCCTGTTGAACAGTCTTATGTGTAGTAAAGTTTAAATGGTTGTGGAAAGCAATTTTATGGGGTAGGTAAAGAATGATGGGTGGAGGCCAATTCTTTCTGCATTAGAGATGTGATGTTGACCATTTGAAGGTGTTTGATGTTCTTAACCATCTTATAACTTATGGCAAAACTATATACATTTCCAAAGTTAGCATTAGATTAATAGGTTAAGTATTCTGTTCAATTGGATTTTTATAGGTTAAGTATTTTGTTCGATTTGATTTTTAAAGCTCTAAGACTATCGAAAATAATTGGAAGCTTCACTATACTTCCCATAAATTTACTTCATAAACCTTCTTGCCCATTTTTTGGTTTTCTGGCTAGCTATTCACGAGATATTAGTTTTCTGGCTGGATTCAATTATGCAGAGATTTTTTTTGAGTTTGATATTATAATTGTCTATTATATAGATTTTCTGTCTATTATATAGCTTCTCTCCCTTAACACCCATCACAGATTATCCCTGAATTTATAAGTTTTGAGTGTTTATTGAATCTCTATATTTAAGCGATGATTAGGAGGTTAATTTTTAAAGTGCTTTACTTTTTCAGGCATTTGGAGCAGATCAAGGAGCTTAATTTGGTGGATTGTTTCTAAAACATTCGCAAAGAGATGCACCTTTAAAAACTTTTTTTCTATTTGTCTATATTATTTTGCCCTTTAAATGTTTAAAATGCTTGAAACGTCATTATCATCATATTAAATCATATAAAATGTCTCTATCTATGTTTACAATAGTTGAAATTTGACACACTCTCTGTGCACTTAAATATTACTTTATGATTTAGTCTATATGTCTGCCTATATAGTTCATTTCTGTCATTTACTATTATAAACATATTGGTTGATAAGAGCTATATATATAGATTATAGGCTTATGTTTTTTTTTTAAGGATTTTCAGTTGTCTTGGATATGCTTTGGATATGAGCCTTTTTTTGTATGTTTGAAAATTTGTTTCATAGAATATTTCTTCTATTTCACTTTAGGGTGGCCAGTAGCTTCATTGAGTTCATTCACACCAAACTTTGATTTAGTATCAGAACCAAAATCTTGGTCTATTTTTCTCTCTCTCCTACAAAGACATGTTTTCTCTGTTCTTTTTCCTCTTTTTTGTGTATTTTGTTTTCTTTTCTTTTTGGGTTTTGATCAGTTAGACAAAAGTAATGACATGCCAATTTTCTTCAATAATGCTTTAGCACAATATCATCCTCAAAGATGGCCATGTGGACAGGCAAATTAATTTTTATTGAAGCAAAAGTTTATATTTGGGGATCCCATTATGACCATGTTAAATAGGATGAACTCTTCCAAAGTAGAACCTCACATCATGCCAATGTCTTAGAGGCCTGAATAACCTGTAGAAGGTTGATTGCAGTTTTGCCTATTATGTTTCTAACTATAATATTGTAAGTTGTAGTTGTCATCTTGGTTTTGATTCTTTAATATCTTCCTGGGTTTAGTGGAAGCTCAAACTCAGTTTAGACTACTATCTTCCCAGATGTAACTAGATTATTTGTGAATTTTTTAGAGTTTCTGCTGATTCTTATTATATTATGTAAATATTTGATTCATGGGGCAGGAACGACATACCTCTATTCGAAAGAGCAGCATCCAGGCTTTTTATTTTCTCCATTTGATATTGTTGCTTTAATCTCTATGTCTCATGTATTATAGGTGGTAGATCAACTGTAATGTATGGCCATACGATCAACATGAAAAAGGACCCCATTCTGAAGGTCAAACAGTAAATTGAACACAATATCAGAGCTCAAATAAATGTCTATTTTGGGTTGTTACTGAATATATGGTTCAGTTGAATCACTTAATATGTTATTCCAACTTTGGGCTGTCTATAAGGTATACCAAGAGTAAAACCACCATATCCTGGATCAAGCCTGAATCACCAATTGTCTGAACCCCAGGAAGGTCAAACGTCTCTCAGGCACCAGGACCAGAACTAGGATAAACACCAAAACTACCCAGCACCAGCCTGCTACCAAATTTCCACACTTAATTTTCTTCATCCTTAATGGGCTGAGAATTAACACTTATAATTAAAAGAAGATAAAATGTAGAACAAGGATAAAGAGCATAGACAGGGTGGTCTAGGCATAGCAAAATTAAAAAACAGAGTGATCTCACTAAATGAGAAAACATAAGCCCTTTGAGTGGAAGAGAAAATTAGAAACCACAGCTTATCTTACAACTCCTACTTCACATGATAGCTAAGCAAATGCACTCCACAGCAGAACCTGAAAGCCAATATAAGATCCTCAACTGAAAAGAGTAGGGTTCACAAATGGTGAAGCAGTTGAACATTTTCTCCAGTGCTGATGAGAACGTACTTTTGTTTTGCCACTATATTAGTTAGAGTGTGTTTTTTGAAAACTTATTTTGTTCTGGAAGATATAATGATAAGAATGTCATTGAACTTTGATTTCAAAATGATCGATGATTTATGATAATATTTTTTGTAGCAACATTTATATCTCTAATATATCAATTAAAAGATTGTTGATAATTTATGATAAAATTTATTGTGTAATTGTTTTATTCATGTTCAAATATTTTAATTAAAATTACTTTAACAAAAAAATTTATAATTAAAATTATATAAATTTAAAAAAATAATTTATAATTATTAATATATTTTTGAAATCAAACGCCGTGCATCGCACGGGTGTCCAACTAGTAGAAATCTAAATCTAAGTCAAAGTTGTGTTTTCATGTGGGCTATGAGGACCGTATGCCAACAAATGAGAACTTGAATTTGCGTGGCAGAAGCTTTGGGCTGGCTATCCAGCAGTCTGGCGGCCCAAAAACAGAAGCCCACATTTGGCTCACTTTAATTGACTTGCGCTAAGGAAGTCGCTCGGCCTGCTATGAAATTCCTATACCATAGAATTGAAACCCATGCTTTATCCAAAGCCCAAGAAATTGGGCGGCCCATAATACCGTATCGAAGACCTTCAAGTACCATCATTTTACTACATTTTTCTTTGAAGTCCTAAAAATTGGTTTAACTAAGTCTACAATAATAAACACTACTTATCTTAAAAACCCTCTTTACCACAAAACATCAGGGCCAAATCTCACATACCATCAAGACCACAACTAGTGGCCAGTGGGGGCATTTAGTTTTGCTTTATCACATCACTGTCTTATCCAATCTACACCCCTCCCAAGCCCAGGGCACACCAATTGGACGGCGACTGTTCCATCACATGCCAAAAGGAATGGCTCCCGCCAGCATAGGTGTACGTATACACACATAGCTCCCCAAGAACGCCCCCAATCACAAGGCGCCAAAACACCCCTACATTACAATAAGAGGACAAAATCCCCGCAAAGCCTCCACAAAACGACAAGAGCGCCTCCCCGGCTTGCCCCCCTCCCACCACATTCCCCACCCGGCTTTCCTTGCGGGAAACCGGTTCAATTATTAAAAAGGGAAAACCCGCGATCCGACACCACGCCCTTCACTTCGTGGTGGCCTCGAACCGGCGGGTCACCTCCGCCCTCCTGCTTTCCCGGGCCGGCTGAACCGGGTCCTACGGCCCCCCCCCCCCCCCCACTTTTTTTTAATGATTTAATCTCGACCGTTTATTTTTTCCCCGTGTTAAAAAGAAGATTCTCTGCGGTCCGCTAGTACTCCACTTGATTTTATTTCATCTTTACTATTATTGGCATATCTTGCGTAGAACCTTATAAAATAAAATTTTACAAAACAGTGGTGTTCATGAAAGTTTGATACATATATCCAGCTGGAGTTTGGAAGTGACAGTCAAGTTGAAATAAGTATCAGTTGTATCCAAACTAGAGAGTGATGCATGGTATCCAAAGTAAGCTGAGTTTTGACATGAGTTTTCTCTAAATAAGTTGGAGTTCATCTAAGATGCTCCATAAATCTTATATTTTTCTATGGATGTTGAGAACCTATACATACTCAAATGCTGCTTGGTTTACAGAAAAGTTAGTTGTCAGACCATCTCTTTTATCTATCTTATGATCATGTTTGTTATCAAGAGAGATCGTAATTAAAATAAAAATATTTTCAAAATTTTAGTGATATTATTAATTTATTTTCGATCTATTTTAATGTTAAACGTTGCCTATGAGATCATTGGTAATTGATATACATATGATTGTTTTGAATTGTTTTTTTTAACATCTCTTATATACTTTCTTACAAGTTTATTTGTAGAATTATACATCTTATTTTTATATCATTTGTGACAACATCATATTCTTGCCATTAACATCCAACAGCATTCCATTCAAACTCTTAGTCGATTTTGATCACTCTCTCTCTCTCTCTCTCTCACACACACACACGCAGTGCATCCACCCATATAAAAATTCTCACTTGTTTAATATAGGAAAATTTTTTTCTCTGAAAATTTAGTTTTATAGGTAAAAATAAAATATTCTTTGAATTAATAAGCGAACGTCTCAAGGGTATCCTCAACAAAAAAAAGTTATCAAAATAATATAAAATTAGATGCACAAATATGCAAATTAACTTCTAAGCAACTTACGTTCAAAAGAAAAATCTTGGAAAGGCGTGGGCGAATAAGAAGAAGAAGATTTTGTTAGGCAGTAGGCACCAACGGATGGTGCGTCTTATTCATGGGTTAACGTGTTCCGGGCGGTACACTAGAGCTAGAGAGGGACACCGGTGTCCCCGGTGTACGGGGCTAAGCGCTCTTTAATCATGGGGGTCATCATTAAATGTAAAGGGCGCGGGCAGCCGTCCTTTTCTCGAGCAAGGAGGATGCTCAAACGTCGTCGTCACGGATTTGGCCTGTCCCCTACTTCCCCATTTTATTCTTCTGTAATTATATATATATATATATTAAAAGTTTATGTAATAATGTGATTAAAGAAATATTTACTGTCTTCTAAGAAGAGTAATAAAAATAATATAGATTATTTTTCAAATAATTTTATTGATTGAAAAACTGATAAAATTTCTCTCTCTCTCTCTCTTTCAATTAATAAAATTATTTGAAAGATAATTCACATCAATTTTATTATCTACTTTAAAAGATAATAAATATTTTTCATGTACCTAACTTCAATATGTATATATATATATATATATATAAGATATTTGCGACTACCTACTTTAATTGAAAGTTACATGAGATTGGAACTTAGGGCTTCATATGTAGGCAATACTTAAGTATATGAGTTGCACATTTTATGTTGTGTTAGTGCCTCATTGGCTGCCATTGGATAAATTTTGAGATTTTTTTTTCTAATGGAAAAAGTTTGATTGTGAACATTTGCAACTATTTTCTACTAGGGACGGGACGTGCACGGCAGAACTCAGAGATAGATGCCCATCTACCCCAAAATAGATTCCACCAATTGTCTCAACTATCTCGGCATTATTCTTATGCTAACATTGCTAATGGGTCCGAATAATGCTATAAAAAAACAATAGATCAAAATAAGACTTTCAGTCTGATAATTAAATATGATAGTCGAAGATTTTTTTAGATACTTTTATTTGCATTAAAGAGCTGCATGAACAAAAAAATTTTAAATGTGACATGTGTCCAACTGTTATTTTCAATTCTCTATTTTAACCCATCTCTCGATTTATGTGTGTTATCTTATGCTAATTTCTTTTTGTATATATAGTTTCAATTTTATCGAATGTCTCCGAAGAGATAAATCTCTAACTGCTATTTTAAGATCTCAAAAGAACGCTTCAACAAATCATTCAAATTATTTATTTGAATGCCAATATTCGACAACCACCACCCTAACTTATCGACGATGGAAGTTCCTAGTTATAATTAACAAGATTCAGAGCAAAATTAAAAGCATAAAACAATTTCATATTTCTCTCGGGTTTTTCTAAAACACGACAGTGTGGCACGTTCTTGTTGACGCGGTCACGCAGACAGTCGAAACGGCGAACAGTACTGCTTTACTAGTCGAATAAAAGTTTGTCAATAAATGTTTAAATAAGTCTATTCCGAAAATATTAAAAAAAATAAATAATGTCAAAAAAATGGGTCGTCTAGAAGGCTTTGTTTATTAGGCGTGAGGCCGCTTAGCCTGCCCGTTTGAGGCGCCCTCTCCGTCACGCACTCCATCCCCCCACCTCTCCTCCTCTAGCTAATCTTTATTTAATAAATAAATCTTGAGCCCTGCGTCCACGTACTTCCCGTGAAGGTTTGCTAAAACTAACCGTCTTCTCTTTTAACATCTAAAACCCTCTATATGGTTTTCCCAAAAAATTAAGAGGAATAGGGGGGGGGGGGGTGGTCCGCAGTAGAGCTGTAAATGGACGAAGATAATATCTACATCTAATTTGAATTCATATTTGATTAATCAGATATTATTTGTTTAATAAATATTTTATAATGTAGATTTTAAATACCGATATTATTCAGATAATAAATAGAATGGATATGAAAATCGATGATCTGTTCTAAAATAACCTTTTTTTACCATTAGATCATATATCATTAACATCCTTATATAATATATAATATATTTAATATTAATCTTTTGTTTAGAGAATATTTGTGACATTTATATTTATTAGAATTTAATTTTTAGATCACTTAATATTTTTTAAGATAAATTAATTAACATATCATGATTATAATAAGGAAAGTCTTTACCATAACAAAATTTAACTTATAATGTAATAAGAGATAACATTTACTATAATAAGTTAAAGTTCTGTTAGGGATTAGAAAATAAGTCAAATATTTGATAAAGACATCTAATTAGTTTATTATATTTTTATTATTATTCAAACAGATAATATTCGTATCCGCTCTAAATTTGAAAATTATCTGATTAAATTATCTACTCTATATTTGAATTGTACTCACAGCGGATATAAATTATTCGATTAACTATTCAGATCGAAAACCGAAAAACTCATATTCACTCCGTATCTGCTTCATTTACAACCTTGATCTGCAGACGAACCCATGCGTCCCCTTATGCCTTGGAGCCCCGAACAACTTTAAAGCTGTCCCGAGTGCCAAATATTTCTCAAAAATTAAAAATCCCTCTTTACATATCTTACGTGCATTCCCGAATATTGCCTTCTGATATAAATTGAATGGTGAGATTAAAAAAAAGAAAGAAAAAAGAACAATTTTTAGAATTTTCACTTGTATCTTTACTAACGAAATATGATCGGTTGTAATACTATTGCTTGTGATTTTTATTTATTGGGAAACATTTACTGTTGTAATAAGTCCACTAAAAATTAAGTATGCCTACAATCGTATTAAAACACATAAGACATGTCTTCACGGCCCCAGATTTTTCAAAAGGACTCCCTCTCCCTGTTTCGCTTATACTTTTTTTTTAAAATTTAACTCTTTGTCCTAGCCCACGAATCTTCTACATTCTTTAACTCACTTGGAGTATTCCTATGTTCTTGATTTTTCGGTGTTACTTTCACACTTAATAATGTAAAATATTGGATATCATATATATATAAGTAAGCAAAATATTTATTGCCTTCTAAGAAAAACAATACAAAAGTGATATGAATTGCAGTCTAAATAATTTTATTTGTTAATAGTCTCACGAGATCTCTATCTCTCAATTAATAAAATTATTTGAAGGATAATTTATATCGCCTTTATTATCTTCTTTAGAAAATAATCGATATTTCTCTTATATTATATAAATATATATAAAATGCCTAATATTATTAAGTGTGAAATTAGCACTGAAAAATCAAGAGCATGAGAATACTCCAAGTGAACGGGTGACACAAGTCCCCCTCCACAGACCGGCCCTTCTCGGCAGCCTTCCTGCCCTTTTAAAGGAGATGCAAAGCCACCAGTTGCAAAAAGGCTTCACGCCAGCAGGCCCTTTCTGCCTAGGTCCCCAGCTTCTTCCTTCTTCTTCTTCTTCTTGTTCCTTCCTGAGAATTGCATCATATGCTTCGACCTCTGCTTCTTCTCCTTTCTAGCAGAGACCAGCAGGCGCTACCCATGGCCGTGGACCTCTTCCCCGAGAACTGGGCGACCTGGGAGCTGACGCCGCCCTGCCCCACTGTCATCCCCAGCCCCAGGATATCCTTCTCCTGCGACCTCGACAGCACCGACGACAACCATGCCCCCCGTCGCTCCGACAACTCCCTGACCGTCGGTGGCTCCCCCTCCTCCTCCGAGTTCGACTTCTGCGCCGCCCGCGGCCGGTCCGAGCAGGAGTTCTCCGCTGCCGCCGATGAGCTCTTCTCCGACGGCGTCCTGCTGCCACTCTGCTTGCTTTACAAGGGAGGCAGCACCCCGGCCGCCCCCGCCAGGCCCGATGCCCTCCCCAACCGCAACACCACTCCCACCACCGTCACCACCAGCAGGGGCACCAGCAGCAGCAGCAGCACCGTCGTCAGGAGCAAGAGCGGAGGAGGCGGAGGCGGCGGCGGCAGCGGCAGCAGCCCGATGAAGTGTGTCTTCGTTCCGACGACACTGAAGGCTACCAACAAGAAGGAGAAGCAGAAGGAGGCCGTCCCGGCGCCGAGCAACAGCGGAGCCGTCGACGACAATCCCACCGCGGGAAAGCAGTCGTCGTCCTTCTGGAGGTTCCGTAGGAGCATCAGCCTCAACTCCGGAGGCAGCGACGAGGGCGAGGGCGAGGGCGCTGCTGCCGGCGGCCGAAGGAGCAGCTTAATATGCTCCTTCCCACTCCTATCCCGAAGCAACTCCGACGGCTCCAACCCTGTCCCGGTCACCGCGAAACCTCGGCAACAGCATCACCTGAGCGCCACTAGCACGCCTCCCGCCAACGCTCTCAGCGGCAGCAGCAGCGGGAAGCTGTCAAGGAAGGGGTCGGCCAACGGCGGCTCTGGTACAAGGAATCTCTACTATTACGGGCAGCAGCAGCATGGCGGCGCTGGCGTCCGCATCAGCCCCGTCCTGAATGTGCCCTCGCCGCACATACCCAAGGGGAGAAGCGCCGGGTTCCTGAGCCTTGGGCACCTCCTCTGCAGCGTGAAGGACAAGAGGAGGAAGAAGGCCCAGCTCCGGCTCCCTCCCTCTCCATAGAAAAAAAAAAAAAAAACAGAGGAAACAGGACATGATGGGTACACAGAGAGAGAGAGAGAGAGAGAGAGAGAGAGAGAGAGAGAGAGAGAGAGAGAGAGAGAGAGAGAGAGAGAGAGAGATGATTTAGAGGGGTGTTTGTAATTCTCAAGTTCTTGGAGGGGTTGCAAAAAATAATTCAAACAATAAGGTCTTGTAAAGACGGGCAATGATCAGAGATCAGAGATTTTTTCTTCTTCTTTTGTGTTTGCATTTTTTTCCTTTGAATCTAAACTTTCCCGGGTCTTGTTTTATACATAACGCCATCTATTTTTTTTAGGATGATACTTTTGAGATGGAATAATGGATTTGGAATTGTCCAAAAGAAGAAGAAGAAAAAATCTGGAATGGTGGGTTGGGAGGTGATATTGCAGACCCGATCCCGGACAAGAGAAACAGGTGTTCTTCTGTTTCCATGCTCTGTTGAAAGACAAAAAAGAGGAGTTCTGTTTTTGATCATGGGACATGTCATTTTGCTGTGCACTACTGTATTTACCAGGATATTAATTCATACTTAAGTTGGAGTTGGGCTTTGACAAGAGATTGTGCCCCTCCCCTATCTTAATACCTCCATATGTTGAGATTTGGGTTTTGTACCAACTACCAAGTAAATCTTAAACTTCAGACAAGCAGATCCCAACAGATATTCGGTCAGAGAGCGCAGTACCGGATGTCGTATCAAAACCCAGGAGGGGAGGTTCCTGAGATGTGAGCTGGTGATCTCTACGGTGGAAGTTTGATAATATTTATTTAAAATATTTATATTTAATTTTTTTTCATCTATTTTTTAAATTTAAAATTTTAAAAAAACTTAATATATATAAGATATAAATTAAGAGATATTTGATAACTAATTTAAATAATATCTGAAGTGTAGTACAATTAGTTAAGATGCTACACTATTATTGGATAAATTTTGAGTTCAAAATTTAAAATTGTCAAAAATATTCTTTTTGGAATCGATTTATAGATCGTCGTTGGAGCTGGTGGGGCTCCGGTCGGTGGTCAACGGAATTTGACGACTGGCAAGAGGTCGTCAGAACTTGCCGTCGGAGATCGTCAGATTCTGGCGATGTTCGTCGTTGGTCACCGATCTAAAAAAAAGATTCATCTTAACTTAAAAATTAAATAATTTTTTAGATTTAAGTGATTAATTAAGATATAATTTCAGATATTTTATCAATCAATCTAAAATCTTAAAAGTATTTCAAAGTTTAGACTTGGCCTACGTCTTGGGGCACAGCTTATTTGCTAATCTATTAAATTCAATTGCAGCCCTTGGAACACGATTATTTAGTTACAATTGTAGAGCTGGAGTACTTGTCAATGGAGAAACAAATTGATTATATGATGACTTAGTTGCACAAAGACAGTTGCCATTAGCTAGCACCAAGTGGCATAATGTGTTCATTCTCTTGGTCTGGGTCACCATAATAAATTATCTTCTAGATCAGTTTTCTACATTTTTCTTAGTTATTCTTGATGCTACCGCCGACATGAACCCTAGTAGGGCCCACGAATAATACCGTCAACCAAGTTGTCAGACTTGACGACGAGGTTCTCGGCTAAAAACCTTTTCGTCCCCATGTAAGGGAACCCGAACTATCGTTACCCTCTTCAAAATCAAGCAAGGAAGGACCCCGAAATCCCGGATCGCGACAGCTCCTTCATCTCCAGCCGGCAATCGCCAGCTGCACTCCAAAATAGCATCCGTTGATCACGCCCCTTACCTTGGGGCGACAGCTTTACAAAGAAAGAGGTATGGCCAATTAAGGCAGGGGGAAGGCTTATCTGACCAAGCCCCCACCCTCCTATAAAAGCAAGGGAGACGCTCCAGAACAAGGTAGGCTACTCGTGGCATAAAAAATCTTCTTACCTTCTTCTTCCTTTGACTTGACTTAGGCGTCAGAGTGTTTCCCTACCGAGGCAGCTCGGTGGTCTTTGCAGGTACGAGTTGAAGCTGCTTGGATAGCAACGCCTCGCCATCGCCTCAGGGCCCACTCGGGTTGACTCTGGTCTTCTTCCTCTTTGCTTTGCAGCAACATTTGGCGCCGTCTGTGGGAAACATTCGAGCAAAAAGCCACTCCTCATGGCCCCAAAGGCGAAGGCAGTCGTTCGTTCGTCCGGCGATGAAATACTTCCCGCCACTGTGGTAGATGAGGTGGCTGGGGACAACTCAGGAGCAGGAGAGCAAGATTCAACTACATCATCACGCCTGGAACGCGTAGAGCAAATCTTGGCAAATGTCCAGCAAGTACTACTAAGGCTAGAGCAAGAGCGGCAGGCACCACCGGAGCATCGGGAACTGGCCACTCAGGCGGTGGATACTCTCCCCAATCAAATCCCTCCCGCGGCGTCAGTCAGCCGCGCCGACGATCAGCGCCCCCCTTCTGTTCCTTTAATGCAGGGACCCATCCAGGTCGACGCCCCGCCACCTACCATCCTGGCGGTGCAAGTAGAGCTCTCTGCAAGAACCGATGTCGTCACCGATCACTTCTCAGCGGAGTCCAACCCTGCGGTCGACCCTAGGTGGAAAGATGACCTCCAAGAAATGAACAGAAAAATCGAGGCGCTGCAGCGAGGAACACGCGCCCCTTTGGTAGCCACGCTCTTGGCTACCTCACCCTTTGTCGAGGAAATCACGTCGGCCACCGTACCGGACAAATTGCAACTACCAAAATTCAGGCGATACAACGGGACGACGAATCCCGTCCACCATCTGGAGCACTTCCAAGGGCAGATAGAAATGGTAAATATCATTGACGCCCTAAAATGTCGTGCCTTTATGTCCACTCTGGATGATGCAGCTCTGCAGTGGTTCAAGTCGCTCCCCCCCAGATCGATAGTCGACTTCGCCGACCTAGCACAACGGTTCCTCGACCACTTCTACAACACGGTGCAGCACTCCCTTTGCACCGACGACCTCTGGCTCGTTGCGCAAAAAGAAGGGGAGATGTTCCGAGATTTCGCGAAAAAATTTCAGCTGGAAATCATGAAGGTGGTGGACTTGGACTTGAGGACCGCGGTCAATATTATGACAAGAGTGTGCTCGAACGCCCCGTTCGTTGCTTCCATCGCCAAGAAACCCCCGGTGAGCCTATTCGACCTGCTCTCCAGAATGCAGAAGTACGTGCAGCTGGAGTCAACGCTTGGAGCGACAGGCCGACTCAGTCGGCCATCCGAGCATGGACCTTCGAGCTCCGAACATAGTTCGAAGAAAGCGAAAAGAGAGGAAGCCCGCGACGAGAAGCGCCACGATATAGGCCGACGAGAGGGGGACCGACGCACGGAGACAGATCGCCGACCCGATGAATACCGACGCGTCAGGGACCTCCCACGTTTCGGGAGGTTGCCCTCCGAGATCCTCCAAGTAATCAAAAGGCTCCCAGAATTCAGACGGCCAGAGCCGCTGACGAGACCGCCAACAGGTCGAGGAGCCGACCTGTATTGTGAGTATCACAAAGGGTTTAGACACCTCACTGACCAATGCAGGAGCTTAAAAATGGAGATCGTCGAGATGCTCAAGAGGGGGCTTATCGGCAAAGACACCGTCGACGGGCATAAGAAGGAGCGCATTCCCGAAGACGATTGAGAGGCGCACAAGGGCAAGGGGGCCGTCTTGGTCCTATCCGGAGGACCGGAGGGTGGCGGTGATAGCGGAAGAAAGAGGAAGGCGTACGCTGCAGCCGCTGGTGGAACAGCAAGCCAGCCCAACCTCAAAGAAGGAGGCATCATCACCTTCTCCGACGCGGACATCATCGGGGTCACCTTTCCCCACGACGACGCGTTGGTAATACAGGCCGACGTCGACGGATATAATGTACACCGTATCCTTGTTGATAATGGAGCAGCCCCGGACATCTTATTTTATGCCTGCTTTGTTAAAATGACTAATTTGAGCGCCGACCTCAAACCGGTCGCGACCCCCCTGTTCGGGTTTAACGGGACTCCCGTCAATGCCGAGGGGTCGATAAAACTGAAAGTCACCCTGGGCACCTGACCTCGTCATGTAACAGTTGAGGCCGACTTCCTTGTGGTAAAGGTAAAGTCAGCGTACAACGCTATCTTTGGCCGGGGCCTTTTGGGAAAGTTAGGTGGCGTCCCGTCGACTTATCATCAAAAAATGAAATTCCCAATCCCGGAAGGAATAGGCGAGGTCCTGGGAAACCAGTCCGAGGCAAGGCGGTGTTATGTCAATTCAATAAAAGCAAAAGTAATAGTTGATTCTGAGTACTTACATTCTTCTGATGAAAATGTTGCAAGGCACGAACCGGCCGAACAAACCAAACTCTTAACCGTCGCCAACGGGAATCTGGTGGTCGGCTACAAACTTGGGGACCTAGATGAGGAAATCGTCAGCTTCCTCCAAGCAAGCACCGACGTCTTCGCTTGGTCAGACGACGACCTCACCGGCATCGATCCTAACATCATCCAACACCACTTGAACGTTAGCGCAAAGGCAAGGCCAGTCCGTCAGAAGAAGAGGCCACTGTCAGGGGACCGACAAAAGGCTGTTGACGACAACCTCACGAAATATCTACGTGCAGGAACGGTGAGAAACACGTTTTACCCCGAATGGGTCGCTAATGTCGTCCTCGTACGCAAGGCCAACGGGAAATGGAGGATGTGCGTAGACTTCACCGACCTGAACAAAGCATGCCCTAAGGACAGCTACCCCTTGCCTAGAATCGATCAACTCGTCGACTCCACGGCGAGGCACGAGCTCCTTAGCTTCCTCGACGCATACTCAGGGTATCACCAAATCAGGATGGCGCCCGACGACGAAGAGAAGACCTCATTCATCACCGAAAAAGGTTTATACTGCTTTACTCGCATGCCGTTTGGATTAAAAAATACAGGTGCAACATACCAGTGACTCGTCAACACAATGTTCGAGCAACAAATCGAGAGAACAATGGAAATCTATATCGACGATATGCTGGTAAAAAGTCGGCGCGCCGAGGACCACATCAAAGACCTTGCCGAGACATTCAAGGTACTTAGGCGATTCGGGATGAAGCTCAACCCTGAGAAGTGCGTCTTCGGCGTACGCGCGGGAAAATTCCTCGGCTACCTCGTCTCCAACAGAGGAATCGACGTCAACCCCGACAAGATACAAGCCATCTTAAACATGACACCACCGAGGATGGTTAAAGAGGTACAACGTCTCAATGGTCGTATCACTACATTGAGTAGATTCATGTCCAGGTCAGCGGAGCGGTGCCGACCCTTCTTCGAGATATTACGTAAAGGACGATTCGAATGGACCGAGGAGTGCCAACAGGCTTTCAACGAAAAACACACCTAGCGCATGTACCAACTTTGAGTAAGCCCATTACCGAAGAAGAACTGTTATTATACCTGTCAGCAACAACCCACTCTATCAGCTCGGTGCTCGTACGAGAGGAAAACCGCAACCACCTCCCAGTGTACTACACCAGCAAAGCACTGCGCGGAGCCGAGCAGCGTTATACCGACATCGAAAGGATCGCGTATGCTCTCGTGATGGCAGCAAGAAGGCTACGACCAAACTTTCAAGCGCATAAAATCGTCGTCCTCACCGACGTCCCAATAAAGCAGATCCTCACCCGACCCAAGGTCTCGGGAAGGTTGGCGAAGTGGGCTATAGAGCTCGGTGAATTCGACATCGACTACAAACCTCTGGTCGCGATAAAGGCGCAGGCTCTAGCGGACTTCATCTCCAAAGGAACAGCGAGGGAGCCCGAGAAAGAAGAAGAAAAAGACAACAATCGCTGGAAAGTGTTCGTTGACGGAGCATCAAACGCCCAAGGGAGCGGCGCAGGAGTGGTTCTCCATTCCCCAGATGGGCTAACCCTAAGGTACGCCGTTCGTTTCGATTTCGAAGCCTCTAATAACGTAGCCGAGTACGAGGCAGTAATCTCAGGACTAAAGCGGGCGAAATCCCTCGGAGCGGAAAGAGTCTTCGTTTTCAGCGACTCTCAGCTGGTTGTAAGCCAAGTGGCGAACGAGTTCGAGGTGAAAGAGGCAAAGCTAGCTTCATACCAAACCAAGGTCAACCGATTGCTTGCTGAATTCGATTCAGCCGAGCTAGTAAAAATCCCGCGAACAGAAAACTCGCAGGCGGA
The DNA here is from genome assembly GCA_014218235.1 of Colocasia esculenta. Classification (NCBI taxonomy): domain Eukaryota; kingdom Viridiplantae; phylum Streptophyta; class Magnoliopsida; order Alismatales; family Araceae; genus Colocasia; species Colocasia esculenta. The sequence continues at coordinate 436,610 of JACBKR010001043.1, forward strand.
CGCGCTGTCTAAGTTCGCTTCATCATCAGAAGGACGGTCTTCTGTGCTAATCGAAGAGCTCGTCGAGCCATCCACGTCAGCTAAAGAGGTTATGTGCATCGACACCCCAACAACGTGGATGACTCCTTTGATAGAATTCATCAAAAGCGACCTCCTCCCCGACGACAAAGCGGAAGCCGACAAGACCAGGAGACGAGCAGCTAGGTTCTTCCTCGTCGGGGAAGAGCTATACAGGAAAGGGTTTAGCTACCCACACCTCCGTTGCATCTCCACAAATCTGGGCGAGAATATCATACAAGAAGTGCACGAGGGAACCTACGGAAGACATGCGGGGGCGTGTTCCCTCGTCAGAAGGATCACATGACAAGGTTTTTGGTGGCCCACCATGCTAAAAGACGCCTAGAGGTACGTTCAAAAATGTCACAAATGCCAACTCTTCGGTAAGTTTCACCGACGACCTCCAGCAGAACTCACCCAGCTCGTCTCGCCTTGGCCTTTCGCTCAATGGGGTATGGACATCCTCGGCCCATTCCCGCCAGCAACCGGCCAAAGAAAATTCATCATAGTAGCCGTAGACTATTTCACCAAATGGGTAGAAGCCGAATCGCTGGCGAAAATCACCGACGCCAACGCTTGGGGTTTTGTTTGGAAGAATGTCATATGTAGATTCGGCGTCCCCAGGACGATTGTGACCGACAATGGCAGACAGTTCGATAACGCCCGCTTTCGCAGGAACTGCTCGGCTTTGGGAATAGATCACCGGTTCTCCTTGGTAGCACACCCACAATCTAACGGGCTCGCCGAGGTAACGAACCGAACAATTCTGGATGGACTAAAGCGAAGATTAGAAGACCACAGGGGTCGGTGGGTGGAAGAACTCCTCCACGTCTTGTGGGCATATCGAACAACACCCCGGGAAGCAACCCAAGAGTCTCCTTACGCCCTCGCCTTCGGAGTAGAAGCCGTGACACCGGTGGAGATGCTCGCACCTTCGGGAAGAGTCGTCGACTTTCATCACGACTTAAACGAAGCTTCACTACGCACCGAGCTTGACCTGATCGAAGAAAAGCGAGGAAAAGCGTCGGCAAGAATGGAAGAGTATCGTAGAAAAGTGAAGAGAAGCTTTGACAGAAACGTCAAGGAAAGAAGCTTCAACGTCGGCAGTTTGGTCCTAAGAAAACTGTCGGTATCGAACCCCGGGTCAGCGGTTGGGAAATTATCAGCCGCCTGGGATGGACCCTATCGCGTAACGGAAAACCTCGGCCACGGCGCCTATAGGCTCGAAAGCCTCGAGGGATCTGCCATTTCAAGGACGTGGAACGCAGAGCACCTGTGCAAATACTATGCCTGACCAAGGTGCCAGTCAAGTCGTGTAAACGAGGTCGCTTCGGCACTCTAAAGTAGTCGAGGTCGCTTCGGCACTCTAAAGTAATCGAGGTCGCTTCGGCACTCTAAAGTAAACGAGGTCGCTTCGGCACTCTAAAGCAATCGAGGTCGCTTCGGCACTCTAAAGTAAACGAGTTCGCTTCGGCACTCTAAAGCAATCGAGGTCGCTTCGGCACTCTAAAGTAATCGAGGTCGCTTCGGCACTCTAAAGTAAACGAGATCGTGTCGGCACTCTTCTAAACAAACAAGGTCGGTCCGACACTTTGTCGTCGGGCGAGGTCACACATGCAAAGTCATTCATAATCAATTAAAAGTAAGCGCATCAGCACAAAGTTCGGCAAAAGAGAAGAATTACGACAACTCAAGTTTCCTCGGCCACCACCTTCTCGGACGCCTCAACATAAATCTCATCAGCCGTCTTTGACACAGCCTCATCAACGATAACAGCGGCCGCCTCCCTCACATCCTGCTCTACCCCGCGAACGGCCGAAAGATCGAGATCGGGAAACTGCTCCGCAACACGAGCTAAGCAGTCATTATAACCCTCTTGATATAGTCCGGCTATCTCCTCGGCAAGCTCCTCGGAAGAGCGATACTCCTGTATCGCCGCGTCACGTTCATCCGACACGAGCTGCGTGGTCTTCTCGCGGTACACTCTGAACGACTCGCTCTCAGTAGCGAGGGTCAACTTCACCGTCTGAAGCGCCTCTTTCTCGACATCGAGGGCCTTGTTCGCAGAATCAAGTTGCACCTTGACCTCTCCCTCGACCTTCTTCGCTTCCTCGGCATCCTTCTGACGAAGAGCCTTCTCGGAGGCAATCGCCGCCTCCACCTCGGCGACCCGCTTGCTTAAAGATTTGGCCTTCACCTCGGCTCGGTTTACGAAGGCATCGTAATTCGCCATTTGCGCCAAGACCGTTGCGTAAAACTCGCCGACTAGCCTCCGCGGCGACTTAGCCAAGGTCTCCGCTTTCAGCTCAGCAGGGACCGACGTCTGGCCCCAATTGACGGAGTCAAAAGCTATCTTGGGCATGGTAGGCTCCCGCGGGAGGGCCAAAGGGGATGGCGTCAAAGTGTGGAGACGTTTCGCTGGCCTCTCCCCTGCGGCTTGAGGTGAAGCAATTGCTTCCGAGCTCCCCTCCATCTCCTTCCTCGCGACGACGATCGGAACCTCGGTACCTTCCAAGGGACGCTTCTCGACCCGTTGCCGATCCTTCCGAGCACGTACCATCTCGGCCAAAGAAGGACCGGGCCTTGCCTTGCGCGTCGGAGAGGTTATCTCGGACATTGCTATTTAAAGGAAAAAACCAAACAAGCTGTCAGAAAAACACCAAAGAAGCTATGAGAGAAAGAAGGAATAATGCGCAACGACCTTCTGAGCCTTCAGAAATTAGCTTCAGCAACTCGTCGGATGGTTCGGTCAGGTCAGGTTTCTCCATCTCACGGAGGTATGAGAAGTCCACAAGCTCGGATTTGCTAAGCCTGGGGGGCCCAAACGCCTTAAGATGAACGTTGACCTCGGACCATTCGGTCGGAAAAGGCCAACCGGAGGGAGAATATATAAAAAAAAATCCCCTCTTCCACCCATGCACGGACGACGGGAGATTCTTAAAGAGCTGACGCCCCGACCGAGCCGCGAAATACAGCCAGTCGCCAAACGGTTTCACGGAGAAACAATAGAAGAAAAGATGGAGCGTCGGGGGCACAGCAGCAGACACACATAAGGCCAAGAACCCGACGACCGACCGCCATGCATTGGGCGTCAACTGCATGGGGGCGGCCCCAAGCTCGAAAAGCAGAGCTATGACGAACGGGTGAAGAGGGAAACGCAAACCGCAGCGAACCGCCTCATTGTAAACACATACCCCCCCTCCTGGACGTAATGGGCTCTAAACTGCTTGTTGGCAAAGAACACTACATCGGTGGGAAGCGTAGTGCTCAAGCGCTTCCTAATCCATTTGAAAGCCTCAGAGTTTATCTCGCACCAAGCATCATCGACATTATCGGCCAGGCGGCGATCCCCGGAGGAATGTGCAGAAGGAGTATGAGGAACATACCTCCCAGGCTGGACTCTCAAAACGAAACCCTCCTCTATCGGACCATAAATGAAGGTGCCGGTCCTAGGGTCATAGTTGGAGGGGGCATCACTATCTGTCCTAGAGGAGGACTCCTCATCAGAAGGCTGAGATGGCGTTAGGCTCATTGCTTACCTCGTAGGAGAGCAAGCGAAGGTTGAGCCGACAATGCGCTTTTGAGAAAGAAAGGGAAAGGACGCGACGTCGGAAGAGCACTCCGCGATCACCAAGAAGAAGAAGCAGGCGAAACCCTTTCTCGCGACGAAGCCTACAACTTATAAGAGCAGCAGCCACGGCGAATCAAACGGTCGCAAGCAGGATTAAGGAATCGAGCGGAGGAGAAGCCGCCACATGTCAGAAGCCCGATGGTCAAGTACTGGTCACCGGGATCGGTAACACTTGCCGCCTTTCGGGTTGCCATCATTAACAGAGAGATCGAGGGAATCACGCGCCGATCGGTCTCTCAAATCATCCATTAATGCGCACGATTCCCGATGCCTCCCGTCAGAGCCGTCGTCTGCGAATGACAAGATTGTTCTCAGTGTTTGCATGCACAGATGCTCGGAAGATACGACGGCGAAGGATTATTCCCGGTAGGCTTCTCCTCGGATCTCATAGATCCGAAAAGAAGCCGGGGGGCCAATGATACTACCGCCGACATGAACCCTAGTAGGGCCCACGAATAATACCATCAACCAAGTCGTCAGACTTGACGACGAGGTCCTCGGCTAAAAACCTTTTCGTCCCCATGTAAGGGAACCCGAACTATCGTTACCCTCTTCAAAACCAAGCAAGGAAGGACCCCGAAATCCCGGATCGCGACAGCTCCTTCATCTCCAGCCGGCAATCGCCAGCTGCACTCCAAAAATAGCATCCGTTGATCACGCCCCTTACCTTGGGGCGACAGCTTTACAAAGAAAGAGGTATGGCCAATTAAGGCAGGGGGAAGGCTTATCTGACCAAGCCCCCACCCTCCTATAAAAGCAAGGGAGACGCTCCAGAACAAGGTAGGCTACTCGTGGCATAAAAAATCTTCTTACCTTCTTCTTCTTTGACTTGACTTGGGCGTCGGAGTGTTTCCCCACCGAGGCAGCTCGGTGGTCTTTGCAGGTACGAGTTGAAGCTGCTTGGATAGCAATGCCTCGCCATCGCCTCGGGGCCCACTCGGGTTGACTCCGGTCTTCTCCCTCTTTGCTTTGCAGCAACAATTCTCACACTCAAAAGGGATATCGTTGTTTTGACTCTTAGTCCAATAGATGTTATATGCATGTTGATGTCGCTTTTTTGAGTATGTGTCTTTCTATTTTCTTTCCTGTAAGGTACACACTTTTCTCTCTATTTCGGATATCTCTATTGTGAGCGTTCCCACTCCACCTGTTTATTTTTTTATTTTTTATTTTTTATTTTTATTTTATCTTTGACTCTGCTTTTGTCACTAATAATGAATCCTCAATGTCACATACTATAGATAATTTTTATGGACAGATTTACCAAAGGTGCATGCCTCCTCTAGTGGATGTCCCTCCACTGTATTCTTCTTTCCCAAGTGATCCTTCTTCTTTTGGCGAGTCTTCTTTGCCCTTTGTTTCAGATCTTCATCTTCTCATTGTTGTTCGAAGTGAGGTCACACAAAAGTATTTACCAACATCTTATTAGGAATTTTGTTTCCTATACATCTATTCTTCTTTTCGTCATTTTACTTTGCCTATTTCTATTGTTCCTATTCGCATGAATGTATTGGAGGCATTCTCTTAACCTGAATGGAAAACAACTGTAGATGATGAAATGAATGCTCTTATATCTCATGGTACTTGGATCCTTGTACGTTTTCCAACTGAGCTACTCCTGTTATTTGCCGTTGGGGGTTTACTGTGAAGTACTCCCCTGATGATATAATTGTTAAATATAAAGACAAACTTGTTGCCAAAAGATTCACACAAACTTATGTTGTTGACTACTTTGAAACCTTCTCTCATGTGGTTGAATTCAACACAAGTGCAATTTTTAGTTGTCATTAGAGAAAGACTTAGTGCACTTTTTTATTGCACTTAAGTGTAATATGACTAGACACTAAACCCATGTGGCACTCAATAATAGGGTTATCACTTTATCACTTCCCATGTGAGTAGTGCCATATGAGCTTAGTGCCTAGTCATATTGCACTTAAGTGCAATAAGAAAGTACACAAAACCTTTCTCGTTACCATTAGCTAGGTCTAGTGGATGCTTCAAATGGATGTAACGAATGTTTTTTTTATGTGGTGATCTTCAAGACAAAGTATAATAGAGCAACCACCAAAGTATATTACTTAGGGGGAGTTGGTGTACATGTAAGTTGAAGTGAAATAGAGCCCTCATGCTTGATTTGATAAATTTAGTTAGATTGCATTTGGGATTGGACTCAAAAGAAGCCACGCTAACCATTCTATCTTTATTCGTCACTCCTTCATTGGTGTTGTTATTTTGATTGTTTATGTTGATGATATGCTTCTTATTGGAAGTGATACATGTAGTTTGGGGGAAGTTCATCAATACCTTGAAAAACACTTTGTTACTATAAGAATCTTGGCATGCCATCCATTTTTTAGACATTGAGATCGCCTATGGACGGAAAAGTTGTCTCTCTTAAAGAAAATATACTTTAGATCTTCTTCAAGAGATTGACCTCTTTGCATACATGCAAGCTAGTTGAAACTCCTATTGTTCCTCAATAAGAGTTGGGTGTTGAAAACAATCCAAACTTTAATGATGTTGCAAGCTATCGACCATTGTGTGGGAAGTTGATTATATATTTGATTGCTACTAGACCTGACATATGCATTGCCTTCACTGCTGGGGTAGTAAGTCATTTTTTGTAAGCACCAAAAATATGTGACTAGGAAGTAGCTCTGAAAATTTTGCATTATATTAAAATTGTTCCAGAAAAAGGCTTATTATATAGAAAGAGTGATAATTTGAGAATCAAAACCTTTTTCAATTCTGATGCTAACTATGTAGGGTCCAAACTAGATACGCGATCTAGATCAAGTTTATGCACCTATGTTGATGAGAATTTGATCATTTGGAGAAGTAAAAAATAAAATGTGGTGGTTTGCTCTAGTGTTAAAGCCGAGTATCAGGCTATGGCTCAAATTACATGCGAAGTGATGTGGTTACAGAGTCTCATGTCAGATTTCAAAGTCTCTTACTCAAAGCCTATGAAGATGCATTGTGATTGTTAATAAAAGGACATACTTTATAGTAGAAACGTTATTAACGGGTCCTCGCAGAGACAGGTGGATGGCTACAAGAGTTGCCTACATCGTGCCACATCTTAAATTCGAAGCTAGACAATGACAAGCCTCCGTAAGACAATGTCGAGAAGAGAACTTTTAGGGAGACCTTGAACTCCACTCTTCCCTCGGACAACACCTCATAGCCTCCTCAAAAAACCTTACAACCCCCTTTGGCATTAAGGGGGTATTTATAGATGTTCACAAGAGAGAGAGAGAAGTGGGGAGAGAAGGTAGAGAGAACAAGGATGTGCGTCCCTTGGCCTCTGTCGCGTGTGGCCTTTGGCTATAGGAAGCAAGGCTCCCTGCCAATGCACCTTATGCGCTGGCGAGGGAGCCTATGGAAGGGCGGCGCGTGGTCGCCCACGCGCCCTCCCGCAAGGTGTGCCTGCACGCCCTCACCAGGAGCGAGCATGCCCAAATGGGCAAATTGCCCAACAATGATAATCAGACAACAGTTCATATTGACAATAATCAAATCACATGCGAAGTGATGTGCTTATTGAGTCTCATGTTAGATTTCGGAGTTTCTCACTTGAAGCCTACGAAGATGCATTGTCATAATCATGCAGCAATTCATATTGCTGAGAATCCAATTTTTCATGAGTGGACTAAACACATTACAGTTGAATGTCATGTTACGAGGGATGCTATCATGTCCAAGAAGATATCCACTCCATTTACTCATGTGTGCATCAGATTTGTTTACGAACATGCTCGGTGTGTCTTGGTTTTCTACTCTTTACAGCAAGCTGGACATATTTGATATATATGCTCTAACTTGACGGGGAGTGTTGGATTAGTGATGGGTTATAGTCATTATTGGTGGACGTACATTAATTACTTTATAATATACCTAGAGTATAACTTATTGTGCACTCAGATAACTTATCTTTTGGTTATTAGTTAATGAATCTAATTTTTTACTTTCTTCCAGATCAGCACACATGATCTATGTGCAAAAATTGAACAGTTAATTTGGCTCATTAATTATCATTTGAAGGAGTGTCCAAGAAAGACGCCTAATTAATTAGTTGCAGTACTTAATCCATTTCTCAGTCTGAGATAGCAACTAATCCACATTATTAACTAGGTTGATGCAAGTTCAGTTTTGGACCATCATTGCCGTAGTATGAGAAATACTAAGATTGTTTGGCTTAACTAGAAACCCACAAAACCTCGCATGCAATCGCACTTTATATATATGCCACAAAAACACGATATTTCACGGTATCACTCTACAGCAAATTAACAAAACAGCCTCTACGTATATTTCTAATCCCACATCTTGTCTCCAGGTCTCCAGTTCATATGTCAAAAGATGAGAAAATATGCTGCTTCTAGATTAATGAGAGGAGTAGTGGGGGTGGGGGGGCTATATTACAAGTATCATATAGGTAGGGAAGAAGCTGATCAGGCATATGGTGTGGAAGAGGGAAAGGAGATGGCAAGCAGGAAGGGAAGGCGTGCCTGCAATCACTCCGCAAACATGACATCCTCTCCACCTCTATTTCCCTTTCTTATTCCTCTTCCATTTGTTTTCTCTCCCCTCCCCCCCCCCCCCCCCCCCCCCCCCCCCCCAGTGGGTAAGCATGGTTGGAACAAGAGGGAGTCCTCTTAAGATCCTGACACCACTTCCTAAGACTTTTATATTAATGTTGCCCCCCACACTGTCGTCGGTGCCTGTGTACGTACCTGGCAACTAAAGTTCAATGGCGCTCTTCCTATGAAGATTTCCCCTTGTGATCTGTGGCACTTCTTCTCTTAGGGTTGCTCGCTTTTTAAAAGGTTTTAGGTAGATGAAAGTAGGGTTGCAAACGAACCAATACACTTGACAAGTAGCTCGAAACTCGGTTCGATAAAAACTCGATTCGACTCGTTTATTAGATAAACGAGCCGAGCTTGAACAAAAATATAAGCTCGATTCATAAACGAGTAGAACTTGAACAAAGATATGATCGACTCGAATACGTTCGTGAACAGCTCGTTAAGATACTCGATAATATGCTCGTTAAAATACTCGATTAGTTACTCGTTAATATACTCAGATTATATTAATTTCTTATTATAAATATGAAAATATGAGCCGAGTATGAGCAAATATCTACTCGGCTCGTTGAAGCTCGTTTCATAAATGAGCCGAGAACGAGCCGAGTATGAGCAAATGTCTACTCGGCTCGTTTAAACTCATAAACAAATTCGTTTAATTTTTTAATTATAAAATTTATAAATATAATTGTTAAATATTTTAAACATTATATTAAAATAATTAAACAAGTAACTTATGAAGGATCTTGGGGTATGACCTTGAAATAAGATAAATTTGGGTCTTATAAACAATTAGATTTTTACTTGTAAATTGAATTAGGCTTATATATATATATACATAATATGGATACATATATATATAACTTGTAAATTCAATTGGGCTCGTTAAGATACTCGTTAAGAGCTCGAACTCGAGAGTATTTAAACGAACCAAACTTGAATAACCATTTTCAATACTCGATAAAGCTCGAACTCGACTCGAGCTCGATTAAAAATTAACGAACAGAGCTTGAGCAGCATAATACTCGGCTCGACTCGACTCGACTCGTTTGCAGTCCTAGATGAAAGCTTCTAAAAGTCTGGACTACAAGTGGTCATTGATGGGAACCTATAGTAAACAGTCAACGGAAAGTAAGATTTTCATGGAAGAGTTTATAATTGCATGCACCAGATCTAGTGAGTGAGGGCATTCATGTCCTAGAAAGCAGAATATTAATTGAGCTTAATCATAATAGTACTCTGGAGATGGATGATATCTACATACATCAAAAGATTAATGTTGCTGTTTATATAGATCCCTCTCAAATCTCAATGCATATATACCAACATACCAAGAAGCAAAAGATGGGAAACATGGTATCATTTCTCACAGATGTATTTGTGCATGCGCACACCCCCTCTTTCATACACACCTACATATATACAGACGATGGATGTGTATTATCTGATTGATACACCCATGCATGCAAAATGATAGAAATCATTTCAGCAGCTAAGCAGCTGAGATCATCGATCTGCTATGGAACACTCTAACGATCATGTTGGCAACCCATTCCATCTGGGTGTAGTTTGTATAGAGGCCAAGCACTATCAACAAAAAGAACCCGACAAGCTTCATGCTAATAGGTGCATCTTGGTTCCAACAGCTATGTGGAGACATGTAGATGGCCTACCATTAGGTCGTGTTCATGTAAACATTCAAAAATGTGTGAAGATAGTCTTTGAAGCGTCACCATGTATATATTCCCCAAGGTCCAACCTGCTTAGCATAAAGAAGAACAAAAAAATAGGTCTAATAAATTAAGGGGTTAGGTGAACCAAGACTTGGTAAATTAACTAGCTAACCTTAGATCAGCTTCTCATCAAATGACTGTTAGTCTTAGGTGGACAACAAGCCAATCTGATATTATATCATTTTGTCTAGTTATTAATAAAATGACTTTTGTTTATTATTTTACTATGTTGGTATTATAATAAAGTCCATGAACATGTGCAATAGTGAGTAGACTATGATGTGTGATCATACTAATGAGACTACTCACTTAATAAACACATATTCTAAATATTCCTATTCGGTGGATACCTGAGAAGGACATCAGATATCCGGTTAGAATAGTATTGTTTACTCCCGCTCATATGATGAGGATGATAGATCTCATAGTCATGTGTGTGGAGACACTAAGGAGAAACAATAGGTGCTCTTTAGAGAAAGAGTTCACTGAACTGATCCAATAGAATCACTGGATGGTATTATACCTAACTGTCAACCAGAAAGATTCGATTGTCACAGTTGTGTAGATGGTCTTTAGACCTGAAACACCAAAGACACCTTGTTGGTGGACTTCTGTGTTTTGAGCTTGGCCTAAGAATCTCTATCCAAGAGATTCCAAATAGTCAATGTTCGGACATAGCGGAAGACCTTCGAAGGGGATTGAGTGGTCAACAAGGGATCATTTGCCCTCGGTACACAGAGGGAGAATACTCAAGGGAACGATGTAATGGAGTCCCTGGCCAGGGCAGACAAAATATCAAAAAGGGAGTTTTTGACATTAATCTAAAGCATCGAATCCCAGTGGAACAATAAGTTAGGATTTGACAGTATACCATATCCTAACTTGTTCCAAGAGTATTGTGCAAATGGGAGATTATATCCACGGTAACTGATGACAGAAAGGTTCCTTGTGAGGGTTGCAGAACCCCAATACCTTCCGGGTTCACGTGGTGTTGTTTGGCACCCAACGTGTTCGGAGGTCCAGCTGAGTCGACTAGATAAAGTTGATTCAGATTGTTAATCTGATAATATGAGATATTAACTAATTAATCAAGTTGGTAAGTGTTACTAATTTATTGAGCCATTAATTGGATTGGTACTTGGGCCTAGAGGGTCACATGCAATAGGTTTTCAGGCGACGGTCTAATTATATAAGGATCAGGGGTTTTTATGAAAAACTACAATCTTTATATAATGATATGATGGGACAACCCTGGCCAAGCATCAGGATTTTCTCCTGGCCGCCCCCCTCTCTCCCCCTCTCTCTCCCTCTCTCTTACGTCACATGTCGCGGAGATTGGCACGGATCCAAGCTCAGTCTTCGAGCGTTGTGGAACCCGAGGGAGCGAGCGTGGTCAATCGCGAGGGAGTGGGCGCGGATCGTCGCGAGAAAGACCGTGTGGACACCGCTGGAGGCCGGACGGTTGAACGGCTTGTGGCGTCACCCCCACGGAATTGTACGAACGCGGATCTGATTCCGCGCAAGGTGATTTCGACTATCCGATAGTCTGACGTATCCCAAAAACGGATCGAGATCAAATTTTAAATCTCATTTTCCGCTGCGTTTCCTTGATCTCGGGTCGCGCTAGATCCTCACAGTGGTATCAGAGCCAGTTTCCACTGCGATCTACATCTGTTTTGGAATTTAAGATCATTTTTTGAGTTTTATTCCATGCTTAGATCGCCGGCATCACCCTTTAATTTAAAAAAAATGGCGAAAAGGGGGGTTGCCACTGCGGCGAACCCATCCGGCGCTGCCAGATGGGCGCCACGGTGCCGCACCACCACCGGACTGGGTCTGCGCAATGGTGTTCCCCATCGGCGGGGGCCTTCCCCGGGCTGTGCCCGCGGGGAAGGGGCAGGCGCGTGCGCGCCGCCGCGCCTAGGGTGGGCGGGTGCAACAGCGCCGCACGGCCCCATCGCGGGCCGCGTCCGGGCAAGGGCGGCCGCCCCTGGCGGACCGGGTCCAACCTGACCCGGGCAGCCCTGCGCAGGCCAGGCCTGCTGGGCTGCTCAGGCGCACCTGAGCAGTCCAGCATAGTCCCCAATTTTTTATTTTTATTTTTATTTTGGGAGCCATTTATTCTGAAAGTAATAATTTAATTGTTAAATTATTTATTTCAGAAATTCTTTTGCATGGAATAACACTTTATTAAATGATTTTAGATTGTATGCTCATGCTTTTGTTGTTACAGTTTTGTAATGGTGATTAAAGCATGTTAAAATGTTGATTTTAAAAAATTATCGAATAATCCAATTTTGATTGGACCTAGTTTTTGAAATCAAAATTATATATTTTCAAAACTTTTATTTAGCCATGTGATGTGCTCTTCCATGTGTGGAATGAATAAAAGTTTATAAGGTCATGGATATTTGCTTTATCATGTCATGGGATGATGTGAATGTTTTTTTTTAATATGTGAATGTGGGATATTTGTAAATTAATGGTTAATTTGAGGTCTGCGAACCTCCTCTCTCTCTCACATTCCAATGTATTTCTATCTCCCTCTCATGATATATTCGCCAAAAGGCTTCTCCTTATACAAAATGTACATGCAATTTTTATTTGATGTAATCTTGTTCGTGAGGAACGATTGATGGCGAGGATGATCCGCTACTGCAACAAGAGATGGCATTGGAACAAGTTCACTTATGCTATTGTGTTTGCAGGTTTACCCAATATAAGTGATATATTGGAATTGTAGCGGTAGTTTGACTGTTTTGGCTCCAGTCAAACTTTTGCAATATTCATGACCACTCTAATTTGTATGGGATGCAAATTCTTTTATATCCTAGATTATAGTATTATGAGTATTATGTAATATTATGGAATATACATATATGCTACCATCTAGGATGAGACCAAGATAAATTTTTTCAAAATCCTCTATCAAAATTCTACGCCGTAGCGCACATATTTTAGATATAGTTGCGTGGTCCTCCATCGTTATAGTTTTATGACTTAAATTACATTTGGATGGGTTTGTTGTGCTATCCACAAAGCCCACTTAATTGTGTATCCGCGTTAAGTAACGATGGTAAAGCTTAGACTGCACTTTATGGCTTGTTGTGCTATCCACAATGCCATTAAAGATGCAGGGACCGAAATGTGATCAGGTATTGCAAAGGGTTGCAAGTCCCATGAGATGGGTGCTAGCTCTTTGTTCATGTCATGACTTGTTGTGCTATACACAAAGTCATGGTATGAGTCATTGAGATTCTGATCCCCACTAAGAGATTGTCGGCATCTCTCGTTCTACATATTTGAGGGGTGTGCAGTTCGTCGAAAAATAGTGGGAGTTTTAAACTAGATTAAAGACCATATCTTGTTTTAAATAATAACTGAACATCTGCTAATTATATTTATTTTATCTCCTATAGGCTAAAATGTCGTCAGGGAATCCGTTACGTGGCATATTGGATGCCAATCGTTTGACAGGCCCAAACTACTCCGATTGGCTCAGAAACCTGAAGATTGTCCTCAGGTCTGAGCAAATTGCCTATGTCCTGGATAGTGAGGCCCTTGCTGAGCCATCATTAGATGCCCCTGAAGGAGAGGTGCTTGAGTATGAGAACTGGAAGCAGGATTCCACCATGGCACATTGTTTCATGCTTGCCTCAATGAGCAATGTGTTGCAGAGGCAGCATGAAAACATGGATGCTAAAGCCATCTTACTCCATTTGAAGGAGCTGTTTGCTGAGCAGAGCAGAACTGAAAGATATGAGATATCTAAAAGTCTGTTCAGAGCAAGGATGGGTGAGGGATCTTCAGTACAAACTCATGTATTGAAGATGATAGAGTGGATTGAAAGGTTAGCTGTGCTTGGGGTTGAACTCCCTAAGGAAATGAGCATAGACCTCATCTTGCAATCACTTCCAGACTCATACTCTCAGTTCATTGTTAACTTTAACGTGAACAAGATTCAGGTCACATTAGCTGAGTTACTTAACATGCTTAAGACTGCTGAGGGAAACCTTCAGAAGGAAAAACCTCAAGTCCTTTTAGTTGGTAAGACCAACAGAAAGAGGAGGGCAGTTCAATCCTTTAAGAAAGGAAATCAAAAGAACCATGTTAAGACAAACCCAGCTCCGAAGAAAAAGAAGGACACAGAAGATGAAAAGGGCGAGTGCTTCTATTGTCACCAGAAAGGTCACTGGAAGAGGAATTGCAAGCAATACCTCAAGGACAAAGCTCAGGGCACTGTGAAGTAAGGTGAAGCTTCATGTATCTATATGATAAAATTACACTTGTCAGTTAGAGATTCTACATCATGGGTATTAGGTACTGGATGTGCTTCTCATATTTGCAATGATGTGCAGGTGCTGACAAGTAGAAGAAAGCTGACCAAGAATGAGGTGGAGCTAAGGCTAGGAAATGATGCAAAGGTAGCGAAAAACTCTGTGGGGACAGTGAACCTTAAGCTCCCATCTGGAGATGTTTTTATCTTTAGAAAACTGTTATTATGTTCCTAGCATAATAAAGAACATCATTTCTGTTTCATGTTTAGACAGAGTTGGATATATGTTGACAATTAAGAACAAATGTTGTTCCATTTATCTAAGTAATAATTTGATTGCTACTGCGAGTATGGTCAATGATTTATATCTATTAGATGTTTCTTATCATGATCTCCATCTTGATGTGGCTCTTAAGAAGAGCAAGAACAGTGTGAATCCATCCTACTTGTGGCATTGTAGGTTTGGACATATTGGCGAAGCTAGACTCAAAAAGTTGCAAAATAATGGGTTTTTGAGCCCATTTGATTATGAATCATTTGCAACTTGTGAGTCTTGCCTCATGGGTAAAATGGCCAAATCTCCATTTACTGGACATGGAGAACGTGCCAAAGAGATATTAGGGCTTGCACATTCAGATGTATGTGACCCTATGTCTACCCAAGCCAAGGGTGGCTTCTCATACTTCATTACCTTCATCGATGACTTCTCTAGATTCGGATATGTGTACTTGATGAAGTACAAATCAGAAGCTTTTGAGAAGTTCAAAGAATTTAAAAATGAAGTAGAGAAGCAAACTGGAAAGAATATTAAGACTCTTCGATCAGATCGAGGAGGAGAATACTGAAGTACAGAATTCACACAGTTCATGAAGGATAATGGTATCCTACCTCAGCTTACCCCTCCTTATACACCACAGATGAATGACGTATCGGAAAGGAGAAATCGCACTTTGTTAGACATGGTGCGATCAATGATGAGCTTTTCAGAATTACCAGTGTCTCTCTGGGGATATGCACTTGAGACAGCTGCTTACTTGTTGAACAAGTTGCCTAGTAAGTCTGTGTCCTCTACACCATATGAGATATGGAAGGGCAGAAAACTAGATTTTAATCATGTTAAAGTCTGGGGTTGTCCAGCCCATGTAAAGAGGCACGATCCAGACAAACTAGAATCTAGGACACGTAAGTGTAGATTTGATGGATATCCAAAGGAGACATTTGGATATTACTTTTACTATCCTGAGAAACAAAAAGTGATTGTTGCCAGGAGAGCTATTTTTCTGGAGGAGGAATATCTTCTCCAAGAAGATAGTGGGAGTAAAGTAGTACTGGAAGAGGTTCCAGATCCACAAGTCAACACTGCCTCTGAGAGTGAGGTGTTGGTTCGTGATCCTATTGATATACACACTAATGAACCACACAAGTCAGGTAGATGACAAAGTTACCAGCACGATATGTGGGACATATTGATGGAGGTGACTCAAAAGTACCCTACCATGAGGATGATGATCCTATGACTTACTTGGAGGCCATTGAAGGCCCAGAAGCTGGGAAATGGCAAGAGGCTATGAACTCTGAGATACAGTCCATGTACATTAACCAAGTTTGGAACTTAGTTGATGTACCTGAGGGTATTGTACCCATAGGGTGCAATTGGATCTTTAAGAAAAAGATCGGTGCTGATGGACAAATTGATACATACAAGGCAAGACTAGTGGCAAAAGGTTATCGTCAAAGAGAAGGAGTTGACTATGATGAAACTTTTTCCCCAGTTGCCATGGTAAAATCAATTAGAGTTCTTCTTGCTATAGCTGCACACTATGATTATGAAATTTTGCAAATGGATGTGAAAACCACCTTCCTTAATGAAAACCTTGAGGAAGAGGTGTATATGATACAACCAGAGGGTTACACATCTAAGGAGTTTCCAGACAAAGTGTGCAAGCTACAGAAATCCATTTATGGACTAAAACAAGCCTCCAGGAGCTGGAACATAAGATTTGATGAGGCCATTAAATCTTATGACTTCATTAAGAATGAGGATGAACCATGTGTGTACAAGAAAACAAGTGGGAGTGCTGTCACCTTTCTACTTCTTTACGTAGATGACATTCTACTCATTGGGAATGATGTGACGATGTTATCCTCTGTAAAAGTCTAGCTGTCAAAGAACTTCTCCATGAAAGATTTGGGAAAAAGCATCCTACGTATTGGGAATACAGATCTATAGGGATAGATCAAAGAGGATGCTTGATTTAACCCAATCTATGTACATAGATACCATTGTCAAAAGGTTTGACATGGAGAATTCCAAAAGAGGACTCATACCAGTGAGACATGGAATTCATCTCTCTAAAGAACAGTCTCCTAAGACTCCTGAAGAGAGGACAGTCATGGATAGAGTTCCTTATGCTTCTGCCATAGGATCTATCATGTGTGCCATGCTATGTACAAGACCTGATGTAGCTTATGCTCAAAGTGTTTTGAGTAGATTTCAGGCTAATCCAGGTCAGGAGCACTGGAAGGCTGTGAAGTGTATCCTAAGATACTTGAGAAGAACTAAGGATGCATTTCTGGTTTATGGAGGAGGTGAACTGAAACTTCGAGGTTTCACTGACTCGAATTTTCAGTCAGATCTAGATGATAGCAAATCTACACCTGGATTTATTTTTACTCTTAACGGAGGTGCAGTTTGCTGGAAAAGTTCTAAGCAAGAAACAACTGCAGATTTGACAACTGAAGCTGAGTATATTGCTGCAGCTGAAGCCGCCAAGGAAGCAGTGTGGTTGAAGAAATTCATCACCGATCTTGGCATCGTTCCTTCTATTTAAGATCCTATCCCACTGTTGTGTGACAACAATGGGGCTATTGCACAAGCTAAAGAGCCGCGGTCTCATCAGAAGTCTAAGCACATTCTGAGACGCTTTCATCTGATTAGAGAAATAATTGCTAGAGGAGATGTTGTGGTGGAAAAGGTTCCATCAGCTGACAATGTTGCAGATCCACTAACAAAGCCTTTAGCTCAAATTGTGTTTGAGCGTCACCTGACAGCTATGGGATTAGTGCATAAAGTGATTGACTTTAGTCTAAGTGGGAGATTGTTAGTCTTAGGTGGACAACAAGCCAATCTGATATTGTATCATTTTGTTCAGTTATTAATAAAATTGCTTTTGTTTATTATTTTACTATGTTGGTATTATAAAAAAGTCTATGAACATGTGCAATAGTGAGTAGACTATGATGTGTGATCATACTAATGAGACTACTCACTTAATAAACACATATTCTAAATGTTCATATTCGGTGGATACCTGAGAAGGACATCAGATATCCGGTTAGAATAGTATTGTTTACTCCTGCTCATATGATGAGGATGACTAATCTCATAGTCATGTGTGTGGAGACACTAAGGAGAAACAATAAGTGCTCTTTAGAGAAAGAGTTCACTGAACTGATCCAATAGAATCACTGGATGATATTGTACCTAACTGTCAACCAGAAAGATTCGATTGTCACAGTTGTGTAGATGGTCTTTAGATCTGAGACACTAAAGACACCTTGTTGGTGGACTTATGTGTTTTGAGTTTGGCCTAAGAATCTCTATCCAAGAGATTCCAAATAGTCAATGTTCGGACATAGCAGAAGATCTTCGAAGGGGATTGAGTGGTCAACAAGGGATCATTTGCCCTCGGTACACAGAGGGAGAATACTCAAGGGAACGATGTAATGGAGTCCCTGGCCAGGGCAGACAAAATATCAAAAAGGGAGTTTTTGATATTAATCTAAAGCATTGAATCCCAGTGGAACAATAAGTTAGGATTTGACAGTATACCATATCCTAACTTGTTCCAAGAGTATTGTGCAAATGAGAGATTATATCTACACGGTAACTGATGACGGAAAGGTTCCTTGTGAGGGTTGCAGAACCCCAATACCTTCCGGGCTCACGTGGTGTTGCTTGGCACCCAACGTGTTCGAAGGTCCAACTGAGTCGACTAGATAAAGTTTATTCAGATTATTAATCTGATAATATGAGATATTAACTAATTAATCAAGTTGGTAAGTGTTACTAATTTATTGGGCCATTAACTGATTGGTACTTGGACCTAGAGGGTCACACGCAATAGGTTTTCAGGTGACAGTCTAATTATATAAAGATCAGGGGTTTTTATGAAAAACTGTAATCTTTATATAATGATATGATGGGACAACCCTGACCAAGTATCAAGGTTTTCTCCTGGCCACCCCCCTCTCTCCCCCTCTCTCTCCCTCTCTCTTGCGTCACATGTCGCGGAGATCGGCACGGATCCAAGCTCAGTCTTCGAGCGTTGCAGAACCCGAGGGAGCGAGCGTGGTCAGTCGCGAGGGAGCTGGCATGGATCGTCGCGAGGACGACCGCGTGGACATCGTTGGAGGCCGGATGGTTGAACGGCTTGTGGCGTCACCTCCATGAAATCGTACGAGCGTGGATCCGATTCCGCGCAAGGTGATTTCGACTATCCGATAGTCTGGTTTACGTATCCCAACACGGATCGAGATCAAATTTTAAATCTCATTTTTCGCTGCGTTTTCTTGATCTCGGGTCGCGCTAGACTCTCACAATGACCTTGTCTTTCAAGGGCAGAAGCAACTAAAAGTCTCTCTCGATCTCGATCTCTCGATAGCTAAAATGCATCATATATACATATGGAG
Source organism: Colocasia esculenta (assembly GCA_014218235.1). NCBI lineage: Eukaryota > Viridiplantae > Streptophyta > Magnoliopsida > Alismatales > Araceae > Colocasia > Colocasia esculenta. The sequence goes on from JACBKR010001043.1 coordinate 455,591, forward strand.
AATATCTTACATGGCAGGAACGTCATCTAACTTACATTTGTACTCATCGATGTGCATATCCAACGTAGGTGAAAGGGCACTAGCTAGATGTGATTGACCAAGATAATTGGATGATGGTACGGAGTAAACTTAATTATTTCAATCAGAAAATTAATTAGGCCAAGAGTAAACGTCGCGCAACAAGGTAATCGTCTTGGAAAAGTGATCATTAAGAGGTCATTAGTACCCAACCATTCATTTTTAGAAGAAAAGGACCGGGTGAGCATATATAATATTCCAATATCTGTCCTGCAACTTGAAACCTTACACATGTGAACCTGTGCGCGCAGTTGGTGAAGCGATATGGTGATTTTTAGTTAGGATACGACAGTGAAAGAGCAGCAAAATGACACCGCAGAAAGAGACATTTAATTTGGTACAGCTGCATGCCAACTCTTAAGAGGGATGACGACTGCTAACTCCCATGCCAACTCTTATATATATATAGCTATGTGATCGTATGTCACATATATATATATATATATATATATATTCTCCAGGACCGCACATCTCTTAATCAGCTTGCAGCCGGAGATCTCACATGGAACACCAAATTGAATCTTGTGATCTTTTGATATCTTCACAACTTAATTATAAGGAAACAGGATTCAAGTTTTGATGCTTTTTATTTATAATGTCTGATCTGAAGATCACGAACGTACGGAAAGAGATGATGAAGACCAGCTTCTATACAGAATTAGTTCACATCGATCTTGCCCAAACATCATAAAATATAACCAGCACGTCCGGCTCCCATCAACATCATTAGCGTTCAATTAATTACCACCATTGTTTGGCACTTAAAAGATCTACGTTCCCACAAACAGATTTCTTGTCCACCGGTAGTTGCAGCTTAATTCTGTCAGTTCTTGCTAGATTTGGCCTCAATTAGGCTCATATGATGGGCCTGTTAATCTTTGTGTGGGCCTCAAATCCGGCCCATTTTGTCAATTACATGAAAACTTGAGATAAGGTTTTACCTCTTCGAATCCATCTGAGCTCCAGACAGAACTAATTACACAAAAAGAGATCCAAAAATAGACTTGATCATTACCATGAGGTCATAAACTTTATTAATGTGTCCATTTGGGTCCAGCAATGTGGATCTCAGCACAACCAAACAAACCCATCACAGTTGCGGCCCCTATTCGTGTAACAACAGCTCTTTTTGTTTTTTTTTCTTGACATGGTTCTCCATTTTGTACGTTGAGGCTGCTTGCTGCCATGCTGGATTCTAGCCCTCAACAGGCACTTTTGGACCTCAGATTCATCATGCCAAAATGTCAATTACGTTTAAATTTTTTTTTTTTATTTTGCCTCTCGATATGCGGAACCCAACTTAATTTGTCAATAAACCCAATTAGATGAGATGGGTGAGGAGGAGGTCCCCTAATTTAATTATCAACATCAGCTGGTCTTAATTTCAAGTTAATTACAATTGAGGATCGAGCTATTCTACTCACAACGCCATGGCTGCCAGATCCAAATGTCGGTTGTGAATATGTTCAAGTGAACACTCTCATGATTAGAGCCGATAAAAAGCCAACTTGCACAGTGGGGTCTCATTGGCTGTGCATCCACGTAGAGCAAGAGCAGCCTGTCATGCTCATCTCTGAAGCCAATTGATGGGAACTCCTTTTGCCAATTCGTGGACCATGCGTGTGTGTGTGTGTCCAAATACTTGCCTATTTCGTTATATATATAACTCTTAATGATATCATCCAACGATCGTCCGTAACTGACGTGAAATGCCGAAAGTTTTTGGAGTTTATCTTGTTTGGATTGGTATGAAAAATTGGAATATCCAGACACATTGCATTTCAGTTGAAATAAAACATATTAAAGTCTAAAACTAAAACCAGCTATCTGAATAATTACTTCTCCATTTCATTAAACAAAGGCAGCCAGCAAAAAAAAAAAAAAAACTAGGGTTTTGTTTTCCACCGTTCTCACGAATACAGATGACATTTTTAGCGCTGCATAAATCGATGGATCAACATATATACATACATATTATGGGAACAGAAAACTCGTGGCAAATTCTGTCGAGGTCTGATGTGGGCAATTAATCGGCTGAAGAGGAGGAATTTAGTGTGGTCCAATAATAAGTGGGCCGGCCCAAAAAGCTGGGACTGCAGAACATTGAGATCTCATCCTAGGGTTTAGCTGAAGCCAGAAGACTCGCAGGAGTGCTCGGAGACTAGTGGGCCAGGCCAATGGGCCCAAATCAAGCTCCATTTGGGTCAATTCAGTCCTGTAGCTACTAAGGGAACCCTGAACCCCGCTTACTCGAATACGTTTGGAAGATTTCGAAGCCTTGGTAGGAGTCGGACACTAATACTTAATTTCCCCAAGGAAAGGAGGGCAAATACGTCGCCCAAGACAATCCTGATCTTGGGGAAAGCAGAATCAACTTTAGATAGGAAGGAGTCTTAGAGTAGTAGTTGGTAAGGGACCCAAACCTTCATCCGATCAGGATTCTCCCTAGTTTGGTTTGGGACTCTTTTACCCAACATAGAGACTGGACTTCCGTTCTCACTTGACTCAAAAACCACTATAATAAAAAAAACACCTCTCCATCGACTGCGCATGAGGTATGTTCTACTTGTTCCTTATATTTCATGCTCACAGCTCACTTAGTCAATCTCTAACTTAAGCATAAGAGGGGGATCTCTTAGAACACCACTGGGGTTTCTCTCTAATGGTGTGTAGTCCTCGACTGTCGGATCTTATTGGAGCAAAGTTGATCGTGATGAACAAGATTCTGCTCCAACACCTACAAATCACCCTTGATCGATTATATTTTGATGATTGCAAAATCACAAATAAATTAAATCTCATTAACCCTTAGGCTTTCAAGTTTGCATTTCGAAAAAAATCAAGTATATCTCAAATTTCTGAATGTCCATATACACGATTCTTAAAAGTTTAAAGGTCAAAACTCTCATATTTTATAAAACTTAAGATGCAATGCACATGCCAACTATGATTTTCCGGATCAGTGTGCCGCGCCGACTTGGATTTCTCCTCGGTCGGTACGTCTTGTACAGCCGTGATTCCCAACCCCAACAACCTACCCCACCCCCATCCCCTTTGGCCACTGCATCATCCACCCCCCCAAGCCCACCCCCTTCCCCATCTGTGACCAACCCCCATCCTGCCAGTCATCTTCTTGGCTCAATCGCAGGAGGCCTTCCATGGTTTCCCATCCGACCTCCTCGTCACGGTGCAGATCTCTCCCTTCTTGGATTCGACGAGGACGATGACGGTGAGGACGTGGCTGGCGACGCCAAACAAGGCCTCCCCCCGACCTCACGCAAGTACACCCGCCGTCTGGAGAAGGTGGGCATGGATGTGCCAGGTGTTGAACCATTCTCATATTTTATTCTTGTATTTTGGTGATAACAAAAACTCATATTTATCTTAAATCTATTTAATAATATTTTAAGAATATTATTGCACTATCGCTTCATAGATTTGCACTTGAAAGCTCAATCGATTATTGTTCAATGCATATCGATTGGTAACTACGTGCCATATCGATTGGAGAAGAAATCTCTATCGATTGATAACTAAGTGTGATATCAATTGGTATATAAGTTACATATCGATTGCCTTCAGGCATCGATTAAAGTTAAGTGGCACATCAATTGCCTTCACACATCGATTACCTTCACTCATCGATTACAGTTAAGTTGCATATCGATTGCCTTAAGCATAACGATTGCCCTTTAACATATCGATTGTCTTCTCACATTGATTGATGTTATTAGTAATGGTTCATATCGATTACTAAATAGAATGTTCACTAAGATATCAATTGCTATTATGATTCATATAGATTGACTTTCAAAATGCCTTGGCGCCAAATAAAATTTCAATTACACTTCATTTGCTTAACTTATGATTTCTCTAACTGAAGTTATATTTTGGCTGTCTCATAGAATTCCTCCTTCCTGCAAAGAAAGAAAAGCACCTACCTACTATTTTTAGTCATCAGTAGGAAATATGGACAAAAGGTAAAAGAGGTATGAGCCATATGATAAAAGTAGGGGTGTAAACGAGCCGATACGTTCGGCGAGTAGCTCGACACTCGGCTCGATAAAAACTCGACTCAACTCGTTTATTAGATAAACGAGTCGAGTTTGAATAAAAAAATCGATTCATAAACAAGTCGAGTCTGAACACATGTGAGCTCGGCTCGATTATACTCGCGAACAACTCGTTTAAGTACTCATTAAGAACTCGATTAAGTACTCGTTAAGAATTCATTTAAATACTCGTTAACTATTTATTTAAATATTTGTTATTAAAATAAGTGTTAACTTTATATTTTATAGAGTTGTTATTAAAATATGAAATGTTTATGAGGGTTTAAATATAAAAGACTAAATATTAAAGGAAACATACACAAATAATATAAATAAATTATACATAGATAATTTGATTTTAATAAAATCATTAGAAAAAGGGCATATATACAAAATGGGGTTTAGGAAGGTCCGCAGGCACCGCGGGTCTTCATCTTCTTCCTCTGACGTGCGTGTGCAGGGCGTCTCGACAGTGCTTCGCGGCCAAGGGTGTCGCCGTCGGCCCCCGGACCTCGTGCAGCTAGCCCCTAGGCCACCGCGGACAACCCGTTGGTGCTGGCCAGACCTCTCGGCGGTACCGGCGGGGCGGCAGCACGACGACAGCTGCTGCCCACCGTAAGGAAGTCCGCGGAGATTCCGGCGGTGCCAGACGCCGTCCGTGGTGCAGGCGGCCCTGTCCCCACCCCCCATGACCATTGCCAACCCGCTGGCGCCGCCGTCGCCCACCCACCGGTGCAGGCAACCCCTGTCGCCACCCCTTTCGACTTAGTCGGCCAACCCTGTTGTGTATCCCATCCCATAATCCCATATCGGAAGTTTTATTTTTGAGATGTTTTGAAACCTCTATATAATGGAACCCCCAGCAGTCGGCTTCGCACAACAGACCCACAGGCGTGTGCCTGATGGGCTCCAACCGGGCTCTATCTGGGCTTAATTTTGAGAACTTTAAAATTCTATAATAGCTGGAGTTTTAAAGTAATTTACTTCAACTCGCTTTAACCGGGCGGGTGGAGTTAACACATTTTGTGTAAACGAGTTGAATTGTTTTAATTGTTGTTAATTTTAAACCGAGTGGAGGTTGAGCTCTTTTATGTTAAACGAGTTGTTCAACGAGACAAGTTCGAGTGTGTTAAAATTTAAACAAGCCGAGTTCGAATAGAATTTTGAAAAGATCGACGAGTAACGAGCCGAGTTCAAGCTCAATTTTTGTCGAACGAGTCAAGTTCGAGCAGAGCATTACTCGGCTCGACTCGGATCGTTTACACCCTTAGATAAAAGACTTCTCGAGTCTAACATCCTTTTTACATTAAATGTCTGCAGGTCTATTCTACTCATAATCAACATCTTGGACTTGCTGTTAGGACCCTTGAAAGTGTGCATGTAATGGCCCTGATGCCCGGACCCCCGGCTCCCACAAAGAATTCGACCGCCGGCATCGCCGCCCATAGGTCCGAAGACCCGGAAGGGCTAACGGACCAGTCTAACAAGATATGTAACAGAAGTAAGTAACGACAACAAGCACTAAAATGTACTAACAAGTGAAGAAAAAATGTCCAACATATAAAGAAGCTCATTCCACAAGAAAAAATGTAGTACAGTCCCAAAGTAACAAAGTACAAGTATAGAAAGAAGGGAATAACAGATTCCTTAAGGGCATACCCCGATGGTGATGAAATAAGTACGAAGGGAACACTGCTCACGAAAGATGCCGTCTAATATGGCCCCGTCTCCTCAGCCCGCCGCTGAAGGTACTGATACGAAGTCTCACCTATAAAGAAGATCATGAGCTTCACGAAAAAGCCCAGTAGGGACTACCAATCTCCCACTGGTTCTAACAAGAAGAATAGAAATATGTGCATTACTGAAATTAAGTAAGTAAATATATTCTATTAATAGAGTAAGTGCGGAAGCGAAAAGTAACTACACAGCCATTGGTCTAAACCAAATGTCAGGACCGGGAACTCGTGTAAACCACAACACTGGGATGAATCCAAGGCTGCAAACACAGATAGAGAACATTGGTCTGGACAAAGACACTAGCCATGGAAGGCAACTACCACTAATCAACCGGTCAGGTGCACCATGCGCCTTACCCTCGACCACCAATCTATGTCTAGCACCTCCCGTCGGAGTGAGATGCAGAAATAAAGTAACACACAACTGTCGTAGTCTAGCTGGACTACGGTCCTACGTCTGGCCCTTCTAAATGGTACCAAAACCACGTAGAGTGAGTCAGTGAGAAGGACTAGCTGATCTGCACCGGAAGAACATCAAAACCACCTTGGCGTCCCAAACTCAGTTAAGAGAGCTTTGCAAATGACTCTATGTCGCTGTCCCTACCGTTTTCCCCTCTGCTACCAGAGTCCGTAACTCGAGCTCGCCCGCCGCCCGAAGAACTCCCTCAACAGGCGTGCAGGGACTGGGGGTCCAGATAACGGTAACAACCTCTCAAGGGACAAGTCCACAAGTGCCTAGCACGAGGCGAACGACTAGTGTAGGATCGTGCTAGGAATAGCACAGGTGCCAAGAAACAGGGTCACAGTAGAACAAAAACACTGAACAAGTCACCAGTCACTCTCTATCTGAGAAGGCAACAAGGTTACTGTCGCTTTCCCTCAGAAGGTGACACAAAGGCTGTTGCCACCTGAAGGCGACACCTGGTATGTCGTGACGTGGGTTTGAAGACAATAGGGAAACTATCGCGAGCTAGGTCGCGACAAAGGCATTGTCGAGGCCACAGTCAAAGGTCTGGGTGACCACTCGAGACCTCCCATAACCCACAAGGAAAACTAGGCATGAAGGCGATGGCCACCCTGTCACTACCAGAACGCGACAGGGTGTGGCTTCACGTTCACACTAGAAGGCAACGGGTCGACATGTCGCGATTTGGGTTGTGAAAAGAACCTTGTCGCGACCACAGACAGATGTTGGCCCCTTTTTAGTATGGCAGCAAGCTAACCTAGAGGGGGGGTGAATAGGTTTTATGAAATCTGAAACAGAAACTTAAACATAGAAAATTATCACTTGAAAGTTTGGTTAGTTTAGTGTAATAAAGAGTAGCAGTGCGGAAGCAAGTAAACAATCACACAAATAACACAAGGGATTTATCCTGGTTCGGCCCTTCCCACATGGAAGTCCTACATCCAGTCCCCAACCAACCTCTTGGGATTTTACTAACCAAGGGTACAGTCCCCCTCAAGGACAATACAACACCCAGCACCATAGCTGGTCTTCTTCTCTTTCCCAGGCAAGAAGGTAGCTCACTTCTCTTACAGGTCAAGAAGCCAACCTCCTAGTACAAACCCCAATGCGGTTCTGCTAGACACAAACTCCTAGCTAGGTTCTACACTGTATACAGTCCTACAGCTGGACAGAAGTCTTTCTTAGAAAAGAAAGAACAATGCTGAGATTTCTACAAGAATGACCTCCAACCAAAAACTCTCAACAAAAGACTCTCCCCATGAATTACAATGAGTACAGGGAGAATGGAGAAAGGAGAAGGAGCTTGAATGCTTGAGAGCTTCAGTTGCTTGAACACTTTTTCTTGGCTTAGGCTCTTTCTCTCTTTCCTTTGAGTGTATGTGGCGTTGAGGTTTCTCACTAGTTGTACACTCTTTCAAAGATCTTCAGGAAAGCTCTCCCTCTTTTCTTCAGCCTTGCTTCATCTTTTATATGAGAGGCTTTTGAATAGATCCATTGAAGAGATCCGTTGGAGCTCTTCTAGTCGTTGCTGATCTTTCTGTTCTTTTTCTTCTTCAGATTGTCAGCCACTTGGTGGTCTTCAAGGTCTGCAAGCATGGAAGAAAGAGTTTAGCTAAAACAGTGTTTCTGTCAAAAGCTCACATACCTCTATGCTTCCTGTTTTCTCCCAGAAGTAGTAACTGACCACCTTTCTGTCTGACAGGAGAGAAGAGATCTGGAGATATAAAAAAGATCTTCTATCAGAAATATATTTGACTTTTCATTAGGCGCCAAGACATTTGAAATATAAAGGAAATCAATGTTTTAGAAAGAGAAAATCATTGCAGGTATCGAATCGTTGTTTTACTTATCGAATCGATGCAGTGATCAAATCGTTGTTTGCTTTATCGAAGCGTTACAACGACCAAATCATTATGTAACTTATCAAATCGATGTTTTGGTCAAATCGATGTTCTCACTTATGAAATCGTTATGAGAACCAAATCGTTGTGAGAGCAAGTCGTTGTTTCTCACTTATGAAATCATTATGAGAATCAAATCGTTGTGAGAGTAAATCGTTGTTTCTCACTTATGAAATCATTATGAGAATCAAATCATTGTGAGAAAAAATCGTTGTTTCTCACTTATGAAATCATTATGAGAATCAAATCGTTGTGAGAGCAAATCGTTGTTTCTCACTTATCAAATCGTTACGATGACCAAATCGTTGTTTCACTTAATGAATCGTTACACGATCAAATCATTGTGTAACTTATCAAGTCGTTGTTAGTGAAATCGATATGGCACTTTGAACAAAAATCGATGTTTATTGAATGAACATCGATTTATCATTTTAGTGCACCACACACAGCGATAATTCCATAAATTTATATTTATTAGGAAAACATGATATTAAATATATTTGATAATATTTAATTAATCATAAATTTTATTATCATCAAAATATAAGGGTAAAATATAAGAGTGGTTCAATAATCTCCCCTTTTTTGGTGATGACAAAATTTATGAGAATTTTCTGACAGAAATACTTAATGCATAAAAATACAGAAAATTCATAAACAATGCATACTCTCCCCCTTTTTGTCACTAACCAAAATGGAAGGATCTTACCATGCATCGCTCCTTTGAAAATTTCATCTTACCATGCATGACTCCCCCTTAGTCTGTGCTCCCCCTGAATGAGAGACTTGCAAATAGTTATTAGTAATACTGAAATTTTAAAATAAATAAATGACTACTCCCTCTTCAAATATGAGTTGGATGAAGAGCTGGCAGTCATCAGTGCCTTGAGCATCTTTTGATCCTGATGCTCCAAGGCTATCATGTAAACAACTTATTCAGAAATAGGTACCCAAATCTTTTTAGGTCCTTGATGGTTATATGCATAAAAGTATCCTTTCGGAATACAAACTAGGTGCCTTGTTGTGCAGGTGTTCACAGTGTGTCCTAATTTATTGCAATGAGAACAACAATGAATATAAATTGTTTTGCTATTTTTATTATCTTTGTACTGTCTGTTTAGAACACAATTTTTGGAAACCTTTTTTTTTACAGGGGACTTTTTCTTAGACATCTTGGTTTCTTTTACAAATTTTGGTAATGGATATTTTTCAAGAATTATGACTTGTTTTCCTTTTTCAGGATGTATGTAACCAAGCCCTTGTTTGTTATTTCCATATTTTGATCCGTTTAAGCATATGGCCAAAGATGTTTTTCCTTTAGTTAATTTTCTAACTGATTCTTTTAAATACAGATTTTCTTCAGTTATAGTTTTTAATTTTTCTTCTAACTCTAACTTCTCATTATTCTTACTTTTCAAATCTCCATTTAAAAGATAATTATTATCTTTACATTCTTTTAATTGTTCTTATAATTGTTCCATTTCTGATTTAAGATCAGAATTAGTGTTTTCCAAACAAGTAAGGTTGTTCTTGATATTTTTGAATTCTTTTACAACAACCTTGTGTTTATCATAAAGTTCATTAAAAACTTGTTCTAAATCTTCAGATTCTGATCCTGAATCTGTGCAAGAATCAAAAGATGAGTTAGAATGTACCTCATCTAGTGCTACCATGTGGGCTAGATTACCTGCTCTTTCTCCGATTCTGAGCTTGATGATTCTGAGCTTGTGGCCTCATCATTGTCCCAAACAGCCGCCATAGCTTTTCTTTGGAATTTCTTGTGTTGCTTCTTGGATTTTTCTAGTTGACCAGCCTTCTTGAGTTTAGGACAATCTGGTCTTAGATGTCCAAGTTTTCTGCATTCATAACAGACTGGTTCTTTTTCATTTCTCTCTTTCTTTTGAATTCTTCTTGATCTATTTTTCTTCTTCTTAAGAATTTTCTGAAGCTTGGACAGTACTTCATCTACGTCACTGTCTTCAGAATCTGCATTTTTGGAACTAGAAGAAGAAGAAGTGGAAGGAGTAGCTGCAACTTTAAGAGCATTAGAACATTTTTTCTTTGATGAGCTCTCAGATAGTCACTCCATATTAATTTCATGTGCCATGAGGGAACCAATTAGTTTATCAATAGAAAACTTGGTTAGATCATGGGCTTCTTCAATAGCAGTAACCTTAGGGGTCCATGAAATAGTTAAAGATCTGAGTATTTTTCTAACAGTTTCCTCATCAGAAAGATTTTTGCCAAGAGAACTCAGACCAACTACTATGCTCGAAAATCTATTATACATCTGAGTGATATTTTCGTTTGGAAGCATTTTAAATTGCTCATATTGTGAGACAAGAAGATCTATCCTAGTTTGTTTTACTTTATCTGTTCCTTCATAAGTTATCTGCAGTTTATCCCATATTTCGTTGGCAGATTTGCATGTAGATACTCTACTGAATTCTCTTTTAGATAAGGCGCAACATAGATAATTTTTAGCCTTAAAGTTTAAAGATAATTTAATTTTATCTGCTGCAGTAATGGCTGTAGTACCTTTAGCAGGAACAATAATGAAATCACCTACCTCAATTACCTGCCACAGATCAAAGTCTGTGCCTCGAATGAAGCATTCCATTCGCATCTTCCAAAATTGGTAATCCTCTCCACCGAAGAATGGAGGTCTGGTGACTAATTGGCCTTCAGCATATCCTTGAGCTGCCATGGATCTTTGCTCTAAGATTGTTGGATCTTCTTTGAATGTTCGAAGACTCGCTCTGATACCACTTGTTGGCCCCTTTTTAGTACGACAGCAAGCTAACCTAGAGGGGGGTGAATAGATTTTCTGAAATCTGAAACAGAAACTTAAACATAGAAAATTATCAATTGAAAGTTTGGTTAGTTTAGTGTGATAAAGAGTAGCAGTGCGGAAGCAAGTAAACAATCACACAAATAACACAAGGGATTTATCCTGGTTCGGCCCTTCCCACATGGAAGTCCTACATCCAGTCCCCAAGCAACCTCTTGGGATTTTACTAACCAAGGGTACAGTCCCCCTCAAGGACAATACAACACTCAGCACCTCAGCTGGTCTTCTTCTCTTTCCTAGGCAAGAAGGCAGCCCACTTCTCTTACAGGTTAAGAAGCCAACCTCCTGGTACAAACTCCAATACGGTTCTGCTAGATACAAACCCCTAGCTAGGTTCTACACTGTATACAGTCCTACAGCTGGACATAAGTCTTTCTTAGAAAAGAAAGAACAATGTTGAGAGTTCTACAAGAATGGCCTCTAACCAAAAACTCTCAACAAAAGACTCTCCCCAAGAATTACAATGAGTACAGGGAGAATGGAGAAAGGAGAAGGAGCTTGAATGCTTGAGAGCTTCAGTTGCTTGAACACTTTTTCTTGGCTCAGGCTCTTTCTCTCTTTTCCTTTGAGTGTATGTGGCGTTGAGGTTTCTCACTGGTTGTACACTCCTTCAATGATCTTCATGAAAGCTCTCCCTCTTTTCTTCAGCCTTGCTTCATCTTTCATATGAGAGGCTTTTGAATAGATCCGTTGGAGCTCTTCTAGTCGTTGCTGATCTTTCTATTCTTTTTCTTCTTCAGATTGTCAGCCACTTGGTGGTCTTCAAGGTCTGCAAGCATGGAAGAAAGAGTTTAGCTAAAACAGTGTTTCTGTCAAAAGCTCACATACCTCTATGCTTCCTGTTTTCTCCCAGAAGTAGTAACTGACCACCTTTCTGTCTAACATGAGAGAAGAGATCTAGAGAGATAAAAAAGATCTTCTATCAGAAATATATTTGATTTTTCATTAGGCGCCAAGACATTTGAAATATAAAGGAAATCGATGTTTTAGAAAGAGCAAATCATTGCAGGTATCAAATCGTTGTTTTACTTATCGAATCGATGCAGTGATCAAATCGTTGTTTGCTTTATCGAATCGTTACAACGACCAAATCGTTATGTAACTTACCAAATCGATGTTTTGGTCAAATCGATGTTCTCACTTATGACATCGTTATGATAACCAAATCGTTGTGAGAGCAAGTCGTTGTTTCTCACTTATGAAATCGTTATGAGAATCAAATCGTTGTGAGAGCAAATCGTTGTTTCTCACTTATGAAATCGTTATGAGAATCAAATCGTTGTGAGAGGAAATCGTTGTTTCTCACTTATCAAATTGTTACGATGACCAAATCGTTGTTTCACTTAACGAATCATTACACGATCAAATCATTGTGTAACTTATCAAGTCATTTTTAGTGAAATCGATGTGGCACTTTGAACAAAAATCGATGTTTATTGAATGAACATCGATTTATCATTTTAGTGCACCACACACAGCGATAATTCCATAAATTTATATTTATTAGGAAAACATGATATTAAATATATTTGATAATATTTAATTAATCATAAATTTTATTATCATCAAAATATAAGGGTAAAATATAAGAGTGGTTCAACAACAGAGACACCTGAGACCTCCAAAACAAGCCACAAACCACAAGTCCGGTGAGTACAAAAGGAAGGAAGCATGTAGAACGATGTAAACACATGGTTTAAGCTCAAACCACCCTTATCCACACCCATGCATGTCAAGGACATGCATATACACTCCAAAACCTCACATGCATGAATGATGGAGCACTCACACCCAACCCCCATTTCCAACACAAACAAGCCAAACATGCAAACCACAAACCTAGCATGCTTCTACTGGCTTGGAGAATGGGGTTTGGAAGTCCTAGCATGGTAGAACTAGGGGGAAAGACAAGGGTCCCTATCTCAAAAAGAAGAGCCAACCCGTTAGGGTCTTCTAGTGTGCATGGCCACCTCCTCCTCACTCCAAGCTCCACGGTCACGTCATCCACGAGCAACGAATGTCCTTCTACAAGCCGGAGAAGAGTCACCACCATGAAGGAGAGGAAGCCACACTGGAGAAGAAGACCACGCCAAAGAAGCCCCAACACACCTCACCACAAGCCCCTCAAAGACCTCTCCACGGTAGAGCTCACACAGAGGGGTCGGAGGAAGAAGGAAAATGCAAGAAGAGGGGAAAAGAAGAACCAGAACGCGACAGCCATCCCATCGCCTTCAGAAGGTGACAACCCGATATGTCACTACCTTCATCAGAAGGTGGCTGACCAAAGAAAAGGAGAATGTTATAGTGCACCAGCTGGAAGATTATACTATGTTCCAAAGAGCCAATAGATATAAGAAGATATCTGTTAAACTCAGAAGAAGAAGAGTAGAAGAAGAGAGCCAAGAAACTCCAACAGCCATCTGTCAACGGTCCTTTTCACCTGCTCCATAGAAGGATAAAGTCAAAGCAGAAGAAAGACAACAAGGAGAGTGAACCTAAAAATCTTTCAAGAAGTGTACATACAGTGAGTATCTAACTCGATATACGCTTAATGCAAAGAGAGAAAGAGCTCGAGCCCATTCAAGAAAGAAAAGGTACTCAAGTATAAATTTTTTGAAGGATTCAAGTCTCTCTCTCTCTCTCTCTCCATTCTCTCTCTCTGTGTGTCATTATGTATCTGTGAGAGAGATTTGTGGGTCTGCCTAAGAGAGTCTTTCTTATGTATTCTCTTATCTTTAGGCATCGTCTCAGATCAAGCATCTTCTTCGTTTATCTTGAGCTTGATCTTGTGGCTTCGGGTCCTTACTTCTGTTTAGAAGTATTCCTCTTCTTTGAGAAAAGAAGACCAATAGTGTGCTAGGTGGTGTGTCCGGTTGTGGGACTGTATACAGTGTTCCTCTTTGTTAGAAGAGAAGACTTGTTGTGCAAGCGTTTCCCTTGATTAGAAGGGAAGACCACTTATGTCTGGTGGTGTGACCAATTAGAAGTCTGTACCAGTGAGTTGCTTCTCAGCTTGTAAAAAGAAGCATCTAGCTGAGGTGAAACAATGGGCTGTCTTCTTGCCCGGAAAGAGAAAAAGACTAGCAAGGGTTGGGTGTTAAATGTTTTTAAGGGGAGCTATACCCTTGGTTAGTGGAAATTCTAAGAGTTGCTTGGGGACTGGTTGTAGGTCTTCCATTTGGGAAGTAACAAATCGTGATAAATCTCTATGTTCTGTGTGTGCTTGCTTCTACGCCTTTCATTTCTATTGCACACGCTTACTTATACTAATCAACCTTTTCAAGTGGTGATTTTGTCTTTTAGATTTCAGATTCCCTATTCGCCCCACCTTTAGGCTATCCTTGCTACAAACTAAGTGGACCAACAAGTGGTATCAGAGCCAAGCTCTTCCAATCTTCTGATACCAACAAGTAGCATCAGAGCAGTGATCTCTGAGGTTCAAAGGAGATCTAACGATCTACGAATAAAGATCTATGGCAGCTCAAGGATTTGCTGAAGGACAATCCATCACATGACCTCCACTATTTGATGGAGAAGATTATCAATATTGGAAAACAAGAATAAAATTCTTTTTACAAGACTACAACTATCATCTATGAAGCATCATTGAACATGCTGACATCCTAATAGGCTAATATTAAAGCCGAAGGAAGAATGGACCAGTGAAGACAAAAGAAGATATCCTTGAACAGTAAAGCTAAGAGCTTCATGTGTTGTGTGTTGACAAGGCAAGAATTTAATAGGATCTTAACGTGCAAAACAACAAAAGACATATGGGATAAGTTGAAACTCACTCATGAAGGAATAGACAAAGTAAAAGAGGCTAAGAATGACATTCTTGTCACAAAATATAAGAAGTTCCAAATAGAACTAGGTGAGTCTATTACTCAGATGTATAATGATTTCACTAAAATTATCAATAGACTTGTAGGTTTGGGAATGAAGTACAACCAGGGAGACATGGTCAGAAAAATCTTAAGATCTCTCCCAAAGCAATGGACTCCAAAGGTCACTGTTATAGATGAAGCAAACAACCTCTCCACTATGTCATTGAAAAGACTCATTGGGTCATTAATGGCCCATGAGATAAATATGAAAAGGTTAGGATAAAACTCATCCAAAAGACAGATAAACAATATGTTCAAGGTTGAAGAAAGTACTTTGGATGAAGCCACCACCAGTGAGAACAGTGATATTGACAGTGAAGAAGAAGTTATCCGAAAAATCTTAGCCAAGAGAAAAGAGAAAAAGAAGAAGGAACCAATGTGCTATGAATGTAAGCAACTTGGACATCTAAGGCTAGATTGCCCAAAGCTTAGAAGATCTGAAAAACCGAAAAAGAAGAAAAAAGAGAGAGGAGAAATACAAGAAATATAAAAGGAAGACTTTCACAGGTACTTCAGATGACTCCTCAGACAGTTTAAACATCGAAGAAGAAGAGTGCCAATTTGATCTTAATGGACAAAACAAAAAGGTATTCAAATGGGTATGGTTAGGGATGTTCAAAAGCATTCGATTGGTGACTATCAACTCTTCACTTCACTCCCATCAGAAGAGAAAGTAGTCATCTTTACATTTAGTTTTGTTGTTTAGCTTACATTTTTTTTAAAACTAAATTTCTTGCAACATTTCGTTTGACCAACATAGGAAACTTTTGAAGACTTGACAAATAGCAAATGGATATGTCAAAGTAAACCACAAGATCAAACCAAACAAGAGGAGCATCAACTAAGGGGGAGTCTCACATCAAGGAGAAGTTACATATTCATGACAAGTATTGTTGAACCCCTCTCCTTCAAACTCACAGCAAGTAATGGTAAGAAGTCTCTACAACTAAAGGGAGAAAATGCAAATGGTATGATCCTTTCTTTTTGGTTATTGACAAAAAGGGAAAGAATATTTTATCTATGAATTTTTTGATTAATATATTTTTAATGTCAATTTTAAAAATTCACATGAGTTTTGTCATCACCAAAAATGGAGAGATTGTTGAACCACTCTTATATTTTATTATTGTATTTTGGTGATAACAAAAACTCATTTTTATTTCAAATCTATTTAATAATATCTTAAGAATATTATTACACTTTCACTTCATAGATTTGCACTAGAAAGCTCAATCGATTGTTGTTCAATGCATATCGATTGGTGACTAAGTGTCATATCAATTGGAGAAGAAATCTCTATTGATTGGTAACTAAGTGTCATATCGATTAGTATATAAGTTACATATCAATTGCCTTCAGACATTGATTACAGTTAGATGGCACATCGATTGCCTTCACACATCGATTACAATTAAGTTGCATATCGATTACCTTAAGCATAACGATTGCCCTTTAACATATCGATTGTCTTCTCACAATGATTGATGTTAATGGTTCACATCGATTGTTCACTAAGATATCAATTGTAACGGCCCCAATGCCCTGTCCCCCAATTTCCACCAAGAATCTGACCGTCAGCACCGCTGCCCACGAGTCCGAAGACTCAGAAGGGTAATGGACCAGTCCAACAAGATATGTAACGGAAGTAAGCAACGACAACAAGCACTACAATGTACTAACAAGTGAAGGAAAAGCGTCCCACACACAGTACGAATCTAGTACATTCCCAAGTAACAAGTACAAGTGGAGAAAAAAGGGGAATAACAGATCCCTGAGAGACATACCCTGAGGGTGATGAGACAAGTACAAAGGGAACACTGCTCAACGAGGGCACCGTCTACTACAGCTTGGTCTCCTCTACTTGCCGCGGAAGGTACTGCTATGAAGTCTCACCTGTAAAGAAGGGAATGAGCTTCACAAAGAAGCCCAGTAAGGACTACCAATGTCCCACTGGTTCTAACAAGTAGAATAGATAAATGTTTATAACTGAAATTAAACAAGTAATCTATTCTACTAACAGAGTAAGTGCAGAAGTGGAAAGTAACTACACGGTTATCAATCTAAACATGTTGGGATCGGAAACCCGTGTAAATCACGGCACTGGGATGAATCCCAAGGCTACAAACACAGATAGAGAACCACTGTTTAGACAAAGACACTAGCCACAATACAACTACCACTAGTCAACTAGTTAGGTGCGCCGCGTGCCTTACCCTCGACAACCATCCATGTCTACCATCTCCCATCGGAGTGAGACACGTAACTAAAAGTAACCACACCACTACCGTAGTCTGGCCAGACTACGGTCCCACGCCTGGCCCCTTTAGATGGTACCAGAACCACGTAGAGTGAGACAGTGAGAAGAACTAGCTGATCTACACCAGAAGAACACCTAAATCACCTCGGCGTACCAGACTCACCTAAGAGAGATATGCAAATGACTCTATGCCGTTGTCCCCACTGTTTTCCCCTTAGCTTCAGAGTCTGTAACTCGAGTACTCTCGCCACTTAGAGAACTTCCTCAACTGGTGCATGGGGACGGGGGGTCTAGGTAACGGTAACAACTTCTTAACGAACATGCCCAAAAGTGCCTAGCACCAGGCGAACGACTAGTGTAGGACCGTGCTAAGAATAGCACAGGTGCCAAAAAACCAGAGACGCAGCAGAACGAAACTCCCAACAGGTCGTCAAGTCACTCTTTGTCTGAGAAGGTGACAAGATCACTGTCGTGTTCTCAGAGGAGGCGACACAAGGGCTGTCGCCTTTTGAAGGCGACACCCAGCCAGTCGCAACCTGGGTCTGAAGGCGACATGGGGGACCTCCCACAACCCCACAGGTAAACCAGGTCAAAAGGCGACGGCCACCCTGTCACTACCAGAACGCGACAGGGTGAGCATTGCTACCTAACTAGAAGGCGACAGAGAGACATGTCACGTTCTAGGTTGCGACAAGAACCTTGTCGCGACCATAGACAAAGACTTGAGTGCTAACCCGAGGCCTCCCAAAACGCCTATAAACGGCAAATCCGGTGTACATAGAGGGAGGGGAGCATTAATAACCATAAAAACACTTGTTAGGAACACAAACCACCCTTATCCACATCCATGCATGTCAATGTGAAGGATCTACACTCATGAAACCTCACATGCACACCCCCAATTCAAGCACAAGAAGAACCTCAAACATGCATACACCACCTAGCATGGAGTCTATAGGGCTTGGAGAAGGGGAATGGAGGCCTTAGCATGATAGAACTAGGGGGAAAGGAGAAGAGGTCCATATCTCAAAATGAAGAGCCAACCTGTTGGAGTCTTCTCGTATGCATGGCCACCTTCTCCTCACTCCAAGCTCCACGCTCACGCCGTCCACGAGCAAGCCATGCCCTCCTACACGTCAGAGACGAGGTCACCACCATGGAGAGGAGAAAGCCATGCTGGAGATGAACACCACGCCGAGGAGAGACACCACACTTCTCACCACAAACCCCTCAAAACCTCCCCATGGAGTAGCTCCACATAGAGGGGTCGGGGGAAGACGGAGGAGAAGAAGAAAAGAGGAAGAAGTAGACAGGTATGCTGGCCTCGCCCATATAAGCCTCGGACCTGAGAACGTGACAGCCTAGTGGTCGCGTTCACTAATGAATGTGATGGCCACTCTGTCATGATCCCAAAGTCCTGGTTAACCCTGACTAACCGACCTACCATGTGTCACACACGCAGGCCTGACACCATGAACGCGACACTTGACATGTCGCTTTCATCTGACAGCGCCTAGACACGTGTCTCAATTGTCTTGACAGCAAGACGACAAAAATACATGCCGCGATTAGAAGGTGAATGCGACGATATGCCTGTCGCATTCCTATCAAGAACACGACAGACATCTCGTCACCTTCAAAAGGCGACAGCCCGATACATCGCTACCTTTAGTAGAAGGTGGCTGACCAAGAAGGAGGGATGTTACATCAATTGCTATTATGATTCATACCGATTGACTTTTAAAATATCTTAGCTTAAATGAAATTTCAAATGCACTTTATTTGCACAACTTATTATTTTTCTCGCTGAAGTTACCTTTTGGCTGTCTCATAGGATTCCTCCTTCCTGCAAAGAAAGAAAAGCACCTATCTAATATTTCTAACTATCAGCAGGAAATATGGACAAAGGCAAAGATGCATGGCCATATGACAAAACTTATCGAGTCTAACATCCTCTTTACATTAAATGTCTGCAGGTCTATTCTACTCATAGTCAGCATCTTGGACCTACTCCTGGGACCCTTGGAAGTGTCCACCAGCTGGATCTTCTATTCTAAAGAGTTAGTAGATACAAGAAGATATTCGTTAGACTCAGAAGAAGGAGAGCAGA
The DNA here is from genome assembly GCA_014218235.1 of Colocasia esculenta. Taxonomy (NCBI): domain Eukaryota; kingdom Viridiplantae; phylum Streptophyta; class Magnoliopsida; order Alismatales; family Araceae; genus Colocasia; species Colocasia esculenta. The sequence continues at coordinate 474,929 of JACBKR010001043.1, forward strand.
AGCAGAGAGCCAAAAAACTCCAACAGCCATCTATCAACGGTCCTCTTCAACTGCTCCATAAAAGGATGAAGTTAAAGCAGAAGAAAAACAAGTAGGAGAATGAACATTGTGGTGGTGTATTCCTGTTTGGGCCGGAGCCAAACGGGCCTCCACTGGAATAAGAGAGGGAAGACGATTGCTGGTGAGGACGAAGACCTGCAAAACCAGAATAGGATCAGGGGGCCCGGTGAAGACCGGGGAAACCCTCCGATGCCTAAGTCAGTGGAGAGCTTGTGAGGCAGGGGGTTTCGGAATGCGAGAATGTGTTCGCGTGAGGAAGAGAACGTACCGTTGCATGGTACTGTACCTGTGCCTTTATAGGCGTTGGTGTAGAGGCCAACGTGCGTAACGTTGGGCAGATCGTGCCTGAAGAGGCGCCTTGACGCACGCGCATAACGGGAGGAGTTATGACTCCGATGCCGTTAGGCTGCCAGGCAGTTCACGCCCCTTGATGGTGGAGAACGTGGCCTGAGACGGTTACAACCGTTCTGGAAGCCAGAGAGCCTGCTCGGAACCCTTTGGAAATGCTTTCCGAGCAGGTGACCCACGTGGGGGCTCGAACATGCTGTTCGGTAACATCGAGGGTAGTTTCATGGAGCGGAGTCACTGTTCTTGCTCGGAAGCCGTTCATAGTTGTTCGGTAAGGGAAGGCGGGTGATCTGCTCGGAGGTACGCCGCAGCGGAACCTGACAGCTTCCGATCACGGGAGTCACACAATGGAGGTCTTTGAGCCATCCTGGAGAGGGCGTGCCCTTCGATGACGGTGCCACGTTGGTTGACAGGACGTGAATGGGCCGTAACGAGCCATCATGGGCCTAGGTGACCAGATTTGGCCACCACACTTGCCCCCCACGCCCTCGAATGGCTCGGTGAAACGAGGGCTTCGAGGGCGTCGCTTCCGCATTTAATGCGAGGGCCCGTTGCGGGATGCCGCCGCTTAGGGTCCTGTCAAACGGCTAACCCATCATGATGGGTGCAAAGCCGCGCCATACTTGAGGTGCCGCCGCTGCGTTCGGACGGTTGCCAACGCTGTACCCGAAGGGGCGCTTTCAAAAATCGGAAGGAGCGGCATTTTAGGGCCCGCCTCGAATTTCGTTCCCTCCTCTTTCCTTATAAGGAGGGGACGAGACGAGGGCGGGAGCTACGCCTCCCAGAAACCCTCCATCTTTGAGATCTTCGTGCCTCCTTGCCTTCTCCTCTCCCTGTCTTCTGCTTCGTCCTCTCGCGCCGTTGCCGCTTTCTGCAGTCCTTCCGGCGATGGCGAGCAAGGGGAAAGCCGCTGCCGGAGCTAGCGGGGTGACTGTCGCAGTGCCGAGCGGACCACGATACCGCCACTTCAGTGGTCTTCGTGAGCGCTTCCGGATTGGGGACGAGTACGAGATCGTTGACGCCAGGGAAAGCGACACGATCCTGGTGAATAAACCAGGTTGCCTGCTCCTATCCGTGGACCATCTGGAGGCAGGCTTCCGGCTGCCGTTGCCGGAGGTGGCGAAGGCGCTTCTTAACACTTGGGGCGTTTCGCCAATACAGCTGACGCCCAACACCTGGAGATACATCTGTATCTTCGGTGTTGTCTGCAAGTTAAAAGGAATCCGGGGCTCGGCGGACGTCTTCCGAGCGCACTTCAAGTTGTCTGCTTCGCGGGCGTCGGGAGCAGATGTCTACTACGCCAAGCACCGAACAGACCGGATGCACATCGGCCTGTCCAGCAAGTACTCCAACAACAAGGGTTGGATGGACAGGCTGCTCTTCGTGCGCCACCGGAGTGGTGCTGAGTGGGGATTCCCCACTGTCATTCGCCCGGCACAGAAGGATAGCTTTCCGAAGCTTATCCAGGATGAGGCGAGGGCATCAGATGCACTTCTCCGAGCAGGTGTTCGGAATGGAGAAGGGTATGTGACCGAGTTCATGCTCGTTAAGTATGGGCTCAGCAAACCATGGAGTAAGTATACTGTCTCTCGTGGTTTACTCTTAGGTTTGGTGACCTCATACTAACCTTTCTTCTTCCTATCTTCTTTGTGCGCAGCGGCTGCAGAGCTGGAGGCAGGAAGAGGTGAAGAGGCGAATGATGAGTTCGCCGAACAGATCCCTGTGCTAGCGCACAGGGTGTATGAAGGTGACGACGTCGCCGCTGTTGTTCGGGTTCCTTCCGCGGTGAGGGTTGGTGCCGCGGTGACAACGGCACTTGTTGCTCCATCAACTGCCGAAGGGCGCCCGAACAGGGCGCAGGCTCCTGAAAAGGGGCCTGGAAAGATTCGTTTGAAGAAGAAGGCCACTAGAGAGGTGGTACCGGCCGGAGCTCGGGCTCCTCGAGAGAAGGACGACCAAGCGAGCCGGCCTTCTGCGAAGAAGAGGCCCGTTCTGGTTGACGAGAGCGCGGAGGAAGCGGAACAACTCCGTGCTCGGAAGAAGCAGAAGGCGGTCCAGGCTACTCCTCCACACGATGAGGAGGGGACCGAAGAGGAAGAGGAAGGGGCGCAGTTGCTGCTGCGCAAAAAGAGTAGGGCCGTACAATCGGCCGATGAGGGGTGCCACGGGTGGCTCCCGCGACTCGCCCCGAGGTCGCACAGAAGATGGCGACCGAGCTGGGGCTCATTTTTGTGAGCGAAGGATCTGAGAGTCCTGTCGGTGGAGAAGCCGGGGGCTCCCCCTGCGCGAGAGATAGGGCGCCCTCCGGTGCTTCCAATGCTGGAGGTGCCGAGCGCGGTGTTTCCAGCAACATCGCGGAGGTATCCTCTAGGAGGAGCAGAGAAGCTACGGCGTCACCTGCTCGGCAGGAGGAGGACACTTGCGCAACGGGAGTTTCCGCCCCTGCTGGGGTGGTTCCGAGCAGCGCGGTGACAGCAGCGCCTTCAGAGCAAGGAATGGTTCCTGCAGCAGGGACCATTGCGGAGGCGGCCGCAACGGCGAGGGCGTCCGAAGAGGTTGCCACTTCAACCGGGAGAATCCTGCCCCCCCTGCCCCCCTCCGAGGTGGTTGCTAACGCAGAAGCAACCTCCAAAGGAGTCGAAGACATTGGGGGGAGGCTGCGGGTGCTGCCCGGGATGAAGGGTCCGAAGACGACCGAAGGCCTCTTAGTGAGGTGCTTCTGAGAGAACCTCTTGGAGTTCCTTCGGTGGCAGCGCTGGAGGCGACCCTTCGTCGGATGGAGGATACGCCAAGAGAGCTGCCTGCGAGCCCCACTGCTTCTCGTCTTGAACGGTTGGCAAGGTGCTTGGACCTTCCTTCCGAACAGACTCCGGAGAAGTCAGTGGAAGGTACCAGCCGGAGTGGCAGACAGAAGATGGTTTGAGCGACGTCGACGTAGAGATGCTTGCGGACGAAATGTCCAAGTCGCTGGCCACTCTGAAGGCTTTAGCTGTTCGGGGCCAGAGACAGAAGTATCTCTACGAGGCGCAGGTAGCCTTCTGTGATGACCTTTCGGCAAGGCATAAAGCTCGCGAGGCGGCGCTGGAGGAGGAGGTGAAGGACCTCAGAGCTGCTCTTCATGCCGCGAAGCTGGATGCTACCTTGGCGCGGGCCGAAAAGGACGCCCTAGCCAAGGTAGTAGTAGATGCGGAGGCCCGTGCCGTTGCTAACTATAAGGCTGGGCCAGAGTACAAGGAAGACTTGGAGCAGTATGGGGCTCGCTGCTACAAAGTGGGCCTCAATGCTGGGAAGGAGGTGGGGGAGAGGCTTTCCTGGGCCGAACGCGCCCAAGAAGCCTTCGAGGCTGCTGTTCGGGAATGTCGACGCCGTACCCAAGATGTCCGCTTAGATGGTGTGCGGTTCGCACAATTTCAGTCTGGGCGGATGCCTTCTTCGGGTGAGGATGCTGGTCCTTCCGAACAAGCTCCTTAATCCCCTTGCCTCACGTCTTCTTGTACTTCGCTTTTTGTAACATCGGCCAAGGAAGGCTGTTTGTAAGCACAAGAACTTCTTATAAATGAAATCCTCTGCTTTACGAGTTTTTCTGTAGCGTCACTTTCTCTATCTTCTCCCTGTTGTGGTTGTTCCTGCTCGGATCGGAATCCGTTAGCTTCGTGAGCATTGCATGTAAGACACAGATCGTTGGGTACCGTAAAGGAGGTTCCGATCAGGTATCTATGCCAAATGCTCATGAAGCAACAGGAGTAAGGAGAAGAGAGGTTGGATGCTGAAAGAAGGCTTTTATAGATGATAAGCCTTAAGATTAGAGACATGCCAAGTCCTGGGAATGGCCTCGCCACTAGGAGTAGTTAGCTTATATGAGCCTTTCCCAAGGACGTGGGTGACCTGATAAGGTCCTTCCCATTTGATGGCAAGTTTGCCGACTGCTCTTCGGGGGTCCGAAGCCGAACAGCGGCGCAAACCAAATCTCCCACGTTGAACCGCCTCTCCTTGACTCGCGCATTATAATATTGCGCAAGCCGTTGTTGATAAGAAACGAGGCGAATGCTGGCGTCGCTTTGTCGTTCGCCCAGCATGTCCAAGTTCTCTCGGAGAGCACGGTTATTGGCGGCTTCGTCGAAGTGGGTTGTTCGGATGGTTGGAAGGGCTACTTCCAAAGGTACAACTGCTTCTGAGCCGTAGGCTAGGTGGAAAGGTGTTTCCCCTGTAGCTACCCGAGCAGTTGTTCGGTGACACCAAAGGACATTTGGGAGCTCATCGATCCATGATCCACCTGCAGCCTCCACTCTGGTTCGGATCCCGTGCAGCAATGTTCGGTTGGCGTTTTCGACCAAACCGTTAGCCTGGGGATGAGCCACGGAGGTGAAGTGGTTGTAGATCCCGAGCTCGGCGCACTTTTGCTTGAAGAAGGTGCTGTCGAACTGTCTCCCGTTGTCAGATGTAATCACCCTTGGGATGCCAAACCTGCAGAGAAGGTTCTTCCATACGAACTTCCACGCGGCTTGTTCGGTGATTGTGGCAACGGGTTCGGCCTCGATCCACTTGGTGAAGTAGTCGATGGCCACAAAAAGGAACTTCTTGCGCCCTTGGGCCTCTGGAAAGGGGCCCAAGATGTCAATGCCCCATCTGGCGAAGGGGCGCGGCTCGAACAGACTGTGAAGTGTTCGGCCGGTGCTTGATGAGTACTCCGAACTTCTGGCATTCTGGGCATTTCCTGACGAAGGACATGCAATCCTTCTGAAGAGAAGGCCACCAGAACCCTGCTCGGATGAGGCTGCGTGCTAGCGTTCTGCCCCCCAGATGGCTTCCGCACAACCCCTCGTGGACTTCCTCTGTGGCTGCGAGGGCCTCCTCAGGGTTGAGGCAACGTAGAAGAGGTCTTGCAAGGGACCGTCGGTACAGCTTGCCTTCTACGAGGGTGAAATGCTGCGAGCGCATCCTGACTTTCCGAGCTTCATCCTGTTCGGAAGGAAGCTCGCCTCGGAGAAGGTACGCCAAGAGAGGGTCCACCCAACTTGGGGTCGGTGGGCCCGTTTCTATGGCGGCTACATCAATCTCTGTGCTCGGCAAGGCGAGCTCTTCAATGAAGACAGAGCGAGAAGGGGTGATGTCACCTGAAGATGCCAATTTGGCCAGCGCATCAGCTCGCGCGTTCTGCTCCCGTGGAACATGTATAACCTCGAAGTATACGAGGCCCTCTGTCTGGCTCTTGACCTGTTGGAGGTATTGAGCCATGCGAGGTTCCCTTGCTCCGAACTGTCCGCTCACCTGGCTGGCGACCAACTGGGAGTCACTAAAGACTCTAAGCCGAATGGCTCCGAGGTGCCTAGCCATGCGGATACCGGAAAGCAAGGCTTCGTACTCGGCGACGTTGTTGGAGGCTGGAAAGCGGAAACGGAGGGCGTATTGGAACTCTAACCCCTCTGGGGAGGTGAGGACCAAACCTGCCCCGCTTCCGGAGACACAAGAGGATCCGTCCACATAAAGCTCCCATGGGGGCTCGTCTGCCAACGGTGGATCCTGCTCGGCCGGAAGGGTGCATTCCGCCACGAAATCTGCTAACGCCTGCGCTTTGATTGCCGTCCTTGGTCGGAAGCTGATGTCAAACTCTCCCAGCTCGATTGCCCACTTAACCAACCTACCGGAAGCCTCCGGCCGCTGCAAAATGGATTTCAGCGGTTGATCGGTAAGCACTGTAACGGAATGGGCCTGAGCTTCCGTGCAGCTGTGACAAGAGCAAGGGCAAACTTTTCTGCTCTGGGGTACCTCCTTTCAGCTTCTTGGAGGACCCTGCTAATATAGTACACTGGATACTGTGCCGCTCCTAATTCTCTGATCAAGACCGCACTGATGGAGTGTTCGGTGACCGAAAGGTACACGAGCAAGGGTTCTCCGAGCACAGGCTTTGAGAGAACAGGAGGGGCTGCCAAATATGTCTTCAGCTCAGTGAAGGCAGCTTCGCATTCGTCAGTCCACAGTACTTGCCCCCCTTGCTTCGAGGCGTTTTTAGGGCCTCGGAGCAACTTGAAGAAGTTAAAACTTCTTTCTGCTGCTCGGGACATGAACCTGTTTAGCGCGGCAAGACGTCCTGTTAGACGCTGGACGTCGCGCACTGTCTTCGGACTGGACATCTCAAGTACGGCTTGGATTTTTTCCGGGTTCGCCTCTATTCCCCTGTTTGATACGAGGAACCCGAGGAACTTACCCGACCGAACACCAAACGCGCATTTGGCCGGATTGAGCTTCATATTATACCTTCGCAGAGTTGCGAAAGTTTCCTGGAGGTCAGAAATGTGATCAGTGCTCGGAAGAGTCTTGACCAACATGTCGTCGACGTAAACCTCCATGTTTCGCCCGATCTGCTGCTCGAACATCTTGTTGACCAGCCGCTGGTAAGTCGCGCCTGCATTCTTCAGACCAAAAGGCATCCTGGTGAAGCAGTATAAGCCTAGGTCTGTGACGAACGTAGTGGCGTCTTGATCCGGGGGATGCATGCTGATCTGGTGGTAACCAGAGTAGGCATCCAAAAAGCTGAGGAGCTCGTGCCCGGAAGTAGCGTCCACCAGCTGATCGATGCGTGGCAATGGGAAGTTATCCTTGGGCGTTGCCTTATTAAGATCTTTGTAATCTACGCACACACGCCATTTGCCATTGGCCTTGCGTACGAGGACCACATTGGAGATCCATCTTGGATATTGGGCTTCTCGGAGGAGCCCGACAGTTCGGCTTTTGGTCACGTGATCCTGAATCACGGTCTGCCGTTCTCGGTTCACGGGTCGCCTTCTTTGCTGCACTGGCGGGATTCGTGGATCCAACCGAAGGCGATGCACCATGACTTCCGGGGGAATGCCTGGAAGCTCGTCATCAGACCAAGCGAACACGTCCAAATTGGCCAGCAGGAAAGCTGTGTAGCGTTGCTGCTCGGCCTCTGTCAACAGGGCGCCAATGTACAAGACGTGTTCGGAGTCGTCGTCCACTTGAATGGGGATTAAGTCTTCGGCAGGCGTCCCCCGACTAGTTGAAGGCTGATCGGAGGTCGGAAGAGCTGGATCAGCGAGTGGTTGCTTGTCTCTTAGAGAGAGGACATAGCAACGGCGAGATTCACGCTGACACCCGAGCACTTCACCAACTCCGATCGGAGTTGGAAACTTCATTTTCTGGTGGAGTGATGAAGGCACTGCTTTGATTCGCCCGATCAGACCTCTGCCTAGGATAGCGTTGTATCCAGGCATATTGTTGACGACCAGAAAGTCAACAATCTTGGTCACAGCCTTTGGAGCTGTTCCCAAGGTGATCGGAAGGCGAATCCTTCCCATGGGCTGGACCGAAACTCCCGAAAAGCCGAACAATGGCGAATTTACAGGAGTAAGTTGATTGGCGCGCAGGCCCATGAGAACGAAACAGTCGTAAGCCAAGACGTCGGGGGCACTTCCATTATCTACCAGAATCCGGCGCACATTACAATGGTTGATGGTGGCCGAAACGACCAGCGCATCAGTGTGCGGGGTCGTAACCCCTACAAGATCTTCGTCCGAGAAGGTTATAGCCTCCTCGGGCTGTGCGCGTGCGGGACTGGCAGGATATGGGGCCGGCCGAACAGTCGGAGGCCTGTCTACGACATGCACTCGCCTTGCGTAATCGCGTCGGCTTCGAGTGCTTTCTCCACCTGCGCCGAAGCCTCCCGCGATCACGTTGATCTCCTGCCCATTGGGCTCGTTGTTGATCGGCTGCTCGGGAGTGCGGTCTCGACGTCGGGGGCGCTCTTCGTTCCGGCGCCCTTCGTTCCGGCGCACGAACCGTCCAAGGTAGCCGCGCTTGATAAGGTCTTCGATTTCGTCCTTAAGCTGGCGGCACTCGGAGGTGTCGTGGCCGTGGTCGCGATGAAAGCGACAGTACCTATTTTGATCGCGCTTCCGGGGGTCGGAGCGCATTCTCTGGGGCCACCGAACAAAAGCTTCATCCCTGATCTCTGCCAGGATTTGTTCGGGAGCCACGGTGAGGGGGGTGTAGTTGGTGAAGGGGCGCGGACGACGAGGAGAATCGCCATTGCGTCGTCCCTTCTTCCGATCACGGTCGGAACCGTTGTCGGAAGGTCGCTTTTTTTCCGACTGCTCCCCCTGTTCGGCCCTGCTCGCCGCCAGGCTCTCCTCGCAGGCCGCGTGGCGCTGCGCGATGGAGAGTAGTTCGGCGAGGGTGGCGGGTTGCTGGACGCCGAGAGTCCTTTGTAGAAAGCCGTCACGAGTGCCCTGGATGAGAGCACTGGTGGCTAGGGGGACGTCCAGGCGCGAGATGCGAAGCGCCTCTGTTCGGAACCTCTTGACGAAGTCCCAGAGTGCCTCGCCTTTCTTCTGGCGCACGGTCAGGAGAGAAGCCGCCGTCCGCGGCTGGGACCTTCCACCAAGGAAGTTGTCCCGAAAGGACTTCTTCAATTGGCGGAAGGAGGTGATAGAGCCCGCAGGGAGGGTTTCAAACCAAGCCCTGGCGGTCTCCTTAAGGGTTGCAGGGAAGCCCTGCACTTGGCCGCATCTGATGCTCCGTGGAACACCATATGCGATTCGAAGCCGTGGATGTGGTCGGCCGGGTCGGTTGTGCCGTCGTAGGGCGCGATGGTGGGTAGAGGGAGCTTGGAGGAGACCTGGGCCTCCAGGATCTCCCTGCTGAATGGGGAGCGGAAGTCCAAGTCATCCTCCGCTGGAGCCTTGCCCTCCGCACGCTGAACCATCGCGTCCATGCGGCGTTCGAGGTCGACCACACGCCGGAGACGCCTGGCGAGCTCCTGCTCGGAGTTGGCGGGGCCCCCACGTCCAGAGGCGTGGGAGTTGCCTCCCACGACCGATCGTGGCGGACGGGGTGAGACGATAGAACGCCGGGGCGAGCGCCCGCGGCGCTCTGGTGCCCGCTCTTCCGATGGAGCCCGGAGGGACCGGCGCGGTGAGTCCGCCTGCTGCTCCTGCGGCGCTGGGGGGACGCGGGAGCGTCGATGTGACGATTCCGCCTGCCGGTCTCGCGGCAGGGAAACCGCTGGGGCCACTGCCCCTGCCAACTGGGCCTGTAGGGCGAGGCAGACGCCCGTCAACTGATGCATTTGTCCTCGAAGCTCCGCCACTTCGAGGGCAATGGCAGGCGCAACAGCCGGCGGTGCCGGGACGTCCTGGTTTGCGCCGGCAGTGGCGACGGCGTCGTCACCAGGAGGGGATCGGCGACGGGAGTCCCCTCGTGACTGGCGAGACCTTGTCGCCCTGCTTCCTATGTTCTGGTATGAAGATCGTCCTCGAGCCATGGCAGCGTCGCTTCCCACAGACGGCGCCAAATGTGGTGGTGTATTCCTGTTTGGGCCGGAGCCAAACGGGCCTCCACTGGAATAAGAGAGGGAAGACGATTGCTGGTGAGGACGAAGACCTGCAAAACCAGAATAGGATCAGGGGCCCGGTGAAGACCGGGGAAACCCTCCGATGCCTAAGTCAGTGGAGAGCTTGTGAGGCAGGGGGTTTCGGAATGCGAGAATGTGTTCGCGTGAGGAAGAGAACGTACCGTTGCATGGTACTGTACCTGTGCCTTTATAGACGTTGGTGTAGAGGCCAACGTGCGTAACGTTGGGCAGATCGTGCCTGAAGAGGCGCCTTGACGCACGCGCATAACGGGAGGAGTTATGACTCCGATGTCCGTTAGGCTGCCAGGCAGTTCACGCCCCTTGATGGTGGAGAACGTGGCCTGAGACGGTTACAACCGTTCTGGAAGCCAGAGAGCCTGCTCGGAACCCTTTGGAAATGCTTTCCGAGCAGGTGACCCACGTGGGGGCTCGAACATGCTGTTCGGTAACATCGAGGGTAGTTTCATGGAGCGGAGTCACTGTTCTTGCTCGGAAGCCGTTCATAGTTGTTCGGTAAGGGAAGGCGGGAAATCTGCTCGGAGGTACGCCGCAGCGGAACCTGACAGCTTCCGATCACGGGAGTCACACAATGGAGGTCTTTGAGCCATCCTGGAGAGGGCGTGCCCTTCGATGACGGTGCCACGTTGGTTGACAGGACGCGAATGGGCCGTAACGGGCCATCATGGGCCTAGGTGACCAGATTTGGCCACCACAAACATAAAAATCTTTTAAGGAGTGTACATCCAGTGAGCATCCAACTTGATACATACTCAAAGTAAAGAGAGAAAGAGCTCGAGCCCATTCAAGAAAAAAGAAACACTCAAGTAGAAATTTTTTGAAGCATTCAAGCCCCTCTCTCTCTCTCCATTCTCTCTGTGTGTGTCATTGTGCATATGTGAAAGAGATTTGTAGGTCTACCTAAGAGAGTATTTCTTGTGTACTCTTTTATCCTTAGGCATCGTCTCAAATCAAATATTTTATTGTTTATCTTGAGCTTGATCTAGGGGCTTCAGGTCCTTACTTCTGTTTAAAAGTATTCATCTTCTTTTGAGAAAAGAGGACCAATAGTGTGTTGAGTGGTGTGTTTAGCTGTGGAACTATACACAATGTTCCTCTTTGTTGAAATAGAACTGTACACAATATTCTTTTTTAAAAGTATTCCTCTTCTTTTGAGAAAAGAAGACCAATAGTGTGCTGAGTGGTGTGTTCAGCTGTGGAACTGTACACAATGTTCATCTTTGTTGGAAGAGAAGATTTGTTGTGCAAGCATTCCCCTTGATTGGAAGGCAAGACTAGCTTGAGTCTAGTGATGTGACCAATTGGAGGTCCGTACCAGTGGGTTACTTCTCAGCTCGTAAAAAAGCACATGGTTGAGGTGAAACAGTGGGCTGTCTTCTTACTCGGAAAGAGAAGAAGATCAACAAGGGCTGGATGTTGTATGTTCTTAAGGGAGACTGTACCTTTGGTTAATGAAAATCTCAATGGTTGCTTAGGGACTGGACGTAGGTCTTCCATTTAAGAAGTTCCGAACCATGATAAATCTCTGTGTTCTGTATACTTACTTCCGTGCATTTAATTTCTATTACACACACTTATACTAACCAAACTTTTCAAGTGGTGATTTTATCTTTTAGATTTCAGATTCCTTATTCACCTCCCCTCTAGACTATCCTTGCTGCAAACTAAGTAGATCAACACCAGGGACCGACCGTTCCCTAGCATGGCGAACCCTGTGGTTGCAGTGGGGAAAAAGGGGGGAGGGTTCACCTGTTTGAGTTGACCTGACTGTACCAAAGACTTCCCTTTCCCGAGTATAGTTCAATACGTTTGTACTGCTGTGATTCGTGACAAGATGTTGAACCCTAATGCCAACATCCATAGAATGTTTACACGTCTCACAATAACTATTTATCTTTAGTTATATTTGTTATTTATCTTTAGTTATATTTGTTGTAGCATTCTTACGAAGGGATAGAGATATCGCAACTAAATTTCCTTCGTTCTACTCATTATGTTTGCGTATGGGATCTTATTTTATTTAGTTGCATTCATAAACGCATAGTGGCGTACTGTTCAAGGTGACCATCCTCGTAAACTTCCTTAATGTGGGTGAGTCGTGTCAAATCGGGCAGGTTCATACTTCAGCTGCAAAGTGCTGTTTTAAACTCAATTCTTTTGCCCACTTGACCAACTCACACAAGTGACAACCCTCATAACTCGTCATGTTGGCAGTGAAATGGGAATATTTTTATGGGTCAAACAAAGGAAACTATTTTCCAAGTATACTAAAACATCATTTGTGTGATGTATCCATGTTTGACCTCTCATGAATATATTTGTGAAGCATAAGCAATGGCCCTTTTTATTAATCCGGGAATCTGGTATATTAATATTGCATCCAATACTAAATGGGGAGATGCCCATGACCTAGTTGCCCTATCAAGTCTCCACTGAGATTGATGTAATGTTACCATCCATAATCACAAAACTATTCTTTTACCCCAATTTTGTTCCTCAAGACAATACCCATAACTATGATGACCATGCAAGTGACAAAAGAGTAATAGAAAGAAAGACATCATTCAAAAAAATAAATGGAGAATTAGAATGGCCATAACTATAATGACCACTCATCTGTAGTAATTTGATCCCATTGTTCATCAAGACATTCCCATATCGAGAATGACCAAGCAAGTGATGAATAAGTAATAGAAAGGGGGAAAAAAAAAGAAGGGTAATCAACTAAAACACTAGAGAACTATGAATTATTATAATCACCTTATACTTTTGTTATGCCATTAACCAATTCGTTGGCATCCCAAAATGCAATACAAAACGTCTCTCACATGGAGACCACATAATTGGACAAAACACGCCCACTGGTTGCAATAAGTAGCTCATGATCTAGGATAGATAAAGTCCATAACCAAAAAAAAAAGAAAAAAAGAGAGAAGATAACTCAATTTATTCAGCAGAACCCTTTTCTAGCTTTTGCTAAACTGAGCTTTAAGAAAATATGTTGAATGCGCTCATTGTATGTCACTGAAACATGAAAAAACTAGGTTTCATGACCTCATATCATACTGTTAAGGTCAAATTTACAGAATGATGAGAGGCTACATAAGTGTAACCATCATGGATTTTCCAAAATCTGTTAAAATTTTTGAAAATAAAAAACCTCCATAAGCAGCTTCTCTAAAACCAACCACATTTCCCAAACTAACAATAGGAAGAGGAGGCAGGGTGATGAAGGATGAACAATTCAATGTCCTTGTGAGGTCTTGTACAGATCCGTCGTGATCTCTGTCAAGTAGAAACCCGGATAGAGAGCCTGCGTCAAGAAAGGGATCATATGAGAAATCTGATCGCAATTGGAGCAAACGAAGAAAGTAAAATCCTCAAGAATTGCAGAATAACATCTTGCTTTAATATGGTAAAGCAGATGAGTGGCAAAAGGGATCGAACAAGAGCCGGGGAAGTTTTCCGATCAAAGAAGGGAATAACGGAACGATTTGGAGTTCAATGTGGAGGAAAAAATTCAAACTTTGACATGGAAAATAAGGAGCGACGAAGGGTTTGATCCTTACCTCAATCTGTTTCTGCACGTTCCTTGGCCTCTTCTTGGCTCGCCGCGGCGGCTTCGTCCCGGTCATCAGGAAGAAGTCCTCCACGATCTCGTCCTTGGAGAGCCCGGGCAAGAACCTAGGCCTCTTCTCCTTCTCGGGAACCGCCTCGCACCTCCGTGCCCTTCCCGCGTTCTTCGTGGTCGCCGAGCCCACCAGGCCCTTGTCCTCGACTTCCTGGGTCGTCGCCTTCTGCACCCTGCTCTCCTCAGCCGCCGACGCCGCGCTGCAGGCCGCGGCCCTTCTCAGCCTCAGATTCCACGGCCTCGACGCCTCCTCAACCGCCGGGGACGGAGACGACTCGAAAACCCCCCTGCTCTCCTCCCGACGGGATCCTGACGCCCGCGGCAGAGGAATCTTCTCGACGGCCTTCTGGAACTCCGCCATCATCTCGTCCCGGAACATCCGCAGGCACTCATATTCGCCCTCCCCGTCCCCGTCCCCGTCCCCGCCACAGCCCGCCCCCTCCCTCCGCCTCGGGCGAGCAGACGCCGCGACCCCCTGTCTCCCGACGGAATCTCTCTTCGCCGACGACGGGCGGTCGTCGGAGGTGAACCGCGTTTGGGGATCGACCTTGGCGCAGCGGAGGAGACGGTGGGTTCCCCATCCCAGGGAAGGGAGGGAGAAGCTATGGAGGCGCGACTGCCGCCTCTCCCCGGTCCCGCAAGACACATTGCCTCCGTTCAGCGGCAGGGTGTGGGGCGTCGGTTGCCGCTGGGCTGCCACCGTGGCAGCAGCTGCATGGTGACCCCGTGCGGGGGGGTCCTCTGCTCCCGCCATCGGCGGATCACCCTGGCCGGCCGCACTAGACTGCCCCGGGGGACCAGAAGAGCAGCGAGAAGGGTCTCGAGGTGGGAGTAAATCTGGGGGATTCTAGGGTTCCGGCAGCGCCGGCGAGGGAAGGGGAGGGAGGAGGGGTGGAGGGGAGCAAGGGCAGCGGCGGCACCTTCCTCCCTCTCTGGATACGTTCCAACGTTCGGGGACGAGAGAGGGGGTGGTCTGGTCTGGCTTATGTAGTGGGCCCCAACTTGGCGCTGGGCTCGTGTTTCTTGGAGGCAAGGGTAGTTTGGAGATTTCGTTCGGATAGTTGTCGGTTCGGAAGAGCCCCAATCCGGTTCCGTGTAGTACCACTCAAATGTTCGATTCAAATAAAAAGGACGCACTTCAAATAACCGTTAAGGGGGGATTTGTTGCATGTTATGTGCTTTCTGTAATAATCTTCCTTCTTGTTCCAACTATCGCTGAAGCAAGTTAAGAAAATTTGCAGTTTCATTCTTGATATATGGACCATGTGACTAATTGATTTAGAGAGGGCAAATTAATTAATTATTTCAAGCTCTTAATTAATCCTCGAGACAAGATGACAACGACCTTTTATTCCTACACTGTTTAATTTAGGTTTGTACAATTACATATATGACAATGACGGGGAAAAGGAGAAGTAGTTGGTAAGAGTGAACAACAGATCAGTTCGGTCCGGTTCTCTTTTATTTAGACCATATAATAAACACCTCTAATAATTAGTGGATAAAACGTCTTTAAATGAAATGTTATATTAGTTGATGTATAGTGTACAAGAGACTCCAAATTTGATCCCGACATGTAGAACTTGTAATGAGTTGGGAGGAATGACTCATGTGATAGATTACATAACAACACAAATTTATCTCCAAGTATCATGATATTAATACATGCCAATACAGATTTGGAAGGTTTATCTACATGTCGCGGATGTCCGCCCACGTTCGTCTCAGACACAAACGAGTTAAACCCCACAATATTTTAAATGTTGGAAGATCTATCCTCTTGTGTTTAGAGCCAATAATCAACTACGAGCAGTAAAATGTTCGCATTAAGATTAGCCATTATGTTCTTTCTCGGTATAAATATTATCCAATTATGGTAAGAGGTAGATTTGAATTTTGGCCTCTTTTTCTATTGATTTCTCTTCTCCTCGAGTCCATTGACTTGTGAAAGTTAATTGGTTTTTGCCAAAAAAAAAGGTGCTAAGTAAAAAATACCATGTAGTGGTTCCTTTGCATATTTTTATATTTTCAGTGCTATATATGTGAATAAATATAAATATGCGAACAATAAATTTGTAAATTTTATGAAAGAATAATTATGTGTAAAAAATATTTGATGTGACTATTGAGATTTGAAATTTCATGAGAATTTTCTTATTAATTCTTGTTATTAATTTAACTAAACAATCAGATAGTCCTGATTCAGTGTGCATATTTATTATATACGTGAACGAGATGGAGAGCCTGATGTTTCCATTATCACACTTAAGCGACGGGCATAGTTCATAGTACGATTAATTTTAGTCACCCACTTAAATAAAGCAAGTTCTCATGTTATTATGTTAAGACCACAATTAATGGAGACCGGTCGCTTTGAACGTCTCTTGGGGTGAATACCCATTTACAGAAGTTGTGATTCGGATAGTATCCTTTTTATTCAAAAAGATTGGAACACACACATACATATATATCTTTAATTTCATTTATTCTAACAATAAGTCAGATTTAAATGATTCAGGTAGCTAGATTACTGATTTTCCAAATTTAGAGTGAAAAAAAGAAACAAATTAGGGTATAAAGTCTAATATTGCAAGAAAACGTTTTCATGAAAACCTTGGTACGATGACCTATTTGGTCCAGAAAAATTAATTCACGTAAATTTTTGCTCATAATTTATAAATTTTGACATATTTGATGAGACTTTGTAACTTATTTTTTTTTTCTCTCTTTCATATAGGATTTTCATAAGTGAGATTATAGTCTATGCTCTCATTTTTAGTGTCTTTTTTGTAGTATCGATTGTCATTTTTAAGGCGGTGACCGATGACTATTGATTGGTGACAACGGCTGATAGTCAACGTCTGACGCCCGATGATCGACGTCTAGTAGTCAGCGCTTGGCGATTGGAGTCCCAACAGTCGACGTCTAGAGCCCTACAATCGACAGCAATCAGCGCTTAGCGCTTGGCGATTAGAGTCCCAACAGTTGACGACCAGAACCCTACAATCGGCGGCAATCAGCGATCAGCGCCTGCACTAGTAGCTAATGACTATCACGGTCGAGGTCCGACAATCGAAGTCCCGACGATCGACGCCTAGAGCCCTACGATTGACAACAATTAGTGGTCGGTGCCCACACGACTAGTCACCGATGGCTGCACAGTCGACGCCCGAGCGTACTTTTTATTTTAAAATATTTTTAAATTTTCATTTTAAAAAAGATTTACTGCCAAAAAAACTATTTCAAAAAAATTATTTAAATGATACGTGAGTAGATTACCAACATGTAATTATATATATATATTATAAATATTTTTTCTTAAATTTTTTCCCTATAAATAGATTTTACAATCAACTAAATGAACCTTTAATGAACTAATTTTCACCGTGGCATCAACTATGGAATTTGTAGAAATAAAGGTACTGTTCTATGAATGCATCTCATCTGCCCATCTTCTTAAACCTCGATCTCCATACGCTTCATCTCACTCACAAGCTTGCATTTATTCGTACACGATATGTTCCCCAGTCTCTTCCACTCAAACGACGCTAACAAAGAAGGAAAGAATAATAGAGAGCGCAACAAAGCGACCGTTGCAGAGATGGCGCACGTCACCATGCGGAGTCCTCTGAGCCGTAAACTATAAACGTGGCCAATCAGTAGAAGCTTTAGATTGCGTGTCACGTTGTCATTGGTCTCACTGGCTCTTCGGCAATGCTGGCTCCTACTGGAGTTTCCGCGCCAGAGCCGTTTAAAAATTCCGAACCGTGCGTCGTCCACGTGGACCGCTCCACGGTCCCATCTCTCTCTCTCTCTATTTGACCGTTGGAGAGGGTAAAAGCGAACCAGCCACAGAGTCCAGTCCCCCAGAAGGACACCACCGTTCTCATGGCGGACGCCACCACTCCCATCGCTCCCTGCATCAGGCCCCTCTTCCCCGACCTCGATCTCTACTCGCCCTCCCCGCCACCACTCTCCGAACCCCACCACCTCCACTTCACCGTTTCCGGGCTGCGGCGGGGGCCGATGTACTCCGCCTACTCGGAGTTGAGGGAGTCCAAGCTGAGGAAGAAGAGGGAAGGTTCCGTTCCGCTCTGCATGTCTACGGAGACCTTGATGGCACCGGAGAAGAAGGTGGTGGCGACCCCGTCTGTCGCCCGATCCGTCCCTGACTTCTCGGCTGTCCTGAGGAAGGAAAACAGGAAACCTGCGGTATGGGCGTCGCCGGCGCCCCCCAAGGCCTCAAAATTGGGGGGGACGCCTCCTAGGCCGCCCCCGGCGACCGTGGCGGCTTCCTCCAAGAGGGGCGGGGGCCTGCCGAGAAGGGCCGCAGGGAGTGCGTCTGAGAATGGGAGGGACGAGAAGGGGTGCGCGGTGAGGAAGAGTTACTCGTGCCTGAGGGAACTAAAGGGCCTCTCTGGCGTCGCCTCGTCGGCGATCGAGGAGGAGGGGAGGGCGCCCGGCGGAAATATGGTGGTGAAGAGGCTGGGGCGCAGGTACTACTAAAGAGACTGGTGCAAAAAGAGGTAGTTTCGACTGGGTTTTCTTTGTTGGCCTCTGTGTTCGGGACATGACCATTTGATTTGTTCTTTAGATTGATGAGCTTGCTGGTTCTCCTTTGCTCTCTCTCTCTCTCTCTCCGTGCTCGGTTCTTCTCATGGTTTTCTTTTATCTTGTGCTGTAAATTGCCCAAGAAAATGGGAAAGGAAATGGAATGTGCGCACAGAACAGGATGAGTTAGTTGACGTGTGATTTTTTGGCTTAAATCAACAAATATGTAAAGAAAATATACAGAAATGATGAATGAAAAGAGGAGTTTGAATGATTTGTTATGCGTCCTTTGCTGGTTCTGATTCCGATTCCTACCAAGCATTTGGCCTTGCTATGCTTTCTAGTTTTCTTGGGTCTGTGTCCACATGTTCGATTTTGTGGCGCGCGTCCTTTTGTAGCCTGATGACAAACCCAGGAAAAGAGAAGAAATATATATATATATATATATATATATATATATATATATATATATATATAGAAGAGTTTTTTTTTATTTTTTATTAAAATAATCATATTTTAAAATATTTTTAAAATAACGAGCCAGTCTTGACAATGCCAACAGAGATGTCGGTATTGACAAGACCAACACTACTGTCGATATTGTTAAGACCGACACCGCTATCGGTCTTGCGAATGCCGACAGAGAAGTCGGCATTGTCAATCTCGACTTCGATGTCGGCATTGACAATGACGACTCCATCGTTGACACCACAAATATTGACTCTATTGTGTAAGTTTAAAAAAAATAAAAAAAGAAAACTAAGGTTGGAGCGCAGTTGGCTGTCTAACTTGGCTCTCTTCGTGGTGCTGATGTAAATGAATTTATTGCCCAACCAGTGTTGGCTTTGAGAAGCCTTGCACTTGTGTACCTTTTTTTGTTTCTTCATGTTGTGTCATCCTATTTTACATGTTGGATACTTAAAAGCATGGAATTGAAATCCCCCCCCCCCCCCCCCCCCCCCCCCCCCACCCACCCACCCATCATATCTATTAATTTGACTTATCCAAATTTTCTAATGGTGATGCTGTACCTACATCATTGATTCACTTCATTAAAATAAGGAATGGATAGTGATTGGTTGTGTCTCTTGTTGAAAACTAATTATGACTACTTGCGGTCAGATGACTTTTGCTATGTATTTTTTATATTTGTTGTGGTTCAAGAGCTTTTTTTCCCCTTTTATGAAGTTTAGATATAACCATAGATGACTATTCTATTTTAACAGGGAAAGAAGAATCCAAACATGTATGTGAATTGAGAGGTGCTATATAAAATTAATATTATTTTTTTAAATAATTCATCATATACACATAGCTGAAAATAAAATTGAGATTATGCCATACTGATCAAATACATCAGAATAATATGTCCAAATCACAAATACATCAACATAATATGTCTAAATCATAAATACATCAAAATAACATATGTAAACTGGAAATACATCAAAACAAGCTATGAAACCACAAACAACTAAGAAATATCCAGTACAGAAGATAGATCAAAAGAATTGTGGAAACAATATCTTCTTTCCCTTTCTAGATTCTTGACCACGACCACGGCTGTGGCACTGTCTCTCTCTGAGCATCAACCTCTGTCTCTGACTGTGGCTGTGTCTCATGCACTAAGATAGCATTACATGATTATGACTGTGCTGTCTCAGAATCTATGTCCTCTGATATCATATCTAATGTCTTCCCAAATATCTCAGACTGACTCTGCTGTGGTAGTGTGCTAGTCGAACCTCTGTGACGATGTTGGCGACGATATGTACCTATTGTAGACTGTGGTGGCTGTGAATGTGTGATCTCATCTGGCGTCAACTCATCTGTCAGTAACTGTGAAGCTCTTATATCATACAGAGGGGGTTGTGAAAATGTCATAACGTCTGGAGAAAACTGAGATAGTCCTGCATCACCTAACTATTGTGAGGATTCTACGCATGGCTCTGAAGGTCCTGCATCTGAGCTAGATGAATCTGTCCGCTGAACCTAAGATAACACACTATCAATGTACGTCTGCATGACTATATATCTAGAGTGTGTACTATCCAATATCATATCACCCCGAAGGCCATCAGAAACCATCATATGTAGATGCCTAATACCTTCAACCAAACTCCTCTCTATGTGATTACGTGGCTCATAACACATATCATAACTGAACTCTGGCCGACCAATGAACTGCCTGGTGATAGACCAATACCAAGACATATACTCCACTCTACCAACAGTGTATGATGTGTCCTCATCTGGTGGTATAATGTAATCTCTCTGACCATGCCACAGCTGTACAAAATGTTTAAAATATGTAGCCCAATCAATATGTCCACGTCCCTTCTAGGTGACATGATGTAATGCATCAATATGTAGCCCAATCAATATCTCCACCTACCTTGGCCTGATGGTAATACAAGAATTGGTGCTGAAGTGAGTCATTTCTTCAACTCCATGAAGCTTCGCCTGCAATCAGATGACCATACAAATGGTACTCCTTTCCTGGTAAGCCTTGTCAATGGTGCTGCAATCTTGGAGAAGTCCTGGATAAACCGCCTGTAGTACCCTGCCATACCAAGAAAACTCCAAATTTCTGATATTATCTTTGGCTCCTCCCATTTCATAACTGCTTCTACCTTTGCCGGATCCACTGCAACACCCTTACCTGAAATAACATGCCCCAAGAACTGTATTTCTTTCAACCAGAAGTCACATTTACTGAATTTTGCATAGAGTTGATGCTCCCTCAATGTCTGCAATGTCACCCTCAAATGAGCTACATGATCTTCTTCTGAAGCTGAATATATTAAATCTATGAACACCACAATGAACCGATCCAAATAAGGATGAAAGATCCGATTCATTAAGTTCATGAATGTCTCTGGTGCATTGGTTAGCCCAAATGGCATAACCACAAACTCATAATGTCCATACCTTGTTCTGAATGCCGTCTTGTTAATGTCTTCCTCCCGAATCCTCAATTGATGGTACCCAGATCTCAAATCTATCTTGGAGAATACCCTTGCTGTTTGCAGTTGATCAAACAAGTCATCAATGCGTGGGAGCGGATACCTGTTCTTTATGGTGACCTGATTCAATTGGCGGTAGTCTATACACATCCTCATGCTACCATCCTTCTTTCTTACAAATAAAACTGGTGCTCCCCATGGTGAATGGCTCGGCCGAATAAATCCCTTTTCAAGTAATTCCTGTAGTTGCTTCTTTAACTCCTTTAACTCTGCAGGTGCCATCTTGTATGGTGCCTTGGAAATAGGTAAACTCCCTGGTTGCAACTCTACGGTGAAGTCCACCTCTCGGTGCGGTGCTAAACCTGGAAGCTCCTCCTGGATTACATTCACAAATTCTCTAACCACCGGTACCATATCCACTGTCTTACCTGCCTCAACTAGACTGACAGATGCCAGATAGGCTACACACCCTGCATTAATCAATTTCCTAGCCTTAAGGGCAGAAATGATAAACTTAGGGGTGTAAAACGACATACCTTGAAATTCGAACTCATCCCCTCCTGGATGGCTGAACTTCACTTTCTTCCTTCAGCAATCCACAACTGCCCCATGTGCCTCTAACCAATCCATGCCAAGTATCATGTCATATTCTTTCAACTGTAATGCATATAATATGGCCGGTAATTGATTACCTTGTACCAAAAGGGGAACTTCATCTAAATAGCATGTGGTAAGCATGAAATCCCTAGATGGTACCTCCACCACAAGCTCACACTACCTCTCCTCAAATGGATGCACCATATTGTCAAGGAAATCTTCAGAAATGAAGGAATGAGATGCACCCGGATTTATTAGTGTTCTAGCTGAAAATTCAAAAAGCAGAACAATACCTTCAATCAGATTTGAAGCCTCCGCTTGAGCCCTTGTACATCACACGACCTCGGCCTCCTCCCCTTTGGTAAGGTGTACCTCTACCCCACTCTACTGGAGGTTGCTGCTGCTGTTGATGTTGCTGTTGTGGTGCCCCTCCTCTCCTTGGATGCGGGCAATTCCTTGCGAAAATGCCCCAGCTTATTGCAATTATAACACCGACTTTCTGCAAGTGACCTCGTTGTACTTTGCTGGGATTCCTCCACTTCCAGCTTGTAGCATCGCCCTTGCTGAAATCCTTGCTGTTTGCCACCTCCTCGACCTTTGAATACCTTCTTTATCTTGTTGCTCCATTTGCTGAAACCTGTTGAAGAAGATCTTCCCGAAGGTGCCTTGCCCTTACTAACACCTGCCGATTGTTGTGGAAGCCGAAAACTGCCGCCACCCGAACTTGACCTGCTAGATTGCCGGGCTTGCACGGTCCTCTCAAGGATTGCTGCTCTTTGGGCTACCTCTTCCACTGAACCACACATCAAAGGTATGACTACATCTTGCAACTCCGGCCTCAAACCCCAGATGAAGTATTCAACCATCATCGCATTGTTGGTCACCACATACGGCGCATATCGACTCAAAGCTATGAACCGCATTTGATATTCCAACACAGACAAGTTTCCTTGCTGAAGTGTTCTGAATTGCTCTCTCTTTTCTTGCTGAACTTGCACGAGAAAGAAAGTGTTGTTGAAGACTTCCAAGAACTCGGTCCAAGTGATAGTGTCTTCCGCTCTGCCCAAGAATACCGTCTGCATCTTAAGCCTCCACCATTCTTGTGCAAATGCTCTTAACTAATATGTAGCCAATATCACCCTATCTGCTGGAGGACACCTCATTGTAGTAAATACCCGCTCTATCTCATATATCCAATGCTCCGCCGTGTCGGTATTCGAACCCCCTCAATACGAAGGTGGCTGCAAACGCAGAAACCTCTCTACTAGCAGTGTAGACTCCTCCACTGTGGCTGGTCTCACTGGTACCACAGGAGGTAGTAAAGGTACTACAGGAGGTACCTCTACTCCGTAAGGTGGTACTAGTGGTGCTGGTACTACCTCCCCTGTCATGGGCGCAGCTGGCTGAACGGACGGATGGTGATCCAACTGAGTCCGAATCTGTGTAATGCTGTCCCACAACCTTTCTATCATTTGCTGCGTAGTCTCCCCTGGCTGATCACCATCACCTCCACCTCCCCAATCCCTTCGGTTAGCCAATTATAGCCCTGCACACACAAAATTCCATACACACATACATGTATATCATTACAAAAACAAGGCCAACTACCAGCAGAAGACCATAATAAGGAACACGCTATGTACATTCCCACTCCTTCATATTTACATGGACCTTGCTCTGATACCAACTGTGACGGTCCACGTCATTTAGACCTGTTAACCTAATAATGTGTCCGACACGACACCGCCTCCCGCGATCGGGCCGAAGCCTCACAAGGGATATTAACTACTCGTGTTCGTGAAAATATAAAAGAACGTGCTGAACACATAAAAGTTTTCATTGCTCACTTATATTCACATGAAATGTACATACTCAGTTCCATATTTAGTCATAATAAAGTACAACAGCCCGGGACAACCCCAGGGCTCCATAAGTAAGTACATTACTCTGCTAGTGGTGAAGGCCCAACTCCACTACGACGCTGACCCGAACTAGTTGAGGGACGCGAGTTCTCCTGCTCTCCTTCACCTGGAAGAAGAAGGGGTGAGCCTCACAAGTCATTGGCTCAGTAGGGTAACTCCCCCAAAGCCGTAAAATACAATTTATATCAAAGCTGTAAAGCATTTAAAGAAGGTAAACACCTATACATGATGCTACAGCTGAAAGTAAATAAACAACAAACCACGCACGAGTGCACAAGCCACAGAAGGGTACGCCACACACGAGTCACGAGTACTGGTTCGCGACACCAGCCACAGACCCGGACAAAGGACACAAGTACACCTCTCAGCCTCGCAGCCAAGGACGAAAGGTCCAGCTGCCGCTCCAGTTCAACAGGTCAAGAAACGTGGAGACAACCAACCACCACACCTGCAGACAACACTGCCTCAGGCCCAAGCCTGACACCTTTAGGGGCTCCGGCCGAGAACCCTTAAGTGAGGCACTGGAAACCGGATTAGCTAGGGGCCAGTACGTCTATCGGTGTCTGTCCCCCAACCAAGAGCGTGCTACAAACGGCCGCACACCCACAAACACGAGCCGTTGTCCCTTGCCGTCTTTCTCTCAGCCGGACGTACAACTCCACACAGGAATAAGGGTGTCCAGGAAGATGACACAAACCCTGATGGTACTCCCGTACCAGGACAAGCCCTGAGCACCCAGTGCTAGGGTAACCGACTGAAGAGGCAACCACGGAAGGTGTGACACCCAACTTGCTATGCACACAAATCCAAGCAAAACACCTCGTTAACAATCAACACATGAGTCGCGATGACCCACACAGACCCTACATTGCCTTGGGAACATTGTCCAAGTAACGTGGGTCGGAAACCGGACAAACTGGCCAAGAACTCCCAGAGCTCGGGTGGCCACTTTATGAACTGTGTCCAACACAGTGGACATTTTTATGAAGTATAAACACGTCGGACTTACATGCCGCCTTTCCATTTGAGTCGCGTCGGCCACAAGCGCTGCGTTCACAAGAACGCGTCCCCTGTTCTGGACGCCTTTCAGAACTCAGTAGCATACCCAGAAATCCTTTCGGAAATCACACACCAACTACCCCATACATATGTAAAGCAGGGTTAAAAGTTGTAAACGTGCTCCTACATATGTTCACTATCATGCCCATGCATTCTTCCCATCGAAATCCACCACACACATCGGAGGACACAACAGACACAAAGGTAGAATTCCCCTACCGAAGCAAGAAACGCAACTCCGATGAAAACCTCGCATCCTCCGCGCTCCGAAGCTCATCCTCGCGCCAGAAGTACGCCGAACAGACTCCAAACGAGCGAATTCACCTCAGAATCGCCTCCAAACCCTCACAACAATCCCCCTTCAGCTGAGCAGTGCGAATGCTCTGCTCGTCCAAGGGTGGAAGGCCATTCTCAACATAAACCGAATCGCGTCGGGTCGTCCCGCCGCGTTTAATAATGTGTCCGACCCATCTGACGCATTTAAAAGACGATACCCCTGCATGCGCCACGCGGTGCGCATGCAGCGCCGCTTACGTGAAGGCGGTATGGAATCGAGTCGACAACGCGGGACGCGACACCATTACAAAATGCGTCAGCCCTGGCGGACGCGTTCACGGATGAGAGTCGCGTCCTCTGTTTTGGACGCGTTCTCAATGAACCCGCCAGAGGCTGTTTTGGGCTGGGATGCCCAAGCCCCTCAGCCTCCTTCCTGAGCCAAAAAACCTGTAAAAATCACACGGACTTCCGAAAACACACAATGAGCCATACACTGGCCCCCAAACCCAGTAAACCCCGATCCGGACGTACCAGATATTACACGATCGATTTTCTTCAGCCTCTAGCTTACGTGGTAAATTGAGATATATATTGGACTTGAGGTAGGTTTCTGATGGGACTTTGATCCTCGGTCGATGCGAATTGGCACCAAAAAATTTCGAGAAAGATTTAGTACACTTTTGTATTATACTTTAAGTACAATATGACTAGACAATAATCTATGTGGTATCTAACAATTAGGTTGCCACTTTATCACTCCTCATGTGAAAGATGCCACATAGATTATTGCCTAATCATATTACACTTAAAGTGCAATATAAAAATATACTAAATCTTTCTCAAAAGTTTCAGATCAAGAGGGTCTGCAGGTCGATGCACCACATAATCTTCTGAAGCAAAATAAAAACTTTGCCTCGTATTCTATGGACGATTGAACCATTTCCAGTGCAAGAACTGAGGCAATTGTCGTGGTCTTAAAATGGGCCACAAGGGCGTTTTCCCAAAGTCTTGACGCAGCCAGAGATGGGCTTATGGAATGGTTCGATATCAAATAATGGATGGGCCCAATATCGAATGTACAGCATTCAGAGTAATCCTTGTTCTTAGTGTAGATTGTATACATCTGGTGTTGCAAACACCTATTGTTTTGCTAAGCTTTCCTTTTTCACCACACATCAGCCTCACGTGGATCAACAACTTGAAGGTCTGTAATCTTGCTACAAACCCTACGATTTCAACAAACATTACTGATGCGTTAATGCCTTAAAATTTCTAGTATATAATTAATCTTGTCGCATTAATCTGACGCACGTGGAGTTTTTTGCAAACAAGTTTTACACAAGTAACGAAGCTACGCAATAGATCCTCCGATTATCTTTTTTTATTAGTCTAAAGTTTCCGGATTGAATCAAAGTTTGATATTTCACAAGAAAGAATTATGTGACACAAGTAAACTTTATAAATAGCTATCCATTGTTAGAAAGAGAAACACTTAGGTTATGTTTAATATTTGGATAGACTCGAAGATATTCTCACTCTATTTTCAATCTATCTAAATACCAAACATAACATTAATGTTCGACTGATAATTACTCAGTCGAGCTCCTGTTCTCACAAAGTGGGTGTGGGAAAAAAGTAAGAGGTCCCGAGTTCAATTTCTGTGGGGGGTTTACCTGATTTACATGCAATTCTCGAGGTGTGTAGATCAAGAGTTTTTTCCGATCAAATGGGATAAGGGTAATACGGATACACGGAAAGTAAGAGCTGCCAAATTCTGACTTTGGAGTTCACGAACACCAATCTCTGAGTCCACAAAACCACATGGGGTGAGATTTCCTCGTTACCAAAAAAAAAAGTGGGTGTGGGTGTGTCAGCGGTCCCCCTCTTGTAAATGGTGGTAATGTTCTGTCGTGCATTAAATATTTTTCTGTTAGAAAATAGGAACGTAATATGATATATTAAAGGATGTGTATATGATCTATGGCATATTAAAGGTTGTATACAAACTTTTGTATTATATGTTACCTTTTTTCATCAAGTAAATTTTATTAAGAATGAAAAAATAAAACTGAGAGCTAAAGTTACATACAGGACAGTGGGGCATATGCTAGAAGAAGGATAATACCCTTCGGATAATGTCAAGACCAGCCCAAACAAAATTAAAATCTAGATTATATATGGCAAATACAAATAATATAACCTAATTAAGCCAGTGAGAATAGATCTAATATTTACAAAGATGAACTATCTCAAGAAAAGGTTCGATGAAGTAGGGATCATGGATGAAGACCCGGACGATGGGGGCAACAATCTTCTACTTCATCTTCTTCATCTTAATCGTACTCCTCTGATAGATAACCTTCAACCCAAGTCTTGTATGTTGTAAATCGGAGATTTTTTATTTTGAGTCTCTAGAGGGGTAACATTAAGATCAACAATATTGATGCCAATTATTAGACTATTTAACATTTGACTCCATGAATTTTGTAGAAAAGATGTTGAAGTCTAATCCAAAATCGGGCAATCAATAACAGTAGCGCGAGGAGGATTGCAGAGCGAGCCCCATAGCATGGGGAAGTAAATTCTAGGGTTTTTTAAATACATAATCATATTTAATTATTTAATTATTTAAATAAAAAAATATTTCCCAAAATAGTCACCAAGTTGCCACGTAGGCAACTTGGTGACCGGCCGGAAACCGGTGTGCCTCCAAAGCCGGCGTTGCCAACGCCGACACTGAAGTCGGCATTGCCAATGCCGACTTCAGTGTCGGTATTGAGAATGCCGACTTCAGTGTCGGCATTCTCAATGCCGACACCGCCTTTAAACCCCCCCCCCCCCCAACCCTGAAACCCTCACACTGCTCGCAAACCCACCCGAAGCCCCCCTGCTCGCCGCCGGCCTCACCTGCCCACCCCCCAGCCCGCGCCGCCTTCCCTCTCCTTCACCCCCCCCCCCCCCCCCAGCTGCGCCGCCCTCCCTCCTCCTCCTCCTCCTCCTCCTCCTCCCCACGGTCTCCTCCTCCCTCCTCCTCTCACATCCCCCTCCCCCCCCCCCCCCAGCCCGCGCCGCCCTCACTCTCCATCACCCCCCTCCTCCTCCTCCTCCTCCTCCTACTCCTCCTCCTCCTCCTCCCTTCCCCCCACCACTCAGCCATCCGGCCGGAAGAACACCAACATGTATTTTTTTAATAATTTAATATTTATATTATAATATGTGATGTTAATTGTATAAATATTAGATATATATGAAATTAATGTTTAAATTATTAATGTTTGACACAAATGTGATTTGTTTAATAATTCATATTTGAAAAATGTGATTTGTTTAAATAAATTTGTTTGACAAATGTGATTTATTTAATGATTGTTGTTTGACAAATAAAATGTGTTTAAATTATTATTATTTGACAAATGTGATTTGTTTGGATATTATGATTTGATTTATGTAATTTCTTTATCTTATAAATGACAGATATGACTAGTTCCAACATTTCCTTAATGTGTTATTATGATGGTGTTTTACATATTGAGGATCATAAACCTCAATATGAAGGAGGTATTGTACGCATTTTGCGTGTAAAGAAAGACACACGTTTTACTGAGCTGATGAGAAAGTTATATATCTTGACGAAATATGACGAAAGACATGTTAAGATTGGTATAACATGCAAGTGGCCTACTTCTATGGGTGAATATATTGCAGTGAGAGTTGAAGATGATGAAACTGTTAAAAGTATGCTTGATTTGTATCCTTCTCATGTATCTAGTGTACAATTATATTTGGAGAAGGAAGATATAGATAATATATCTATTCAAGGCAACGATGAAGTGCAAACACATGGTCATATTGATGACAACTTGCATACTCAACACTATGAGTATCAACAACCAACTGGACACTTCACACGTATGCTGAATGATGATGTTGATTCTACTGGATTTTATTCTGCTAATGAGAGAGATGTTCGGTATGAATCATATGACTACACATTACCTACAGATTATAACCCATGGTGAGTTGTCTCCCATAATTGTACGAAATATATATTAGTGTGAGAAAATTTTGTTAACTTTTATAATTTTTATTTGGAGGTCTATTGGCTATGGAGGTGGATCCTCACAGTATCCTTTCATGCCAATCACTGATCCTTCACATACTTTTGCTAGTGCGAGCTCATCAGGGTAAGTGATTTCATCATCTTCAAAAATTATTTTGATGTATTCATATAACATACCATAAATCTTATGTCATATTTGATTAATATGTAGGCACCATGTAACAGAAGAACATGTGATTGGGGAGGATGAAGGAGATGAAATAGATTCACAAGATGATATAGATGACAATGAGAATATGGAAGAAGAGATGATGAACCACTATTTGATATTGCCAGGGTTAATATACAGAAATTGAATATGAGCAAGACCCTCCAGATGTATTCACTTCTGATCACTGGATAGGTGAAGCCACAATGAATAATTCTCATGAAGGCATTGATGTACCTTGTACTTTTGAGGGTGAAGAGCCTCAAGTTGGACAAATTTTTACAAACAAGAAGAATTTGATATATGCATTGCAACATATTCAGTTAAACATAGTGTCCAATATAAGGTGACATGAAGTCACACGAAGATGTTTACAGCTCAATGCATTCATGATACATGTGCATGGAGGGTTCATGCATCAGTTGTCAAGGGATTTGAATATTTCAAAGTAACAAAATATGCTGGACCTCATACATGTGTGAATCCAATATTGCAAAGTTCCAATCGTCAATGCACATCTCGTTTTGTTCAAAGGTTGATTTTGTCAGCTGTGAAGACAAAGTTAACAATTACTCCAGAAGAGATTGTGAGAAGAATACTAGATGAATATCATGTTGAAATTTCTTACAAGATGGATTGCAAAATGTTTGGCTATGAAACAAATATTCGGCAGTTGGGAAACATCATATGCTACTCTACCTAGGTATCTAGAGGCCCTTCAAATGACAAATCCGGGGACAGTTGTGCAGTTCACCTATGCAGAACAATCTGTCTTTCGATTTCAGAGAGTTTTTTGGTCTTTTGCACCTTCGATACAGGGGTTTCCACATTGTAGGCCATTGATAAGTGTTGATGGAACACACCTGTATGGAAAATATCCTGGTGTTTTGATGATTGCTACTGGTGTAGATGCAGATGATGGTTTATTCCCCCTTGTATTCGCTATGATAAGTGTTGATGGAACACACCTGTATGGAAAATATCCTGGTGTTTTGATGATTGCTACTGGTGTAGATGCAGATGATGGTTTATTCCCCTTGTATTCGCTATTGTGGAATCGGAAAATGGCGATTCTTGGGCATGGTTTTTGGCGTGCATCAGAGAAAAAGTTACAAATAGAGTTGGTCTTGCAATCTTTTCTGATCGACATAGAGGTTTGGAGCATGCTGTATCTGAGATATTTCCACCTCCTATTGGTTTCCATCGTTGCTGTTTACGACATCTTGCTGATAATTTTCAAAAAACATTTCATGATAAGACATTGACAGGTTTGTTATGGTCTGTAGCAACTAGAACATGTATCTTTGAATTTCAACATCTCATACAGAAAATAGAAGAAATGAATCCTCAAGTAAAGAAATGGTTGGAAGATGTCGGTTATGAACGGTGGACAAAGGTATATGATGGTGGTAAGCGGTTTGGTATGATGACAACAAATATTTCAGAAAGTTTTAATAGTGTGTTGAAAGGTGCGCGAGGTTTGCCTATCCAAGCTTTAGTGCAAAAAACATTCTACAGGTTAAACAAATTTTTTGTTAAACGACGTGAGGATGGTTTGAATTGGGAATCATCATATGCTCCTACTGTAGAAGTTCAACTTCGTGTTACTGAGCGAGAGGCTAGAAGATGTCAGGTGATCAGATTTTCTAGGCATGAGTTTCAAGTCACTAATTCGCACGGACATCAGTACACTGTTAACTTGGGACCGCAATGTGGTTGCTCCTGCAATGTTTACTGCATGACAGGTCTTCCTTGTGTCCACATAGTGGCATCTTGTAGATCATATTCAACCAATATTTCACACTTAAACTTTTGTGCTGCATTTTATTCTGTGGAGGCCTATCGACAGACATATGGCTTTGCTTTTCATCCTGTCTTGGATAGTCGACATTGGCCTCCGCATAGAGGTGCTACATTGCAACCTTCATTTGGTCGCAGGCAAAGTGGTCGTCCACGTAGCAGACATCTTCATATGCATATGGATACGACTAAAGAAGGGTCATCTCATAATCATTGTAGTCATTGTGGCCAACCAGGACATTATAGAAGTACATGTCCAGGGGCACAACCCCCTCATCACAATTAGTAAGTATTTTTTATGTTCCTTGCATATATATGTCTCCTTACATCTTATGCTCATCTCATGTATATCATGTCTTGTTTACACATGTTGGTTATATACTTATCATTCTTTTTATATGCATGCTTTGCAGAGATGGAGCAGTTACCAGGTCCTGTAGATACTTCTGTATTATATGCACAGAGTTCTCATAGATCACAGTTGGTTCACACTGGCCAGGTATTGTTATTGTTTTGATATTGTTGTTGTTACTTGTGCATAAATTTAATGTTAATATATTCAAGTTTTTTTACCAGGAAACAGATGTTCTAAAATGTTGGGAGCACCACAGGACATTAGGTGCATGGACAGTTGACCCACGCATTGTAGAATATGTACATAGATCTGGTTTATTTCATTTGACTCAGGTTCAGTGGATTAGGTTAGATTGGGCATTGATCACTGCCCTTGTTGAGAGATGGAGGAGTGAGACACAGACATTCCACCTTAGACATGGAGAGATGAGTATCACATTACAGGATGTTGCTATTTTGATGGGATTACCAATTGATGGTGATGCTGTTGTAGGAGACACTACTTTAGATTGGACAGATGCTTGCATGGCCCTTTTAGGTGATATTCCGGATACGATGAAACGAGGTTCAGTAAAATTATCTTGGTTGCGAGAGACATTTGCAGTTATTGCAGAGGATGCATCGGCAGAGGTTGTTAGACGACATGCACGGGCATACTTGTTACATCTTTTGGGATGCACTATTTTCAATGATAAGTTAGGAAATTCAGTGCCACTTATGTATCTACCCCTTCTAGGGGACTTAGATCGGGTTAGTAGATACTCGTGGGGTGGTGCGACACTTGCTTATCTATATCGGCAGTTATCTATTGCATGCAAGTCGGGTGCCAAGGCCATTTGTGGTTCATTGACTCTTCTTCAGGTAATTTGTCATTTACTGCATATTTATTTTGTCTCTAGCATGTGGTTGCATATTCTAAGTAATTGATTTTTTTTGCAGTTGTGGTATTGGGAGCGACTTCATGTGGGACGTCCTGACATTCCGATGCATCTTTGACACAAGACATGCCTTTGGGACACAGGTACATTTAAAATTTTGTGTGACTATTTATTTATATGAATGTTACTAAGTCACAAATAAATTGTAGGTGGAATGTTCGAAAGCAGAGATAAATAATCCTCATCATGTTTTGAGATTGTACAGATCAGAGTTTGATCATCAGAGGACTACCAGGTAAACATAATGAAACCTATTATATTGTACACAGAGGATACGATACTTACACTTACTAATTGTATTTTCAATACAGATTAGGTGGGAGCCATACACTGCTGATATATTGGAGATGTTACCAGCTATTTCTAGGCAGGCATCTCATCTTTGGTTGTCTCGAGTTCCTCTCCTTTGTTTTTCTATTGTTGAGATGCATGTTCCAGATAGAGTACTTAGACAGTTTGGTAGAGTACAACATATTCCTGGTCATGTTGATGCATTAGATCGTGTCACCCGAAAGGGACGTGCTGATTGAGCTAGATATTTTGCACATTTTGTACAGATGTGGCATCATCGGGCAGATTACATTATACCACCGGATGAGGAGACTGTTGGTATTGGTAGAGGGGAGTATATGGCTTGGTATTGGTCTATCACTAGGCGGTACATTGCTCGGCCAGGTTTCAGTTATGATATGCGTTATGAGCCGCGAGATCACATAGAGAGGAGTCTGGTAGACGGTATGAAGCATTTACATATGATGGCTAGTGTTGGCCTTCAGGATGATATATCGGATAGTGCACAGTCTACATTTATATCCATGCAGATGTATATTGATAGTGTGTTATCTCAGGTTCAGTGGACAGATTCATCTACATCACATGCAGGACCTTCAGAGCCATATGCAGACACACCACAGGAGCCAGATGATGCAGGACCATCTCACTATTCTCCAGATGTTATGACAGTTTCACAGTATGGTCTATATGATGTAGGAGCTTCACAGATACTGACAGATGAGGGCATGACAGATACACAGCCACCACAGTCTACGGTATGTACATATCGTCGTCAGCGACGTCACAGAGGTTCGAGTAGCACACTAGCACAGCAGAGTCAGTCTGACCTACTTGGAGAGACATTAGGCAGTATATCAGAAGACATGGATTCTGAGACAGAGCGGGCAGAGTCATGTGATGCTATCTTAGTGCATGAGACACAGCCACAGTCGGAGACAGAGATTGATGCATAGGAGCAGTGTCACAGCCGTGGTCGTGGTCGTGGTCGAGGTCGAGCATCTAGAAAGGGAAAGAAGAGATGGTTTCCACAGTTTTTTTGAGATGATTTATGTACTTGATGTTTTTTAGTTGTGTTCTCGTGTACATATGTAACTTTGATGTATTTGTGATTTTGACATGATATATATGTGACTTAGACATGATGTATGTGTGACTTAGACATTTACAAATATTTTGACATGT
This sequence comes from Colocasia esculenta, assembly GCA_014218235.1. NCBI lineage: Eukaryota > Viridiplantae > Streptophyta > Magnoliopsida > Alismatales > Araceae > Colocasia > Colocasia esculenta. The sequence continues at coordinate 508,563 of JACBKR010001043.1, forward strand.
TATTTGTGATTATCCTTGACATATATTGAAATGCTATCATACAGGAACATGTACAAATAATGAAAATATAAGTGGAACAGGAGAGGTGCTGTCCATTTTTTTTAAAAATAAATAGATGTATGTTTACAACCATATAGTTTGTTATGAATAATTATTTTACCATCATTTTAAAAGATTCAAATTCTAATCTAAAATTTAAAAATTGAGTTAAATTTTTTTTGTATATGTTCTTCAAAACATTTCATTATCTACATTTCCTATCTTTTGTTCAAAAATTAAGTCAAAAATATATGTATGTGTTTTACCGAGACACAGGCAAAACACATGACTGTCTCGGTCACCTCACCGAGACACAGGCATATTGCCTGTGTCTCGGTGAAGTTTCACCGAGACACAGGCAATATGCATGGTCTCGGTGAAACACAGGCCGCGCCCTGTGTTTTCACAGGCGCGGCCTGATGGATTTTTTTTTTTTTTTTTTAAAGCTTGGAGTCGGCATTGGCAATGCCGGCTCTCTCCAAACACGGCATTGCCGTCCCCAGCCCGGTCACCAAGTTGCCTACGTGGCAACTTGGTGACTATTTTGGGAAATATTTTTTTTGATTATTTAAATAATTAAATATGATTATTTATTTAAAAAACCCTAAATTCTAATCCATCTTTTTGACTCGACGAAAGATATACTTCCGTTGACTTGATGAAGAACTAATTGTACATCGTGAATGGCGAATGCGAAGGACCCAAAGTGTGGTCCTTCCGGCTGATAGCAACATTAATAGAGTATGGGGAAGAAGATCTTTCTGCAATTAGCATTTTGAGAGACTCCTAGAGGACTCTTGCCTGAGCCACAGTAATAGCAGATGATGGCAAACATTTACAAGGGCCAGCCACCAGATTGACTGTAGGAGAAGGCAGGACATCTATAACCTGAAAATCAAAGCAAGATCATAGAAACATCATCATTAGCTAGCCTTCTTCAGATCATTACACATAGCATGAATCTCATGAGCATCATGATCAGTCGTTGTTGATTGCAAAACATCAACCAAAGATGCAGCATTTGGGTTAATATTCAAAGCATTCTGGGCGAGAGTTTTAGGCACTGACTCCACTTGTGCCAAAGGGCCACGTACAATATATTGCAACAATAAAGATACAACATAACATATAAGGATGCATGAGATAGGCGATATATCGTATCAAGACCTTATATGAACCATATAAATTTATTTCATAAAATGCAAATTGTTTATGCCTAGGAAAATTTAGAAGGAAGATTCGATAGTTTCAATATTGTAGTCCGTTAAAAAGAGGTTTTCTATCACAAATATTGCTTCACTGGCCAGCACAGAACAGACATGATGGAGAGCGCACCGATTAAGTTCGGGAGATGAAGCGGAACTTTGGCTCATTGTGATGCCTAGATGATGAATTCTCCTAATGATCGATTTATACTGCTAAGTAGCATTTTGCTAACGGGTTAGATTGGAAACATAAATGGTATTTTCCGTATTTATTTCTTTTGAAAAAAATCAGAAACAGAAACACAAAGAGGAAGAAAAATGGAAGTATCAGCTACAATCTGATAGTAGGTGGTGGATGGCGTTAATTAGGAGTAATTATAAATGGGATAGACTTGATGATGATAGTTGCAATAGTAGAGGCAAGTGAGCTAGGTCGCATTTACAGATTGAGGAGGAGCCAAGAAATTTAGTCCATGGTGTCTTATTATTAAAATAAAAACTTAAAAAAATATCTTATAAATAAATTAAATATATATATGATGAGAAAGGTAACGAAGAATTAATAGATGCGCGCGGTAATAACTGCTTTTTACGCATTAAAATTGTGGGAAACGGATTAGAAAATCTGAGAAGTGGATGCCAGTCCTACTATATATTGCCAGTGATGGATCAGAAGTTGCAGCGGGAGGCCCAGTTCATCTGGGACGTATCCGTTAAGAGATTTCGTGCGAGTGGCCGTAGGAGCTGCTATGGCAATTCAATCATTTAATATTATTTTTCCTTTTTGAAGGGTATCAGTCAAGCAAAGGTTAATCCACACGTACCGAGCATGTCACTTATGAGATCGATGATCCAACTTTAAGGGTACTCAAAGACTAGGAGAAGGCATGCACCAATATGGTCCATGTCTTCTTGTTATTATATATATAGCCTTAAGTACTCCGGCCCCCATTTATGTATGTATATTGTTGAATGGACAAAATTATATGACTAATGGCGATAGATATAGGATGAAGATATATATGATGAATATATTTACCACAGACAATAAATTTCCTGATAATTGAGGCTTAGACATCTACAGTCATTAGTCAAACGTAGGCCATGCTAATTCATGATCCTCGGGATTTGATGCATGATGGTAATAACTAGTACTATGAGAAATGTTTAAGGCGAGATAGCTGTAATTAGATTTCATCACTTACATGATGCCGCGCGTGCTTAATTAATAGATGAATGCATATCATGTTTATAAGCATCAAGTTAATTATATCATCTCATTAATCTTACATATGTTAATGCACATATCGTATTTAATATGATCGATCTATTTAATTTGGACTCTCAATTCCTCTAGTCCTGGTCACTATCGATCGTTTAGTTATAGTACTGAATGGCCAATGATTAATTACAAAGTTTCGATGAGCATATATAACTCGCCTTCTACTTTTAATTTGTAGAATAAGGATCAGTACGAAGTTCTTTCGTGGGCATGCCCTTCAATTCCCGGCTTGTCTTGCCTTCCTTTCTTCAGGTATGTTCTAGTACGTGGACTAGTCTTCTAATCAAGAACTGCGGTATATATATTTTGTACCACCCGACCTTATTCTTGCTATCTTCTATTGTCAGTACATTCTGGAAAATGCAAATTCATGCGATGATGCATATCTTAACTAAGAGTAATATTTTCTCTAAATCGTAGTCTGTAAATTTGTTGCAAACTATATGCCAAAGCAGATGATTTGGGATCAGGGTTTGGAACATGACAATCTGGGATTTGTATATATGGATGTATAGATCATGTTCAGGGTTGGATGATTTGGTATCGATCGCCAAACATTTGGTCTATATATAGTTTCCCGCATGCATGAGCCAAAAGGTGAAGAGATTTGCTGAACATATATATATAGCTCCACCACACGAGTATATATATATATATATAACATTTGAAATTAATCAGGCTAGGTAAGGGAGTACTCTACTCGCTAGATTCAATAAGCTTCCTTTTTGTTTCAGTCTATTCACTGGGATGGTGGTATCAGTCCACTAGAGCTAGTGCTAATAACTTTTCTTGGAGATTAGTATCGCGATTTTTCTAAGGTCACTTGAGCTACTTTTGTTTCAGTCACTTGCAGCCAACAAAATCTTGAGAACAAAGAATGTAGATAACGTTGCACCAAATGAGCCTGTGGCTTGGTCATGGGCCTCTGTATCTTGATCAAAGTTCAAATTTGATTTTCTAAATTAAGATATATGGTCGATCGTCGTTTGAGAGGAGATATTTAACTTACATATTTTATGTCCGAACGCTCTCCGCAATTAATGACAGAACGTATAGAAAAATTGTTTCCCCCGTGAGATCTCGTCCCACAAGAGCCACTTGAGATATAATTGTCGTTATTGTGTAGAAAATGTAACTCATATTTAAAGAGTAATACTAGATATTATTCAAAAACTTTAAATACACTTTACAAGGAAAATTAAAGAACAGGTACATATAGTACTTAATTTATGTAAGCGCTTTAAGTCACTGGTCCACATAAGCTGATAAAACTAATGTTGGACATAAAATGCTGCATCAAATTAGTGTTTCTCGAACTCTTTAAAATTATTCTAACAAATTAAGATTCAATTTCAACAAGTAACATCCCCATACACGAAGATACATGTACAAAAGAACTGGTCACTTGCTGCACAACATGATGTGTAGCAAGTATCAGTCACCTCATGTTGGGTTGAGCTCTGTGTCTCAAAATTCAAAAATATAAGGGCACCAGATCCAGCGAGTACACAAACATATATGATTGCTCGCTGTCCTAATATAATAGTTTAGATGATACGAATCTTAGAGTGATCTAATACATATACCTGTGGAACAATTAAATAAGACGTGGTAGGGGAGCTAGAATCCAACTTTGAGCAGTGAATGTATGATGCCTCCCAAACCCCCACCAACGTCCTTTACTCCAATATTTATAACACTACGGTTGTCTTGGTAGAAGTGATGTCGAGGAATCAACCAAGACAAGTCCAGTCGGTGCCACTAATGAGGCGATCACCACGGTTTTAACTTATGGTTAATTTGTAAAAGGGATTAGATCTGTTTAATTAATCAGTTTATTACCGGATTTTGAAGTTTTACTTCATCAAATGTCATTGTCAAAAAAAAAAAGAAAAGAAACTACATCAAATTAATGTCGACAAAACAATCATACGTTGTTTTTAAAGCTAACCTATCCTGAGGATGTGATATTTGACCAATCAAATCGATCTCAAGGTCACTTTATTGATCGGCTGATACCCCCCATCTCTTGTGAAGATTAATTGTTCTTCTATCTACGAAAATTAAAAAAATTTGAGAGAATTTATCCATCTCTACATATATATCAGTTCAATTCTAATAAGTACATTATTCCAAAATTAATTAGCTATATCGATTTTGTGTGTGTGTGGGGGGGGGGGGAGCGGTTGGTGTTGGAAATTAACCTAGCTAGCCTATTATATGTCTTTAAAAATTCCTGTTAAACCTGCTCCTGATCCAGAGATTTGAACCTCTGACTTCATCTTGAAGTATATATATGGAGGAGTAACTACGTACTAGACCACTACTCTTTATAAGTATACTGTACTGTTCCCATATCTTGGTGGAGCATTTCAAGTGTTAGAGTACGCATCCGCAGTGGCGTTACTACGTACCCTGATGGTAACAAGTTTATCAAACTACTCTTTTGGAGTCAAGTAACCATGCACATTAATATTGTTCTTTTACCCAAATCTGATAGGGCATTCTCCATCAGGAGAATTAACGTTGTGGAGATTAAACTTAATTTTAAATCTCACTTTTAAATTTGTAGTTGAGCCACCTTTTGAGTATACATTAGTATGTACGTACGCTTGGCTACTGCAATACTAAATTTCAGTGCATAATTCCGAGATTGCATAAGGAGTCACACTTCATAAGACACAGAAACAGTAAGGGAATACTTGACATCACCTTGAAACCCCATCATGACGCGTCAAGAAGTAACTTTTCGAACTCTCCACGACTATGGAAGAAAAGAGATCTATGGATCATTAGGGTTTGAGGTACGTACTCCGACTTGGCCTTAGTTCTTGCTTAATATGATATATACATGCAAGTAGAAGTTACTACGTTAGGAACAAAGAAGCAGCAGCCAAGTTTACATGAGCAAGAGAATAGAACTTGAGTGTTGTAAGATAGAGGCGCCAAAAAAAAAAGGGAATATTAGAAGACCCACAAGGAGGGGATATGAGAGACGAGCCGACGGCTAAAGAAGCCACGCTCACGAGCCAGCCGGCGCAAGGCTCAGGTGCAAGTCGAGGCCAAACACCTCGTCCCCGCCGTGGCGCCGACCACTTCCGCCGACTACCCTGCCGCCGCCGCCGCCGCCGCCGCCGTCCATCCCCTCGATGCCAAACCCACCTCCCGACTGGAACGCAGCGGAGTCGTAGAGCGGTGGGGGGCCGCCGAGGGTTCGGGCCGAGGAAGACGCTATCAACATTAATGGCGGGCCATCTCCTTCGGGCCCGCCGCAGCAGGAGTACGGTGCCGGGGGTGCCATCCTGGCGGGGATGGCAGAGGCGGACAACAAGTGGTGGCTGTGGGTCGACCGCGAGGCAGCAGCACGAGGATAGTAGAGCCAGCCACCGCGGGAGTGAGACTGTGACGTGGCCGCTTGGGAAAGTATGACGTGCGCCGTGGCGGCGGCGGGGGTGGACGCCGGGCGAAGGTGTGAAGAGTGGGCGAAGGCGGAGAGGACAACGGGGGAGTCGCGGGGAAACATGGAGCCGGGGACGGCGGCGGCCCGGACCTGCAGCTGGGCGCGCTTCAGCTGCTGCCGCTCCTTCTTGTGGGCGTTCTGGTGGCCACCGAGGGCCTGTGAATTTGCGAATTCCCGGCAGCAGTACTGGCACTCGAACTTCCTGGCCTCACCGCTGGTGGCGAAGAGGGCGGTGGTGTCCGCCCGAACGGTCGTTTCGCCGGAGGGCGTGGTGACAGCGTCCGCCTCCTCGTCCTCCAGGACGTGGAAGCCGAACAGCCTTAACCCCGGTGGTGGGTTGGCTATGGGCTTCGCCGGGCACTCGATCCCACCCATGAGAGAGAGAGAGAGAGAGAGAGAGAGAGAGAGTTGAGGACTGCGGTAAATATGCGGGATGTGTGTGAGTTGATATATATGCAAGTGTGTAAGGACCGACTTGTTGAGTTGGGGGAGAAAATGGGGGTAGAGTAGAGATAGCGTAGGGACTAGAGAGAGAAAATAACAAATGCATAGAGTAGATGGAGAGAGAACAAAGAGAGGGGGAGAGTAAGAGAGTGTAACAACTCTAAAAATTTAATATTTGTTAAATAAATTAAATTAAAAAAATATGAATAATTAAAACTCAATAAGTAAAAAATAAGTGATAAGTGATGGTTATCCAAGAGGGTCCATGCATGGATTAATGGGCCTAAAAGTTAGAGCCCAATGATGAATGGGAGATATTTTAACCTAATTTTGTACCTAAATTATTATAAATTAAAACTTAAAATTATCTTTAAAAGAGTCCTAGACCTATCCCAATCCCTTAGCCATAGATCTAGAGCCCATCCCATGCTTATTAGATGGATAAAGCCTAGGAAAAAGTGAGATAATTATGAAAAATTCGGAGTTGAAGGTGAAGGAAGAGTTTTAAGTAAATAGGAGACTTTAAACATACAAATAACCCTCCATTTCGTGCCTAGCCGACCCTAGACACCTACTGGAACCTGGAGAATGAGGAGGAGGAGCAATTGGATGTGGAGATCAAAGAGAAGGCTAGGAACGAAAAGCTTCACCAAGTTCTTCACTTTTCTTGCCCTAGAATTCAAAGCGTTCAAAGGTAGGCAATCTCTCAAGCAAAAACAAATTAAGTTCGAACCTAGGTAGATCATGATCCCATCTTCGAAAGCCCCATATTTTCCCTAATTTCCATCATGTCATTTAAGAGTATTTCATGACCAAAGATCTATTGAGAACATGTGGCCGAACCCTCATGTTCACCTTAAATTCATGTACACACTTGATATCGTGGCATGAAACTTTTATTGTATGTTCTACCTGATGTCAGGGATCCAATGACACCATTTTCCCCAATTTCTATCATGTACCCTTTTCGAATTAAATCAATTTTCATCATTGTATATATTTTTGGTTCATCGTAAAGCAACCTAATCATAGCATGCACACATACTATGTTCAATCTCTAATTACTTATTACTGTTGATACTTCTACATGTCTACGTTTAAAAGTGATTTCAGGATTTTTCATCATGTATACGATTTTATATGGATTTATTAAGAGCCATGTACCAACCCTTGGAGGATTGGACCGAAATTCCAAAGTGAACCAGTTCACTTTTGGGGCTCGGCTTGATCTCTGAGAATGCAACGGCCCAACCCGTCACAATTCCCAGTAGGTCGCGACAGCAGGATCCGTCGCGACATAAACGCAACGGCCTGACACATCGCGATTCTTCATTCCTGTACCGATTGTCCAAATCGTGACAGACCCTGACGTCGCGTTTCTGGACCGATTGCTGAATTCATGACCAGTCACCCCGTCGCAATTATAGTATCAATTGATTGGCCTGACCAGTTCATATGAACGTGACCGACCTTCCCGTCGCATTTTTACTGTGTTTCCAGAAACCCTAAGTAATGCAAATCATGTTAATCATGTATTATAACCACTGTTTAACCCCTGAAATGAACTGTTATGAACAGTAATGACATGTTTATATATAATGTGTGATATTCACATGATTCCTATAAATTAAAAGATGTGTGCACAATTATCTCTTGCTAATTTGATTCTCTTACATATGCACACACTAAATATGAATCCTTTCCATACAACTTTACCGAAATTACTCAATAATATATCTGGTAATTAAGTGCAATTACTCATGTAAACTACCAATTTTATTAAATAAACTTGTCTTCATTTTATTCGCTTAATTTGATTACCGTTATCGCATCTCTCTGCCTTCAAGCACTTAAGGCAAGATGGACAACATTTCTTTACACACGTTAACTTGGCTTGGATGACCCCTCTATTGGGAATACTCCTAACAAGACCAGGAACTCCTTGTCGAGGCCTCCGTAAGACTTCTTAGTTTTGGCAGATGTCCATTGCAGATGAGAAGGTTGTACCATCAACACCTATTTTACCCTTAGAGATCAGCATGATCGATCCAACGACCTTAGTGTGTTCTCTCTTACCTTGAGATCATGTCGGACCTCTGGCTTGTGTTCATAGCACGGCTATTGGGCGGTTGTGACTTCTACCAGATTGCCGGCCCACGACCATGTGTTGTGCAACTGATTATTATTCGCCTATTTAACGATGATTTACGAATGTAACCCTCGATCTCATCTACTATCCTGTTCCTCTCATCTATTCACATTCTCTCTATACTCTCATCTATTCATCAGTTACTCTCATCTATTCTTGGTACTCTATTTGGACATCTTTTGATTGTCTAAGATTTAAAAAAAAAACATGATTAATGCCATGCAACATTATAAAGGGCCCGATCTGATCCTGGGAGGTGCGCCCGAAAGGCTATAACTCGCGGGGTTTAATGATCACGGTGTTCGGCATGCATCCAACGTATGACTAGCAAGATTTAATCTAAGACAATCATTCATGATACATTATACTCGCGGTTGAAAGATTATCAACCATACATGCTATCACGACTAGAGCACTTCTGTGCAACCATACTTGCTATATCGTTATATGGTCAATCCCTTATCATGATTGTTATGCTGTTTTCATGTGAAAGTATTATCATTCTCTTGCTATTGTGTGACATTACTCTCTTGACTATACTTGATCGTTCTCTTTAGTAATCCTGCTTTACAAGACATTAATCACTTAAAGTATGCATGTTCATACAAGATATTAAGTCCTACTGAGCGATTTTTGCTCATCCTGTGCTATTTGTTTCATGTGTTTCAGGTGAGTCTGATGGTGACTACCATACGAACGAGGAAGGGGATGACCAAATGCAGGAGTGACCTTACGTTTCGACAACCAAATCTTTTAGTATTTAGTTAGATGGATAGATAGTTTGTAGTTGTTTATTTTGAATAAAGTACTCTGGGTCCATAGTTTTCACTCTGAATTAGTGATTTGTAATAGAGGATTAATGGAATTATTAATGAAGTTGGAACTTTTGGCATTATTCCAATTTTTTCAACGGTTTGATGTCTATTTCACGCTCTATACTATTTATTTAACTGTTTACCACTCCGATATTCCACGTCGGGACGTTACAGAGAGAGAGAGAGAGAGAGAGAGAGAGAGGGTTGGGGGTGGGGGTTGTGTTGGACTTGTCGTTTGTGTCTGCAGACTTGTTCCCATTAAGGGAACCACTTCTTATAATTTTAATACTACGTACACTCTCCCTCTCTCTCACTTGATCTATCTCTATACGACGTATTTGTCGCACCCTACATTCTAGGTACTAGTCTCTATATTCTACTATTCTCACTCTCCTAAGAGTAATTTTTTGAATTTGATAGATCTATTAGACCAGACCCAAGAAGTCTAATGGGCCATTTCCAATAAAGACCCCTAATAGAAGAGGAAGAGGGAGGAGTAGTCAAAAGATCTTTAGTTCTATATTGGCTATTCTCCTCCCCTTGTTCCACTAGCTCTAAAGGAAATCCAACTAGCGTAGTAAAAGGAGGAAACATGGCGATCGTGGCCCAATCTAACTCCTCACTTTCTCTCCTCTTCTTGACTCTGCCCTTCTCCTTAATTAGACCGAGAGCTGGTCTAGCTTGACTATAAGGAGGGTCGATCTCGAGAACTCCTTTTTGAGTTGATGGTCTTTTTTAGACCAGATCATCCTCAATTGCTAACAGGCGCTTGTGCCCTCTAAATATAAAGCATCTACGCATCCAAGTTCCTAGCTTGGGCCTCCATTTTTGTCCATCAGTACAGCCATAAGGACTAGTAGATCGGCCTCATGATTGGCGTCGTCTATGAAAAGTAAGTCCTTCATGCTGACCCCGAGGTCATCACTCATCGACTCAGTGTGGATCCTTCTGCTCAACCCATCAAGCAAAAGAAACGGGTCTTTAGCAAGGAATGACGAGGTCATCTATGAGCAACTTCAAGCAAGCCAGTAGACCAAGCTATTCACAGAAGTCCAATATCGGGATTGGTTGGTCATGGCTAATGTTGTCTTATCAAGAAAGTCTTTGGCAAGTGAAAGATGTGTGTAGACTTCACTGACCTCAACAAGGTCTACCCAAAAGATAGTTATCCTCTACTTCGAATTGATCAATTGGTCGACACCACCTTAGGACACTAGTTGCACAACTTCCTTGATGCATATGCTTGCTACCCCTAGATTAGGATGTACCCCGCCAACAAGAAAAAGATAGTCTTATCACCAACCTTGGTGTCCACTGTTATACCAGTATGTCGTTGGGGCTGAAGAATGTTGGGGCAACCTACCAACTCCTTGTTATCCATGTCAAGGATCACCTTGTCGATATACGATAGATGTTCGTCACTCTCCAACATTACAAGATGAAGCTAAACCCTGTGAAGTGTGCCTTCAGAGTCACCTCGGGAAAATTCATTAGGTTTCTTGTCAGCCAGTGAGGGATCGAAGCCACCTAAAGAAGATTCAAAGTGTCTTCAACATGCATCCCGTGAGGACTGTAAAGGAGATCGAGCACCTCAATGGCTGACTAGTGGCCGTCAACTACTTCCTCTCCAAGTCGGTCGAGTGGTGTCTACCATTCTTCACTGTCATGAAGAGGAAGAAGGATTTTAGGTGGATGGAAGACTGTCAAAAGGCTTTCAACAACCTGAAGAGTTACCTCACTTTGGAGTCGATCTTATCCAAGTTGAGCCCTAGAAAGACCCTTTGTCTTTAGCTCTCAGACACTCCTTAAAACTATCAGCTCTATACTTGTGCTAGAGAATAGTTGAACTTAACATCTTATGTACTATGTCAGTAGAGCACTGCTGGGATTAGAGCTCAACTATCCTCTAGCCAACAAAGTGGCTTTGTCCCTCATGACCCTAGCCTAGAAGGTGAGACCTTACTTCTAGCCACACACCATCATGGTACTCATTGACTTGTTGCTAAGGGAGATTCCCTAGAAGCCAGACATATTGGGTTAGTTACTTAAATAGGTGGTCGAGCTAGGAGAGTTAGACATCAACTATCCGTCAAGAACATTGTAAAGGGGCAAGCTCTTGCTAACTTCCATCACCAAGATGACCTTCTTGACCAAAGAAGGGAGCCTTGAGGTGACACTACCATAAGAATGTGAGTTATCTGATGGCTTCTCATGCCTTTCCAATAGTCGTGTCGGCATCTCATCCCCCCCCCCCCCCCCCCCCCCCCCCCCCAAGAGGCACCCCACTAGAGTATGCTCGCCAAGGTTCGCATTCACGACCTCCAATAATGACACAAAATACGAGACACTCACCTCAGAGCTATCAATGGCCCTCTACCTAGATGATGGGAAAGTCCATGCCAACAATGACTCGTAGCTCATTATCAATCAGAAGAGAGTACGATGCCAAGGATCTCGTCATGACCAAGTACCATGGTGTGGTGAAGAGGCTCATCTCCAGATTGCAACACTTTAGCATCACTTGAATGCCCAGGCACAAGAATATGAAGGTTGATGTCTTGGCCCATGGCAGTCCATCCTTGTCAAGGAAGTGCCCTCGTTGAGTTATAAGGTGGACGAGGTGTTGCTCGGTGAGACTGGAGCAAAGATGACCTAGAAGGACCTGATAAAATGCTACCTCTAGCATGGCAAACATCAAATGTCTCAAGCCTAACAAAGTTGACTATGCCCTCTAAGATGCCCATGAAGGGATTTGTGGCAGCCATATTGGGTGCCAAGCTACGGCCCGAAAGCTCATCCGACACGGGTACTAGTGGGTGATAGGATGCTACAGACCTCGTTAGAAGATGCGAGTGAGATCAGATCTTCGCCAAGATGAGCCATGCACTAGCCACCGAACTTTCCACCATGTACGTAGAGCCCCGTTCCTTCGCCAAGTGGGGGATTGATATCCTCTGACAATTCCTCATAGTAGTAAGACAACACAATTTCATTGTCGTCACTGTCAATTACTTCACAAAGTGGGTTGAGACGGAACCCTTAGCTCGAATCCCCGAAACGGCGATCTTGGGCTTCACCTGATAGTACATAATTACCCACTTCAGGCTTCCTTGTGTCCTCATCAACGCAATGGAACCCAATTTGTTGGTGTGGGATGTGATTTTTAATCAAAGCATTATTTATTTATGTTTGTATGTGTGGGCACATGTATGTATTGTAAACTCAAGTCTCATCGACATGCTAGCCACATGCTATCAATGGGAGATGAATCCACAATCATAGAGTGCAGATGTGTCAGTCACACGAGTGACCAAATGTTTTACCTCTGAGAGTCGAAAGTCTTTAAATCTCATATGCATACCACTTGACTTCGTCAAACGAATAGGTATTGAGTTGGGACCAAAGACCCGCCGCCTCTAAGTACGACGAAGTTAATTGAATCTTCTTTTTAAGAGAGAAGACCCTTGATTAATAGTCAGAAAAAAAAGACATTATGACTAGAAACATGAGACATCCGATAAGAAAGCATAACATGAGCTATGTGCAGTCTTTACTACTAAGACAAGGCTTATTTAAATTATTTGACCATTTTTTAGATGGTTTTATTGATTTTTTTAATATGGATTTGATTTGATTTGATCTCTTTTGTTGCTTATCATAAGTTGCTTTGTTTGACTTGGGTTTGATTACATGGGATTATTTGCACATATCTGACTCTACTTTTTTTTTTGTTGTAGTTTGAATTTATTGTCTTTCACTTTGTTTCTATTTTTATTTGGATTTGAATTTTCATTTATTATCGACCAATACTTACAAGTCTTGAGGTTATTATTTGGAACTCAAGTTTGTCATTTTGATTTAAGTTTATTTCAGGATTTTCTTTGCTTGCTTTCAATTGATTTGGTTGGCTTTACTTTAGATCTAGCTTTATTTTATCGCGTTGGTTTGTTTGGACTTACTTTATTTTGTTCATTATTATTATCATTCCCCTTTTTTATATTTACATATTTTTATCCTTTTATTATTGTTATTATTATTACCTCTATTTTATTACATTTTTTTTATCTCTCAGGCATAAATGGATTTGAGAGAAGAGAGGAATGATCGATCTGATGTTGGTCACCCAGTGGCGGTGATCTAGCACCAGGTCAACCAATGCCAGTGGACCAACGCATAGGGTGACCCAGCGTTGGATCCCCTCCTCCTCAATTTTTATTTCTTTTGTTGGTTTTCCTGGATAAGAGTTTGGTTTGCATACATATGTTTTTTTTATTTTTATTTACTTAAAAAAGGGCACATTGCTGTCATTATTATGTTATGATTTTTTTATAACTAATGATTGAGTCTTTTATTTAGACACCATTTCCATTTATTTACTAGTGCATTGGTTTATGAGTATGTAGTCTTCATCACCCGTTCGACGTCATATTAGTGCGGGTCTTTAGTTTGCTCGGTGGGCACCAAACCAATTTGGGTCTATCACTCGGTCATGTCGAGGAGGTCATGTAATCGTTTCGAAAATTTTATTTATTAGAAAAATATAAATAATTTGGTGATTAAATATAACTATTGTCATGAGATATAATTAACTTTAATTTAAGAGTAATTAGTAATAATTAATACTATTTTAGTACCGTACTCAGAGGTGCGCACTCCGACAGGACGACACCAGAATTTTGTAATGAAAATAAAATCTAAGAATATCATAATTTTCAGAAAAATATGTTGATATCAGAAATGTAAATTTCTGAAATTGTTGACGTGTGGATTTCGAGATTAAGCCGACGTAACTATTTTCCAAACAATTTTTGCTGGGAGAAAAATAAATTCTAAAAATTAAACTAAAATCACCATAATTTGTAAAACATTTTTATTAGCTTATGGTTGAAATTTTAACTTGATTAAACATCATTTGGACACACAAACAAGGGGTTAAATAGGTCAACTGAATTATCATCTAATTACGGTAATCATTTTATTGAATTAATTGTGGCAAACGTGGCAGGAGCTAGGTAGGCCACTTTACATGGGATATAAGCTTACACATTTTATACCTTATGTGTCAGCCTAGAGATTTGCATGGTAAATGTGTAAGCAGTAGAAACCAAATGATTTTTACTGCGACACATTGATGGCCAACGTGCCATCGTGCATGGGATGCAGGTGAGTTATAAAAAACTCCCCAACTCCCATCGTGTAAGTTTTTACTGCTCTTGTTGCTCCTGCTACTGCTGTTGCCTTGCTGCTGCTGAAGTTGTAGCTGCTGGAGCTGCTGTAACTACTTGTCGTAGCTGTTGCTACTGCTTCTTCTTTTGGTGGCCATACTACACTTGCACCTGCTGTACCTACTGCTTCCTCTTGCTGCTGTGGACCTTTTCATTGGGAAGGAGAAGGACTCTATTTTCCTCAAAGACATGTAGGATTCTCTCTTCTTCTCTCATCCTTGTCTCCTACCTTTGCTAAAGAGTTCATGACCATATACATACTTGCCTTTAATCTTGTAGACCATCTTTAGAATTGTGTGTTCATCTCTTGTAAACATGTTTTAGCATATGCTTGTAGAAGTCTACCTATTGGATGCAAGCAAGTGTTGTTTAGTTGAGTAATATTTCCAGTACTTCATTTTTCTAAATTCCTGGCCGCTCATGTGTAGGATTCCTTTCCCCCTTTCTCATTCTTGTCCTCTAAACGTGCTAAAGAGCCTCCTGTTTAGGTGTTTGAATCTTTAAACCTTTGTTTTGATTCCATAAATACCTTTAGAACTGTGAGTTCATCATATGTTTTTGAAGAAGTCTTCTTGTTGAGTGCAAGTAACCGTTGTTTGGAGGAGATGTTTTCCTAGTACCTTGTTGTTCTAAGTTTCTAGTTAACCATGTCTAGATTGTGTCTTCCTCATGTTTTAGTTTTGTCCCTCATGTAAAGTAGTATTTGGAGTTATGAACAAGTCTTTATAGTTGTCAAAGTTTATGTTTGAATCCATAGGTCCCATTGATAAAGTCTTTAGAGTGATTGCAAAACCATTTCTGGAAGTTAACCTGGCGGCTGTCGACAGATAGGGAACACCTATCGACAGACCCCAAGCTTCCAGAACCTAAATCTTCAAAAAATACCAGTAGCTGTCGACAAATAACATCTGTTTGTCGATAGATGGACTGGCCTGTCGATAGCCAGACCAGACCTGTCGATAGGTACTGCTCAAGTACCAGAAACTAGGTTTTGGATACATGCACTTGTCGATAGACACCTTCTGGCTGTCGACACACACTGTTCTGTCCAATTTTTCCAGTACCTTTCCTTGTGCAATCCCCTGTTGGTTCTGTACTCTATTAGCCTAGCAAGTTGTGTCCCTCATTATCTTTGGTTTCTGCCACATTAGCTCTAACAGGGATCATACAATTACCTTCCATAATCTACTTGAAATTATCCTTGAAATCTAACAAGTACAATTAATTCTTAATGGTTACAACCTTCTGTATTCATTGACCTTAATTCATACACTTTGATTAGATAAGAGTCTTGAGTACATGTGTACTTCCACTTGAATCTTCTAGAAAAATGAAAATTATGATGACAATTCGTGGATCTTCACTTTCCTGGATTCCAATTACTTTATCACTAAGAGAGATCATTCATTTGTCTTCCGTATCCTACCTTGGATTATTCTTGAACTCTCCAAGTATAAGTGATTCTTATGTGATTTCAACCTTATGAAATTATTGGCCTAATTTGACCATAAACCTTTGTTACATGTGAGATCTTGAATACTTGTTGATATGGGGGTTTCCAAGCAGGTCGGCTAAACCCGAGTATAGCCGACCACATCTGAGGAAAGTCCGACATTTAGCAGCTGTGGCAGATTGGCATGAACCTCTCCTCCCATGAGAACTAGTTCAGTACTTGGACCTCGGGTCAACCGACCTCAATAAGGCCATTGGCCGACACCTTGTCTACCGTCACCAATTACGTCAGCTACAACCCTGATCTGTGCGTCCCAGGCATGTACAGCTCGGCCCAGGCGGGCCTGTCTACAGCTCGGCCCAGACGAGCCTGTCTACAGCCTGGCCCAGGCGGGCCTGTCTACAGCTCGGCCCGGGAAGTCTTGTGAATCCGACCACAAGCAAGAACTCACCTTCTTGTACCTCGGGTCGTCGAAGCCAAGATCGCGCCGACCTGGAGCTCGGCTCTCATGCACCCCGTCGTAACCCACACAGGATCAACGGACGAATGAGGTAACCACCAAGACTCGTGGAATCGCCAGTCGCGGCCATTAAGGCCACGATCTCAGCAATCAGGCCTACAGGTGGCAACCACGATCATCGCAACTCAGCAGAAGTAGCGGCGCCCCATCCGGCAGGAATCTCGGTAACTCCCAGCGGGATTGGCAGCTCGTCCAGCCCACACGTACGTATCCTAACACTATATAAAGGGTAGACACTCCACAGGCTAAGGTACACTATTCTCCCCCCATGCTACGCCATTCTGCTCGGCTAGGAACTGACTTGAGCGTCGGAGTGTCTCCCCGCCGAGCCCACTCGGCGGGCTTTGCAGGTCAAGTCGAGACGTCGGGAGCAGCGTCACACGTCGGCCAAAGCGCGCCTCAAAGGGATTCATCGGCTTGGTCGTCTCGGCTCCGTCTGACGAGAAGCGCCTCAACGGTCACCTTGGCTGGAGCCGAGCTATGTTACTATAACAGTAACATTGGTGCCGTCTGTGGGAAACGTCACAAAAGGTCAGTACGGTTTCCCCTTTCTTGTTCTCAATAGAACTCCTCCAAACAGAGACAACAAAATAGCCCCTGGAGCACTTATCGCAATCGCCAAGGCGGCCAAGGCCCGGCACGAGCGGCAAGGGGGCCGACCAGGAGATCGTAAGCCCTTATGCCCGAGGTCGGCTCGGGGGCCCGCCTAAGCTCAAATATCGTGAAGCCCTTCGTTCATTTGAGGTCGGCTCGGGGGCCGACGAGTCCCAGAGTTCGTGGCAATCATGCAGTTCCTATTAACGGTCATCTCCGACTCGGGAAGCCTAAGCCCTCTAAACAGGAGGCCGTGATCACGCGCTTAATGTCCCCAGTCACGAGGGCGACGAGGTATGTCTGTCACTCCGTTCCTTGAGTCTCTGCCTTCGTGCGACAATTTCACGAAAATGAGGTTCTAGACGAGATCACCTCGGCTGTCCAGAAACTGAGAACCCGACATACAATAAAATGAAGGCGCGGTCTCTTCGGCACGCGTATATCATAGCTCGTCCGAGGTCGCTTCGACACTCCGAGCTCCAGAAGGCGCTGTCGCTTCGGCACGCGTATATCATAGCTCGTCCGAGGTCGCTTCGGCACTCCGAGCTCCAGAAGGCGCGGTCGCTTCGGCACGCGTATATCATAGCTCGTCCGAGCTCACTTCGGCCCTCCGAGCTCCCAAAGGCGCGGTCGCTTCGGCACGCGTCACAGCTCGTTCGAGGTCGCTTCGGCACTCCAAGCTCCAGAAGGCGCGGTCGCTTCGGCACACATATATCATAGCTCGTCCGAGGTCGCTTCGGCCCTCCGAGCTCCCGAAGGCGCTGTCGCTTCGGCACGCGTCACAGCTCGTTCGAGGTTGCTTCGGCACTCCGAGCTCCAGAAGGCGCGGTCTTTTCGGCACGCATATATCATAGCTCGTCCGAGGTCGCTTCGGCGCTCCTAGCTCCTGAAGGCGCGGTTGCTTCGGCTCGTGTATTTCACAGCTCGTCCGAGGTCGCTTCGGCCCTCCGAGCTATTGAAGGCGTGGTCGCTTCGGCACACGCATACATAGCTTTTGTGCAAGGTCTCTTCAACCCTCCTAGCTCTTGAAGGCGTGTTCGCTCCAACACACAAGGAACGTAGACGTCATGTTCCTGAACGAGGTCGCTCAGTCCACGAACTAAAAGACGACGTCCGACGTGGTGGTCGCTTCGGCACACAGATGCAATCGTCGTATTCGCTGGACGAAGTCGCTTAGGCACTCATCGAGAACCGAAAGACGACGTCCGACGATATGTGGACGAGGTCGCTTTACGAATCGAAAGACGACGTCCGACGTGGTTTGAAGGCATGGTCGCTTCGGCACGTAGAAGCAAACGTTGTACTCGCTGAATGAGGTCGCTTAGGCACTCGTCAAAAATCGAAACCGAAACACCATCTGGCACATATTTGGCACACGCAGTATACTTGGACGACAAGAACAAGGACGCCTAAGCAATCGTCAGAAACCGATGCAGCAGTCGACGTAAGAAATGAGTTCAAACCAAACAACAAACGAGCAATGCCAACAGAGTTGGACGTTTTCATTTACAAAAAGGTGCATTATAAATCCGATTGCCAGCACAAGGCAATCAATCAACTACAACATCGTTAGACACTGTGATCTGAGCCTCGATAGCAGCAGTCTGATCGAAAGCAACAACGGGTGTCTCGTCAGCAGCAGGACCCCCCTCGACCGCAGCACCTTGCGCCTCGGCGGCGACTTCAACTCGGTCCTCAGCCTCACCAGGGTCTTCACCCTCGGCATCTTCCAGACCCGACAATTCAATTTCGGGATGTAGTTTGCGGATGTCCTTGACGCAGTGGTCGTACCTGGCCTTGAAGAGCTTATCAACCTCTTCATTCAGCTCCTCGGAGTCGCGGTATTCTGCGATAATCTTTTCACGCTCCTCCTCGGCCAGCTTCGAGTTCTGGGCCTTGGCCGCCTCAAGCAACCCTTCCTTCTTACGGAGAGCCTCTTTAAGGTCCTCGGTTGCCTTGGTCATCCGAGCGGCATCCTCCTCGGCTCTCTTCGCCTTCAGCCGCTCCGCGTCTAGGAGTTTTTTGGCATTTCTGGCCCTCTTCTCGGCCTCTTTAGCCTTGTTCGTGGCCTCAAGGACCCGCTGGTCGGTCGCTGCCTGAGACTTCTCGGCCTTCTTAAACAAATCCCCGACCAGGCCCAGCTGGGTCTGCACGGAGCTGTAGAACTCTTCCTCGATCTCATTGGATCGCTTAGCCGAGGACTGGGCCAGCGCTCTTGCCGGTGTTGCCCGACGCGTCCATTCAGTGGCAGAAGGCTCCTCCGTTCGCGTTGACGACGGCTGGGGGCTTGCGACGTGCTGATTGGTGGTCGGCTGCTCCACCGGCAGCTCGTACCCTCGCCTTTGAGGTGACGTCTGCCGAGGATCCGACGGTTGCCGCCTCGTCTGACGAGCTGAGTCACTAGTTTCCTCCCTAGGACGCTTGGGTGCCCTTGTGGCGGTCTTCTTACCACGACCCGCGAACCTCTGTGCGGCTCGGTTAGCAAGTGAGGTCCCTCTCCCTTGGCCGACGTCGGGAGCAACCGACGACTTGCCTCTGTCGGCCATCACTGCAAGAGGAAGCAGTTGGTCAGTTTTCAAATCACATGAAAAATAAAGGTAGCGACGAAAAGGGAATGACCTTTGTAGGCCTTGGCAATCAGTTTGAACAATCCATCGATCTGAAACAGGTCAGGAGGATCCAACACCTGTAGAGAATCAAACTCCTTGAGCTCGGTTTCGATGAGATTTGGAGCTCGGAAGGCTTTTTGGTGAACATTCACAGCCGACCATATGTTCGGGAATGGCCACCCCGTCGGGCTGTGAACAAAAACAAACTGCCTCTTCCAGTTGTGAACAGAAGAAGGCATTCGACCGAGGATTTGCCGTCCAGACCGAGCTGCGAAATATAGCCAGTCCCCGAAAGCTTTGACCGAGAAGCAATAGAAGAAAAGGCGTGTGGTCGGAAGGACCTCATCCAAGGCACAGACCGCCAAGAAGCCAACGACCGACCTCCATGAGTTGGGGGTCAGTTGCGACGGAGCGACTCCCAGCTTGAAGAGGAGAAAGGTAACGAAAGGATACAAAGGAAGGCGGAAGCCAGCTCGGACGGCCTCAGCATAAATACAAACCCCGCCCTCGGCGACGTAATGAGCACGGAGCTGACTCGCACGGTACATGGAGTAGCCCCTCAGAAATACAAGACCGGGATGAGTTTTCATCCATTGGAGGGTCTCGTCGGTGGTGTCGCACTGAGCGTCGGCGACATTATCGGCCGGACGGCGAGCCCCAGAAGTATGAGCAGAAGGATCCTTGGGAACGTAAGTCCCAGGATCAACAATGAAACAATCATCAGAATGGTCTGACGGCTCGCCGTCAGACTGAGGAGAAGGGGGCACTCCATCAGAGCAAATCGCCCCTGGTGAGAAAGAAGAAGAGTTCTCGGAAGGAGAACCTCCAGACGACGAACCCTCGTGGAGACGAGGACGAGAGGAAGAAGAACTCGAAGACATCGCTTACCTCGGAAGGAAGCAAGCAACGGACGAACGAAAGCTCAGACAGATGACGGACGTCGGCACGCCGACTGGCCGTCTGGTCGTCTGGTTTGTGGTCGTGTGAAAGCAAGGGCAAGATTTTGGCAGCAGACCCCAATATTTATAGGGCC
Organism: Colocasia esculenta; assembly: GCA_014218235.1. Classification (NCBI taxonomy): domain Eukaryota; kingdom Viridiplantae; phylum Streptophyta; class Magnoliopsida; order Alismatales; family Araceae; genus Colocasia; species Colocasia esculenta. The sequence goes on from JACBKR010001043.1 coordinate 529,391, forward strand.
AAGAGGCCAATCGAATCCGACGGCAGAGATCCAACGTTTAAGCCAAGGGTTAAGATCGGCCCGCGTGTCATCACCGGATTGGCTGGGGGCCGACCCCTCGGATCCTGATCAGCGTAAGAGGCAAGGAGCGCTATGAGTGCGCTCGGAGGATGACGCGGCGCAGTGATGTCAGCGCAGCCTCCGTAGCGACGCTGAGTGGTTTATCAGATGAAGCGACGTTCGGCGGCTCTGACGTTCGGCGTCCTCGCGAGCACGTGGGTCAGTAACCCCACGTGGCAGGGCATCTGCTTCCAAAAAGAAAAGATTTAGCTTCACCTTGGCCCGCGTTCACGGTCCGACGTGAACCTAGGGGGCCAATGATACGGGGGTTTCCAAGCAGGTCGGCTAAACCCGAGTATAGCCGACCACATCTGAGGAAAGTCCGACATTTAGCAGCTGTGGCAGATTGGCATGAACCTCTCCTCGCATGAGAACTAGTTCAGTACTCGGACCTCGGGTCAACCGACCTCAATAAGGCCATTGGCCGACACCTTGTCTACCGTCACCAATTATGTCAGCTACAACCCTGATCTGTGCATCCCAGGCATGTACAGCTCGACCCAGGCGGGCCTGTCTACAGCTTGGCCCAGGCGAGCCTGTCTACAGCTCGGCCCAGGCGGGCCTGTCTACAGCTCGGCCCGGGAAGTCTTGTGAATCCGACCACAAGCAAGAACTCACCTTCTTGTACCTCGGGTCGTCGAAACCAAGATCGCGCCGACCTAGAGCTCGGCCCTCATGCACCCCGTCGCAACCCACATAGGGTCAACGGATGAATGAGGTAACCACCAAGACTCGCGGAATCGCCAGTCGCAGCCATTAAGGCCACGATCTCAGCAATCAGGCCTACAGGTGGCAACCACGATCATCGCAACTCAGCAGAAGTAGCGTCGCCCCATCCGGCGGGAATCTCGGTAACTCCCAGCGGGATTGGCGGCTCGTCCAGCCCACACGTACGTGTCCTAACACTATATAAAGGGTAGACACTCCACAGGCTAAGGTACGCTATTCTCCCCCCACGCTACGCCATTCTGCTCGACTAGCAACTGACTTAAGCATCGGATTGTCTCCCCGCCGAGCCCACTCGGCGGGCTTTGCAGGTCAGGTCGGGACGTCGGGAGCAGCGTCACACGTCGGCCAAGTGCGCCTCAAAGGGATTCATCGGCTTGGTCGTCTCGGCTCCCTCTGGCGAGAAGCGCCTCAACGGTCACCTCGGCTGGAGCCGAGCTATGTTACTATAACAGTAACACTTGTGTACCACACGTGAATGTTTACTAGAAATGAATTATGATGACAATTATTGGGTCCTTGGACTCAAACGAGATATATGCCTGTGCAAATAGGGCTGGTCCAGTCTTGGGAGGAGCACTCGAATTCGTTTACAGGCCGTACAGAACGATAAAGGATCTATGGATGTTTGGTATTGCATTGATACAAGTTTGATTAGTCATCATGTAATTTTATCATGAGTTGGATATGTTTTTGAACCAAAACGTGAATTGTTATCTTGAAATCTTGATCATGCAATCTTTTTCAATACTCCTGTGTTACACTTGTTAGTTATTGACATGGTCATCTCGTCATATTTGATATATAGCTGTGCAAACAGTTAAGTTTCTTGTCTATTCTTGATCATCATAGTCCTATGACTAGAAGATTGAATCCTACTGAGATAATTAGCTCACCAAATCCTATTTTTTCAGGTAATCTACAATTCTAGAATGCGAGACATCGGGATTTGTGTGTGGAGAGACCAACCTTGGCGGCATTTTACTTTTGAGATTGTAAATTAGGAATCATGTAACACCTATCGAATGATAGATAATAATTTTTATTTAGTGAAGCCTTCGTGCAATTTTCTGCTCAATTAATTCAAATTTTACTGTTGATTTCTTGTTCACTCACGTTCCGACGTTTATAGATATATTAAATGTCAGGACGTGACACTATATTTGTTGTAGTCATTGTCATTCCTTTTAGCATCATGTACTTATTCAATTAAACATGTGGTATTAATTAAATAAAAAATATGGCGATATTCCGACAGCACCACCCCCTCCTTGGGACTTGTTGGGGGAGGGGGGTGCAAGGTTACTATTCATATGCTGAGAAGTGATGGCCTTGTGAATTTAATACATGCTTAGCATCGCACTCGGAGGAACCTAGATGTCGTCACCTCAAGGACTTGCCTGCGAGAGGATCCGAACAATCTGGGGATATCGAAGGGACAAGTGCACGCCGAAATGGCATTTCTATTTAGCCCATTATCTTGGCATTTGTAGACATGCCAAAAATGACACTACAATGAGCAAACCTCATGTTACACTAAAATATGCCAAGTGGCCCTCCAAATTGTAATTTTTTAGTGATTTCCCTTATTTTTATCATTTTCTCATGTTTTGCTATTTTTGAAAATTTTTTAGATTTTTCTGACATTTTATGACATTTTTCAAGTGGCTTTTCAAAAGAAAAAAAAGGAAAAATTAATTATAGGTCCTTGTCAGAAGGTTGACTTAATTTATAGTCTCTGTTAGAAAATAAAAAATCATATAGTCCTTTCTTTTTTATGTTGTTTAATTACTAATCCCTACTTTTAGCTTCTCAGCATTTATGAGTCTTAGAAGACGAGTCGTCCTTTTAACATCAACTTTTTCCTATTTTGCCCTTCCTTGTTCTGGTCTTTCCCTATGTAAATTTACATTCATTATAGTTAGTGTACATATTGCTTACAGTAAGTGTTACTGTTATAGTAACATAGCTCGGCTCCAGCCGAGGTGACCGTTGAGGCGCTTCTCGCCAGACGGAGCCGAGACAACCAAGCCGATGAATCCCTTTGAGGCGCGCTTGGCCGACGTGTGACGCTGCTCCCGACGTCCCGACCTGACATGCAAAGCCCGCCGAGTGGGCTCGGCGGGGAGACACTCTGACGCTCAAGTCAGTTGCTAGCCGAGCAGAATGGCATAGCGTGGGGGGAGAATAGTGTACCATAGCCTGTGGAGTGTCTACCCTTTATATAGTGTTAGGACACGTACGTGTGGGCTGGACGAGCCGCCAATCCCGCTGGGAGTTACCGAGATTCCCGCCGGATGGGGCGCCACTACTTCTTCTGAGTTTCGATGATCGTGGTTGCCACCTGTAGGCCTGATTGCTGAGATCGTGGCCTCAATGGCCGCGACTGGCGATTCCGCGAGTCTTGGTGGTTACCTCAATCGTCCGTTGACCCTATGTGGGTTGCGACGGGGCGCGTGAGGGCCGAGCTCCAGGTCGGCGCGATCTTGGCTTCGACGACCCGAGGTACAAGAAGGTGAGTTCTTGCTTGTGGTCGGATTCACAAGACTTCCCGGGCCGAGCTGTAGACAGGCCCGCCTGGGCCGAGCTGTAGACAGGCTCGCTGATAATTACTAAATTTTTAGCGTTAAATTTCGTACATAGAATTGATTTTAGACATCAATTGTCCATGAATAATGTGCACATTGACTTTAATTTTCATTTCATCCATGAAAAATCTTTTGAACATATTAGTTAATAATGGGTTAAACTACACATGTTAGATTTTCATGTAAATCATTTCTTCCATGTTGACTAATTAGGTTCATTTTAAAAATTAAAAGATATTTGTAAATAAATATTGTATATAAATAAATGTTGTTAAAATATTAATTTTTTAAATATTTTTTTTAGTTTGAATTTGTAAATAAATAAATAAATAGTTTCACACCCAATCCTAATAAATAAATACTTTTAATCTCATCATACCCAATCCATAATGCCACATACCCCTCATAAAATAATCATACCACATAACCCACCCCACCCCCATCAAATAAATAAATAAAAACAATTTTTAAATATTCCCACCATATCCACTCACCCCTCTTAAATCTTTTTATCCTTCTTCCCACTAGGTCAAAGGCGGTTTACGATTTGGGGAAGCTTGCTGGAGGCGGTGCCTGGCTGTGGCATGGTGGTATGCAGTTGGTGTGCGGCTGGGGCATGGCGGGAAGCTGCTGGGAGGTGTGCTGGAGCAGGGCAGATCAAGGCAGAGGCAGTCCTGGCAGGGGTCCGGTGCGAAGCAGGAAGGGGGCGCGGCGCTGGAAACATCTGTGCGTGGCTGGGTGGAGATGGAAATGGTAGGGCGTGGTGTGAGCGGCCAGAGCAGGGCCCGTGTGTGCAGATGCTGGGCCCCGGCGCGATGCATGCAAGAGGCGGGCTTCGATGGAGGCCAGCTGAGGTGGCGGCCCCGGGTGCGGGATGGTGCTAAGCCCCGGTGCGGTCAGGGCCATGCGGTGTGAGAGGCGTCCGGATCTGGTGCGTCCATGGCTGGGCGATGGAGCTTGCGCAGATTTGGACCCGTGCGCGGCTAGGCACGCAGATGGCGGTGCATACGGAGCGCGGACCAGGTGCACAGCAGAAGGGTATCCGACTAAAGATGGCGGGAAGGAGACTGACATGGCGATCCTGGTGTGCTGAACGGGTGTGCTGAAGCCGGCGATCTTGGTGGAAGGCGGGAAGAAGAAGGCCATGAGGCCTATAAAGGGACCCCAAAGGTCCTCCCGGGGCTGGTTGGTTCGAATTTCTGAAGAATTTTTAGCTTCTATTTTCTGTAATTTCTTCTTTCGTAGAGCAGAGGAGGGTTAAGGTTTTCTTATGTCTTTAGTCTCTTTCTGTTCTTCCAGAAATTAGAGGGGTCTGGCAGTTCGAGTTGGATTTTAGGGAATTTTTAGTTTCTTCCTGTATTCAGTTCTGAGGGGAGGGTTCGCCAGTGGGAATTTTTATGAGTTTATTTCTGTCATTTTTTGTTGTTGTTCTGTACTCTTTCTTCCCTTTAGCATCCGTGAAAGGAAGACTCCGATCCAGTGCAATTTTCAACCTCATGATGGTTTCAGATGTCGATTCAGTGAAATTTAACATTTCTTCTTGCTGATTTTTCCAGTTCATCTGTGCTTAGCATACTTCGATCTAGTGCTCTTTACTGCATTTAATTTTCATTTTATCTGTGCTTAGAATAGTTCAATGCAATGTTCTTATCTCTGCTGTGAAGCCATCCGCAAGGTCTGCAGAGTTGTGAGAATTTCTGAAGTGCGGATTCTGGTTGGGGATTGGCTACTGTTGAAGGGAGCTGAGCATTTCTTCTAGTTCTGCTACTGCTAGAGGTAGATGTTTTAATGCGATTTTCTTTCCTTCCTATTGTGGTTCGTTCGACTACTGTGAGGATTGGAGAAGTTGTTTCAGCAAACGGGGAGGTAGGAGTTTTTAGGATGTTTTAATTTTTTATCTCTTCCGGAGATCAGGGTTGGGGAGGGAATTTTAGTTCAATTTTCTAGTTTTCTTTCCTACTGTAAGGGGTTTGGGCATTTTGCAATTTCTGCTACAGGGGTTCAAATTTTTGGGTTTTATTTCTGTCATTTCGTTCTTGTACTCTTTCTTTCAACAAATATGTGGGAGTTTGAGGGCTGTGAGAGTTCGATCCTGGGAGTTCCATTTCTTCTGTATTGATTGAACTCAGTTCAGTGGCACTTTCTGATTGATTTGTTACTGTAGTTATTTCATTTCCTCAGTGTTCTGTGAAGGGATCACTCTTTCCTTCCTGTCTTCTGTGCGTTGATTGTTGGATGATTCAAAGATTGTTGGAGAGTTATGAGAGTTTACCCTCTATTTTCTTCTGTTCTGGCGTCTGAGAGCAGGATCACCTGAGCTGTGTGTGTTGAGAGCTTTCCGGAGGTAATATTCTGCGTTTGATTTAGCAACATTAAAATTTTAGTTTCTGAAATTTTTTGTTCGATCTTTTCGGAAGTTTTTTATTGATTTGTGAGCTGTGAAAGTGCTCGGGTGGTTGTAGAGAGTTAATGTTGCTTAATGTTCCTTCCCTAAGCTGTAGGGGTACAGTGGCTTGAGAAGTTTGCTGTTGAGATTTTGTTCTGTCATCCTTTCATTTTCTTGAGTTTCAAATCACTTTAAAGTTAGAGTTGCATCTTTGTGCAATCTTAGTTTGATCTCTATTTCAGATTTCTGTCCATTTGCTTGATCCCTCAATTGAGAGGGTACAGTGATGTTAATTCTCTTTTAATACTCAATTCAGCTTGTCCTTTCATTGTGTTTGATCCGTCGAGTTGTGAGGGATTTGATTGGGGATGTTTACGGAATTAATTCAGAAACAGTTTCTTAAGTCGAACTTTATTCAGCCTCCCTGTGGAAATGACATGTTCTCACCATTGTGCTAGTTCTCTTTTTCTATTTTAAATCTGTGAGACAGTTTAGAGAAGGTGGGCTTGTTGATCTATGCAAGGAACTCTAGACAACGGAAGTGCACAAGCAACAATGCGAGGAGAGTTCTTGCTTGTGGTCGGATTCACAAGACTTCCCAGGCCGAGCTATAGACAGGCCCACCTGGGCCGAGCTGTAGACAGGCTCGCCTGGGCCGAGCTGTAGACAGGCCCGCCTGGGCCGAGCTGTACATGCCTGGGATGCACAGATCAGGGTTGTAGCTGACATAATTGGTGACGGTAGACAAGGTGTCAGCCAATGGCCTTATTGAGGTCGGTTGACCCGAGGTCCGAGTACTGAACTAGTTCTCATGCGAGGAGAGGTTCATGCCAATCTGCCACAGCTGCTAAATGTCGGACTTTCCTCAGATGTGGTCGGCTATACTCGGGTTTAGCCGACCTACTTGGAAACCCCCGTATCATTGGCCCTCTAGGTTCACGTCGGACCGTGAACGCGGGCCGAGGTGAATCTAAATCTTTTCTTTTTGGAAGCAGATGCCCTGCCACGTGGTGTTACTGACCCACGTGCTCGCGAGGACGCCGAACGTCAGAGCCGCCGAACGTCGCTTCATCTGACAAACCACTCGGCGTCGCTACGGAGGCTACGCTGACATCACTGCGCCGCCTCGTCCTCCGAGCGCACTCATAGCGCTCCTTGCCTCTTACGCTGATCAGGATCCGAGGGGTCGGCCCCCAGCCAATCCGGTGATGACACGCGGGCCGATCTTAACCATTGGCTTAAACGTTGGATCTCTGCCGTCGGATTCGATTGGCCTCTTGGCCCTATAAATATTGGGGTCTGCTGCCGAAAGCTTTCCCTTGCTTTCGCGCGACCACAAACCAGACGACCAGCCGACGTGCCGACGTCCGTCATTTGTCCGAGCTTTCGTTCGTCCGTTGCTTGCTTCCTTTCGAGGTAAGCGATGTCTTCAAGTTCTTCTTCCTCTCGTCCTCGTCTCCACGAGGGTTCGTCGTCTGGAGGTTCTCCTTCCGAGAACTCTTCTTCTTTCTCACCAGGGGCGATTTGCTCTGATGGAGTGCCCCCTTCTCCTCGATCTGACGGCGAGCCGTCAGACCATTTTGATGATTGTTTCACTGTTGATCCTGGGACTTACGTTCCCAAGGATCCTTCTGCTCATACTTCTGGGGCTCGCCGTCCGGCCGATAATGTCAATGTTACTGTTATAGTAACATAGCTCGGCTCCAGCCGAGGTGACCGTTGAGGCGCTTCTCGCCAGACGGAGCCGAGACGACCAAGCCGATGAATCCCTTTGAGGCGCGCTTGGCCGACGTGTGACGCTGCTCCCGACGTCCCGACCTGACATGCAAAGCCCGCCGAGTGGGCTCGGCGGGGAGACACTCCGACGCTCAGTGTGAAACCACCGACAAGACCCTCCAATGGATGAAAACTCATCCCGGTCTTGTATTTCCGGAGGGCTACTCCATGTAACGTGTGAGTCAGCTCCGTGCTCATTACGTCGCCGAGGGCAGGGTTTGTATTTATGCTGAGGCCGTCCGAGCTGGCTTCCGCCTCCCTTTGCATCCTTTCGTTACCTTTCTCCTCTTCAAGATGGGAGTCTCTCCGTCACAACTGACCCCCAACTCATGGAGGTTGGTCGTTGGCTTCTTGGCGGTCTGTGCCTTGGATGAGGTCCTTCCGACCACACGCCTTTTCTTCTATTGCTTCTCGGTCAAAGCTTTCGGGGACTGGCTATATTTCGCAGCACGGTCTGGACGGCAAATCCTCGGTCGAATGCCTTCTTCTGTTCACAACTGGAAGAGGCAATTTGTTTTTGTTCACAGCCCGACGGGGTGGCCATTCCCGACCATATGGTCGGCTGTGAATGTTCACCAAAAAGCCTTCCGAGCTCCAAATCTCATCGAAACCGAGCTCGCGGAGTTTGATTATCTACAGGTGCTGGATCCTCCTGACCTGTTTCAGATCGATGGATTGTTCAAACTGATTGCCAAGGCCGACAAAGGTCATTCCCTTTTCGTCGCTACCTTTATTTTTTGTGTGATTTGAAAACTGACCAACTGCTTCCTCTTGCAGTGATGGCCGACAGAGGCAAGTCGTCGGTTGCTCCCAACGTCGGCCAAGGGAGAGGGACCTCACTTGTTGACCGAGCCGCACAGAGGTTCACGGGTCGTGGTAAGAAGACCGCCACAAGGGCACCCAAGCGTCCGAGGGAGGAAACCAGTGACTCAGCTCGTCAGACGAGGCGGCAACCGTTGGATCCTCGACAGACGTCACCTCAAAGGCGAGGGCACGAGCTGCTGGTGGAGCAGTCGACCACCAATCAGCACGTCGCGAGCCCCCAGCCGTCGTCAGCGCGAACGGAGGAGCCTTCTGCCACTGAATGGGCGCGTCGGGCGACACCGGCAAGAGCGCTGGCCCAGTCCTCGGCTAAGCGATCCAATGAGATCGTGGAAGAGTTCTACGGCTCCGTGCAGACCCAGCTGGGCCTGGTCGGGGCTTTGTTCAAGAAGGCCGAGAAGTCTCAGGCAGCGGCCGACCAGCGGGTCCTTGAGGCCACGAACAAGGCTAAAGAGGCCGAGAAGAGGGCCAAAAATGCCGAAAAACTCCTAGACGCGGAGCGGCTGAAGGCAAAGAGAGCCGAGGAGGATGCCGCTCGGATGACCAAGGCAACCGAGGACCTTAAAGAGGCTCTCCATAAGAAGGAAGGGTTGCTTGAGGCGGCCAAGGCCCAGAACTCGAAGCTGGCCGAGGAGGAGCATGAAAAGATTATCGCAGAATACCACAACTCCGAGGAGCTGAATGAAGAGGTTGATAAGCTCTTCAAGGCCGGGTACGACCACTGCGTCAAGGACATCCGCAAACTACATCCCGAAATTGATTTGTCAGGTGTGGAAGATGCCGAGGGTAAAGACCCTGGTGAGGCTGAGGACCGAGCTGAAGTCGCCGCCGAGGCGCAAGGTGCTACAGCCGAGGGGGGTCCTGCTGCTGACGAGACACCCGTTGTTGCTTCTGATCAGACTGCTGCTATCGAGGCTCAGATCACGGTGTCTGACGATGTTGTAGTTGATTGATTGCCTTGTGCTGGCAATCGGCTTTGTAATGCACCTTTTTGTAAATGAAAACGTCCAACTCTTTTGGCATTGCTCGTTTGTTGTTTGGTTTGAACTCATTTCTTACGTCAACTGCTGCATCGGTTTCTGACGATTGCTGAGGCGTCCTTGTTCTTGTCGTCCAAGTATACTGCGTGTGCCAAATACATGCCAGATGGTGTTTCGGTTTTGATTTTTGACGAGTGCCTAAGCGACCTCGTTCAGCGAGTACAACGTTTGCTTCTACGTGTGCCGAAGCGACCACACCTTCAAACCACGTCGGACGTCGTCTTTCGATTCGTAAAGCGACCTCGTCCACATATCGTCGGACGTCGTCTTTTGGTTCCCGATGAGTGCCTAAGCGATTTCGTCCAGCGAATACGACGATTGCGTCTGTGTGCCGAAGCGACCACCACGTCGGATGTCGTCTTTTAGTTCGTGGACTGAGCGACCTCATTCAGGAACATGACGTCTATGTTCCTTGTGTGTTGGAGCGAACACGCCTTTAAGAGCTAGGAGGGTCGAAGCGACCTTGCACAAAAGCTATGTATGCGTGTGCCGAAGCGACCACGCCTTCAATAGCTCGGAGGGCCGAAGCGACCTCGGACGAGCTGTGAAATACGCGAGCCGAAGCAACCGCGCCTTCAGGAGCTAGGAGCGCCGAAGCGACCTCGGATGAGCTGTGATGCGTGCCGAAGCGACCGCGCCTTCGGGAGCTCGGAGGGCCGAAGCGACCTCAGACGAGCTATGATATACTCGTGCCGAAGCGACCGCGCCTTCTGGAGCTCGGAGTGCCGAAGCGACCGCGCCTTCGGGAGCTCGGAGGGCCGAAGCGACCTCGGACGAGCTATGATATACGCGTGCCGAAGCGACCGCGCCTTCTGGAGCTCGGAGTGCCGAAGCGACCTCGAACGAGCTGTGACGCGTGCCGAAGCGACCGCGCCTTCGGGAGCTCGGAGGGCCGAAGCGACCTTGGACGAGCTATGATATACACGTGCCGAAGCGACCGCGCCTTCGGGAGCTTAGAGGGCCGAAGCGACCTCAGACGAGCTATGATATACGCGTGCCGAAGCGACCGCGCCTTCTAGAGCTCGGAGTGCCGTAGCGACCTCGAACGAGCTGTGACGCATGCCGAAGCGACCGCGCCTTCGGGAGCTCAGAGGGCCAAAGCGACCTCGAACGAGCTATGATATACGCGTGCCGAAGCGACTGCGCCTTCTGGAGCTCGGAGTGCCGAAGCGACCTCGGACGAGCTATGATATACGCGTGCCGAAGCGACCGCGCCTTATGGAGCTCGGAGTGCCGAAGCGACCTCGGACGAGCTATGATATACGCGTGCCGAAGCGACCGCGCCTTCATTTTATAGTATGTCGGGTTCTCGGTTTCTGGACAGCCGAGGTGATCTCGTCTATAACCTCCTTTTCGAGAAATTGTCGCACGAAGGCAGAGACTCAAGGAACGGAGTGACAGACATACCTCGTCGCCCTCGTGACTGAGGACATTAAGCGCGTGATCACGGCCTCCTGTTTAGAGGGCTTAGGCTTCCTGAGTCGGAGATGACCGTTAAGAGGAACTACATGATTGCCACGAACTCTGGGACTCGTCGGCCCCCGAGCCGACCTTAAATGAACGAAGGGCTTCACGATATTTGAGCTTAGGCGGGCCCCCGAGCCGACCTCAGGCATAGGGGCTTACGATCTCCTGGTCGGCCCCCTTGCCGCTCGTGCCGGGCCTTGGCCGCCTTGGCGATTGCGATAAGTGCTCCAGGGGCTATTTTGTTGTCTCTGTTTGGAGGAGTTCTATTGAGAACAAGAAAGGGGAAACCGTACTGACCTTTTGTGACGTTTCCCACAGACGGCGCCAATGTTACTGTTATAGTAACATAGCGCGGCTCCAGCCGAGGTGACCGTTGAGGCGCTTCTCGCCAGACGGAGCCGAGACGACCAAGCCGTTGAATCCCTTTGAGGCGCGCTTGGCCGACGTGTGACGCTGCTCCCGACATCCCGACCTGACATGCAAAGCCCGCCGAGTGGGCTCGACAGGGAGACACTCCGACGCTCAAGTCAGTTGCTAGCCGAGCAGAATGGCGTAGCGTGGGGGGAGAATAGCGTACCTTAGCCTGTGGAGTGTCTACCCTTTATATAGTGTTAGGACACGTACGTGTGGGCTGGACGAGCCGCCAATCCCGCTGGGAGTTACCGAGATTCCCGCCGGATGGGGCGCCGCTACTTCTGCTGAGTTGCGATGATCGTGGTTGCCACCTGTAGGCCTGATTGCTGAGATCGTGGCCTTAATGGCCGCGACTGGCGATTCCGCGAGTCTTGGTGGTTACCTCAATCGTCCGTTGACCCTGTGTGGGTTGCGACGGGGCGCATGAGGGCCGAGCTCCAAGTCGGCGCGATCTTGGCTTCGACGACCCGAGGTACAAGAAGGTGAGTTCTTGCTTGTGGTCGGATTCACAAGACTTCCCGGGCCGAGCTGTAGACAGGCCCGCCTGGGCCGAGCTGTAGACAGGCTCGCGTGGGCCGAGCTGTAGACAGGCCCACCTGGGCCGAGCTGTACATGCCTGGGACGCACAGATCAGGGTTGTAGCTGACGTAATTGGTGACGGTAGACAAGGTGTCGGCCAATGGCCTTATTGAGGTCGGTTGACCCGAGGTCCGAGTACTGAACTAGTTCTCATGCGAGGAGAGGTTCATGCCAATCTGCCACAGCTGCTAAATGTCGGACTTTCCTCAGATGTGGTCGGCTATACTCGGGTTTAGCCGACCTGCTTGGAAACCCCCGTATCAGTAAGATTTGATATCACTTACAGTAAGTCTTCATATCACTTATAGTAAGTCTTTAATATCATTTATAATAAGCCTTTAATATCACTTATAGTAAGCCTTTGATATCACTTATAGTAAGCCTACTTATTGCTTATAGGAAGTCTTTATATCACTTATAGTAAGCTTTTAATATCACTTACAGTAAGCCTTTAATATCATTTATAGTAAGTCTTTGATATCACTTACAGTAAATCTACATATCGCTTACAGGAAGCCTTCATATCACTTACAGTAAGTCTTGGTATCACTTACAGCCTACAGCTATAAGCTTTTAGAAAATAAAATAATAATAATATTTGTTTGTGAGTGCTAGGATTCAAACTCAGGTCTCCACAAACTCAACATGAGATACCCTTACCACTAAGCTACAACCACAGTTGTGTTACAATATAACATCTAATATATTTTATTAAGTATTGATATCACTTATAGCAAATATACACATCATTTATAGTAAGTCTTGACATTACTTATAGTAAATGTGAAACTCAATTACAGTAAACGTTATTCTCTATTACAATATATGTTTATTCTCTATTATAGCCTATGTTAAGCCTCGATATAATAAATATTATTCCCTATTATAGTATACATTAAGTTTTGTTACAGTAAACATTATCATATATTATAGTAAACGTAATTCTCTATTACAATATATGTTTATTTTCTATTACAACCTATGTTAAGTCTTGTTATAGTAAATATCATTTCATGTTATAATATACATTAAGCTCTATTACAGAATAATATAGGTTAATGTATGTTAACGTATGTTAATGTATGCACATTAACCTACATTAATAACATACATTAATCTATAGTATACATTATAAGCTCTATTATATTAACATACATTAACCTACATTAATAACATACTATAACAGAACTTAATATATATTGTAACAGAGCTTATAACATACATTAACTTACATTAATAACATATTGTAATAGAACTTAATATATATTGTAATAGAGCTTATAACATACATTAACCTATACATTAATAATATACATTAAGTTCTATTACAGTATACCTTAACCTACATTAATAACATACATTAAGTTTTGTTACAAAATACATTAACCTATGTTATTCTGTAACAATAATATAGGTTTATGTATTTTAATGTAGGTTAATGTATATTAAGCTCTGTTACAATGTGCATTAACCTATGTTATTCTGTAATAAAGCTTAATGTATATTGTAACAGAGAATGATATTTACTATAACAAAACTTAACATAAGTTGTAATAGAAAAAAAACATATATTGTAATAGAGAATTACGTTTACTATAATAGATCATGATAATGTTTACTGTAATAGAACTTAATGTATACTATAATATGTAATAATATTTATTGTAATGAGGCTGAACATAGGCTATAATAGAGAATAAATATATATTGTAATAGAGAATAGCATTTACTGTAATTGAGTTTAACATATACTATAAGTGATGTCAAGACTTACTATAAATGATGTGTATATTTGTTGTAAGTGATATCAATACTTAATGAAATATATTAGATCAATACTTAATGAAATATATTAGATGTTATATTATAACACAATTGTGGTTGTAGTTTAGTGGTAAGGGTAGTTGATGTTGAGTTTGTGGAGACCTATGGTCATATCCTAGCACTCACAAACAAATAAAATTTTTTTGTTTTCTAAAAGTTTGTAGTTGTAAGTTGTAACTGATACCAAGACTTACTGTAAGTGATATAAAGGCTTCCTATAAGCGATATGTAGACTTACTATAAGTGATATCAAAGGCTTACTATAAATGATATTAAATGTTTACTGTAAGTGATATTAAAGGCTTACTGTAAGTGATATCAAAAACTTACTATAGGTGATATTAAAGGCTTACTGTAAGTGATATGAAGACTTACTGTAAGTGATATATAAACTAACTGTAAGTGATATCAAAGTTTACTGTAGGTACACTAACTGTAATGAATATAAGTCTACATAGGGAAAGACCAGAAGAAGAAAGGAAAAAATAGGAAAAAAAATTTAATGTTAAAAAGACGACTCGTCTTCCAAGACTCATAAATACTAAGAAACTAAAGGTAGGGACTAGAAATTAAACAACACAAAAAAGAAAGAACTATATGACATTTGATCTTCTGACAGGGACTATAAATTAAGTCTAACCCTCTGACAAGGACTTCTATTATTTTTTTCAAAAAAAAAAAACATATCAAATAGCAGGGGCGGCGGCTGCAAAGGTAAGAAAGAAAGAAAAAAATATGTTTCAAAATGGCGACCAAGCAAATGGTCGTCGCCATTTTGAAGTTATCAAATGGTGGCGGTGGTGGCTAAAAAAAGGTAAGAATTTTTTTTTAAATTATGACAACTTAAGTGGTCGTGATTTAAAATTTTTTTAAATTTATTTTTGGCAAGTTTAATTTGCGATGGGTTGATATGTCACGATTTTGAGGTAAATTTTTAGTAATAAATTTTTGTCTAAAATGACTGTCTAATGTACGTCCGATCACTCAATCGCCTTTTTTAAATTATGATCACTAAATCCATAGTAATTTAACAGTCATATTAAATCTCAAAATTTGAATTAGATCTCTCAATCCTACTGTATTTTGAATCTTGAGATATGCGCCAACCCTTATAAAATACTGTCGTTTACCCTGAAAATGCCCCAATGCCCAAAGAGTCGTCTGCTGCAATTAATCGTTTGTGCACATCCGATAGAGTAGAAGCAAGAGCCACGTCCCTGCACGTTAAAACAATTCCTCTCCCACTGATTCTCTCTAATTCCCACCTTTCTTTTCATATTTTAACTATTATTCTTTCTCTCCACCGATCTCTCTCCTCTCTATTATCTTCCTTTTCTTTATTTTAAAACAAACTCTCCTCTCCCACTCTCCCAACGTTTTCTCTCTTCTATCAATCTTTTAATTATTATTTTTTTCTCTTCACCGACCTCTCTCCTATCTATCTATCTTCTTTTCTTTATCTTAAAACAATTTCCCTCCCATCATCTCTCTCTTTCCTATATATATATATATATATATATAATTCTCTTTTAATTTCTCCTCTCTCTTCATGCAAGAGGTCTTCTCATGTAATTAATCTATCTATGCAAGCCCTGCAATTAAAGCTATTTCATACAAACCATGCAAATAAATCATGTCATGAAATAAAGCCTACATGTCAATAAATCTCTCTTTTGTGTTTTCTTTATTTTAGTTCATACACATTTCACCACGTTGAGATCTCCACTAAAGTGCACACGTGCACATCATACAATCTTTTAATCATACACAACATGCATACTTCTTACCTATGTCGTTAGGGATTTAAAAGCCAAACAAGGGTAATCAAATTGAAGAAGTCTTCTACCACGGCCGGCCATGTTCGTAGAAGAAGAGAAGAACCCCATCGTCTCAATCTCCCCGCTAAATGTACTTTTCACGATCACACTTTTTTTTTGCACTTGATGTATTTCTTTATTTATACTTGTTCAACATCCACATGTGTCTGGTGATCACAATCACATCAAAGAGTTGTGCTCCATCTTCCTCTTTATTTTCTCTTTTTTTGTGGAGACCTAAGTGTTTTTAAGACGAGAGTCAGGATCTACAACATTAATCAACATGCTAGGGGCCTTTAGACATGTTAATCATGGCAGGAACGGGGCGGTGATAACGCATAAAAAATGCTGGAGAAAGCATGAAACCAGACGGTGTGGTCTAAAACTAACGATTGTGTTAAAAAGCATTGTGGTGATCGCAACATGAGAAACACAACATGACGTCCAAGGAGTTTACGATGCATGCTCTCTGAGGTGCTATTTCGACATAGGGGATGCTGACTTTGAGGGAAAAGTGAACATCTGATGGACCCTCTCGACCAAGTTAGGGGGCTGCCTAACCTTCTAAGAGGCCGATAGCATGTTCATGCCCATTGGAGCCACATCTAGGTTGGGCTATAGAAACTATGTTGGTGAGTGAAACCCAGAATGTGGGGAATATCAGTTTATAAGAGATGGAGCATATGGCATAGAAAGGCCATACCTAATCGCTCGAGGCCGGCCCGGACATAGTAGGTGTTAGCCGCTCACCACAGGATCAATGAGCAAGCCTGAGATCTTCTTGGATGTGCTCCAAATGCATGGGGCATTGTCCGTCACCCAAAATTGTGTTGTCATTTTAGAAATGGAAAAAAGAAGGGCCAAGTGACCTCACTACAGGAAAACCAGGCTTTGCTTACGTCCAAACACCGTAGGTAGATAACAAAAAACCGTAAGCATAGTCTTTGCTTATGGTGTTACCCTACGGTTGGGTTTCGTCGGCAGAAGACCGACGGCAAAGGCCTAAGGCTACGGTGTTTTAAACTCCGTAAGTATAAAGCTATAGTGACGGTGTTGGTAGCCGTAAGTAACACCATAAGGAAATTTGTTTTTGGCTACGTACGGCGATGTTAACCGTAGTCATATTTTTTGTAAGGATAGACTCAGTGACGCCGAATATCCCTACGGCAGTTTGAACCGTAAGCATGTGTCCCTACGGCCACGTACACCATAAGCAAGTATGTTTCCCTACGGCTAAATAGACCATAAGTAAATATGTTTACCTACGGCCACGTACACCATAACCAAGTATGCTTACCTACGGCCACATAGACCATAAGTATGTTGTTTCAGCAAAAAAAAAAAAGCATTATATTTAAATGGATCCACATTCACCTACATTCACAAACAATTGGATCAACATGTACACATCCACAATTAATCCACACATTCACATTTGTATCAATCAACATACACATGCTACTTTAGTTCCACACACACATCCACATTTAGTTCCACACATACACATCCACCTTTAGTTCCACACACACATCCACATTTAGTTCCACACATACACATCCACCTTTAGTTCCACACACACATCCACATCCATATTAGTTCCACACATACACATCCACATTTACATCCACACACATTCACACCCACTCATTCACAATGCACAACACCTTAATAATATAAAACACATTAAAGTTAACAAACAATAATGTTAATAAAAGATGACATAAAACATCATTCTTCACATTCACATGCTAGTGCTAAAGTCTGTTCAGAAGAGCAAGTTAATTGTTAGTAGATGAAATTGTTCACATGTGGTGAGAGGAGATTTGTGAAGAGTTTGCTTTGTCCTTGGAGGAAGACAGGTTTCAGCAGACATATTTCCTGCAAAAGCAACAATAGGTGTTCAATAAGTACTGTGTGAGGAAAACCAGAACAAAAGAAACAATATGCTTAACAAACAGTAATGCAGGAAATATGATCTCCTCTGGTATGCTAGATGTCACAATTGTCACATGGTAACATAGCCACCTATGGCTAACACTACACAAGATCAAAGTATGATCTCCTCTTCATGTCACTCTGTTTCATCATCTTCCAAGCTTATGCTAAAGGAAAAAGAAGAAAAGCCCACCCAAAACTGAGCCTGGACCTCTCTAGCTCGTGTTCTTCCACTGATGAGATCAGATCCCACCTCACCCAGCGGTTTCACTTCAAACTGGACTTCATGATCAGTGTGATGGATGCAAAGCACCTACTGCTGCGGTTCCAGGATAAAGAGGACTTCCTCCAGCTACTGTTGTTCATGAGGAAAGTGACATATGCAGGGACATACTGGATCTCAGCCAGCACTTTTGTTTCCACATGTGTATTTGATTGTATTCACTCCGGCCAATCTTTGACATGTTATTCCTGTGCTAGTGTTTAATTTCTTTTCAGGATCAAGTTCATAATTGTGCATTTGGCATTGATCAACATAGGACTTGATAGTATGAAGTTTTAAAAGTAGCATGAAGAATTAATGATACTTCATGAGCTCACGTTCCCTCTAAGTACTCTTTTTTTGGAACTGTGTCTTGGGGTGGATAATTGCATAAGGAAGTAGAATTATAGGATTAAATAATGTATTTTAGTGATTATGCATGTTTTATCTTGTTGATTTTGTTTTACAAAGTGGAAAGGCTCATATTCGTGTAGAATCATGGCCTTCAATACATTTGTACTTACTAATTTTCTTCCAATATCTACTTTCCAATCCCTACTTTAACTGTAAGCCAGTGGGTATACCATTTGAGCTTTGACTATACCATAAAACCCAAAGTATCAGCTGCCTCAGGTGACTGAAAAACTCTCACATAAAACCCATGTTAATAATGGTTGATCTTTGTGATAAAAAAACTTACAAGTTTTGTAACCACACATAACACTGTCTACATAGCGTTCCAGCTCAAAATGGAGAAGCAAAAATCTACAAGTTTATGTAACCACACATAACACTGTCTTTCACCCAACCTAGAATGGGTGAAAGACAGTAAAATCTCATATGCAACTTACCAAAGAGGGTGGAGGTGAAGATCAATCATCCTCAAGCTCAACCTGTTACATGTAAAAATGTAACTAACATCAGAGTTGACAATTAACAACATATAAATAAGAATGAGATAAATGTAAATAAACTTACATATTCTCTGAACCATATTATGTGACTCCCAACAGCATCGTTCATATTTTTTCTATCTGCATCTTTGATAAACAAAGATGCAGTCGGATCATGGGCTATGAGTATAGAAACCTCATAGTACTCACCACCTAACTTCTTCCCCATGACCACATTATCATTATCATCAGAGATAAGAATGCCGCTGGCAACTACTTCTCCAGAGAAGTTTAGGATCCTCACCCTCCTCCCCGCCAATGAATCCTGTTAAAAATTTTGAATATGGATGTCAGATATACATGCATTCCAACATATTAACATGGTTAGATTTCATTTACCTTTTTCTTTTGAGCATGACAAACACTTGCAGAACTCTGCACAAGTAAATGTAGATTGTCAACATTAAGCAATGTTAATAATGAAGTATGTCAACATAAACTAATTACCTCATTATTGCCACGAGACTCAATTTTTTTCATTCTTTCTTCGAGAGCTTCAATTTTTTCTTTTAGGCTTTCATTGTCCTGTCGCAACTTTTGTTCACTTCTTGAACCCCACAAGCTCTTTGGGGTAGGGCCCGTGCCTATGCCATGGATTCTTCCAGTTCTGTCTCGTACCATAACTTGCTCATAAGCGTCCCCCATGCTTGCAATTGAGCTTGATGTAGTTGATTGCTGCGTCAGCTTAATGTCTCGAATTTTATCCTACAATTTGAATGAAAAAATATGAATTTGCAGCACTATCGTAAATAGAATTATGTCAACAAAGAGCTTCCATGCATAATGAGAATAATGTTAAACATTAGACAATTAATAAAGCTAATTCATTATACAATCATTGCAGCACTCTCGTCATTAACTGGACCGCCAGCTTTCTTCATACAGGTCCTTATGAATAAGTCCCCACGATCAAGAGTGGCCCAGTTTTTAGAAAGTACAACATTGTACAGAAGATAACTTAGAAATAAACATAATTATTTTGAATTGATCAACTGAGATGCATATAAGACAATATATATGTTACCTCATCGTGGTATATGTCAGCAAAACTTTTACTACCAGCGCAGTGAAAAAATGTGTGTTTGGTCTTATTTTGCTTGTTTGTTTCACTGCGTTTCTATAAATCAAAATGATAACTATTAGAATAATTATTTTGTATCACTATATTTAGACTAATTGTAATCCAATTCCAATTACCTTGAATTCCTCTGAAGACCATATTTGAACAAGTTTTTTCCATTGATCTTCAACCACTCTTCTGTCTGAACATGCAAAGTGTTGTTGCGCTTTTTGATATGGCATGAAGAACTTTGTCCTCAAGTCATACTTCCAAGACCTCCATTTCTGATCTAGATCCTTCATTACAAAATCTCGCAAGCTGATGGGAACATCAAATTTTCTCTATATTTTTTTAAAAAACAGTTAGATGTAATCAAGTGGAATAGAGAATTAAACAAACACGTGTTACATCACCTGGATATAATCCCAAACATCGTCCTTGTTAGACAATGGCATTACCCTCCAAGAAATGCAATCGATCGGCAGTTTCTCCCCCATCCTTGCTACAGTCCCCAAAAATTGTTTTAGTAGCTGCCCCCCCTCTCCTAGTGGCTGCCCCAACTGATTAACATTCACTGGTATGCGTTCATTACTTTGCAATCCATGTACAGATCTTAACAATGTTGGGCCTCTCTTAACCTTCTTAGATGTGGAGGCAGACTGAGCATCTATGTGAATTATTTTCCCTTGCAGGTCCTCTCTAAATTTTTCATACTCTTCTCTTGAGAACCAATCAGTTGTCAGCTGCAAAAAGAAGATATTCAACCAATGAACAGAAGTACATATATAGTTTGACAAAAGAACTATTAACATTATTCAACTTACAAAAGATGGGTAGTCATTTCTGCCAAAGGATGTAGGAGCAGCGAGTATGAAACTGAATATGAAATAAAGATCCATAAATCCACATTCTGTGCTCCCCTTTTGTTGGGGCACCTACAACATGAAAGATATTAATGATACTTTTATTCCGTTTACATATGCAATTCAAACACCTCAAATTTAAAAGATTACCTTCGGCACGTGTAGATCAATTACTTTCATCTCATCGGCCAGTGCTGTCATCCCTTTCCCTTCGTATGTAATCTTTAAAAAACTGCACCATCATACCAAACATACTTTATATACATATATATGTTTCAAAAATATATATAAAAAACTAGAAGATATTACTTTTTCAACTCATTTTCGATCCTAGTGTGTTCCCCCATGTGAAGGGAGTCAAGGAGCATAAGGAACGGCATGTCATTATCCTCTTGCTTACATATGACAACAACCTGCCAATGATTCCTACAAATTAACAAAAAATTAAACAATGATGATTTGTTGTTGAATTAGTGATGGATACTTAATACATAAAAAGGTTTAGGCATACCATATGCAAATTGGAAGTAGAGAGTATGACTTCTCCAGCAAAGAATTCTTTTGTACAATTAATTTAATTCTATTCACACCATCAGAAGTCAATCTACAAAAGTTAAACCATAAACTATCGAATATCTCAAAACGCTCTAAAAGCGTTGATGGAATCACCCCCCACAAATACCTGCAAGTTCAAAAGTAATTAAAACACAACAGAATCTCTATATTGGTGACTCATGCTAGCCTTGGAAAAAATATTAAAGAAAACTTACAACACAAAAATACTCACTCCACATGTTCTTGAAATATTAGGGTGTCCAGCATCTCTGGCTCACTATCATACACTTCTTTCATTATTTTTTTTTTGCCTTTGTTGCGTCAGTGTCGCATGATGGCCCTGTTTTCTTTTTTGGCGAGTCTTCTCTATCTTCTTTGGAATCTACCACCGCAAATCTCTTCCGTCGGCCCCTTCAAATTGCAAATAACATGTTAACATCAAGCAAAAAAAAAATAACACTTAACATATTCAGTTAAAAAAATAACACTTAACCATTAGGCTTACATTTTAATGTCGTCTCACTTCCTTGGCAACTTGTAAACTGCAATATTAAGAATTTGACGAATGAGAGGGTAAAACACAAGTAATATAACAAAGTCCCTTTTCTTATAATACTAAGAAAAATAAAGGCAATATGAAGATAAATAGCCATGCATGTCAGCATATATATAGGACATGAAAATTACAGCCTGCAACAGCAACCAAATCGATCAACACGTTTTCCAAATGAGACAAGGCTATGGATCACAAGTATTTAAACTACTGTACCTCTCTGTGATGGACCCAGATGTAGATTATCCCTTTAAATATGTATATATATATATATATACATATATATATATATATATATATATATGTTCATGAGAAATGCTTTAAGATTGAACTTATAAATAGTTATTCAAAAATTGATTAAATCAAATATGATGAAGAGCCGGCCTGAAGTTAATTGCTCCTTCCAAGTCAAATATGATGAAGAGCCGGCCTGAAGTTTTCAGACCCTGGTAGTGTTGGAGTCTTTAATATGTTACTCGACGTCTAGGTAAGCCTGTAGAAATATAAGAGTGATTGGAGGAAAAGAACGGATCAGAAATGTGGAGACCGGACCATCCATACATACATATATATATATATATATATATATATATATATATATATATATCTTTAATATGTTACTCGACGTCTAGGTAAGCCTGTAGAAATATAAGAGTGATTGGAGGAAAGAACGGATCAGAAATGTGGAGACCGGACCATCCATATGTTACTCGACGTCTAGGTAAGCCTGTAGAAATATAAGAGTGATTGGAGGAAAAGAACGGATCAGAAATGTGGAGACCGGACCATCCATATATATATATATATATATATATATATATATATATATATATATATATATATATATATATATATATATAGGATTACTCCTTAGCAAATGTAAATGTTATTTCCTGTTTCTCTTTCCCTTGCCTTGTACACCTGACTGTACTCCAGATGACAGAAGCATATAAGTGTCTGCAGATTGTGCAGGTATTCTCTGCTAAATAACAGAAAGATTTAAGGGATTAAAATATAATCCTCATACAAAAGAACATGTAGAACCACCAACCTGCAACCCACTTGTAAATCCCATCCCCCACCCAACACCACCACCACAGAAAAGGAAAAGAAATGTGCTATCAGCATAGCCTATAAGGCTTAACACAATGAATATTGACCAAAAAATGGGAAGGCATGTATGTGTTTGGGAAGGCTCAATAACATATGTCTTCAGATTGGGATTTATACACCATCAATGTTATGACACCCCGAATTTATATTCTTTTATATGATGAGAGGATATTCACTTGTTGTGTGTATAGCATGTGTAATTCATCGTGCCTACTATAAGTTTCATACTTCTCTTGAGCATATGCATGTATATCTATATATAGTGTATATATAGATATGATAATTCATATGGAGATGAGCAATTAGCTAATTAGAGGTGTATTATGAATACCAAGAATCTCTGACTTAGGATACTTGAATAATACTATGCATGTGCTATCTAAATATTGAAGAATATCCTATACTACCTATTTCATGGAATTTTGTATGAGAGTGTATGAAGTACATATGTGTATGTACGTATGTATGTTATCTTATGCGTGTGACAATTGTATACCTAATTCTACATGCATAACACCTTGGTGTACTTATGTATGCATGTGTATGTTTAGTTGTAAACATTGTTCATTGCATGGTTTAGTTAATGTGTACATTGTACTTCGTACATTGCATGTACATAAAGAGTTCAAGCATGGTAGGTGTATTTAGTAGTTTATATTGGGATTCTATACTCCTCATGAATAACATGCATGTATTTTTATGATCATTAGGTGAGAATAGTCAATTGGCTAAATTATGCATATAGTGCATACTAAGGAATCCTATGCATATAGTACTTAAGCAATGTTAGGTAAAGTTGTGCAAGTTAATCTAATTACCGGTGCGCATGTTGTATCCATCTATTTCAAGCATAATGTACATAAGTATGCTACACCCGTGTGTGTATACTATATATATGTCAAATCAAGTGTGTGTATGCAAGGACTATTTTATCGAATAGATTATTCCTAGCTAACGATCATATCACCTCCTAATGATTTGCGAAGCCCTCACAATTCTTGTCATTTACTTTGCCGTGTGTTGAGTCACACTTATGTAAAACATCGTGTATGCATAGGTAGATATCTACGTACATCTTATCTTAGTGTATTTATGTATGCTTGTGTATGCCTAGGTATAAATGTTATTGATTGCCCGGTGTAGTAATATACATATTATACCTTATACATTGTATGTATATACGTAGAGTAAACACAGTTCTTTGTGTGTTGAGTCATGTTGTGTGTATATATATATATATATATATACATTGTATGCGTATGAAGATATTCATGTGCGTGTTATTATCTTGATGTACCTATGTATGTATGTGTAGGATTAGTAGTAAATATTGGATGTTTACATGGTGTAGTGGTGTATATACTATACTACATAGGTTTCATGTGCCTACATGAGTGGATTAAGCATGGTTCTGCATGATTTTAAGTTATGGCAGAAGAGTGTCTTGGCGTCAACATGGATGGACGCCCATGATATGTCAGCGTCCATATCGACTGACGCCAACCCTAATGTAGCCGTCCATGGATGTGGACGTCAATACCCCTAATTTTCTGTGCGTAACAGAGCGCAGAGAGCACTCATTGGGCCAGGCTTCTGATTGGGGAGATGTCTCCCCAACGGCTCTTACCTGTCCCTTCGGCCCCTGCACGAGCCCTCTTGTCCCTTAATCTATAAAACTCATCCCTCTTGCAACCTAGAGAGCTCTCTTGGCTCTTTACTAGAAAGGAAACCCTAGCTCAGGAATGTGAGGAAAACCTGAACTTGAGAGCTCAGATCCGGCGTTCTGAGGCTTGGATCCGGCGATCTTCTTCGACAAGGAGGAAGTCCAAGCATAGGAGAAGACCACCCCGGCGCTGGACTGCGGCCTACAACCCCCTAGAACCCGGAGCAAAGGAGTTTTGGGAGGCTTCTTGGCACTGCCCAAGGAGAGCTTCTCCGGCCATTAGATCCGTTTGGAGATTTATTCAAAGGCAAGTGAACCTAGATCGTAACCCTAAACATGTCCCCTTGGGTCTTAGTATTTTTATGGGTTTTTCCTCGAGTCCTGGAACCCCACATTCACCAAATCCATGGAGCTCGGTCTGTGCCTTGCACAGACAGGAACTTGGCGTCAATGCCTTGACGCCAAGATCTCCAGTGGGCGTCCAGCGATCTTGCCGTCAAACCGTGAACGGCCAGACACTGCCGCCAAGTTCTTTAGTGCAGAATAGTAAACTGTTCTGCCTTAAGTAATTAATTTCCGGACTTTTGACGCATGAGGATATAATGTAATTTTTATAT
The DNA here is from genome assembly GCA_014218235.1 of Colocasia esculenta. Classification (NCBI taxonomy): domain Eukaryota; kingdom Viridiplantae; phylum Streptophyta; class Magnoliopsida; order Alismatales; family Araceae; genus Colocasia; species Colocasia esculenta. The sequence goes on from JACBKR010001043.1 coordinate 554,503, forward strand.
GTTATGTAAAATAGCTAATGTGATGTGTGTGGTAAATTTCTTGCGCATTTCTGTGGATGGTGCAAATTTTTAGATTTATTGAAATGTATGTTAGCAATTAGTTCAGATATGTTAGCCTACTGTTTACATGAATCATGAGGAGTTGTATGCCATAATTTTTCTAAACCATGTATGTATGCATGAGTCCATGCCCTACAAATTTGAGAATTTTTTTGTGTTCATGTGATTTGCTGCATTTTCTGCAATAGGAATAGAAGTCATGTGTAGGTTATTCAAAAAATTACAGTAAATTGTGTATCGTGCAATAAATCCGGGAAAAATTTCCTGTGACCATGTATATGACGGGTTCAGGACTTGGAGCCATCAAATTCGATATTCATGTTATGTTCCATATTAAATTGAATTATTAGTGGCATGAAGATAAATGTTTTATTTTCCGTAAATACTATGTAATTCAGAAAATTATGAAAATTTGCATGAGTAGTCTGAAACCTGCAAATAATGTGTGGTTAAATTTTAAGGTGATTTGGGTAACATTAGCTTAAACTGTGGAATTTCCATGTGAAAAATGAGTTATTAATGCATGTTACCATGACTATGGATGATTGAGTGTTTTCCCAATGTGATTAGTGTAAATTTCTGAATATGTGAACCCTGTTAATAGTAGTATTATGTTAGGTTAACTGAGACATGTGGAGTTTATGGAATGTGACATATAAAACGATTCAACAGAATAAGTAAAATATGCGAATAACGTGTGAAAATGTGATAAAGTGAATGTAAAGTGTAATAATTGGGCCAAAATGACACGGCTACCCTAGAGGCCTCAAGAGCTGTACATAGAAAAGTCCCTATGGAAAGCCCTATGTGTAAAAAGTTCGTCCTAAAGGCATTAGGGAAATCCTGGAGGTGGACAAGTACCACTGGATAGGGTGGAGAGAGCTTCTCCCGGTCTGCGCAGTTACCAAGATTCACCACTGTATTGCCTAGGTGGTGGGTATGTGATTATGAGTCGTGTTATGTGCTATGTGTTGTGAGATGTGATGAGTTGTGTTATTTGTTAGTGTCCTCTACTGGTGGTTAGGACTATGTGTCATGGCAAATTGTTTAAGCAATGAAAAATGAATAAAGTGTGAAATATGTGAATATGGCATGTGGTAAGTGCCCATGATGCACGTGGTAAGTGCAATCGATGTGATATGTGATAAGTGAAAGTGGAAGAGTAAATGATGTGGAAATGTGTAAATTGTGTAAGTGTGAACATGTGTACATGTGAAATGTGTAAAAGTGAACAATGTGAATGAGTAAGTGTGCAATCATGTGAGATAAATGTGTTAGATTGTGAACTTATGATATATGTCATGAAGTGTTAAATGCATATCCAAACAGCAACCTAAATGTGTGCAAAACGACGTTTCACATGTGTAAGAATGAGTAGAATCCATATTAGGAACTTCCCTTTCAAACATATGAGAATCTCACGTTAATTGCTATCATATTGTGATTGAATTGTATATATATATATATATATAGCTCTCACGTGAATGAAATGGTAGTGAGCATGTAATAGGATTTTCACGTTTGCGAAAGGTTGATTATGAATATGGCAAATGCATGAAAAACATTTGGATTCCATGCTAGTTGAAAGGCTCAATTAGTATAAAAGTTTCATACTTAAGTGCTCATGGATTGCTAAATGGTTTCACCATGTTTTAACCTTCAAGTCATGCTACAAAATGTGAACCTATGTGCATGTGATTTTATTATGTTAAAACAGCAAGTAAATTGTATAAATAAATACAAAAAGGTCATGTGAAAAGAAAGTAGTCATCGTGCTAGCTTGTTCTTTTCTTCATGTTCAATTTTATGCTTTAGTAGTAGAGATATCTATGGAATGAAATAAGGTGTGGACGAATCACGCTACATGTTAGGTGTATGCAATATGTACATGAGTATGATGTAATGCTCATGATTTAGAATAGAATTATGGTAGACTAAAGCATGCTCCTGTGAAGATAATATGTATTGCTAGTTGAGAGTAAGGACCATGAGTACCTTCGTGATTTGATGATATGTGCATCTCTTTAATGTTAATGCCATATTGTGAGTGTGACATGTTTAAGTTTAAGACTTTGGTTTGCTTGCTGAGTCTTTGGACTCACTCTTGCTTCGGCGTACAGGTTGACAGGTATCGTGTACTAGAAGGAAGCTTGGTGAGGATCGTCATTTAGAAGACTATTTTGTGGAGCTGTTACTAGTTGTACTTTTCTTTTCTCCTAGCACGAAAAGGATTATTGTATGGACAATATTTGGACAATGTAGTTCTTTTATCTTGTAGTAATGTGGACATTGTCTTTCTATTTCGCTATTTGTATTGTGGAATGTGTGTTGGTGATGGGTTAAGAGTTGAGTTATTTATTTTATTCCGCTGTACTCTATTGCTATCCAGGTACATATCAACCTATCGACTAGTGTTGGGTACATGTCCCACTGTGACGACGCCCTTTATACCGATGGGGATTGGTATAATCGTACCGGTATGAAGAGGGTCGTTACAGAGATTGGTATCAGAGCCCAAGGTTGAGACTGTACATGGATAGGCCATCACCGTCACAACATTGCAAAGTCTTCATAGGGAATTGTCCATATATATAGAATTTACTAATAGTAGATGGAAGATAGTAAGGAGAATAGTTAGAATATAGTAACCTAGGTTCTAATTGAGTTACGTATTTTGCAGACTATGGCTGGACGGGGTAGACGTAGTGCTCAGTCTAGGAGGTATGAGCAAAACCGCAAGTTGAAGAATTTCGTGAAAGGGCTTAAACCCTCAGTGAGAGCTAAGCTTCTGGAGCTTGATTCTCGTACCTTGGAAGAAATTCTAGGTGTGGCAACCAAACAAGAAAGTAGAGTGGGACCTCTCCAAGAGGGGGAGACAATTTCAAAGAAGGATGTGACCAAGCCATTCCAAGGGCAAGATAAGAAGAAGGAGAAACTCGTGGAAAGTTTGAAATCAACTGTGACCTCAATCAACGAGAAACCAGAGTGCATCCAGTGCGGGAAGCGTCATGGCGGGAACGCATGTTGGAGAAAGGAATGAAGGTGTCTTAAATGCGGTAGCAAGGAGCATCGGCTTAAGGAGTGTCCGAACCTGAAGACAAAGTTTACTCCACGAGGTCCTTCATCGACGGCGATACAGGAGCCAGGAGTAGCTGGTGATGACCTCGGCGACGTCACCACAAGTACTCGATACGATCTTCGAGGATGAAGATCTTTTTCAAGAGGGGGAGAGTATGACACCCTGAATTTATATTATTTTATATGATGAGAGGATATTCACTTGTTGTGTGCATAGCATGTGTAATTCATCGTGCCTACTATAAGTTTCATACTTCTCTTGAGCATATGCATGTATATCTATATATAGTGTATATATAGATATGATAATTCATATGGAGATGAGAATTAGCTAATTAGAGGTGTATTATGAATACCAAGAATCTCTGACTTAGGATACTTGAATAATACTATGCATGTGCTATCTAAATATTGAAGAATATCCTATACTACCTATTTCATGGAATTTTGTATGAGAGTGTATGAAGTACATATGTGTATGTACGTATGTATGTTATCTTATGCGTGTGACAATTGTATACCTAATTCTACATGCATAACACCTTGGTGTACTTATGTATGCATGTGTATATTTAGTTGTAAACATTGTTCATTGCATGGTTTAGTTAATGTGTACATTGTACTTCGTACATTGCATGTACATAAAGAGTTCAAGCATGGTAGGTGTATTTAGTAGTTTATATTGGGATTCTATACTCCTCATGAATAACATGCATGTATTTTTATGATCATTAGGTGAGAATAGTCAATTGGCTAAATTATGCATATAGTACTTAAGCAATGTTAGGTAAAGTTGTGCAAGTTAATCTAATTACCGGTGCGCATGTTGTATCCATCTATTTCAAGCATAATGTACATAAGTATGCTACACCCGTGTGTGTATACTATATATATGTCAAATCAAGTGTGTGTATGCAAGGACTATTTTATCGAATAGAATATTCCTAGCTAACGAAATTCATATGACCTCCTAACGATTTGCGAAGCCCTCACAATTCTTGTCATTTACTTTGCCGTGTGTTGAGTCACACTTATGTAAAACATCGTGTATGCATAGGTAGATATCTACGTACAACTTATCTTAGTGTATTTATGTATGCTTGTGTATGCCTAGGTATAAATGTTATTGATTGCTCGGTGTAGTAATATACATATTATACCTTATACATTGTATGTATATACGTAGAGTAAACACAGTTCTTTGTGTGTTGAGTCATGTTGTGTGTATATATGTGTGTATATATATATATATATATATATATATATATACATTGTATGCGTATGAAGATATTCATGTGCGTGTTATTATCTTGATGTACCTATGTATGTATGTGTAGGATTAGTAGTAAATATTGGATGTTTACATGGTGTAGTGGTGTATATACTATACTACATAGGTTTCCTGTGCCTACATGAGTGGATTAAGCATGGTTCTGCATGATTTTAAGTTCTGGCAGAAGAGTGTCTTGGCGTCAACATGGATGGACGCCCATGATATGTCAGCGTCCATATCGACTGACGCCAACCCTAATGTAGCCGTCCATGGATGTGGACGTCAATATCCCTAATTTTCTGTGCGCAACAGAGCGCAGAGAGCACTCATTGGGCTAGGATTCTGATTGGGGAGATGTCTCCCCAACGGCTCTCACCTGTCCCTTCGGCCCTGCACGAGCCCTCTTGTCCCTTAATCTATAAAACTCATCCCTCTTGCAACCTAGAGAGCTCTCTTGGCTCTTTACTAGAAGGGAAACCCTAGCTCAGGAATGTGAGGAAAACCTGAACTTGAGAGCTCAGATCCGGCGTTCTGAGGCTTGGATCCGGCGATCTTCTTCGACAAGGAGGAAGTCCAAGCATAGGAGAAGACCACCCCGGCGCTGGACTGCGGCCTACAACCCCCTAGAACCCGGAGCAAAGGAGTTTTGGGAGGCTTCTTGGCACTGCCCAAGGAGAGCTTCTCCGGCCATTAGACCTGTTTGGAGATTTATTCACAGGCAAGTGAACCTAGATCGTAACCCTAAACATGTCCCCTTGGGTCTTAGTATTTTTATGGGTTTTTCCTCGAGTCCTGGAACCCCACATTCACCAAATCCATGGAGCTCGGTCTGTGCCTTGCACAGACAGGAACTTGGCGTCAATGCCTTGACGCCAAGATCTCCAGTGGGCGTCCAGCGATCTTGTCGTCAAACCGTGAACGGCGAGACACTGCCGCCAAGTTCTTCAGTGCAGAACAGTAAACTGTTCTGCCTTAAGTAATTAATTTTCGGACTTTTGACGCATGAGGATATAATGTAATTTTTTATGTTATGTAAAATAGCTAATGTGATGTGTGTGGTAAATTTCTTGCGCATTTCTGTGGATGGTGCAAATTTTAGATTTATTGAAATGTATGTTAGCAATTAGTTCAGATATGTTAGCCTACTGTTTACATGAATCATGAGGAGTTGTATGCCATAATTTTTCTAAACCATGTATGTATGCATCAGTCCATGCCCTGCAAATTTGAGAATTTTTTTGTGTTCATGTGATTTACTGCATTTTCTGCAATAGGAATAGAAGTCATGTGTAGGTTATTCAAAAAATTACAGTAAATTGTGTGTCGTGCAATAAATCCGGGAAAAATTTCATGTGACCATGTATACGACGGGTTCAGGACTTGGAACCATCAAATTTGATATTCATGTTATGTTCCATATTAAATTGAATTATTAGTGGCATGAAGATAAATGTTTTATTTTCCGTAAATACTATGTAATTCAGAAAAATATGAAAATTTGCATGAGTAGTCTGAAACCTGCAAACAGTGTGTGGTTAAATTTTAAGGTGATTTGGGTAACATTAGCTTAAACTGTGGAATTTCCATGTGAAAAATGAGTTATTAATGCATGTTACCATGACTATGGATGATTGAGTGTTTTCCCAATGTGATTAGTGTAAATTTCTGAATGTGTGAACCCTGTTAATAGTAGTATCATGTTAGGTTAACTGAGACATGTGGAGTTTATGGAATGTGACATATAAAACGATTCAACAGAATAAGTAAAATATGCGAATAACGTGTGAAAATGTGATAAAGTGAATGTAAAGTGTAATAATTGGGCCAAAATGACACGGCTACCCTAGAGGCCTCGAGAGCTGTACATAGAAAAGTCCCTATGGAAAGCTCTATGTGTAAAAAGTTCGTCCTAAAGGCATTAGGGAAATCCTGGAGGTGGACAAGTACCACTGGATAGGGTGGAGAGAGCTTCTCCCGGTCTGCGCAGTTACCAAGATTCACCACTGTATTGCCTAGGTGGTGGGTATGTGATTATGAGTCGTGTTATGTGCTATGTGTTGTGAGATGTGATGAGTTGTGTTATTTGTTAGTGTCCTCTACTGGTGGTTAGGACTATGTGTCATGGCAAATTGTTTAAGCAATGAAAAATGAATAAAGTGTGAAATATGTGAATATGGCATGTGGTAAGTGCCCATGATGCACGTGGTAAGTGCAATCGATGTGATATGTGATAAGTGAAAGTGGAAGAGTAAATGATGTGGAAATGTGTAAATTGTGTAAGTGTGAACATGTGTACATGTGAAATGTGTAAAAGTGAACAATGTGAATGAGTAAGTGTGCAATCATGTGAGATAAATGTGTTAGATTGTGAACTTATGATATATGTCATGAAAGTGTTAAATGCATATCCAAACAGCAACCTAAATGTGTGCAAAACGACGTTTCACATGTGTAAGAATGAGTAGAATCCATATTAGGAACTTCCCTTTCAAACATATGAGAATCTCACGTTAATTGCTATCATATTGTGATTGAATTGTATATATATATATAGCTCTCACGTGAATGAAATGGTAGTGAGCATGTAATAGGATTTTCACGTTTGCGAAAGGTTGATTATGAATATGGCAAATGCATGAAAAACATTTGGATTCCATGCTAGTTGAAAGGCTCAATTAGTATAAAAGTTTCATACTTAAGTGCTCATGGATTGCTAAATGGTTTCACCATGTTTTAACCTTCAAGTCATGCTACAAAATGTGAACCTATGTGCATGTGATTTTATTATGTTAAAACAGCAAGTAAATTGTATAAATAAATACAAAAAGGTCATGTGAAAAGAAAGTAGTCATCGTGCTAGTTTGTTCTTTTCTTCATGTTCAATTTTATGCTTTAGTTGTAGAGATATCTATGGAATGAAATAAGGTGTGGACGAATCACGCTACATGTTAGGTGTATGCAATATGTACATGAGTATGATGTAATGCTTATGATTTAGAATAGAATTATGGTAGACTAAAGCATGCTCCTGTGAAGATAATATGTATTACTAGTTGAGAGTAAGGACCATGAGTACCTTCATGATTTGATGATAGTGTGCATCTCTTTAATGTTATTGCCATATTGTGAGTGTGACATATTTAAGTTTAAGACTTTTGTTTGCTTGCTGAGTCTTTGGACTCACTCTTGCTTCGGCGTACAGGTTGACAGGTATCGTGTACTAGAAGGAAGCTTGGTGAGGATCGTCAATTAGAAGACTATTTTATGGAGCTGTTACTAGTTGTACTTTTCTTTTCTCCTAGCACGAAAAGGATTATTGTATGGACAATATTTGGACAATGTAGTTCTTTTATCTTGTAGTAATGTGGACATTGTCTTTCTATTTCGCTATTTGTATTGTGGAATGTGTGTTGGTGATGGGTTAAGAGTTGAGTTATTTATTTTATTCCGTGTACTCTATTGCTATCCAGGTACATATCAACCTATCGACTAGTGTTGGGTACATGTCCCACTGTGACGACGCCCTTTATACCGATGGGGATTGGTATAATCGTACCGGTATGAAGAGGGTCGTTACAGAGATTGGTATCAGAGCCCAAGGTTGAGACTGTACATGGATAGGCCATCACCGTCACAACATTGCAAAGTCTTCATAGGGAATTGTCCATATATATAGAATTTACTAATAGTAGATGGAAGATAGTAAGGAGAATAGTTAGAATATAGTAACCTAGGTTCTAATTGAGTTACGTATTTTGCAGACTATGGCTGGACGGGGTAGACGTAGTGCTCAGTCTAGGAGGTATGAGCAAAACCGCAAGTTGAAGAATTTCGTGAAAGGGCTTAAACCCTCAGTGAGAGCTAAGCTTCTGGAGCTTGATTCTCGTACCTTGGAAGAAATTCTAGGTGTGGCAACCAAACAAGAAAGTAGAGTGGGACCTCTCCAAGAGGGGGAGACAATTTCAAAGAAGGATGTGACCAAGCCATTCCAAGGGCAAGATAAGAAGAAGGAGAAACTCGTGGAAAGTTTGAAATCAACTGTGACCTCAATCAACGAGAAACCAGAGTGCATCCAGTGCGGGAAGCGTCATGGCGGGAACGCATGTTGGAGAAAGGAAGGAAGGTGTCTTAAATGCGGTAGCAAGGAGCATCGGCTTAAGGAGTGTCCAAACCTGAAGACAAAGTTTACTCCACGAGGTGCTTCATCGACGGCGATACAGAAGCCAGGAGTAGCTGGTGATGACCTCGGCGACGTCACCACAGGTACTCGATACGATCTTCGAGGACGAAGATCTTTTTCAAGAGGGGGAGAGTATGACACCCCGAATTTATATTATTTTATATGATGAGAGGATATTCACTTGTTGTGTGCATAGCATGTGTAATTCATCGTGCCTACTATAAGTTTCATACTTCTCTTGAGCATATGCATGTATATCTATATATAGTGTATATATAGATATGATAATTCATATGGAGATGAGCAATTAGCTAATTAGAGGTGTATTATGAATACCAAGAATCTCTGACTTAGGATACTTGAATAATACTATGCATGTGCTATCTAAATATTGAAGAATATCCTATACTACCTATTTCATGGAATTTTGTATGAGAGTGTATGAAGTACATATGTGTATGTACGTATGTATGTTATCTTATGCGTGTGACAATTGTATACCTAATTCTACATGCATAACACCTTGGTGTACTTATGTATGCATGTGTATGTTTAGTTGTAAACATTGTTCATTGCATGGTTTAGTTAATGTGTACATTGTACTTCGTACATTGCATGTACATAAAGAGTTCAAGCATGGTAGGTGTATTTAGTAGTTTATATTGGGATTCTATACTCCTCATGAATAACATGCATATATTTTTATGATCATTAGGTGAGAATAGTCAATTGGCTAAATTATGCATATAGTGCATACTAAGGAATCCTATGCATATAGTACTTAAGCAATTTTAGGTAAAGTTGTGCAAGTTAATCTAATTACCGGTGCGCATGTTGTATCCATCTATTTCAAGCATAATATACATAAGTATGCTACACCCGTGTGTGTATACTATATATATGTCAAATCAAGTGTGTGTATGCAAGGACTATTTTATCGAATAGATTATTCCCAGCTAACGAAATTCATATCACCTCCTAATGATTTGCGAAGCCCTCACAATTCTTGTCATTTACTTTGCCGTGTGTTGAGTCACACTTATGTAAAACATCGCGTATGCATAGGTAGATATCTACGTACATCTTATCTTAGTGTATTTATGTATGCTTGTGTATGCCTAGGTATAAATGTTATTGATTGGCCGGTGTAGTAATATACATATTATACCTTATACATTGTATGTATATACGTAGAGTAAACACAGTTCTTTATGTGTTGAGTCATGTTGTGTGTATATATGTGTATATATATATATATATATACATTGTATGCGTATGAAGATATTCATGTGCGTGTTATTATCTTGATGTACCTATGTATGTATGTGTAGGATTAGTAGTAAATATTGGATGTTTACATGGTGTAGTGGTGTATATACTATACTACATAGGTTTCATGTGCCTACATGAGTGGATTAAGCATGGTTCTGCATGATTTTAAGTTCTGGCAGAAGAGTGTCTTGGCGTCAACATGGATGGACGCCATGATATGTCAGCGTCCATATCGACTGACGCCAACCCTAATGTAGCCGTCCATGGATGTGGACGTCAATACCCTAATTTTCTGTGCGCAACAGAGCGCAGAGAGCACTCATTGGGCCAGGCTTCTGATTGGGGAGATGTCTCCCCAACGCTCTTACCTGTCCCTTCGGCCCCTGCACGAGCCCTCTTGTCCCTTAATCTATAAAACTCATCCCTCTTGCAACCTAGAGAGCTCTCTTGGCTCTTTACTAGAAAGGAAACCCTAGCTCAGGAATGTGAGGAAAACCTGAACTTGAGAGCTCAGATCCGGCGTTCTGAGGCTTGGATCCGGCGATCTTCTTCGACAAGGAGGAAGTCCAAGCATAGGAGAAGACCACCCCGGCGCTGGACTGCGGCCTACAACCCCCTAGAACCCGGAGCAAAGGAGTTTTGGGAGGCTTCTTGGCACTGCCCAAGGAGAGCTTCTCCGGCCATTAGACCCGTTTGGAGATTTATTCAAAGGCAAGTGAACCTAGATCGTAACCCTAAACATGTCCCCTTGGGTCTTAGTATTTTTATGGGTTTTTCCTCGAGCCCTGGAACCCCACATTCACCAAATCCATGGAGCTCGGTCTGTGCCTTGCACAGACAGGAACTTGGCGTCAATGCCTTGACGCCAAGATCTCCAGTGGGCGTCCAGCGATCTTGCCGTCAAACCGTGAACGGCTAGACACTGCCGCCAAGTTCTTCAGTGCAGAACAGTAAACTGTTCTGCCTTAAGTAATTAATTTCCGGACTTTTGACGCATGAGGATATAATGTAATTTTTATATGTTATGTAAAATAGCTAATGTGATGTGTGTGGTAAATTTCTTGCGCATTTCTGTGGATGGTGCAAATTTTTAGATTTATTGAAATGTATGTTAGCAATTAGTTCAGATATGTTAGCCTACTGTTTACATGAATCATGAGGAGTTGTATGCCATAATTTTTCTAAACCATGTATGTATGCATGAGTCCATGCCCTGCAAATTTGAGAAATTTTTGGGTTCATGTGATTTACTGCATTTTCTGCAATAGGAATAGAAGTCATGTGTAGGTTATTCAAAAAATTACAGTAAATTGTGTGTCGTGCAATAAATCCGGGAAAAATTTCCTGTGACCATGTATATGACGGGTTCAGGACTTGGAACCATCAAATTTGATATTCATGTTATGTTCCATATTAAATTGAATTATTAGTGGCATGAAGATAAATGTTTTATTTTCCGTAAATACTATGTAATTCAGAAAAATATGAAAATTTGCATGAGTAGTCTGAAACCTGCAAACAGTGTGTGGTTAAATTTTAAGGTGATTTGGGTAACATTAGCTTAAACTGTGGAATTTCCATGTGAAAAATGAGTTATTAATGCATGTTACCATGACTATGGATGATTGAGTGTTTTCCCAATGTGATTAGTGTAAATTTCTGAATGTGTGAACCCTGTTAATAGTAGTATCTTGTTAGGTTAACTGAGACATGTGGAGTTTATGGAATGTGACATATAAAACGATTCAACAGAATAAGTAAAATATGCGAATAACATGTGAAAATGTGATAAAGTGAATGTAAAGTGTAATAATTGGGCCAAAATGACACGGCTACCCTAGAGGCCTCGAGAGCTGTACATAGAAAAGTCCCTATGAAAAGCTCTATGTGTAAAAAGTTCGTCCTAAAGGCATTAGGGAAATCTTGGAGGTAGACAAGTACCACTGGATAGGGTGGAGAGAGCTTCTCCCGGTCTGCGCAGTTACCAAGATTCACCACTGTATTGCCTAGGTGGTGGGTATGTGATTATGAGTCGTGTTATGTGCTATGTGTTGTGAGATGTGATGAGTTGTGTTATTTGTTAGTGTCCTCTACTGGTGGTTAGGACTATGTGTCATGGCAAATTGTTTAAGCAATGAAAAATGAATAAAGTGTGAAATATGTGAATATGGCATATGGTAAGTGCCCATGATGCACGTGGTAAGTGCAATCGATGTGATATGTGATAAGTGAAAGTGGAAGAGTAAATAATGTGGAAATGTGTAAATTGTGTAAGTGTGAACATGTGTACATGTGAAATGTGTAAAAGCGAACAATGTGAATGAGTAAGTGTGCAATCATGTGAGATAAATGTGTTAGATTGTGAACTTGTGATATATGTCATGAAAGTGTTAAATGCATATCCAAACAGCAACCTAAATGTGTGCAAAACGACGTTTCACATGTGTAAGAATGAGTAGAATCCATATTAGGAACTTCCCTTTCAAACATATGAGAATCTCACGTTAATTGCTATGATATTGTGATTGAATTGTATATATATATATATATAGCTCTCACGTGAATGAAATGGTAGTGAGCATGTAATAGGATTTTCACGTTTGCGAAAGGTTGTTTATGAATATGGCAAATGCATGAAAAACATTTGGATTCCATGCTAGTTGAAAGGCTCAATTAGTATAAAAGTTTCATACTTAAGTGCTCATGGATTGCTAAATGGTTTCACCATGTTTTAACCTTCAAGTCATGCTACAAAATGTGAACCTATGTGCATGTGATTTTATTATGTTAAAACAGCAAGTAAATTGTATAAATAAATACAAAAAGGTCATGTGAAAAGAAAGTAGTCATCGTGTTAGCTTGTTCTTTTCTTCATATTCAATTTTATGCTTTAGTAGTAGAGATATTTATGGAATGAAATAAGGTGTGGACGAATCACGCTATATGTTAGGTGTATGCAATATGTACATGCGTATGATGTAATGCTCATGATTTAGAATAGAATTATGGTAGACTAAAGCATGCTCCTGTGAAGATAATATGTATTGCTAGTTGAGAGTAAGGACCATGAGTATCTTCGTGATTTGATGATAGTGTGCATCTCTTTAATGTTATTGCCATTTTGTGAGTGTGACATGTTTAAGTTTAAGACTTTGGTTTGCTTGCTGAGTCTTTGGACTCACTCTTGCTTCGGCGTACAGGTTGACACGTATCGTGTACTAGAAGGAAGCTTGGTGAGGATCGTCATTTAGAAGACTATTTTGTGGAGCTGTTACTAGTTGTACTTTTCTTTTCTCCTAGCACGAAAAGGATTATTGTATGGACAATATTTGGACAATGTAGTTCTTTTATCTTGTAGTAATGTGGACATTGTCTTTCTATTTTGCTATTTGTATTGTGGAATGTGTGTTGGTGATGGGTTAAGAGTTGAGTTATTTATTTTATTCCGATGTACTCTATTGCTATCCAGGTACATATCAACCTATCGACTAGTGTTGGGTACATGTCCCACTGTGACGACGCCCTTTATACCAATGGGGATTGGTATAATCGTACCGGTATGAAGAGGGTCGTTACAAATGTCGTCTCTCTTCCATGTGATGTTTATGTCATAAAAAAAAACAACATCATCATCAATCATTACATCTTTTGCATCATTTTCAGTAACTTCTTCATTTTGCATGTCAAAGTAATTTATCGGCTTTGTTTTCCTCACAACAGACCATCCTTCCATTTTGGGATCCTCCACATACCATACTTGTTCCACTTGAGAGGCCAAAACATATGGTTCACTTGTACGTAATTTATAGTGTAGGTTGACTAATGTGAAACCTTCATCTGTCATTACTCCTCGTTGAGTATCAACCCAGTCACACTTGAAAAGTAATACCTTTCTTTGATCGTAATAGTTCAACTCTAATATTTCTTGAAGAACACCGTAATATGTCACCTCATCTCGAATAGGAGCCTTGTCTTTAACACTGGAAAAACTTGAAGTTTTTGCAGACATAACAACCCCACTATTCTGTGTCTTCCTATGAAGCTCAATATGCTGAGTCTGAAAACGGAACCCATTTACTAAACATATGTTAAACTTCTTCCCCACATTCAATGGTCGATCTTTTAGCACAATTGTGTTTGCATGTAACCCATTCCTGTCATTGTCTTCTAAAGATTTGACCTAAAAAAAAAGGGTTACATGTCGGTTATCAGTAAAACACATGTGATGTGCACTAAAGAAAATGTTATATATGTTTACTTACTTTACACTTCAACCAATCTGGAAACTATAATGTATGACATCGCTCAATTTCCATTTCACTTGCTCGTGGTCTTGTTTTCCTAATTTCTTCAAGATGCATACTATATACAAATTGTGGACAATACATTAACGATCTTCTCTTGAGAAACAATACTTTAAGGGTGTTTCATTTGACTTACCTTATGTAAGGAGATATGTCCTCACAATTAAATAGTACATAGAGATGAGCTTGGTTCAACTCGTCATTCCTAAGATGACAAACGGTTCCACCACCTAAACATCGACCATTTCTTGAAAAAATATCCCATCCTTTTTGTGTCATTTCTTCAGCCCCTTCATCTTCATTTCTTAAAGGTTGGTTAAGCCATGTCTCAACATCATCATCTAGATATCTCGAAGAAAAGATAAGAGTCTCCTCTGCTATATACCCTTCTGCCATTGACCCCTCTGGACGTGCCCTATTCCGTACATAGGACTTAAGTTTCACCAAATACCTAGTGGAGATTCAAAAAAAATTCAAGTATTAATAGCAGTAGTGTACAATTGTCAGGCACAAGTATAAGATTAACGCAAACCTTTCAATGGGGTACATCCATCTGTACTGAACTGGGCCAGCAAGCCTTGCTTCGTCAGGTAAGTGGATGAGAAGATGTACCATTATATCAAAAAAGCTTGGCAGGAAGATCATCTCTAATCGACACAATATGTTTGCAATTTCTTGTCTAAGCTTATAGAAATCACTTTACGATGAAGTCTTCGAACATATTAGACAAAAAAAATTGCATACATCATTAATTGCAGATCTCAGCTCCTTTTGTGTCACTCCCCTCATTGCTACTGGAAGCAATTGTTGCATGAGGACATGACAATCATGACTTTTTAAACCCCAAATTTTCTTAGGATCATTGGGATTTACATGCCTTGATATGTTTGATGCATAGCCATCTGGAACTTTCACACTTTTCAAAACATTGCAAATCGTATCCTTCTCCATCTTGCTCAAAGTGAACATGGTAGGTGGCAATAGCAATCTGTTAGAATCCAGAGTTTGAGGTTGAAGAGTGACCCTTATACCCAAATGTTGGAGATCATGTCGAGCTTTCAAACCATCTTTTGTTTTAGCATCAACATCTAACAAAGTTCCAATAATACTATCACAAACATTCTTCTCGATATGCATGACATCGAGATTATGTCTTAATAGTAAAGACTTCCAATATGGTAAGTCAAAAAAAATGTTTTTCTTCTTCCAATTGGTATGACACTCAAAAGTGGATGATGAAGTTGCAGCTTCCTTTCGTTTTCTTCTCACCCCCACTTTAAATTTGAGAACTTTCCCAAAAGTAAATTTATGTGGATGCAACTGCTTAAGTATATCAACCCCAGATAACACACTTGGTCTGCCTCTCATTTCTTCTTTTCCATCAAACCTTCGTTTCATAGAACGAAACTTATGACCCACACCTAACCATCGATGATGATTAGTGTAACAAAATTTTTTACTACCTTTTAACCATAATGATGATGTATCTTCATTACATGTAGGGCAAGCTAATCGACCTTTAGTGCTCCAACCAGACAGATAACCATATGCAGGAAAATCGTTAATTGTCCAAAGTAGTGCAGCACGCATAGAAAATATTTCACCCTTATAAGCATCGAATGTTTCAACTCCGTGCCAAAGAATTTGTAATTCTTCAATAAGTGGCTGAAGGTAGACATCAATATCATTTCCCGGACCTTTAGGACCCGGAATGAGCAACGACAAAAAAATACTTTGTGGCTTCATACACAACCATGGAGGTAAGTTGTATGGTGTCAACAACACAGGCCATGTACTATGACTCGTACTCATTATCCCAAAGGGGTTGAAACCATCACTTGCCAAGCCTAGGCGCACATTACGAGGTTCTAAACCAAAAGCATCAATCGCATCTAACGCTTTCCAATAAGGGGAATCAGCTGGGTGCCTTAGAATGCCATCTTCTTGGCGTTCATCACTATGCCAACACATGGTTGCAGATGATTTACTGCAAGTGTATAATCTCTACAGTCTTGGAATCAATGGAAAATGCCGAAGAACTTTCTTTGCAACCTTAATCTTCTTATTATGACCACTTCTTTCAGTTCCTTTCATCCATCTACATTCTCCACATTGAGGACAATGATCATAAGACTCATACTCTTTCCGGTACAAAATACAATCATTAGGACATGCATCAATTTTGTGATAGTCATATCCCACTTTACCAATGATTTTTTTCAATTCATAGTAAGTAGCTGGCAACACATCACCTTCTGGAAGAGCCTCTTTCAACAGCTTCAGAAGCATGTCAAATGATTTGTTGCTCATTTTGCCTCTGCATTTTATGTTGAACAATCTGACTATAAATGAAAGCTTGTTGAATGTCTTGCAACCAGGGTACAAAGGCCGTTCCACATCTGCTAACAACTGTTGAAATTCACCATATTCTCCTTTATTATCATCCATTGACTTCACTTTTGGATGTTTTGAATTTTCCTCACCAATGACATCCTGCAACATCGAATGTAGACCAACATCCTTCGGAAGTGTTGTACGTGTAAAATCCGTAAGCATGTGACTGGAAGAAGAACTACTCCCGTGGAACTTCCAAAATTGTTTGTCTTTAATGACTCCATATTGAAACAAATGTTGTCTTACTATTTCCTTTTCATGTTTCAAGAGGCATACACACTTCAAACAAGGACACTTAATCTTTGTTGATGGAGCAAAGTGAGAAGAAGCAAATTGAATGTATGTGTCAACTCCATCCATATATTCCCTTGTATTCTTCAATTTATCCATCCAACTCCAATCCATAACGTCTAACTACAAAAAAAAAATTCATTTACATTATATTCTTCATACTAGAAATGTTGCAATATGTCCAATGAATTGTCTTACGATAGGACAAGGTAGAGTACATGGCAAAGAACATGCCAAAAAGCTGAAAATAGAGTGTCCCAAGGCATGACTCAACTACGGTATGATATATCACTGTTATTGGTTTGATATAATTAGCACATGACACTAAGATTAATAGGACAATAAAAAAGGAGTGCCAGAGCACAAAACATACAATGAGAATCATTGAAATGGCAAAGATGTTCTCCATTCTTACCACAGAGAGAAAAGTTCTCCATTCTTACTCCTAGATCACCATTAAAGGAGGGCCATTGCAATTAATCAAAGACAAGTTGCTAGGAGGTGAGGGCTTACACAGTCTATAATATTCCTTTTTGGGCCAATAAAAAAGCATACTTAATAAAAAGTTGGTTGGTATGAACTGATTTAATGCTAGTTTTATGAGCACAATTTGCAGGCCAACTGGTGGTGGCCGCTCTGTGCATGCATGCCTTCCTGGTACTAGATGGATTGTTTCCTCTTCTGAGAAGAGAATTCATACGATATGTCAAACGTACGATTTTTAAAGAGCTCTTCTTTCGTGGCTCACTTAACTCTTCATGAGAGAGTAAAAACTAAATATAAGTAGAAGAGAGTGGGCTAGGACAGTGGCTATTTATGCAAGTGTATATATATATATGTGTGTGTGTGTGTGTGTGTGTGTGTGTGTGTGTGTGTGTGTGTGTGTGTGTGTGTGTGTGTGTGTGTGTGTGTGTGTGTGTGTGTGTGTGTGTGTGTGTGTTTACTTTACTTTGGCTCAACGCCAGGAGTATTATACTACTTACCCTGCCAGGAATCGGAATGTCTAGCGCAGTGTTAACTGGAAAAGTGGCATTTCAATGTACAGAGATTTATAAAGAAAGAAAAGAAACAACATGAGACAATCTACACCGGATACGGCAAACAGATGGGTTTTTCTTTTAAGAAACTAAAGATAATCGGCTAATATAAAGGAGGCCTCTTTGACGAAGAATGCGGCGGAACAGTAAGTGATTGCAAGGCTCATGAGTTTTGTTAGCATGCAGAAGCAAACAGATGGAGACCTTTTTTAAGCTGCTGATCTCCCATCATGAAGCTTAATAAACTATTGGGGATCACAGTGGAATGTTGCATAAAAAATGGGATGACACAAGCAGAGATACTATTAAAAATTGACCAGACTCCTAAGAACCGGGGAAGAAACCATTTTTCTATTAAACAAGCACCCGATTTCACAACATCAGAAGAAAAAAAAGGAAGATTGTTCCAGAAACTGGCACATAAACAAGGGGATTTGGAGTACCCAAGATGGCACACAGGCAGTTCTTCTGACTAGTCTTAAAAAGTCCCTAAACTCAACCCCATGTAGAAAAGATCGATCCCTTGTGTACTGCAGGAGGATGGCCAATGAAAGGGCCGAAATCCGGCCGAGGGGTCATGCAATAAGCATTTGTCTATCTGAAATCTTGACCCTTTTGATGATGCGGCAAACACATTCAACCTAACCCAACCACAAGGGAGACAAAGAAGCTAAGAAAACGGAAAAGAGTACTCACCTTCGCCGCGATGGACTCACCTTTGGCGATCAATCAGCCCACAACTTTGCAAAAAACAAACCACATGCAGTAGCACAGCGTTCGTGAGAAAACGGGCGATGGGGGATGAGCAGTCAGAGAGGCCAAACACCCGCTACGAAGCGGAGGAGGAAGAAGGTGATGAGGTCGGCAGGAGACGCCCGGCGGCGTGGAGGACACGCGGAGGAATAGGGGAAGGAGGAATGGGTGGCCGGAGTTCCCCTGCTGTCGCCGCAAGTTCGCCGCCTGCAAGTTCGTCGCCGTTGCTTGCCCTAAACCGCTGACGGCGCCTTCTCCGCAAGTTCCGCCGCGCAACCTGCCTGCTACCGCCTCCTGCTACCGCCTTCTCCGCAAGTTCGGCAGGAGACGCCACTGCTTGCCCTTTCGCCGTTCTTGCCCTATCGCCGCTGCTGCCCCTTTTCCCTTTCGCCGTTGTTGCCCTTTCGTCGGCAGGAGGCAAGGAGAGTGGAGAGGTCGAAGGAGGAGAGTGGAGGCCAGGGGTCGAAGGAGGGGTTTTTTCTCCCTTCAATCGGGGCGCGGGACTTCCAAAGTTGAATGGCCGCCCAATTAAAACTCCGTAGCTAAATGAAATAGTTATGTGCTTACGATATTACGTCATAGGGGTAGGCATATCTTAAAAGTTTAAGAACAAACTTTGTCTGATGTACTTACGACATGTATAGTCCGTAAGTATAGATATGTCTATCCATACGGATACCTTACGAATATACTGAACCGTAAGCAACTTTTGTAGGCAGAGCTAAGATTTCTTATAGTGCCTATAGAGACAAAGGAAAGAATATGCAATATAGCAACATGAATTTAAATTTGTAGGAAATAGAATGCATAGAATACAACATGCATGGATATGACAGAGGGGTCATTTTGAGGTCTTGAACCATAGAGCCTCATCCATTGAAACGGACGAACCCTACGGCCATGTCCTTGCCGGAAAACATAGGCGGCTTTATGCATGTGTGTGCATAGAGATGTGGAGCTCTCACACCTTACATACTTTCTCTCTTTACATGTATGTTCTCTATAAAGGAAGCACCCCATTTAAACCCCAAGAGGAGAAGAAAGGAGAGAGAGGGTGAGACTTGAGAGTGGCATAATCTCCCCCTACCCCCTTGGCTCACATTGCAAATGGACCCCCTTGGGGTCTTATTTATAGAGAACTGAGGGGTGCAGCCCACCGACGCATTGTAGCATCCGACACATGCACCCTGGCACCCGGCACATTGTAGTATCTAGTGTGAGCACTGTAACATCCGACACACTATAGCATCACAACACGAGTATTGTAGCATCCAGTTCACTATAGCATCCCGGTGCGGGTATTGTAGCATCCGACGCACTGTAGCATCCTGGCATGGGTACTATAGCATCCCAACATGGGTACTATAGTAGGGGCTATCTGACATATGGCGTTCCAGCACTAGGGTGTTCCAGCGCTAGGAGCACCAGCCCCTGGTCGTCACAGGGCTAGCTGTGCTACGTAGGTGTGGACGTCCCGTTCCACGCCTCCGAAGTGGTTGAAACTCCAGAGAAGTGTCCCAAACGTTGACTGCTCCCTCGTTGGCGTTGGATGGATGCTGGTTGACCCTTGCTTACTTCTTTGACTCCAGTTTGACCAGATTGACCAAGAGGAAAACAAAGAAAATAGCAAGAAAATGAATGGGAGGTGATCGCCAGGGCCTTACCTGTGCCCAAGGAGGTGTTATGATCACGCCGATGGCGTTGCCTCGCGTAGCGGTGGATGGCGGGACTCCGACTTTCCCCTCTTCGGCCAGCCAAAGAGAAGAAGCTCTGGGATCTCGTTCAAGTATTTCTGCAACAAAAAGAGAGCTATTAAACTTTAAGGAAGTGCGGTAAAAGTCCAGAAGTAAAGAAAAGTGACCCAAAAGGTGAGCCTCGTACCGGTTGCGGGCTTGAGAAGAGGGGTGGCCGAATGTTATGACCATCCTTCTTCCCTCCGTTTTTTAGTTTGGAAAACCCCTTTTAGGTGTGTAGGGAGGTGCACTACGTGCCTAGAGTGAGTGTGTATGTGTGTGCAACATGCAAGACTAAGAGAGAGGGAAGGGAAAGAGAAAAGGGAGATGATCCTCTTGAAATGGCATGGATGACTCCTTTGTGGGCTCCTCCAGCTCGTGGTGAAGCCTCCTGGACACTCCAAGAGTTGAGGGACAGAGAGGAAACAAGGTTGGTAGCTCTCAAGGCTCAAGTCACTTTTCTCTCTCTTATCTCAAAGCATGAAAGCTTGGGCTCGTCCAGCATCTCTCCCTCACTTAGAAGGCCAAGGAGTACCATATATAGGCAGTGGGGGCGGAGCTAGTGAGCATAGGATGCTCAAGTGTGAAGAAACACACTTAAACATGTGTCAATCCATGTATTAAGGCTTGAACCAATGAGAGGGGGCCATGTAGGATTTTTACTAGGTCAAGGGGGTGCCAAGGTGGCCCATTTTCCTGTTGGGAATGGCCCCATGCGTTGCGTGGGTGAGAGAATGGTGCAAGTGGGCTAGAATCTCGGGCAGTTGCATAGACCAAGTAAACCCAGGTTGACGTCCAGCGATGCTGCGCCAACCCCATGCAGACGTCAACATAGGTGGATGCCAAATAGAGTAGACGTCCAGGGGTCTTGCCGTCAACAGGCAGTCAGCGGCAATCGATGTTGTCGTTTGCATGGGATTCGAGGCAAGTCAACAAGTGGTCAAACCAGCCTTATTGGGCCATGAACCACGCGGAGATGGGCCAAATCTCGCATCTACAAATGCCCCTCCGAGACATCCGATCTTGCAAGGGAGCAGAGCAGACTAAAAGGTTGGTGTCTCGGTAAACAAAGGATGCGGAGATTGGATAGAAGGGACCATCTCCGAAGATAGGAATTCTAGCAAGACACACGAATGAGTTAGGCTAGAAACAAGTGATGAATCATCTGAGAAAAAAATGTGAAAGGGGGAGGATGATCTACCCGTGTAACTACAACTGCAACCCAACGGTAGGGTCCCTGGCATTGCCGAGTAGGACTTTGACTAGTTTCTGGTGTTGTCTGAGTCAAAAGAGTTGTAATATGACGGTTGAATCAAGGAAATCTCACAATCGAAGTCTGTCGGGACCCGCTGACATAATCAGGACGTTTGTCCGATCAGGGGGTTGTGAAGACAAAAGGGATTGATTGTACTCTCAAAGGATTATCAAAAGATTCTAACTGGAATCAATGTTTGGAAAGCCGGAAGTCCAGAATTAAGCTCATGACTGGCAAAAGGTTCACATGAACTCAACAAGACTGGAATGATTACTTGTGATATGCACGGTGGGACAATTGGAGAATGGGCAACAAAGACCCAATATTCAGTTTGGATATTTGAGAAGATGGTGCTAACCCGGTTGGCCAATTGAGCTTGGAGAAAGCATCACATAGTGATTTGAGGAAAATCTCTATTTTTTTTTTGAGTTAGTAAGAGAATGTTAGCTGTGAAGACCTAAATGCATGTTGGTGTGGGTTCTCTATCAAAAATGCAAGTTAGAACCAGAGGAAAAATCTAAGGCCATACGAATAATTGAGAGATCGCAAACCTGTTATACTTTTTGGTAAAGGGGAACTCTGGGTTCACGGTCGCCAAGCTATTCACCTCTGGTGACTAAACCTATGTTAGACATACCTGTGTAACACTAAAGGTCGCATGAGTGTTCTCGGATTTGAAGCGCCGCTTGTGCTTAAATATCGACAAAAATAACTTGAAGCACAAGATGAAAGATAATGGCCATATGAATAGGAAAGCTTTGAAAATTCCGGGCAGTTAACGTCCAGACCGATTGCCATCAATCTTATAAGTGACGTCAACAAGACCTGCCGTCTACCAGAGTCAGCGTCCACACATATTGCCGTCAACAGTAAACTGACGTCAAACGATGTGGACGTTAACATGCCAACGGATCAGACCGAAAAATTAGCTATTGGAAGGCCATTGGGACTCTTCTATCTTCTTCCTCCATCCTCTCCTTCCTCAACTCCAAACCAGAGAGTTCTAGGATGCACTGCAGCAACAAACATGGCCTCCACATCGACCGGAACGTCTACAAGCATGAACCCGGGAGTTCTAAGCGAGGTTCCGGGGCATCTAAGCACCCGACTGGCCAATGGGGATGTATGTACTGCTCGATCTTGCTTCTCCTTATGCTTAAAACGCCCCCAACCCCTCTCATGGTGCTCTCTGGATGTGCAGGAGGTTCCTGCCTTCCTAAGACAGGGCTAGGTACGGGCCTTCTCGTGGCTGGTCAACTTGATGAACGCCATAACTATAGACATGAGGAGCTTCATCGGAGCGTGGAATCTGAGCTTTATGGTGGTGCTGGCCAAGAACATGAAGGATATGTGGTGGGGGTTTGACACCCTGGGAGCGCTTGTGGAGCGCTGGCACCCACACACACACACATTTGTGTTCCAAGGATTTGAGGCGAGCGTGCTGCTCGAGGAGGTAGAGTTGTTCTTGGGGTGGAGGCGATGCCTGGATTATGATATGACGACTCCTCTTCTCCCGTGGGAAGAGTTCCTGGTGGACATCGTGCGAGATAAGAAGGAGGTGCTGAGGATGACAAACAAACACGGGATCTTCCTGGACCGGCTGGCCTGGTATTTAATCCAGCATGCGAAGGAGATTGGCGGAGAGAGGGCGACCGAGGATTGACACTCTGCTTGGCTGGTGTGTTCCTGTTCCCCACTAGTGGCGACTTCCTCCTATATGAGCATGTGGGGATCATGTCTCTGCTATGGCACGGGCAGTCACTTGCCCCTGCAGTGCTGGCACACCTGTACAGCTCCCTCACTACAATATGAGCTTAGGCGGATGCACATGCGGGAGCTTGTTCCTACTTCAAGTATGGATGGAAGCTCATTTGAAGTTTGATTTTGCTGAGAGGCAACCGACACCCTCTAGAATCTTCCTTCAGAGTTCGGTTCATTGCAGCAGAGCATGGTATGAGCTAGAGGATGCGATCAAGTGTGTGACATCACACTTGAAGAGCAGAGATGTCTGGCAAGACTACCTAGGCTACTTCCTAGTGGAGGACTTCATAGTGAGGCCACTGTTCATGAGGACAATTGAGTTTAGAGTTCGTACCAGGGAGGATAGAGATTTGTAACTGATTAAATGGTGGTGTACCAGCCACACCAGTGCCAGTGTCAGCTTGGAATACCACGGGGAATCCCAGCTTCATCCCACTGCACTACCATGATTATCTCAGGGAGAAATGAAAAGCTGATGAAGAAGGCCAAGAAGACCTGGGAGAAATATACAGTGAGCAAAAAGGTGGGACAGGCTGTCCAAGAGAACTAGAGAGAGGTCCAGGTCTATGAAGAGTATATTACCACAATTTGCCCTAATTTCATGTGATTTCTTTATGGCTCACAGAGCAAAGTGACGTATCTCTTCAATGCCAATAAGTGTAACACAAGTTTGATGAATAAACAATGAGTAGCATTGAGTTCAATGTGTTGAATAGCTTGAATTGTGAGTGCATGTGTTGCATTGTGCTTTGAATTGGCAGAATTGAGTGTTGAATTGTGTTCTGTGAAGGACTGTGAATGCACCGGTTGGCATCCACATCGATGGACGCCAAGAGCAAGTAGACGGCCAGATTGTGGCCGCTAACCACCAAACAGAAGTACGACGTCCCTCCTTATACCGGTACGATTATACCAATCCACGTCGGTATAGTGAGTCTCGTCACAGTGGGACATTTACCCAAGCACTAACGCATATGATTGAGATGTACACAAATATGAATACAGAGTAGCGGAAGTAGAAGAACCACTGTCTTTTCATTTCATCATCCACATTAAACATACATGATCCATATAGCAATTTAAGGAACTAAGCCACATAATGAAATACGAAATTCAAATTACATTGTTCATCCACAATTTCGTAATTTTCAATTACATAAGCCTCAAATACATACTATGAAAAGAAAGTACAAGTCGATAAACCACCACAACTACTCTCCTCGCTCGGAGTCGCTCTCAATGGTCTCCTCCAAGGAAGTAGGATCAGTTGCTAAACCTGTACACCGAAGCAAGGGTGAGTCTAAAAGACTCAGCAAGTAACTTCCATACACATCATACATGCATACGTCGCATAGGCAATTTACATTCAATGACATTAATCAATACATGTAGCATGCTTGAACAACCTTAAGAAGAACCTACCATGATACTTCTATCAAACTTTTATAACACAGGAAACATGGTTCATGTCATTCCAAAATAAAATACCTACCGCATGCTTTCTACTTATCTATCCACATGAGAGCTACATTTACATTTAAGCTACAATATGATAGCAAATTAAGCATGGGATTTTCACAAATAAAAAGGAAATACTCCTAACATGGATTCTACCTACTTTTTCACATGTAAACCACCATTGCAAACACATTAAGGTTGCTGTTTTGACATGAATCTAACATTATCATATCATAAATCACAATTTCACATTCTAACACATTGGTTTCACATGTTTACACATTTACGCATTCACATCTTCACTTACACATTACACATTCACATGTTCACACTACACAATGCCACATATACACATTCACACTGTTCACATTTAGATGCCGTGACATATAGTCCAAACCACCATTAGAAGGACACATTCACATAACACATAACACATAGACGCCACCGAAGCAATACAATGACGGCTCTTGGTATTGCGCAGACCGGGAGAAGTAATCCCCACTCTAACCAGTGGTACTTGTCCACCTCCAAGATTTCATCCTAATGCCCATAGGATTCTAAACACATTGAACTTTCCCGTGGGGACTTTTCCATGGTACAATTCCACAGCCCTCTATGGAAGCAGTGTCACACACGGCACATTTTACACATTTTCCCATTTATTATACACATAGTTCTCACACAATTGGACACATGACTTACATTTCACCACTTGGCACATGATTCAGTTTTCCCTAACATGATGCTACTTTTAATAGAGTTTAACTCTTAGGAATCTACACTAATCATGTTGGGAATTTCATTAACAATCATAACCACAATAAGCATACTTTAATAACTAAATTTCACATGGAAATTTCACAACCTCATCTACTATTGCCCAAATCACACAAAATTTTAACCACATGCTGTTGGCAGGTTTCAGATCACACATGCACATTTTCATATTTTTCTGAGCTACATTGATTTTACAGAAATTAAAATACTCATTCACATGCCATTCATAAAGAAGTTTATCATAGAAGCATAGTGCCAAGGTCGGATTTAACAGTTCACTAACCTGCATCTAACATTCATATTATCACATGAATTTTCCCCAAATTTATCAAGCATCATACAATTTATTGAAAATTTAAAACATCCTACACATGCTCCGTATTTTTCCATACAGAAATTATAACAAATAGCATGGTCATGGGAAAATTCCCAAATTTTCAGAACCAGGACTGACATGCATGCACATCACTCAACAATTTTATGGCACTGAAATTTCGCAGGGATCATATGAACATAACTCTGCCACATGCAAGGTCTCATCTAACATGCATTTCACATAAACCTAACAACTTATACTAATTGCAGAAATACATAAAAATCTCACAACACATTCCATTATCTATATTACATAACATATAATGTTTACAATATATCCTCATGCGAAGGAAATCCGGAAAATAGTCATATAGAAGGAAGAACAGCTCACTGTTCTGTCCTGAAGAACTAAACGGCAAAGGCTGGCCGTTCACAGAGGTTAACGGCAGCATCGTCTGCCACCAAATGAAGAGCTTAACGGCAAGAGATCATGCCGTTAAGTTCCTGTCTGTGTAGAAACACAGACCGAACTCCAAAGATGGGTGAATGTAGGGGTTCCAAGACACTAAATAAATATCAGAAAATGCCTAAGACCTACTAGACATACACATGGACAACGGGTAAGGATTACTTGCCTCAGAAAAATTCTTCAAAGGGATCTAAATGGCCGGAGAAGCTCTCCTTGGGCAGTGCCAAGAAGCCTCCAAGATCCTCTTGCTCCGGGTTCTAGGTCGATGTAGGCTGCAACCAGTCGTTGGAGAAGCCTTCCTCTAAGTCCAGACTACCTCCCAATCGATGTAGATCGCCAAAAGATGCTCCAATTCGCCGGATCCAAGCCCTCAAAGTTCAGGTTTTCTCTATTTTCCTCACAGCTAGGGTTTCCCTCTTGAAAAGAGCCAAGAGAGCTCTCCCATACACAAGGAGGGGTGTTTTATAAGTCTTGGCCTTGGGATCTCACGCACAGATGATGGGAGAGGTGAGATAGCCGTTGGGGACATCTCCCCAATCGGTGAGCAAGGCAAACCCGGGATTTCTGGGTCTGCTGCGCACATAAATTCAGAGAAGTAGATGTCCACATAGATGGCCGTCAACTTTAGTGTTGGCATCCATCGACATGGACGTTGACTCATCATGGACGTCCATCCATGTTGATGCCAATTTGCTCTTCGGACAGAGCTTAAAACCCATGCAGAAAACCCTATGTACACTATGTCTATGCATGCAATACATATAGTATAATATACACACTACTACACCATGCAATCATCCACTATTTACAATTAATTTACACATGCGCACGTAAGTACACCTAGCTAATATGTACATAGTTACCTACATATGCACACATGATATTTACACACAAGCACGAATCCATACATAATATCAAATAAAAGGACAAAATTCGAGGGCCTTACCAGAAGATTGACGGCCTGATCGATAGCTGTCTACAATAACGTAGACGTCCATAATCTAGTCGCCGACCGTGGTACTGGGTCTGACAGGGTACCCTCGGGGCAAGAGATAGACGGCAGCTGTGTGGCCGTCGACATGAAATGAACGGCCATGGCATTGACGTTAACTTGAAATTAACGGCCACTAGGTGGACGTCAATTTCAAAACGTAGCTTTTTACACCCGAGGCCATCTCCGGCGCCTCTTTTGCTCTTTCAAACGCCGGAGCACCTCTTCGCCTTCCTCTCACACTCTCGACACTTCAAATCTTCCAAACTTTCCTCCTCAACTTCTTCAACCTCTTCTTTTCACTATGTTGGACTGGACCCGATGACGAGGAGGAAGAAAACGGTTGTGCGCGACCGCCCTCTCCGGACGGAGGAAGAGGAGGAGGAGATGACAGTGGGGTCTGCGGCGGATGATGACACGACGGAGGAGGAGGCTCGACCGCCGGCGGATGCTGGCGATAGCGCGCCGAATGGGGAGGAGAGGCAGCGAAAGATGGAGAGGGAGAGGAGACGGAGGTGGAGGCACCCCGGAGGGATTCTCGCCGGCCAAAGGTAGGTCACCACAAACCTTAGAAACCCCATGTGGATGTGATTGTAACAGTGGGAAGGAAGGGGAAACAGGGGAGAGTCCGTCGGTTTCAGCAAGAACTTGACGTCAACATCGGTTGACGTCGAGTTCCTATGGACGTCCAGACCGTTGTCGTCAAGACGAACTTGACGGCTAGGATCTGGACATTAACCGTTGAACCCGATGGCCACTACCCTGCCGCCAACTCTGGTCAGACGGCAGGACCCTTGACGCCTATTCCATGTAAACGGAAACTTCCTTGCCGTTAACGTATTCTTAACGGCAATCGATATTGATGTTGACTTTTCTGTGTTCTGTGTAGGGAAAGGGTAGAATGAAGAGCAGAGTGACGTGGGACCTATGCTGGGCATGGTACCAGGCACTGCAGGAGGTTCAGCAGACGCGGGTGGCACGGATGGGGTTTGGACACCTCCTAGTTGTGCGCCTGTTTCACGTAGACGTCCCCTACCTCGAGGCGTTTCCGGAGAGATGGGACAAGGATTGCAAGGCATTCATCATGCCTTGGGGGCACATGATACCCACATTAGAGGATGTGGCATATCTGACAGGACTACTGATTCAGGGAGAGCCGGTAGTGGGACAGGAGAGGAGAGATTATTACGATGACGTGGTGGAACTGCTGGGAGCGGAGTTTGTGGCAGGGAGGAGGCGGCCTATCCGGAGCATCCTGCTCAGATCCTTGTCAGAGGTCGTGGGACTGAGGGGAGGGAGGAGAGGAGCACTGGAGACACTGGAGGAGTTCAGTGCCGGTGTCCGGAGGTCGATCTGGCTAGGGGAGAGGAGTGAGGAGCAGTCGGTGCACATCTTCGTGGCGTACTTTTTCGGGATGAACACTAGCTAAAGCCGGAGGCAAAGCTAGCTCGTAAGCCACGCTACCTAAATGCCTGAGAATCTCATACGGGCCAATGAATCTGGGACTAAATTTGCTATGCATGCCAAACCTGACGACACCTCGAGTAGGTGAAATCTTCAAAAAGACATGCTCACCCACCTCGAACTCCAAATCCTTCCTCCTGTTGTCGGTGTAGCTCTTCTGCCTATCCTGTGCCGCAACAAGCCTCTTCCTGATAAGCTGAATCTTATCCGAAGTCTCCTAAACTAACTCCGGACCGATCAACTGCCTATCGCCGGTCTCCTCCCAACATAAAGGAGATCTGCAAGGCCTTCCATACAACGTCTCAAAAGGAGCCATACCAATACACGCATGAAAGTTGTTGTTATATGCGAACTCCACAAGAGGTAGATGACGCTCCCAGTCGTCCTTCCAATCTAGTACACACGCTCTCAACATATCCTCGAGCGTCTGGATAGTCCTCTCGGACTGTCCATCTGTCTGGGGATGGAATACCGAACTGAGCTTCAGCTCTGAACCTAAAGCATCCTGAAGACCCTTCCACAGCCTCGAAGTAAATCTCGGATCTCGATCCGAAATGATCGACTTCGGCACACCATGCAACCTAATAATGCTACTAACATACAATCTAGCCAGACTCTCAATTGACTGCTTCTTCTTCATAGGCAAGAAATGCGCAGTCTTCGAGAATCTATCTACGACTACCCAAATTGAGTCATTGCCCCGTCCAGATCGAGGCAATCCCGAAACAAAATCCATAGTGACAGCTTCCCACTTCCATACTGGGATCTCCATCTTCTGCATAAGACCAGATGGTCGCTTCCGCTCGGCCTTCACTTGCTGACATACTAGACACCTAGATACATAATCCGCTACATCTCTCTTCATGCCAGACCACCAAAAAGACCTCTTCAAATCCTGGCACATCTTAGTGTTACCCGGATGAATAGAGAATCTCGACCTATGAGCTTCTGCTAAAACATGCTCACGGACATCTACCATGTCAGGGACACACACTCGGTGGTGAAATCTAATCACGCCATCCTCATCACGAGCGATGCCTGCCTTGCCCACTAACTCTTGGAGTCTAGAGTCGGCTTTCTGTTGCTCGATCACCTCATCCAACACCAAAGACCTAAGGGATAACTGAGCCACAAAAGCCTGACATAAGGGCTCTAACTCAACCATCCAACACGCCGCATCCTCCAACATCTTCCAATCCTGCTGGAGCCAAGACCTCCTCCTGCTAAGAGCATCCGCTATGACATTCGTCTTTCTTGGATGATATTGAAGATTGAAGTCGTAGTCCTTGAGGAACTCAATCCATCTCCTCTTCCGTAGGTTTAGTTCTTTCTGGGAGAAGAGATACTTCAAGCTCTTATGGTCAGTGAACACCTCAAATCTGACACCATAAAGATAGTGCCTCCAGATCTTTAATGCATGAACCACTGCCGCAAGCTCCAAATCATGAGTCAGATAGTTACACTCATGCTCCTTCAATTGGCGAGAAGCATACGCCACTACCCTTCCTTGCTGCATTAGTACACAGCCTAAGACAATCCGAGATGCATCCGTATAAATGGTAAAACCTTCAGCACCACTAGGTAATACCAATACCGGAGCGGAAGTAAGTTTAGCCTTCAATAATTGAAAGCTACTCTCACATGTCTCGGACCACACAAACTTCTCACCCTTCCTGGTCAGTTTAGATAATGGGGCGGCGATGGATGAAAATCCCTCAATGAATCATCGATAGTAACCAGCCAAACCCAGAAAACTACGAATCTCTGAAGGGGTCTTGGGGGTCTCCCAATCCATAACTGCCTGGACCTTTGCTGGATCAACTGCTACACCAGAACCGAAGATAACATGCCCAAGAAAATGAACCTCACGCAACCAAAAATCGCACTTACTGAATTTTGCATACAGCTTGTGCTCACGGAGAACCTCTAACACTACCCTCAAATGCTGACGGTGTGTGGCCTCATCCGGAGAGTAGACCAACACATCATCTATAAACACCACAACAAAGCTATCTAAATACGGCCTAAACACCCTGTTCATGAGATCCATGAACGCTGCAGGGGCGTTGGTCAATCCAAAAGGAAGAACCAAAAACTCATAATGTCCATAACGGGATCTGAATGTCATCTTGGACACATCCTCTCTCCTGATCCTCAACTGATGATAACCAGAACGTAAATCGATCTTAGAAAAGACTGATGCATTTTGCAGCTGGTCAAACAAATCATCAATATGAGGTAAGGGATACCTGTTCTTCACTGTCACTTGGTTTAGCTTCCTATAATCGATGCATAACCTAAGTGATCCATCCTTCTTCTTTACGAATAAGATAGGAGCGCCCCAAGGGGAAACACTAGGGCGAATAAATCTCTTATCTAGCAATTCTTGCAACTGCTTCCTTAACTCGGCTAACTCCGCAGGTGCCATCCGATATGGAGCCTTCGAGATAGGAGAGGTGCCCGAAAGCAACTCTATGGTGAACTCTGTCTCTCTATCCGGTGGCAATCCAGACAAATCGTCGGGAAAGACGTCTGGAAAATCCTGCACTACCTCGATCTCTGCAAGAGTAGGTGACTCACCAGCCTCGGGTACTAACACTACGCTGGCAAGAAAAGCGTCACAACCCTTGTTTACCATGCGCATCGCCTTCATGGCAGAAATGATCAACTTTCCCACCAAGTTTCTTGGCAAGGGATGAGAGAACTCATTCCCCGTGGATCCAGGTTTAGCGGGTTTGGTGGCCAATGTGAGGCCTATTAGTGTTGTGTGTAGATCCTTACCGGGTTTGGTTTGGATCCGTGTTGGTGTTCAGCTTGCTGGACACAGTGTGTTGGCGTCCAGGTAGGTGACGTCGACTGTGTGTTGGCGGCAGTGGTGTGCCGTTAACATGGTGTTAACGTCCATCGATGAGGACGTTGACTGTTGAACTTGGCGTCAGGCTTTGTGGACGTCTAGTTGTGGCGGTCTGGTTAAACGGCCCAAGGGTTGACGTTAACTTGACATACCTGTGTTTTTATGGCAGACCCGAGCCCTGTTCTTTCCCCTCTCTTTCCCTTCCTCTTCCCCCACCTTCACCCTTGAGCTTCTTCGCGAGTCGTGACGGTCGGCGGGAGCTCGTGGGAAGGCCGTGGTGCGCGTGGTAGCGGCAGATCGGGCGGGGAATGACAGATTGGAACGCGGTGTTCGTGGGACGTTTCTCGGGTTTCGGCGTGATTCGAGGTTCTTCGGGAGTTTAATTGCGTTTCTGAGGTAGGGGTCGAGCCCTGTTAGCTTGTTAGAAACATTAAAACACGACTTAATCACTTGAACCAACATTTTTATTGTATTTTCGGATTAAGTTGCACCATGTGGGGTTAATGGGTGGTTTGAGTAATTTAGTGAATGAAGCATGTTGTAATGGGTTGTTTCGGGTTCTCGTATGTTAAAGGAACTATTTCTATATGTTTTTCTGTAGTTTAAACGGTTGGAAAACCTGTAGATTCGGATTAGGGTTTATGCAGGGTCTGGGGTTGAAGAGCTTGGCGTCAACATCGATTGACGCCAGGTTCATCAGCCAAGATATAAACGGCTGGATTGCTTGCCGTCTATTTCCTTTAAGCGGCAGTCGATGTGGCCGCCAACCTGTGCATGTACTCATGCAGTATGGTTTACGTAGCTCTTTTGGTTATGAGTAATGTGTGTTTGTGAGTTTATGACTCGTGGTCGAGGTTTGACTTGTTCGCGATGTGCCCTGGTGTTGGCACAGCTGTGACTCAGTTGTGGTTTGTGTGACTCGTCGATTAAGGTTTCACTTGTAATATTGTGCCTAATTAAAGGTACAATATAATTATGGTTCAGTGTGGTGTTTATCACCTACTTGTACCCTTGTTCGTACTGCTCATGTAATGGGCATATTTTACGTAAATGTTATGTGATGTACGTAATCGCTTTCCGTGGTATGTGTGGTGCGTTGGCACCCGTGGCACTCTTGGAGTGTGTTGTCCATGTGTTGGACATGCGGTTTACGTGGAAGACGTGTGGTACACCATTCAGGGTGTAATATACACGTATTGTCTACGTGGTTTGAGTGTGTGTTTACTACACACTTTGTTGTAATGTAATTCTTATGATTTATCGTAGTAATTGGGCAGTGAGGTTCCTGTGTGAGCCTAGCCATGACTTTATGGTGTTTGGGCAGTGAAGGTCCATACCGACCTAGCCCTGGTTCGTTGTTGTCTATCGAATAATATTATATTGATTTATGTAGTAAGTGGTGTGTTGCCACGAAGGTCATGAGATGATCAATGATAGGTCAAATATGATTGGCTATTGTGATTTATATATATGTTAGTGTGAGTTAGCTTGGAGGTCACAAGGTGACCAATGATAGGCAAGTTTGTGGTTCAGGTATGTGTTGGTGTGGGATAGCTTTGGGGTCACACGGTGACCGATGTTAAGCTAATCCTAACACTTGTATATTGTGAATTATAAGTAAAGGTTATATGTGTAAGAATCATGGTTTGTGCTAGCCGAGTGCGGTGGTCCGGCGCCTATTCCGGAATGCCTCTCTAGTCGGGTACCCCAGGTTCTTTGTGAGCCAGGCACGTGTGTTTGTTGTGCTCGGGGTTTTGTCTCGGTATAGTGTGGTACCGTTGAGGTCTGTGTCGTCTTCCTGGACACCCTCACTCCTGAGTTTGAGTTGTACGTCCGGCTGAGGGAAAGACGGCAGTGGGGCAGCGACTTTCTAGAGTTTGTTCTTTTGTCGCTTGTAGCGCGCTCGTAGTTGGGGGTACGGACACCAGTAGTCGACACTGGTCCCCAGCTAGTCCTGTTTTTCCAGTGCCTCACTTTAGAGTGCTCCGGCCAGAGACTCTAGAGGTGCCAGGCACACACACAAACACACATTACTCATAACCAAAAGAGCTACGTAAACCATACTGCATGAGTACATACACAGGTTGGCGGCCACATCGACTGCCGCTTAAAGGAAATAGACGGCAAGCAATCCAGCCGTTTATATCTTGGCTGATGAACCTGGCGTCAATCGATGTTGACGCCAAGCTCTTCAACCCCAGACCCTGCATAAACCCTAATCCG
Organism: Colocasia esculenta; assembly: GCA_014218235.1. Taxonomy (NCBI): domain Eukaryota; kingdom Viridiplantae; phylum Streptophyta; class Magnoliopsida; order Alismatales; family Araceae; genus Colocasia; species Colocasia esculenta. Next base: position 588,445 of record JACBKR010001043.1, read on the forward strand.
AATCTACAGGTTTTCCAACAGTTTAAACTACAGAAAAACATATAGAAACAGTTCCTTTAACATACCAGAACCTGAAACAACCCATTACAACATGCTTCATTCACTAAATTACTCAAACCACCCATTAACCCCACATGGTGCAACTTAATCCGAAAATACAATAAAAATGTTGGTTCAAGTGATTAAGTCATGTTTTAATGTTTCTAACAAGCTAACAGGGCTCGACCCCTACCTCAGAAACGCAATTAAACTCCCGAAGAACCTCGAATCACGCCGAAACCCGAGAAACGTCCCACGAACACCGCGTTCCAATCCGTCATTCCCCGCCCGATCTGCCGCTACCACGCGCACCACGGCCTTCCCACGAGCTCCCGCCGACCGTCACGACTCGCGAAGAAGCTCAAGGGTGAAGGTGGGGGAAGAGGAAGGGAAAGAGAGGGGAAAGAACAGGGCTCGGGTCTGCCATAAAAACACAGGCATGTCAAGTTAACGTCAACCCTTGGGCCATCCAACCCGGACAACACAACACAAGAACTACCTCTCAGTCTCGCAGTCACGGACGAAAGGTCCAACTGCTGCTCCACTAGGAAGAAGTCAAACAACTGTGGAGACCAACCAACACCACACCTGTAGACACACAACTGCAGGCCCATGCCTGGCACCTCTAGAGTCTCTGGCCGGAGCACTCTAAAGTGAGGCACTGGAAAAACAGGACTAGCTGGGGACCAGTGTCGACTACTGGTGTCCGTACCCCCAACTACGAGCGCGCTACAAGCGACAAAAGAACAAACTCTGGAAAGTCGCTGCCCCACTGCCGTCTTTCCCTCAGCCGGACGTACAACTCAAACTCAGGAGTGAGGGTGTCCAGGAAGACGACACAGACCTCAACGGTACCACACTGTACCGGGACAAAACCCCGAGCACAACAAACACACGTGCCTGGCTCACAAAGAACCTGGGGTACCCGACTAGAGAGGCATTCCGGAATAGGCGCCGGACCACCGCACTCGGCTAGCACAAACCATGATTCTTACACATATAACCTTTACTTATAATTCACAATATACAAGTGTTAGGATTAGCTTAACATCGGTCACCGTGTGACCCCAAAGCTATCCCACACCAACACATACCTGAACCACAAACTTGCCTATCATTGGTCACCTTGTGACCTCTAAGCTAACTCACACTAACATATATATAAATCACAATAGCCAATCATATTTGACCTATCATTGATCATCTCATGACCTTCGTGGCAACACACCACTTACTACATAAATCAATATAATATTATTCGATAGACAACAACGAACCAGGGCTAGGTCGGTATGGACCTTCACTGCCCAAACACCATAAAGTCATGGCTAGGCTCACACAGGAACCTCACTGCCCAATTACTACGATAAATCATAAGAATTACATTACAACAAAGTGTGTAGTAAACACACACTCAAACCACGTAGACAATACGTGTATATTACACCCTGAATGGTGTACCACACGTCTTCCACGTAAACCGCATGTCCAACACATGGACAACACACTCCAAGAGTGCCACGGGTGCCAACGCACCACACATACCACGGAAAGCGATTACGTACATCACATAACATTTACGTAAAACATGCCCATTACATGAGCAGTATGCTCCAAGAGCATAATAAGTGCATTGGCTCACACCAGTCATCGCCATGCACACACACAAACACACATTACTCATAACCAAAAGAGCTACGTAAACCATACTGCATGAGTACATGCACAGGTTGGCGGCCACATCGACTGCCGCTTAAAGGAAATAGACGGCAAGCAATCCAGCCGTTTATATCTTGGCTGATGAACCTGGCGTCAATCGATGTTGACGCCAAGCTCTTCAACCCCAGACCCTGCATAAACCCTAATCCGAATCTACAGGTTTTCCAACCGTTTAAACTACAGAAAAACATATAGAAACAGTTCCTTTAACATACGAGAACCCGAAACAACCCATTACAACATGCTTCATTCACTAAATTACTCAAACCACCCATTAACCCCACATGGTGCAACTTAATCCGAAAATACAATAAAAATGTTGGTTCAAGTGATTAAGTCGTGTTTTAATGTTTCTAACAAGCTAACAGGGCTCGACCCCTACCTCAGAAACGCAATTAAACTCCCGAAGAACCTCGAATCACGCCGAAACCCGAGAAACGTCCCACGAACACCGCGTTCCAATCCGTCATTCCCCGCCCGATCTGCCGCTACCACGCGCACCACGGCCTTCCCACGAGCTCCCGCCGACCGTCACGACTCGCGAAGAAGCTCAAGGGTGAAGGTGGGGGAAGAGGAAGGGAAAGAGAGGGGAAAGAATAGGGCTCGGGTCTGCCATAAAAACACAGGCATGTCAAGTTAACATCAACCCTTGGGCCGTTTAACCAGACCGCCACAACTAGACGTCCACAAAGCCTGACGCCAAGTTCAACAGTCAACGTCCTCATCGATGGACGTTAACACCATGTTAACGGCACACCACTGCCGCCAACACACAGTCGACGTCACCCACCTGGACGCCAACACACTGTGTCCAGCAAGCTGAACACCAACACGGATCCAAACCAAACCCGGTAAGGATCTACACACAACACTAATAGGCCTCACATTGGCCACCAAACCCGCTAAACCTGGATCCACGGGGATCCGGAAAACGCACGACGTTACATTATTATCACATAAAAACAAATGTCGTCCTCGACATATAAAACAAATCACAATAAACCAAATTATCACCTAAAAACAAATAAAGTCAAACACAGAACAAGTAGGATACTCTTTTTCTATTTTAGCCTTTCAATTCATCTCACAATTACTCTGTTCTGTCAATTCCATTGCCTTTCTTTAGCTTTCAACCGTAGGCGATTCTTCCTTGCCAATGGTGCTTTATCTCCTTGGACTGAACTTGCTTCCACAATTTCTGGGCTGTGTTTGCAACATTTCTTTCGAGACCGCTTTATCTTTCTCAAATTTCCTACACTGTAATATTCTTTCATACCACCATTTTCCCTTTCCATTTATCACTGTCTGCCGTTATCCTGCCTCATCTGCATTTATATTCACAACTGACACCTCTTCAAAGAAAACCAATCACCATCTTTGAATTTTCTGCTCTTTCATATTATTCTGCTCATACTATTTAAGGCCAATTTTTGATTTTAAAAAAATCATAATAAACTCTGTTCCTTTATTCCACTGCGCAAAACTTTACACTTTCTTCTTATCTCAGCAAAGCTTGAACAATTTATGAATATTAAATCTTTCTTGCTTCTGCTTCCGCTGCGCTACTCTGATCACACTGAACACTTGTACAAAATATTTCATAATTTCTGCTCACAATATTACTTTCAATTGCTTTCTTCTGACTTCAACTGCTTCTCAAATCATCCCATTCAATTAATTCCTGCTGAAGAAATTACTGCAATTTCTGATCTGCCAAATCACTATTGACATATTGCGCTTTTCGTATATCTTTCCTGCTTTACTGACATTCTCTGGCTAATTCCCATAATTCTGGGGCATAAACTTTTCAAATATTCTTAATCAATCTGCTCTAGCATTTAAATCCTGAAATATTTTAATAACAATTCATTTCTGCTCAATTAAATCATTTGTTTGCACCAATATGCAAAGTCTAACCGATATTTTCTGACTCATCTGATCTTATTCACTTCATCATTTGCTAAATTCCTTCTTTCTCTAATCCATATCTTTTCTTTATCTAAACTGCCAATCATCAACTAAATATTCCCCTTGTGCAAATTTCACAAATCTTTATTGCACATTAATCCTTATTTTCTCTCTTTCTTTATTCAACTGATCATTTCTATACTTATTTATACAAATCTTCATATCACACTTCCTGCTATCATCATATTTCATAACAATACTTTTCTCAGATTTCTGATCTCGGGCATATTTAATCTATCTGCCATAAATCACTACTCTTATATGTACTGATACTTCTTTTAAAGCTGATCTGCCTTTCTTGATCATATCAAACTCTTCATAACACTAATCACATTTCCATCCACACTGTTTCTTAATATCCACTGACTCAAGTCTCTAATGCCACAATACATTTGCTGAGGTTCTCAACTGCAACTTATCACACAAACTGACCTGTTCCTTATCACCTTGTTACCACGCACCTGTCTCTACCAACTTTCTATCTCATTATAACTTATTTACTGAATTCCATAGCCAATCTTACTGATCTCTTCAATTCCTTTAATTGCAAATCTTTAATAACCAAACTGATTTATCACAGAAATACTCTATGCTTGTCTCTGCTAACTTTACACTTTATTAACCTATCTCAAAGCACTACTTTACCTTTCTTCTCTAATCTCTGCAACTGAAAACTTTTAAATACTATACTTTAACTGCTTTAGTTGCACTAGTGCCAGGATGCTACCACACAACTTATGCCACTATTCACATTATGGCACAACAGCTGCTCACAATTACTAATCTAACAAACAAAAACTCACGGTTTACGTGCCAAAAGCAAACGTAAAAACTACTTCATGTCACACAAAACCACAGACTTACTACCAGCAGTGGACATTAATCCATGTATTAGGACATTGTACTTTCAATGTCTTTTCATATTCTAACTGGACATTGCTCTGATACCAACTTGTAACGGACCGGGGTATTTATGCCCATTAAGGCTCCATATCCAGATCCGCCTCCCGCGAACGCACCGAAGTGTCGCAAGGGATATCTCACACACGAGTCCAGTAAGAGTATAAAAGACAAACCACAAGAATATAAGACACAAGAAAGTACATGTGCTCATATCTGTTCACAAATTTGTACAACTGTCCCATTACATTAATACATGTCCAATTTAAAAGAGTACAACTACCTGGGGCATACCCCGAGGGAGCACAAGCTCACACAACACTAACTACTAAACTACTGCTGGTGGTACAAGTCTGACGCAACGCCACTGCAAGCCAAACACACGGCAAGCCCTGAAAAGAACTGTAGGGGAGTGAGCCTCAACAAGTCACTGGCTCAGTAGGGGCTACCCAAAACAACACTGTAACCACAGACACCTCGACCCCAATGGGTCTCACTGGCAACAACAATAGCCAAACCATTTCATGCTCACATCATGACAATAAATAACAATTAAACATGCTTACGATAATAAACATAACGACTTCAGAAGAAAAGTAGGACTACAGGACTAACATAATATCATTAGTCAACCCAACAACCAAAGTGCCTAAACCACAGTCTCACTGGCACACTGCTACAACAACGGGTTGCCTAAATTATAAGCCACACAGGCAAGTCATTGCCCAGGCTACAAGCTTTACAGGCGAACCTCAAACACTTGAGTAACAGGATCGCTAACAAAGAGTTGGTCATTTATACTCCAAACCACACTACATCGGAAACTACACACAAAGTAACGGAACTGGCTACCACGAAGCCAATCACAACACACTAAAACTATAATTGGAATCATATCCAAGAAGAGTAAAATTCAACAAGTGGAAGGTCTCACACGGCCTCCACGGAGCATAGCTCAACTAAACCACAACATGCCTAGGCCATAAGCCTCATCGGAAAATTACCCACAAAGGTAACATAATTAATAATTACAAACTAATCCACAATAATCTTATAAACAAAGATCTACTTAAAGCAATTAGGATACAACAAGTGGCAGGTCAAACCACAAGACCACCACAACACACAAGTACCCGGAAAGGTTGGTACACAATGTACCACCACAAAACTACAAAGTAACCCACGAAGGGAACAAGTACCTGCTATTCTGAGGTACCACAACACAAACACCCAAACAAGGGTACAAGTAGGTGATAAACACCACACTGAACCATAATTATATTGTACCTTTAATTAGGCACAATATTACAAGTGAAACCTTAATCGACGAGTCACACAAACCACAACTGAGTCACAGCTGTGCCAACACCAGGGCACATCGCGAACAAGTCAAACCTCGACCACGAGTCATAAACTCACAAACCACAGTCACTAGCAAAGCACGAGTCAAACTACAGCCAGAATAGGCAAAGCACGAGTCAGAAAGAACGACGCCACCACACGGGAACGGACTACTGGCTGATCAGGCCAATATCCAACCCGGACAACACAACACAAGAACTACCAGGAATGCGGAAAACAATCCTCTTCCGACGACAATCTACTAACGCATAGTGCTCCTCTAGCCAATCCAGACCAAGAATAGCATCAAAGTCCTTCATCTTTAGCAAGAAGAAACACCCTTCCAAGACTCTATCCTCAATGCACACAGGTAACGATGGAATACACTTCCCAGTCGATACCGTACCTGCGGGTGTGTGTACAGACAACGGGACTTCTAAATCCTTAGACTCTATGCCTGACTCTAGAGCTAACTGCCTAGCGAAACGCTCGGAGATGAACGAGTGAGTGGCACCCGTATCAAACAAAACCGGAGCGTGCACACCTAGAAGTAAAACCGTACCTTCGGTGACATGCTCCGCCTGCTCGGCGTCCTCTCGTGCTAGGGCAAACACTCGAGCTTGGGCTCGAGGCCTTCCTGGTCTTCCTGTAGTTGGCGCGACTGCTGCTACCACTGCTGGGGTTGGCGCTCCGCGCTGGACTCCCTGCTGAAGTCTCGGACAATCCTTGATCTTGTGGTCGCTGCTCCCGCACTTTAAGCATTTTCCCGCTACCATCCAACACTCCGTACCACCGTGTGTCTTCCCGCAATGGGGACACTCCTTCTTCACACCAGGGGAACGTTGAGAAGGTACCTGAGTACTGTTGGCTGTCACTGGACGCTGCGGTGTCTGGTACGCTGCCTTTTTCTTATCCTGCCGCTGGAAAGGGGCCGCAGGTCTCTTCTGTAAAGCTTTCTTCTCCTCGAGGTACTGCTCCATTTCACCCTCCTGCCTACAAGCAGCGCTAAGGGCCTCGTCCAAGGTACGATGATCAAATGCCACTAGCCTCATCCTCAGTGATGGCTTAAGGCCCATCACAAACTTCTTTGCCTTCCTGCGCTCATCAGCTACTATGTGAGGTGCATACTTAGATAACTCAGCAAACCTGGGCTCATACTCGAGTACAGTCTTGGAGCCCTGAGTCAAGGAAAGGAACTCCTACTCCATCCTGTCCTGGATATGCTCGGGGATGAACTTGGCCCGAAAGAGCCTTACAGACTCGTCCCAAGCAACATCAATAGCACCGCCCTCGAATCGGGTACGGAGTAAGGAAGCCCACCACACATCAGCTCTCTCCTGCAACACAACCTTCATAAGCACCAACTAACAGCTCTAGTTTAATAGGGTAAGCAAACATATAAAACTAACACATACCTGTAGCATATAGGTGGCTAAAGTGACCTTGTCCTCGTCCGCACACCTAACAGCCCGAAGATATTCTCGATCTCCCTCATCCAGCTCTCAGCTAGTAATGGGTCGCTCTCCCCCTTAAAAGAGGGTGGCAACATCCTCTTGAATCTTTCCATGATGGAGGGTCCACCATGGTCCTGAGCCTGGGGAACTGGAACCTGGGCCTGCTACAATAGACAACAAGCAATGCATATTCAACACAACATCATGCAATTAAATAAAACAAACTACTCTTTATTTTTATTATTCCAACCTAAGCCTCCATCTGAGCCTGGAGTGCAGCCTGGGTGTGAGCCTGCATCTGCATGGCCTGCACTAGACCCTGCATGAACACTCCATAATCCACCGGTGGCGGTGGGGGAAGTATAGGACCCTGAGGTGCCGGGGCCTGCTGCTCAGCTTGGTCCTCATGCCTAGGCTCATCTCTCCTCTGCTCGCCATCACGAGTAGGTACACCACCACGTCTACCGCGTGAAGCCATAAGCTGCAATTAATTTAATCACTATTAGAAACTACGTTATTTAGTCCCTAACCACTTTCTTATCTATCTTTCATTCATTATTAATCAATTCTACACATGTGGACAATTCTATAAAGACTTAGCATGTAATGTAGATGATAACTTATGTATATTTATGTACAATCTCAACCAGTTGCTCTGATACCAATCTCTGCGACGACCCTCCTTATACCGGTACGATTATACCAATCCACATCGGTATAGTGAGTCTCGTCACAGTGGGACATTTACCCAAGCACTAATGCATATGATTGAGATGTACACAAATATGAATACAGAGTAGCGGAAGTAGAAGAACCACTGTCTTTTCATTTCATCATCCACATTAAACATACATAATCCATATAGCAATTTAAGGAACTAAGTCCACATAATGAAATATGAAATTCAAATTACATTGTTCGTCCACAATTTCGTAAGTTTCAATTACATAAGTCTCAAATACATACTATGAAAAGAAAGTACAAGTCGATAATCCACCACAACTACTCTCCTCGCCCGGAGTCGCTCTCAATGATCTCCTCCAAGGAAGTAGGATCAGCTGCTAAACCTGTACGCCGAAGCAAGGGTGAGTCTAAAAGACTCAGCAAGTAACTTCTATACACATCATACATGCATACGTCGCATAGGCAATTTACATTCAATGACATTAATCAATACATGTAGCATGCTTGAACAACCTTAAGAAGAACCTACCATGATACTTCTATCAAACTTTTATAACACAGGAAACATGGTTCATGTCATTCCAAAATAAAATACCTTACGCATGCTTTCTACTTATCTATCCACATGAGAGCTACATTTACATTTAAGCTACAATATGATAGCAAATTAAGCATGGGATTTTCACAAATAAAAAGGATATACTCCTAACATGGATTCTACCTACTTTTGCACATGTGAACCACCATTGCAAACACATTAAGGTTGATGTTTTGACATGAATCTAACATTATCATATCATAAATCACAATTTCACATTCTAACACATTGGTTTCACATGTTTACACATTTACGCATTCACATCTTCACTTACACATTACACATTCACATGTTCACACTACACAATGCCACATATACACATTCAAATAGTTCACATTTAGATGTCGTGACGTATAGTTCCAAACCACCATTAAAAGGACATATTCACATAACACATAACATATAGACGCCACCTAGGCAACACAGTGACGGCTCTTGGTACTGCGCAGACCGGGAGAAGTAATCTCCACCCTAACCAGTGGTACTTGTCCACCTCCAGGATTTCATCCTAATGCCCATAGGATTCTAAACACATTGAACTTTTCCGTGGGGACTTTTTCACGGTATAGTTCCACAGCCCTCTATGGAAGTAGTGTCACACACGGCACATTTTACACATTTTCCCGTTTATTATACACATAGTTCTCACACAATTAGACACATGACTTACATTTCACCACTTGGCACATGATTCATTTTTCCCTAACATGATGCTACTGTTAACAGAGTTTAACACTTAGGAATCTACACTAATCATGTTGGGAATTTCATTAACAGTCATAACCACAATAAGCATAATTTAATAACTAAATTTCACATGGAAATTTCACAACCTCATCTACTGTTGCCCAAATCACACGAAATTTTAACCACATGCTATTGGCAGATTTCAGATCACACATGCACATTTTCATATTTTTCTTAGCTACATTGATTTTACAGAAATTAAAACACTCATTCACATGCCATTCAAAAAGCAGTTTATCATAGAAGCATAGTGTCAAGGTCAGATTTAACAGTTCACTAACCTGCATCTAACATTCATATTATCACATGAATTTTCCCCGAATTTATCAAGCATCATACAATTTATTGAAATTTTAAAACATCCTACACATGCTCCCTAATTTTCCATACAGAAATTATAACAAATAGCATGGTCATGGGAAAATTCCCAAATTTTCAAAACCAGGACTGACATACATGCACATCACTCAACAATTTTATGGCACTGAAATTTTGCAGGGATCATATGAACAGAACTCTGCCACATTCAAGGTCTCATCTAACATGCATTTCACATAAACCTAACAATTTATACTAATTGCAGAAATACATAAAAATCTCACAACACATTCCATTATCTATATTACATAACATATAATGTTTACAATATATCCTCATGCGAAGGAAATCTGGAAAATAGTCATATAGAAGGAAGAACAGCTCACTGTTCTGTCCTGAAGAACTAAACGGCAAAGGCTGGCCGTTCACAGAGGTTAACGGCAGCATCGTCTGCCGCCAAATGAAGAGCTTAACGGCAAGAGATCATGCCGTTAAGTTCCTGTCTGTGCAGAAACACAGACCAAACTCCAAAGATGGGTGAATGTAGGGGTTCCAGGACACGAAATAAATCTCAGAAAATGCCTAAGACCTACTAGACATGCACATGGACAATGGGTAAGGGTTACTTGCCTCAGAAAAATTCTCCAAAGGGATCTAAATGGCCGGAGAAGCTCTCCTTGGGCAGTGCCAAGAAGCCTCCAAGATCCTCTTGCTCCGGGTTCTAGATCGATGTAGGCTGCAACCAGTCGTTGGAGAAGCCTTCCTCTAAGTCCAGACTACCTCCCAGTCGATGTAGATCGCCGGAAGATGCTCCAATTCGCCGGATCCAAGCCTTCAAAGTTCAGGTTTTCTCTCTTTTCCTCACAGCTAGGGTTTCCCTCTTGCAAAGAGCCAAGAGAGCTCTCCCATACACAAGGAGGGGTGTTTTATAAGTCTTGGCCTTGGGATCTCACGCACAGATGATGGGAGAGGTGAGATAGCCGTTGGGGAAATCTCCCCAATCGGTGAGCAAGGCAAACCTGGGATTTCTGTGTCTGTTGCGCACAGAAATTTAGAGAAGTAGACATCCACATAGATGGCCGTCTACTTTAGTGTTGGCGTCCATCGACATGGACATTGACTCATCATGGACGTCCATCCATGTTGACGCCAATTTGCTCTTCGGCCAGAGCTTAAAACCCATGCAGAAAACCCTATGTACACTATGTCTATGCATGCAATACATATAGTATAATATACACACTACTACACCATGCAATCATCCACTATTTACAATTAATTTACACACGCGCACGTAAGTACACCTAGCTAATATGTACATAGTTACCTACATATGCACACATGATATTTACACACAAGCACGAATCCATACATAATATCAAATAAAAGGACAAAATTCGAGGGCCTTACAAGAAGATTGACGGCCTGATCGATAGCTGTCTACAATAACGTAGACGTCCATAATCTGGTCGCCGACCGTGGTACTGGGTCTGACAGGGTACCCTCGGGGCAAGAGATAGACGACAGCTGTGTGGCCGTCGACATGAAATGAACGACCACGGCATTGACGTTAACTTGAAATTAATGGCCACTCGATGGACGTCAATTTCAAAACGTAGCTTTTTGCACCCGAGGCCATCTCCGGTGCCTCTTTTGCTCTTTCAAACGCCGGAGCACCTCTTCGCCTTCCTCTCACACTCTCTTCACTTCAAATCTTCCAAACCTTCCTCCTCAACTTCTTCAACCTCTTCTTTTCACTATGTTGGACTGGACCCGATGACGAGGGGG